>CM021107.1:384733996-385356138 GCA_007115665.2 Sequoiadendron giganteum | reverse complement strand
TTTCACTAATCGATCCCGCATGCATGCAAAGGTGGAGGTAGTAGTTAAAGGTGTTGTTCCAGATCCATACGCAGATCATCCAGCAACAACTTATTCTGTTGACTAAGATGCATGAGCAGTTAAAGGTGCAACACGATGAAGAGAGAAAACCAGGTGCAAATACTTGGCGCGGATACAGAACCATTAGTTCCATCAATAGATACGTATATAACAGCATCAATGAACAGCAGATGATCCATCAGTTGCAGTTCCAAAGTGAGTAGTCTCAATGAACAGCAGCATAGGTGGTTGACCGAAATGATGACCCCGGGGAACCACCAGAAGATGATCCAATTGACTTAGCTTATCCACCAGTAACACCAGTAGCTAGAGAAGTAGCACCAATGACAGTAGTTTAAGCACCGATACCAATAGCAGCAATAGAGCCAGTAGCATAGGTGACAAGGGCAGGTGCAGAGGCGGAGGTAGCTAGAGCATAGGCTAGGACAGGAGAAGCATAGGTAGATCCAGGCGTAGGCATAGAAGAAGTGGGGAAGCAACACTAATAGCATATCTAGACCAGCTAATAAGCCAAGCCCAGCATCTTCTCTTTCTCATAGCATGGACAGTTGATCTTATTGTTGATCCAGCGAGCTAGAACAAGCAGTTTATCCAGCACCATCAGATCCAAAGATAGAGAGCCAGGTGCTTACCCAAGTTAACCCTCATCATCACTATCGTTCGATGAGTCGTAGTTTCACTTGTGTCAGTCGAAGAAGCAGGGATGGGCCCCTAAGGCACATATGGGTGGGCGCGAAGTGCTGGTGGAGGAGATAGATTGAGTAGAGGCATAACCCATTGCATATCCAGTTTCACTAATTCCAGTTATTGCCCCGTGATCAAGACCCAGCAGATCCGGCACGCTCGAGCAGATCCAGCATTTTGGTAGCAGCATAAGTAGATGTTGCAGTCGATTCAGTAGTTCCTGAGTTTGATTCTGTCGATTATGAGTTTGAGTCAGTTAGTTATGCAGTAGATTCTATTGAAGCAGCATCAGTAGATCCAGTTGCCTATAGATAAAGTAGGGGGCAGTTGGTCCAGCTTATCCACCACATGGTACAAATGAACCACTACATGGGGGACATGAACCACCACCTGGTGAACCGGGGAATGACCACCTTATGGTGAACAGTAGCCCCCCTATGGTGAACAGCAACCACCTTATGGTTAACCGACTAGAGGAGAACCATGTGGAGAACCACCTAGCGATGGATAGCCACCTAGTGATGGGGAACTACATAATAGATAGAGAACTTCCTAACGGCGAACTACCACATGAAGGAGAACTATAGTTGCCACCACATATGGTAAACTACCACCCAGGTTTTCACTAGCACCGGGCTTGGCGGGGGGGGTGGGAGGCTATAGAATTGGGCGAATAGGGCGGGTGCGAAGCACGCAAGGGCCCTATTGTTTCTTTAGGCTCCGCTTAGACCTTCCTTTCACGCATTGAATATCCAGTTCTAGGACCACCTAAAGCAGAGACAGAGGCAAAGGCAATAGAGGCGGTAGAGACTGCAGCTAAGGCAGCTTCCGGACCAGGTGACCAACTATACCAACTATAATTGTGGCAGAGTCAGTAGCTTACCTTGTTGAACCACCTGAAGCACCTATAGCAGCAGCAGCAGAAGATTAAGTCATTGATTCAATAGATTCTGTCGATGCCCTACTATTCTAAGGGCCCCTACTATTCTATGGGGCCTAAAGAAACTACAGGGCGTGATCGATATGAAGATATACCCAGGAGCCCTACAATTCTATGGGGGTTCCTCGGAGAACAACCACCACATAGGGAACTTACTAGGGAGCCACCACATGGAGAACACAGCAACAACTATTCCCCACCTGCCCAGAAAACCACCACTACCTAATGGAGATGGAAAGCCACCTGATGGAATACTACCACATGGAGAACCAACTCACTAGGGATGGATAATTACGGATGGAGAACTACCATCTCCTCCCTTCAGATATAGAGGGGGGCACCACCTAATGGATGGATAACCACCTAGGGCTAAGGGTGCATCATATAATAAAGATAGATGTGCATTTCTCCCTGCTGCTGAGTCATCGACTGCATAATCCACTAGTCCAACTTCTGAATCTACTACTGAATCTGCTAGGGGTGCTGAACCAACAGACTCAACTGGATCAACATCATTGTCTGAAATGACTGAATCAACTACCTCGACAGAATCTGCTATTGAACCACCTGAATCAATAGGTTATGCTGGTTCTGGATCTTTCTATGCTCCTCCTACAACTGGTGCTGCCCATAGGGGCTACAGGTTCTTCGATTGGATCTACTGCTCTAGGTACCCCCGCTTCTCCTGTGACTGAAGCGAGAGGGTCTGGGTTTCGATCTGGAATAGCCGCTACTAGTGGGGGTGCTACTAGTGAGGTTGCTGGTACTAGATCGACTGAGTCAACTGTATAATCGACTGTTGCTTCTCTAGCCTAAAGAAACTATAGGGCTCAATCTATCTATTCCACCAGCGCTTCGCGCCCACCCATATGTGCCTTAGGGGCCCACCCCTGCTTCTTCTACTGAATCTTCTACTCAATCTACTGAACCAACTAGGCCCCTATCTATATCTAGGGGTCGATAGAATCAACAAGATAAGCTTCATATACAACTCCATCAACAGCAGAACCAACTGAAGAATCGACTAGATCGACTACTGGTGGGTCTCTAACAGGTAGGGATGTTGGTTATGGATTAATAGGAACTGGGAAACGAACTGCAATTAAAGGGTACATCTTTATCTCGATCTGGAAATGGAACTGCTGGATATGGGTCTCGATCTCAAGACTCAGAATCTTAAACTCGCTCACGCCCGATGCGAAAGCCCCTTCTACTAGAATAGTTGTTCTTTTCTTCCGTTGCCGAAAGTTGGAACTAACAACTATAGATAGTTGGGCCACTTAAAGGAATGAAGAGGGTGGGCTATATAGATCAGTGGGGCAATGGAACAACTGACTATTGCAGTCCATGACTATAGTGATGCAGTCCAGACTATATACGTAACATGAGTGGCCCCCCCACCCGCTGGTTGGAGGAGTTCCTGGCCCCTGCCTGAGTGTTGTCCCTCGTTGAGGTGGGGGGCCCCTACCGTAGTCCCCCTACTTCCTCCCATGGGGTTAATGGGGTAGCAGGTGGGTGGCCCCTACCCTGGCAATATTCTAGTTATACTACGTAACATGCCCCATCTTGCAGTTTATTGGGTTCCTGCTCAACGAACTAAGATTCCCGGCGGGCAACGGCCCCTGCCGGGGCAAGAAAGGGAATCATAGTTCAACAAACCCACCAAGTGCTTCGCTCCATAGAATAGTAGGGGGCCCTTCGTGCAGGACCAACCAGCCCTGCTTTCATCGGGGCCAACCTCCCTATTGCCACCCACCCCCCCACCCCCCCACCCCCCCCCATATAGTTGAAAAAAATGGTCGGTGCCGAAGGCATGCCAATGCAGTTCATGTGGGTGGCCCTTCAAATAGTAGGGGGGGTGGCCTCCCACGAATATAATCTACCTCCCTGCAGAAGGGGGGGCCCGCGAAGCGCCTGTGGGTGGATAGCCGTTTGGCCCATAAAATAGTAGGGGCCCTGGGGTTCTAGCCATTTATCTGTAGGGGGTCTAGCCGAACCCCAGCGATTATAGTTGAGATAGTTGTTCTCGGGTAGTTGTGGGGGGGATTATAGGGTTATAGTGCCCGATCTCGTCGCTTTGAACAACTATAATGTGGGGGAATTATAGTGCGGCAGGAAGGTAGCCGTTGGACAGAATTCGGTAGAATCGGATATAGAACTCCGGCGACTCTTGTTCATTCCCGTTTCGGTCGATTCACCTTCCTCAACCGCTCCATACCAAGCCCCTTCCGTTGGGTTCGTATATGGCCGCCGAGAGACAATGAATAGGAAATGGGAAAGAGAATCTCATTCTCTCATCTCCTTTGATCGATCCGCATGCGGACACGGACGACTTTATCACTTCATTCACTGAGCTGACCTATGCAGTTGGAATTCGGGGCTCACGAAACGCCGTACTCGACCGCGATAGACCTCTCCCCCTCCTCCTCATCCTGCTAGGAAGGCATCTTCCGATCCGAACCGGCCACCCGATCCCAACTAGAAAAGAAAAGCTCGATCTAATCCGATGGTCGTATTACGTACATAATACAACGACCGACCGACCGACGGACGTTCGGCTGGCTGGCGGGGGTAGGGGCTCCATCAAGAAGAGTGGGGCGATAGAGAACTATGACTAATGGGCATTCGAGAAGTGAGATGCCGGTGAGGAAATGTCTAGGCAACAGAAACCGACTTCAATCACCGGGCCCGTCCAGAGAGGATAGTTGTTCATCACTCGTTACTTTCTTCGAACAGACCAGCACAAAGGAGATCTTCCGGAGAGTCTTTTCGATATCTTATCTTCATTATAGTCAGCTGGATTCGATGATGTCGAGAAGAGAAAATGCCCTCTCCTTCTGGCCTTTCGATATCTCTTCAGGTTGTGATGCATTAGGTTCGCTCAAGACTTCCCCCGCCGCCCCCTACGGGCTTAAGACTCCCCCCGCCGGCCGCCCTCCTACATTTTCGGCGAGTGGAGAAGACCGAGGGATTCTAGTCATGGACCGCACTCCATCGAACGTGGAACCAGGCAGAGTGCTCAATTCTCTTTCTCTGCCCATAGACATCTCCGAGTTTCCCTCCCGGGCCGTCCTGAAGAACCGCTGCTTGGACTAGGAAGGAGAAGAGAGGATTCTGATAGTTGTGACTTAGGAGCGAGGGAACCTCAGGGAGTCGGGGAGTGCATATCAGAGCGAGCCGTCAGTTACCTTTGATGGCTGAGGAACCAGACTCCCCTGCATGCAGAGGAATCGCCTCATCCATCAGGCCCCTCTCTTCCCACTCCCCTACCTTCCCAGATTGAATCCAGTTCCTTCCCCCGAGCGTAGCGAGGCCCCTACCTATATAACTTGGGGGAACCTGGGCCTTCTCCTCTCCGCTCTCCCTTCTCTAGAACTCTCTGCGGCCCTTCTCTAGAACTTTGTTCATCGATCTATCCGAACGTAGGATGTGGGTCAGTTAATATAGGTAGGGCGGATTTCCCCCCTTAGCCGTCGACTCTCCGCGGCTGGAACCGACCCTCGGATGCATGCAGTTGATTGCCGGATAGTAGACCCTTCCTTCTCAATCTCCGGACTATATAGAACTGGTCGACCCCAGATCAGAAGGTGTCGAGCCCAAGTTATGATATAGTAGGGCTCGAGTTTCCCTATAGACAGTAGGGCTCCGCTCCCCCCCTTAGAATAGTAGGGGCCTCCCACCCACCCCAATCTATAGCACCAACCCCACCATCCCGGGCCCCAACCCCACCGACCTCTCGACCCCACCGGGAACTATGATTCCAACCTCTAGCCCCCTACTATTTGAAGGGCTAGCAAGCACATTAATGAACTGATCCCTACAATTCTATGGGCTCAACTAAGGCCCCTATGCTTCGCACCTACCCCCCTACTATTCTATGGGCGAATGGGTCGGTCCCGAAGGGTAGGAGGTGGGCGTGAAGCGCTAAGGGGAATTCTATGGGTGCCATTAATCCTTACTCTAACAAGCTGATTAATTAAGAGTTCCATTATAGGCCCCTACCATTCTAAAGGGCTAGCAGGCCCCTACTATTCTATGGGCCCTAAAATTCTATGGTTCGTCGGTAGATTATATTCGTGGGAGGATATAGGAGGCCCGCGGGCAGTGGGGAAAGCCCTGGGTGGTGGGGTCCACCGTTGCGGGTGGGGGGGCCGCTGCGGGTGGGAGAGCAATAGTGTAGGGGACCGGGGGGTTATATTGCCGGGTGGGGCTAATTGTCGGAATCATAGGGTAAGGCCCCTTAGAATAGTAGGGGGTGGTCTTAGGGGGGCACGTGGGATAGGTTCGCCCCTACTCTCATAGCCATTGCCCCGGATCATGTCGATCGAACCATGAAGAGATGCGCCCAGAAGCTCCCAATATCTCAAAAGGGTATGGCTACAGACGAATGTGCTCCGATGCCCTCCGATCCACGGCCTTCTCCAAAGAGATCTGGGGAAATGGAAACATCAGGCTCTATCCCCACCCGGATCGAAGTGTCGTAGTGGACCGACTCGCCCGGTCATCAATTCCATATGATTTATAACAATTCCATAATCGAGCCCTATAGTCGAGTAGTGGACCTTTAGAATGGTAGGGACAACCGCTCTATCATTTCAGTTGATCGAACGGACAAGGGAAAGCTGCAGAGGTTCACAGCCGGTCGATCGATACGAGTCAATAGTTCCCATGATAATGAGGGATAAGCGTCGAATCTGATTGCTTAGCTGGCATGAAGAGATCCAAGAAAAGGCAGGCCGCCTCTTATTGAAGTTACTCCCTTCCCGTCTTCCTCACCTCCCTCGCATGATTAGACCGATCGGAGAGGAAGCAGTTCGGTCAATCTAGAATATAGATGGATCCAATCGCCTAGGATTTGGCTCTCACCTATCGCCCTCTACCACATCAAATGATGGAGTTGGGATTTCGCCGCTTCTTGTGGACCCCGCCCCCTATAGATATATGGCACCTGCGTAGTTGGAAAGAAAGATCGGTCGTCCCGGTTGGTGGGGATCCGGATCCTGCCCTCGCCCGTGTATCTATGTACGTATTATAAACCGCCGCCGATGTGCATGCATCACCAAGTGCCATTCCTCTCGGTTCTCCGGCAGAAATGGGAACATATGGGTAGGACGCATGCCTTTGTCACTTGGGCCAACTATAGCCCCCCAATGCAGGGTGGGTGGGAGGTCCCTTCTATCTCCTCCCACCCTCCCGCTAGCCATAGAATAGTAGGGGCCCCCCACCCTATAGTCCCTCCCACCCGGGAACTATAGTGGAGGGTAGATTAATTGGTGGTTGCGATGCTTTGAATTTCACTCCGGATGGTCATGCCGTAACTATATCTTCCTAGGGTGGGAGGGAACTCTAGTTGGGAGGAAGACCCTGGTAGGAAAAAGTCTCAATTTCTTCTATTGATCCGAGCCAGACATGCATCCTTCCCAATGATCGGATGGAATATCAATAGCTGGTAGTCGGTGAGGTGGGAAAGAAGCAGTTGGAAGCGGGTGGGTGAGGGCTAGCAATGAAATAGCCGCCCGAGCCAAATAAGTGCTTCTTCCTTGGTCTTCATGGCGGGGACCTCAGGTAGGCTATCCACCACCCACAGCTATGGGGACTCGAACTGACTCCTCTCCTTGGGCAGGTCCAGTTGAACAAGCGAGCTGGCACCTGCTACCGATCGAAGAGATAGTGGAAGTCGGGTCCAATGGCCATCTAATTGAATTGATTGGTTGGGGTCGGCTACCGATCCGCACCAGATAGCTGGGATCGGCCCTTCGCATGATATAGACTTTCGCATTCTTCATCGGGCCTTCCGCATCATCGCATCGATAGAAGGAGAGTCTTCTACCTTTGACCCACCCGGCTCATCATTTTGGTTCTTCGAGTATGATTCCTTACTCTAGCAACTAAGGCCCCTACTATTCTACGGGGGGGTGGGTGCGAAGCGCTAAGGGGCTAGCAAGTGCATTAATGAACTGATCCCTACAATTCTATGGGAAGCTGGCCACCGGAGAAACTGCCCCCATATATAGATAGGCGGTTGTCTGATCATATCTGATACGTATTAGAAACATGGATCGAGATGCGCCATCGTTTGTCCTGTGGATCCGTAGTACGCGCTGCTGTCTCTCGCTCCTTCGAGCCTGGGACTAAGTGGAAGGCTTCGGCTTCGGGAGGGAAGGAGAAGAGGTTCAATTGGTTCTTCGATGCCCATAAGAAACTATAGGCGTTTGCTCCCGGTCCGAGGCAAACGAACCATGTATCCAGCAAATATCGATGAATGCCCATCGACCCGGCCGGCCTCCTTCGCATGAATAGAGAGAATGGCCATAGGTGATCGAGGTACCGGTAGAAGGGCTGAGGTAGGTAGATGCGAGTAATGGTTGACTCGAGGAACTAAAAGCTATATTCCTAGCCCCGGTCCCGATGAACCCAACCACCTTCCGATCTCGCTCGTTACCTCGATGAACCCGATGAACTCTATCTCTCTCTGTAGAAGAAGGGGAGGGGTCAACTATCAACTAGACTACTTATCAACCAGAAATGGTAGCTCGTGACCTACAGAAGAACACCAGGGCTAGTTTCCAGCCGGTAAGGAGTTCATGTGTCTTCCAGGCGGTCGACCCCTGATTTGCTCCCGGCTGACCCAGTCGGGGTAGGGATTAAAACAAATTACTAATCGATCCAGGGTGCGAATTATAGCCGGGTGGGAGGAAGTGCCAGGAAGGAGTTCGCTAGTCGACCCAGTGAGAAAGATCAATCCCAGGCCCATGATTAGGAGCACTCGACCGACCCTAGCCTGGTGTTGTTGGTGCAGGCAAGGAAGAAATGAATGGACTCTGGTTACCCCTCCAACCCGAGAAGGGCTAGTTCCCACCTGATGGGGTCTACTGCGCTACCTCGTGATAAGCCCTAGTTAGGCAAGTTCGGCTAAGGCCATCTGACCCAGAGTGCAAGCATCTCCCCCTGTTTGTCGATCAATCCGGGGAAGGGCCTGTCTAATTCTATGCGTAATTGGTTGGTGCCTCATAACCTCCGATCCACGTGGGAAAAGTGGGCTCGGAGTGAGCACTCGACCCTTGCTTTCTTCCATCATCAATTGAACCCATCTGCCCGGTTCATCGGGATGAAGAGGCTTCAACCATCTCTCCACAATTAGTATCCCTCATTCGGGATAAGGAGATGAAGAAGTTGTTCGACCTTGTCAGTCGTCCAGTCAATCAACCTCCTGGCCCCCCTTCTCTCGATCCGGAGACTCATACCCATCTGCGGGAAGTCACTCACTCATCCGTATATAGAAGTACTCGACTATATATCGATCGCTAAATCCGAGAACCTGGAGGGGCGGTTCGGAGAAAGCAGGCTTATCTGACTAACTAATTGAGGCAGTCGGGACCGAAGTCGGAAGGAGAGAGCGGGTATGAGAAGTGAGCGAGGTAGGTTCTCGAGAAGGGAGGCTCCACTGGACTTTTTAGTCGGTTGATGAATAGGGTTGGTTCACTCGATCGACCCAGGTGACTAACTACTAGAGGCAGGGACAGAAGGAACACTTCATTAGAGGCGGGGACCGGCTGACTCATGAAAGGCAGGATTTGGGTGGAGGGGAATGGGAGAAGCGGGAGGAGAGCTAGTTGGATCTCATTGACGAGAGAGAGCTGGAATAGCACACCATCCATCCCCACTTCCTTGACTCGGTTGACTCGATTGAAATGGGTACGAGAACCATTCCAACCGGGGGTAGCAGTCATTCATTAAAGGCAGGTCGAACCGGCCACTGGTTGTTTGTTAACTGGAGTTGGGGACTCCTTTGCCTCTCGATCCGGGAGAGAGCCGGCTTGGCATCTCAAGTGAAGGAGTCGAGGCAGGGGTGGGTGCTATTGCCCGCCCCATCCGTCTGTGGAACTGCCCAGATGCGTGTCATGCGAGCGAGTAAATACGTATGTGAATGACACTAGTTCGTTCGAGGAATGAAATGAGTGCTCTATCCATAGTTAGTCGATCCGGGTCAACCAACAGATGATTTGAACCTCCCGGATGGGCCCCGGCGGTTGACGAAGTTGGGTAGTTGACGAATGCCGCTACTACTCAGGTCAGCTCCTCCCCCTTGACTGCTTTCCCCTATCACTGAAGAAGTTCAGGTTGGTCCACCCGACCGGGAGCCGCCCCCCGCAGGGGTGGGGGGGAGGAAGGGTTGGGTGGCCCCTACTATAACTATTGGGGGGGGGAGGAACTAGAATATCGTTGGGTATAGTTGCAAATTCTCGCCTGGCCCAACTTGAATCACAGAATCCAGTGACTTGCTCCGCCTTCTCCCATTGGTTTGCTCCATCCCCCCGTTAGGGCCCCCCCACCCCTTTGTAGTAGTTATAGTAGGGCTAAACTATAACGTATATAATGGCAGGCTATTCAAGCGTCTATAGAGTTGCCAATCCATAATAGGAATAAATGAGTGATCTAATATCCATGGATCCTCGTCTATAGAGGAGATAGTGAATGAATTCGTCTATAGGTAGTGATCTAATCTATAGTTAGTGAAATACCAATATCTTCCCCCTCCCTCTTATTTTGCCCCGTTCCCAGCCCCTTGCTCCGCGTCTCTACCACGCCCCCCTGGTCTCTCCCCGACAAATCACTTGCTTTATCCCCCCCGGGGAACCCTATGATTCCCTCCCACCCCGAGGCTATAGATCGTTCATTTCACTTACTCAGAAGCTTTCCGGCGGCTTATTATCGTTCACCCTGTTTCATTTCGTTCACTGCAATAATAGGACTAAGAAGACTAATAATAGTCTATCGTTCGTTCTCTGCATTCGAGAACTCACTCACTGCAATAAAACAGCTTGTACAAAATAACTTTATGCTTTACTATTACAATTGATAGCCGGATCAAGATGAGCTTATTTGTTTGTCCATCAATACCACTTATGTTTGTTTCGCTCGTCCTCACCCATACTCACTCCACTTCACCCCCTCCCCTTTCTCAATAAAGCCGTCTTCATGCCTGCTACTATGGATGAGGGGCATCACCACGTAACAGTAACATGCCGGCATGGTGAGCCACAATGAAGGGGAGGGTAAATCCCCTGTCGAACCGGGCGAACGACGTTCTAAGCGCCTATAATCCCCCCCATCCCGTAAGCCCATGCAAAGCGAGGGTTTCATACTGAAACTGCAACAACATGGCATGAAATTTTAGGCGTTCTCGCTTTCTCCCCCACCCCTATATCTATATCTGGCCCCTACGCGTTACGACCTTCATCGTAGCACTACAACCTACATCTTTGGGTTCCCGGTACTGCTTTAAGGAAGGCCCTACATTTCATGAGCGGTTCATTCCATCTACTCACATTCCTCCCAAGATTAGGATTGGGTGGGTGGGCCCCTACTATTCTTTGCGAGGGCATTGCTTTCGATCGTTCGACCATCGGTTTTGATTGAGCGATCGTGTACAAGGCCGCTGACCCGAAGTGCCACTAATGCACTCGGACCCAACGATCATATGCATCGGGGAATGTAACCTGCCCACACAATCATTGCAGCTGGTGATATTGTGGATGGAGCATAGTCATTCAAAAGTCATGACGTAACCACTAATCTACCCCTTAGAATAGTAGGGCCAGCACTTCGCGCCCACCCATATGTGCCAACTATGATTCCCCCCCACCCATCCCACCCCCCTACTATTTGAAGGGCTAGCAGGCTGATTCCTTAGAATAGTAGGGACTCCCACCCTACTTTCCCATGCCGCAATGATTCATAGTAATTACTCATTATGGAGTAGGAATCGTTAGACCGGGATTGTCTCTACCGCTAGTGGTATGGCATACTAGAGCAAGGATCAAGGCCTAGACATTAGCACCGAATAGTTACAGTGAAAGCGACTTTGGTGGACAGAGATCACTAATCACCTGAAAACACTGGAATAGGTAGTGAAAAGCAAATGCCAAGCTGCCCGCCCCACTGTCTCTATTGGTAGGGGGAGTTACCACTTAGCATTTTTGCTCTACTGAAAGGAGAAGGGCCAGTGAGGATAAAAAGGGAGAGAGAGGAAGGAAACTAGGTAGATATCTCTCGATGGATACTGGAAGGAGAATACGAATGAGACCCATAGGGGGGCTGCGCAGTATCTGAGAAGGTCTTTTATACTCAGCTTACACGCCTGCAGGGGTGGCGAGTTTGATTCAACATCAAAATGAACCTTTTGTTTCCCATGCATGCCCTGGAATGACAGTGGAAAGTGATGAGAAGCAACTCATCTGCTCAAGTATTCATCTTGTTCCAATCGAAGAATGATAAAGGACTGAGAGAGCCCAGGGACATCCCGTCGGTAGGTGAGGAGGATTTCTGTGATCCGCTTTAGTCCATTGTTTCTGGGGTTGGTTTCTCCTTCGATAAGCTTTCGGAGAAATGATGAGGGGTGACCGCCCATAGAATAGTAGGGCCATAGAATTTTAGGGTGACTATTCGCTCTCTCCTGTGTTTCGTGACTGGCACCTCGAACACTGCTTTGATCGATTGGTCTGATCAGAGCGATTGGGTTGGGTCTTCGTTCGCTCCCACTTGTCCGATCATGCAGTTCCATGCTTTGATGCATTAGCCTAAGAGTTATAGGTGCGTTGCCGAATCAATATTGGAGAGGGACGGATAGAGCCGATCGAACCTCGGACACTTGTCACTACCTCTTTGCACCTTCTCTGCGACTTAAGAATCATTAGTCACCGCCCGCCTTTAGATAGTAGGGGATAGTAGGGCATTGATAGTAGTCAGTCTTATAGATGAAATAGCGGTAGCTTTCATTTGAGAACCACATGCTCTCAATTTGGTGCTTTCCCCTCTCAGTTCAGTTGAATATTCGTCGCACCAATAGATATAGCGAATAGGTTGGGATTCATTCCGATCGACCGGTACATGAGAGACCCTACCACAACTACAAATCTCTAAGGGGTGGGTGGGAGGCCCCTACTATTCTAAGCGGAACAATTGTTGCCAAATATTCAGGTTTGCTATACTGCATGTTGGATTCTATAGATTGGACCAATGAATCCTGTTTCAAGATAAGCATCACTAATCTACCACCATTCCAAGGAAAACAACGAACCTGATGATATTTCCCCCACCCCACCCAGCGCTTACGTGACCGACCATATATTCCTTATGGGTGGTGGGGGGTGTATTGTTTTCCTCAGCAGAAACAAGAACTTCAATCGTTGATTCACAATCTCCTACGATAGCAGTAGAATCGCCCATAGGGGGCCTAGCGGTTCATGTCAAAGAACCTGTTCCATAACCCCCATATCCATATCTATTGGTTCAAGCGAGGGGCATCCATAGTTGAAGCAATGGTCCATTCCATGGGAGGGATATGGTTGTTTAGGTACGGAACCGTGCTTGCACTCATGTACCCTTTCTCGGGCAGAACAATAGAAAAGAAGGGGGTTCCTTGTGAGTTTGGTTTGGAGGTTTTAGTAGCAGTGGGTTTGGTTGCTGTGTGTCCGTGGCTCAGGAGCAAGTTGGAGAACGGCTCGGTTGATCGAGGGCAGGGCCCAGCAGAAGTTGGTTGATCGGGAGCAGAACCCAGCACGCGACATGGCATGGCGAGAGACGGGGGCGAAGGAAGGGGCTGGGGCAGCCCTACTATGACTATAGCCCAAAACCCCACCATCCGAGTTTCGCCCACCGCCCGAGAAACACCTAAGGCGCTTTTAACCGCCACCGTTGAACCGGCTATGCCTTACTCTATATCCAATTAATCTACCCCCCTGCAGGGAGGGGCCCCCCCCGGTGGTGGAGCTTGGGTGGTTAGGAGCAACTCTATAACCTCCCACCCGCCCTTCGGGACCGGGCCCCCCTGGGCCCTTCGTGCATGCAGGACCGACCCCCCTATATTATAAGGGCCCGGGAGGTTCGTGGGAGCCCTTAAAATAGTAGGGGGTGAAGGGAGGGCCCTTCGTGCATGCAGGACCGACCCCCCTACTATTTTAAGGGTCTTAAAGTGGGAGGCAGGGAGGTAGATTATTGTTGATACGCCTCTGCAAGTCGGTGGGGTTTGTGGTTAGGATGCCTTGGTCGGTGGGGTTGGTGCCCTAGATGGTGGGGTTGGTCAACTATCATCCACCCACCCCAGGTTTAGAATAGCTATAGATAGGGGAGTTAGGAAAGGGAGAAAGAACTAAACTAAGGAGAGGGCCCGCCCCCTGGCATTCGCTATCCTCTCCTGATACGGTCCATCTGTTCATCCATCATGCCCTAATCAGATATGCCGCTATAGTGGAGGAGATAGTTGGTGGGCCCCTACCTCCACTGACTCCATAGTTCTTTCGGACATTTACGTAGCGGGGTAGGGCATCTATACGGTATACACCTTGCCCCTGCAGGGTGGGTGGGGAGATATTGGGTACCCCTACCTATAGAGTTGTGCCCTACCGGGCCCTACTCTATATTGGGGCCCCTACCGCCCTACCTATATAGTCGTGCCCTACTGGGCCCCTACCTCGAACTATAGAAAGGGGGGGCGGCTGTGCTCCTTGATCTGCCCTACCTTCATATTACGTACAGATTCAAGGCCCCGTTGATCGGAGTGAAGCATCCTTCCAAACTGTATCAACTAAACTAGACCCCTTAGAATAGTAGGGTGAACAGTTAAGTTTAGTTTAGTAGTTTCCAACTAAACTAAACTATAGTCGGGGGGTGGGGGGGGCGCATGGCATGAGTAGCATGAGGCCCGAATGAACGGATGGCCGGTACACCCACCCATCGGAAGTAGGTAAAGGAAAGGACATTGGGGGAATAGGTATCTACGCCTTAGAATAGTAGGGGCAGATCATTCCTCATGGTCTTAGCGGTCGGGGCAGTAGATTTCCAGACAATTCATTCCCCATGGTCTTAGCGGTCGAGGCGGTAGATTTCCAGACGATTCATTCTCGGACAGATGATTCATTCTCATTCCTTCACCCCTGGTAGGTAGATGATGTTTGCTATCCTATTGCAGTAGCTATCCCAGTGGCTATCGTATCCGTTCGGTCCCTCGACCTATCACCTATGCAGTGGGTGCTAATGCCTATGTGGTTATCACCGGGGAACTCTAGTTGGGATGGACTGGAGAGTGGGCCATGTTAGCAATGGGGAAGGGCCATCGTATCACATTGGATCGTATCACACTATACTCGGAGGACTACCTGAGCGCACGTAGGTCTACTAGGTTGTATGTTAGGTTCAAGCTTCAACACTATGCAATGAGGAACGGCCTATGTGGTTATCGCCCGACCCCTATCCATGGTAGCGGGGGTGGCCGTTCCATCCAGCCCTACTAAGTGGTCGAGTAAGTGGCCCATTCATCCTCATTATCAAGAATCGGACCCTTCCCGTATATCCATTCATCTTCCCAAGAATCAGACCCTTCCCATAGATCCATTCATCTCCTGAACAACGCTCCCATTCATCCGCTATAGCCGAATCATGAACCAACGAATATGGAACCACTGAGCCATCAAACAAACACACTATAGCCAGCTGATGCGCAAATAACGGAACAAGTGATGATGCATCCGATCATGTGACGTAATGTAAAGAGAGCAGATGCATCACGGGACCAATTATGTATGTGTCACATAATGCATTGCGGTTGCACCATCTATCGGATACCGCATCAACGGGATCGGCGGGTACTCAAGGCGGTGAGGCTCTTCCACCCACCCGGAGGCCGAGGGCCCAAACCAACCTAATGCGCCCCACCCAACTTTATTGTCCTCCCACCCACCCCTGGGCTGAGCACATCTGGGGCAGGAGCCATGGCACGGAAGAGGCAGCACCAATTGTGAGAGCGACCCAGTTGTTTAACAAGTTGATCCTTAAGCAGTTGATCGCGGACCTGGACCCAGATAGATAGAGAGCTTATTCAATATTCTATTTATGTTCCAAATCCATGAAATCGGGAGATCGGAACCAGGCGGAATGGGACTAGTGATTTTGTGGGGCATCCTTCTCTGCAGCAATCATCGGGCGTTCGATGGCTTGGTCATCGCTTCTCCGTAAGCTAAGCATATCACCTCTAGCTACTGCTTCCCCTGCTTCCTACGAGCCTATTATTTCTTTAGGCAACCCCAATCTGCATAGGCCAGGTAGTAGTAGATAGGATAGGGGCCCCAATAGTAGGGTACGAGCTCCTATCCATGTGGGAATGGCTCAGACGTCGAGCCCCTACAGCCCTTGCCTCTTCAATCAATCGGTGGGAAGGGGTCCTGGGCATACAAATGTTCCGGTGGCAATTATAGTTGCCCTCCCACCCATTCTATCGTCTTGGTAGTCAACCCCGGATATTCCTTAAGAAATGCCTTCATTGCACTCGAGTCATGGGTAGGTGTAGTCAAGTATTCGAATAAAGGCAGTAGGGGCCCACCAACCCCAATGGCCCCCCTACGAGGCCTTGGGTGGGAGGATATAGTGGCCTTGCCCGGGTGAATAGATAAATGGTGCGCCCAGCTCCTCTTGCTCGTGTGGTTCGGAGTGCATCTGTGGCGTCACCAACCCTAGTGGATGCAGAACCAAATAATAGAAGGCTATGGCCCACCAAATAAAGGAAAGTATTTGATCAATTGGCCTTTCAATCAGACATATTGAAGGCGGTCGACCCAGTTCAGTCCTCCTTGTTTCATATCTAATGACCTGGGAACCAGTAGAGAATGCAGGTAGATGTCGCGGTGAAATGGATGTGCCCACCACCTGAAATATTGATCCACCAACCCCACTTGCCCATTGGCCTAGGGTTGGGAAGTATAGTTGTACCAGCCTCAGCCAATCATCTTAGAAACTGGCAATCGAAGAAAGCATGGGAAGTGGGGAGTACAATCATTGCTGCGGGTTCGAGAGTGGAATAGGAAAGGTTTTATCCTAATGGCATCGGGATAGTAGGCATTGATAGTACTCCATAGGTTCCCACTCAGAAACGAACTAGGATTCTGGTTCCCATCCCGGCCCAAGTGTTAGGGCATTGTATTTGCAAAGTTCTATATGGTCAGTCCCAAGTTCTATATGGTCGGTCCCAACCCCACCGGCCATATAGAACTTTGGGACCGACCATATAGAACTTGGGACCGACCAAGGCCATATGGATAGTGGGGTTGGCCAGACCCCACAGACCAAAGTAACCACCACCCAGCCCCCCCTTAGAATAGTAGGCGGGACCGACCACCGTATATTATAAGGGCCCGGGAACCTTCTAGTCCCACCCAACCCTGGCAACCCCCCCCACCTGCCCTACTATTCTAAGGGCAACAATAATCTACCTCCCTGCAGGGGGGGACCTCCCACTTCTATAATCTACCTCACACCCCCTATGGGCTCCCACCCACCCACTAAGGCCATATGGTCGGTGCCGAAGGCATAGCCTGCTAGCATAAGTGGGGTTGGGTTACTTTGGGTGGTGGGGTTGGGGTCATCCCTATATCCTCCCACAAATAGAATCGGGAGGGGCCGATGGGGTTTGCCTTGGGTGGTGGGGTCCGCCGCTACGGGTGGGGGGCCTTGGGAGGGAGATTTAGCTGGGGGGAAGAGCTATAAGTGACCTCGACTATAACTATAGTTGGCGTTTGGTTTAGTCATAGTTTAGTTCAGACAGTTTGGATAGGTCTCATTGTATAACGTATATAATGCAATGCCCCCCCACCCCTCCCTTTTCCAGAGATTTCGTGCAGCTGGCATCACATAAACTTGAGCTATCTCCTTCAATATCACCGCTTCAAAGACAAACACTTCGGATTTGGCCCTCTCCCCTACCCCTCTAGTGAGCTATCTAGTTGGCCTACTACTCTTAAGTCTGGCGTCCTTCTCATCATAGTCTGTGGTCTTTCCCGTCATAGTTTGTCGTCCCCATACCCACCCAAGGCCTATCCCGGCTATCCTCCCACCCCCATAGAATAGTAGGGAATCTACCGACTAGAATTAATTACCTTATCTGAGAACTAGCAAGCGCATCCATAGAATTGTAGGGCACTGATTAATTACGGTGGGGTCTTGTACCCCAGACCGGGTGGGAGGGAATAGTATAGTTTCGGGAACAGAACGGGGGGGCGGGCCTCATTTTAGCGCGTTAGGTTGACGAGAGCTCGGTCGGGAGGGACAACATCCATTCCTGGCGGAGCTGGATCCCAATGTAAGTTATCTGCTAGAGACGCCGGGTGGGTAGCGAATATCATATGGAGTGGGTTGATGTCCAGATCTAGATGAAGAAACTCCTGGAATTGGGAGCTACCGCATGTTGGAGCTAGTCGTTGGCTCATTGGTGGAAGAATGGGTTAATGACCACCAAATGGATGGGGGTCAACTACAGATTTTGAATCCTTCCTACCAACAATAGAACTAAAATTCCCTCCTAACTAGAACCCTATAATCCCCCCCACAACTCAAATTCCCGGGTGGGAGGGAACTATAGGGAGTATAGTTTCGGGAACAGTAGTAGTTCCACCCACCCCAACTGAAGAACCTCTTTTTGATGCGTCGCGGGCGTAGGGCGAGAAAGCTATTGGTTCATAATCAGCCAGTTCATTCGGAATTGGAGAGTTAGCCAGTTCATGACAAAGTCACTCGATGATTGATTGGACCAGTTCCTTGCATTCGGATCGAGATCATGCGTGGTGGGTGGGGGGAGTTCTCACACAGCACAAGAAAGCTCGGGGAGGATCTGGAATTCGGGTTACAGCCAACTGCATCCTCTCGGAACCGTTTCTCGCCTCTATAGTGAACCAGTGCCACTAGGACTATGCCACTGTTGTGTGGGGTGCACCCTTGTTCATTACCCCTACGAAGGAGTTGCTCAAGCTGTTCCCATTGCGGTGCTACTGTTGTTGCCATTGCCACTGCACCGTTATCCCCACCAGGGTGGTGGTAATACACCTCCTACCCAATAGCTATTCTCATCCCCTACAACTATAATTGGAGGGAGGGGCCAACCCAGGCGGTGATACTCGGACCTTCCCAGACCTACTATTCCTTCTTTTCTTTAGTACTCAAACCCAGCGGTGTGATCACAATCGAGTGGCCTACTAGCCGATCCGCATATCCACTAATCCATTTACTACTCCGCTCAGGCCCCAACTCTATGAGATCCGCTCCCTACTAACCCTACTATCTTAGGAGTACGATGAGGTTCTATACTCCTGCCAGTCGGCACCCGATCAGGAGCGACCAGGGAGTTCGACCATCCCCAATAGCTGAGACCTCCCGTCCCCTGGTAGTTGACCACTCATAGCACCGAGGTCAAGAAGAGAAGTATTTCATGCCCGTATATCCCATCTCCCTCTCTCCCCACTCGACTAACTGATCCGTCTTTGCCTCGGTACGGGAGTATTTGTGAGAAGCGTTGTAGTGTGTGTTCATCGGGTGGGAGGTGGTTCGTGTTCCCCCGGTGCTGTTGTTTCTCGACGCGTGAAGGACCATTCCCTCACTAGATCTATCTGTGTTTGGTCCGCCCGAGCTTCAGGCCAGTTGTTCTATCCGCTTCTTGTTGTAGGAGTAGTATAGAATCGAGTACCGGCCGGTATGGGTGAGAGAGAGAGGTAGGCCTGTCCAACCATTTCTTCATTCGCCGGATTGAGAGGGATGACCAGCGGCTGGTGGATCTGCTGCATCTGACACTGGGGAGGGCCCCTAAAATTCTATGGGGGTTGGTTTCAGAATTCGGGAATGAGTGGGGAGGCTCCGCAGTAGGAGATGAAAGACACTCTTAGGCAGCTAGCGGATATGGTGGTGGATGGTTTATTCCAAATACTGCTCTTTCTTCGCTGGAGGCACTCGCAAGCGTTCAATCTCCTGCTGGTAGTTGATCACCAGTGAAGGATTCTGAGGCGGACTATCCAACCATGACTTCTCTCGAGGGCATCGAGAGGGGATGAAATCACTCGACTGCTAAGGCGGCAATATAACCCCCCAAGAACCGGGTGGGAGGGCTGGGCCCTATGATTCGCTGGGGTTCGGCTAGATGAACCCCTGGAAGATAAATGGCTAGAACCCCAGGGAAGGCCAAAAATAGTAGGGGTTCTGGGTGGGTGGAAAGTAAGCGGGTGGGTGGGAAGCAATAGTTTCGGGGGGGTGGAAAGTAAGCATATTGCTCGACTCGATAAATATGAACGCGGTTCAACCTGTAATCACCAGTCAAGGGTTTTCAATTAACCAGGCCAGATTACTCTGGGAAAGCAACTCATCTAGCTCTCACCCCACCCCACTTTAGGTAGATGTTGATGGCCGAAATGGCGTTGACTACCAGCTCTTCATGCTGAGGAATCTCCCAACTATATATTGTTCAAGAAGACCCAGGAGGGAAATCAGTTGTATTACGTAGATGATGGAATAGCATACATCCACATCCAAATCGATTGATCAAATCCCTTCATAAATGGCGTTGCCTACCAGCTCTTCATGCTGGAGAATCTCCCTCAGAACTCTAGTTATTAGTAGTATGGACCAGCCATCGATTGGGGGTGGGAGGGAATTATAGGGGTCTTCCTCATGCTAGGGGTGGGTAGGTGGATATAGAAGTGGCAGCAGGGTGCCCTAATATTCTAAGTTCCTATAGTTTCCCACCAGGGCTTCGCCCACCGCCCAGCCCTTCGCTTTTTTGCCCTTCATGCAGGACCGACCTGCCCTTCGGTGAAGACCTAAGGCCTGCCTTCGGCAGTCGACCATATTGGCAACAAAACTATATGGGGGGGGGCAGGCTGCCGAAGGCAGGCCTTAGGTCTTCACCGAAGGGCTGGTCGGTGGGGTTGGTTAGAATTCTATGGTAGTTCTGAATTCAACATAACGGGTGGGAGGGAATCATAGGGTTCATTATCCGGGGCAACTATAGTTTCCCACCCACCTGAATTATGTAGGTTCCCATGCAGGGTGGGAATTCTAGTTAGACCTCCCACCCACCCCTAAAACCCCCGGATATAGATTGGGTGGGTGGGAAGCCCCTACTATTCTAAGGGCCCCTACTATTCTATGGGGGTGGGTGGGAGGAACAAATTGTCCCGCATATCATATCCGGAAGTGCCCCTACCTGGCTAGGTTTCACGGGCGGCTCACTCAAACGATTGGGTGTAGGTGCGGCTACGACTACTTGAATGGAGGAATGAATCTCCTAGTTGTTTGTTCCTCTTCGATCTGGGACCTATTGATCCAGACGAGCAGGGTGAAGAAACAAATCTTGGTGGTTCTTCCGAACCCACTACTATGACTAGGGGAAAAGGGAACCCCTGGAGAAGCTTGGGGTCGGAGAAATGAATAGGGGAATCTTGGAAACGCCGGTACGACTTGCATGCATGTGTTAAGCATATAGCTAGCGTTCGTTCCGAGATTGACTAGCGCGGCTAACGTTCATTCCGAGATTCACTAGCGTGCTCAGATCGGCTAACGTTCATCCAGAAGAACCGCTTTGGGTCTAATTCCATCTATCTAAATCTCGTTGAACGCGTCCCTAGCGAAACTTTCTTCAAAGTACGGCACTATCGCCAGGGATCTCTCCACACATGCATATAGCCTGGCACATCAGGTTCATGAAGGTTCTCCCGGCACTTTCAGCTACGCGGAGGGAAGGACAATGTTCATGAGCAGGGGTGGGAAAGTGGCGCCCTGTGGTACCCCTATCATTCCGGCGGGGGACGGGGAGTGGTCCACCTCTGCATCTAGTTCCTCCACTTCAGTTCCAAGGAATCCCTTCACTTCTCGGAAGGATCCTCGTCAATTGTCCCCCAATGTAGGGTGGGGCCCAGGAGGATATTCTATTCATCACTCATTCATGTGGTATTTCGTCAAAGCCCCCCTTTATTATTTGAATTATAGTTCGCAATCAACCAAGATCTTCGTGTCTGGCCATTCTTTATTCGCCAGAACGTTGTTCATCTGTGTGACAGTTCCGGAGAGGCGCGCGTGTAGCTGGGGCCTATCTATAGTAGGGGGGGTTTCATCTATGTCTATAGGCAAAGACGAAAAATAGTAGCTACCTTCGAATCCTGCTGATTGAATTCCCATAGATGATGGTTCCCTCTTCCGTCGAAAGATCATGGGACTTCGGTCACTCGACTATGAGATAGATGCCTGGAGATGTTTGATTTGTTGCCCGGGGAGAGGAGCGGAAGCCACTCGATCGATAGGGAGAGAAGCTATGACTACCTTCGACTGCCTTAGTATTCGACCCGAAACTCCTCAGGAGAAGAATAAAACTCTCCAAAGGTTATCCCTCATCCTAGAGAAAAAAGAGGGCGTTCGGTTGAGTAAGACTAATGGCAACTCCTTGATGGATGGAAACACTTGAACAAGGTGACATGAGTTTGGGACTGCCAAATCAATAGTAGAAGTGGTGGATCCCTTCTCATGAATCCGGACTGGCGGGGGAGGTTTTGGAAATACTCGACTGATAGGTGAAGAATTTGGAATTGGATACGGAACTGGACCTAGCCTCTCTCCTCCTGCCTCCGAACACCTTAGGATCAATCAACCAATTGATCAATCTCCTCTTGGACTGTGCCGGATATTGAACAAACCTCAGTTACGGAAGCCCCTCCCCTATCTATATCGTAGTTGGGACCTTTCTTCTACTGCCTCTGCTGATGAGTCAACTTCTAATGTTGTTACGGATAAAGCCTTTTCAAGAATAGGAGCTCCCCCTGGTCCTGCCTTACAACCATATATTTCGTAACCCCAGAATCAATCATTTGTTCCCTGGGGCCACCTAAGAAGGAAGGATTCTCCTACCACCTATCCCTAATAGTACAAATATTGTGAAAAATAACCTAAGTTCTCCACCAGTAGAGAAGGGAATCAAGCCTACCGGGGTTCTATAGTTGTTGGAGTCAATAGGTTTTATGGAACCAGGTAAAGAAGATTCGGGAGCCCGCCCGCCTTTAGATAGTAGGGATGGTGATGGTGACTTAACCGGCCATTAGGTTCGACGAAAGCGGCTTCTCCTCCACAAGCATTAGTTGTCCATTTCAAGCCTTCCGAAGCCTCACTTGCCCCCGGCGTTGTGGTTGGTTTTCGCCTTCAAAAAGCCCCGATGATGGAAAGGCTATTGTTGGCCCCTCTACCTTCCTGGTGGGGGGGAACTATAGGGTGGGGGGGGCTTTCTATTATTTCGGGTGGGGGGGAACTAAACTAATCTACCTCTTAATTATTCTGCAGGGTGGTAAGCAGATATAATAAACCTCCACAATTATTGTTCGAGTTGGGTGGGGATTATAGGGGGAATGGATGGGATAAGCCCTACGGGGGGTGGATATAGTTTCGGAAGCTAGAATTGGCCCTTGGGGTCCATAGCTGGAGATGTGCCGATATGGGCCTTATAGTCGGGGATGGGAGATTAAAGCAACTAGAATTCCCTCCCACCCAACTACAATAATCTACCTCCCTGAACCCCCTACCCCCCTAGATTATAAGGGAAGGGCTCCCACAATTAATCTACCTCCCAGCTGGTAATATATTTGCTTATTCTAGCTTCAAATAGCGGGCTGATCCATAGAATTGTAGGGCACATGCCTTCGGCACCGACCATTTGGCCTTAAGTGGGGGGGAACTATAGTAACCGGTTGATCAATGAGCTAAGGAAAGCAGGTTGATCAATGGGAGTTAGTGCCGGAGGGGCGTGATAGCTGGAATTAACAAGTATAGGGGTTCGGGCGGGATATCGACTCATGAGATCGATTTATCGGACCAGCCGGAAGGCCCTATAGTTTCTTATGGCGATCGAGATCAAAGCATGAGGGACCTTATTACCCTGCTTCCTCTACCACCCAGCATTAGCCAGATTCTATACGCAACTATAGTTCCCCTTGGCATTAGAATAGTAGGGGCCATATAATTTTAGGGGCCCTACCCCGCCTTGCACCCTGCAGAATTCTAATTGTAGTGCCCGCAATAATCTATATCCTCCCCCTTTAGAATAGTAGGGGGCCATAGAATAGTAGGGGCCTAGTTAATCTACCGACTACCTGGCTTCCCTTAGAATAGTAGGGGCCTCCCACCCACCCTTTCCTAGAATTCCCTCCCACCCTGCATGCAGAGCGCTCCCCAACAACAGCTGGATGTTGGTGGTTGGCCAGACTCTATACGTAACATGGGTGGGTGGGAGTTATAGTTCCAGAGTTATAGTTCCTTCTGGCATGTTACGTATAGAATCGAGAAACGCTACTATAGTGGCTTGATTGAAGTGGGCCCCCGGCCTATTCATTGGGCGTCGCCCCTAGCCCCTACTCTTTTTGTTTGACCGAGTGGGAGGGCCCCGGTTGAGTCTTCCCGGGTGGGAGGGGCCCCGGTTGAGTCTTCCCACTGCAATCCAGGGAGAAGAATGAGATCCTTGTTCTCGAACTGGGCGACGAGCTGAGCTTCCATCCAACGGCCACCCTTTCTCTACGCCTTCCACCCAGCGCTTCGCGACCGACATATAGATACGCCTCAGGTCGGTCCTCTCACCCCCCCATTATAGTTCCAATATGGCCGGTGCCGAAGGCTGAACTATAATGGGGGGGAGGGGGGGTGGGAGGCCCTAAACTTATTGCCCCCCACCCACAACAACTATATAGGGGGGGCGGGAGATATAGCGCTCTAAGGCCCCATAGGGGGGTCGGTGGAGCCATAGAATAGTAGGGGGGTGGGGTGGAAGGGAAAGATGGACTGCATCACCCCTTAGAATAGTAGGGGCCTCCCCCCCACCCCATATACGAGATTAGAGAGAGGGGGCCCTCTACATGAACCTATCTGGGATCTGGGATCTGGCGATGATCCGACCTAGCCGAAACCAGTGTGGCTGCTGAGGGGAGGTCGGTTGGCTAGAAACCAATCCAATCTATCCGGGCCTTCCGGGCTGCTTAGCTTATGCGACTATGACCGGGTTCAAAGCAAGGGGAGACTAGCTAAAGCAAGGGGATACTCTCTACTATAGTCTATATAGTATAGCCAAACAACTATCTATAGCTGGGGAGGCCGGCCCTATATGCTCTATTCTATCTCGACGAGGTGGACGAATGAATGTGAGGCGGTGGGTGGATCCGCACTGCCATTGATTGGATATAGAATCTAGGTTGCCCCGGCACCCGAGCTATGAACCCTAACCAGATAGATAGGGGAGGGCCTGCTTCCCCTATATTCACCTCCACCTTCACCTGTCAGGGCTCAAGGTGGGTGGGGATAGTAATTTGTGAATGTGAATCCGCATACAACTTCTTCTCTTTTATCTACAAATTTCTATTCATTTCTGATCAAGCAAGATCAAGATAAGCTATTGCCCATTCTCCCACCGGCTATGATATGAGGCAGGCATATCATGATGAGAGGGGGCTGAGGGCTACTACGGGTAGATAGAGATAGGCCGATGGGGAGGCCAGGGATATAGGATAGGGGTCAGGCTCCCCGACTAGATCCTCTTGAACGCATATAGATGTGATGTCGGGCAGTTGGCCCTACAAGTAGAGTATCGTATCACGGCTACTATAATAATAGACCTGACCTGACATACCGACTAATGAATGATGTGCTGATGGATGATGTGGTGCTTGACCCCCTCTATCTAATCTATATAGATTCTATATGGGCCTCGCATTCTGAACCTTGCCCTTGCAATAATCACCCAACCGGCTACAAGGCCCTATACATCTATCTGGGGGCGGCCCTATATATGCTATCTGGGGGCGGGCGGCTATATATAGAGGGGCGGGCCCCTAGAACTACCTCTCCCATTGGGCCCTTGGCCTCCTCAACCCCTAGAGAGATATAGCTCGGTGAAGAGCCTACTGCCTATAGATATAGAGAAGATATAGCTCACGAGCACTGCCTATAGATATAGCTCACGAGCAACTAATCTAGAATCTAGAGGATAGGATAAGATCTATGTTCCAGTTGCAGTTGTCAATCCATATGACTAATTAAGAGCCGTCGGAGATTCTCCTCAGAAGCGGGGTCTCGGCTGACCAATGATAATGACAATGATCGGTAGCTATCTATATCTATATCTATATCTATATAGGGATAGGGCAGTCACTCTTTGGTTGGAGCAACTGCTCGAACCTTGCCTTTTAGGAATGAATCAAGGGCCCCCTCTCTTCTCTCACTCTTCCGACGAGCTCGGGCTTTAGGGGAGGGGAGGGGCCCTGTATATAGGTTGGTCATTCGCTCTCGAATTCAAAATGTTACACAGCCAGGGGGGCGGCCGGACTTAATTGACCCCCATAGATCCATAGGGGCAGTCGGGTGCATACAAAAATTTCTGACTCGACCAATGACTAGATCTAGATATGCACCCCTATAGTTCTATATGGCGGGCCCCCTATCTATATATTGCACTGGTTCTCACGACAGCACTCAACCGGGCGGGTCCCCCCGATGGGGCCCTCTATCTATATGGGGTGGCCGGGCGAGTCAGTTATATAGTTCAGGGCCATTGCCCCCCGATAGGGATATATAGGGCCCTCCAGATAGATGTATAGGGTACTCCCTATCACCTATCAGTTTCTAGGGGGTCCGAAGGACGAACCCCATATAGACGATAGGGGTCGGTCGAGTCCCTCGACCCCGTATATATGGAGTAGCGCATAAATGCCCCCCTCGGGCAAAAGGAATATATGGTCGGTGAACTATGATTCCCGAGGGTTTACCTAGAACCCTCGGATATAGAGATGGGCCCTGGGTGGGAATAAGTAACAGTTGAGGACATCGACTCGTATATATATATATATGGGGAGATCTACGTCTATCTATGTTGTTACGTAATACAAGTCCCATCCCATATAGATCTATAGGGCAACCAACCCCGCTTCTATATATATGGCGGCGGCATCGCTCCGATAGAGACTGGACCGTCACTTGCCATACCATATAGATATAGATCTAGATCTATGCTTCGAACTCTACTCCAGATTACTATACCGAACGTAGTCTATACCGAACGAGAGTTAATGAAGCCCACCTCGTCGTTTAGTTAATGAAGCATGCTCGTCTATACCGAACGATACTAGTCTAGTCTAGTCTATACCAAATGAGACTATCCTCTCCCGGGGAAGGAATGTAGATCTATACATACCAATCTGATCCGGTGGGTTCTTAGATCTATACATTTCCTAGAAATGTACAACCATATGGAATAGAGATCTTAATTTGTTGCAGATATATAGGGGGCATATAGAATACAGATAGATATCACTCTATTCCAACTGAGTGGGAGTAGAAAGAACTGGTCTGTGTCAATGGATATAGGCACGGGCTTACCGGTCGAGGCCCATGCCCATATAGCCGATAGGGGGGAGGGCACCCACTTGATAGTATCTCGGTCGGTACCCCTCTTCTCTACCCTCCCTGCCCTTCAGTGAATTAGGGGGTAGAGGATTTAGGAGATCGATCTGAGGTTCAATGCCTACTCTACTATAGATTAGATATATAGGCATGGATGCATCCGTCCATCTGCCATTATAGTAGCCGTGATACAACCAGTCCAGTCATTAGTCGTATCATGGCGGCTACTATAATAGATGATGTCGGATGATGCTCAAACAGATGGATTCGACCCCTTCCTTGCCCCCGATATGGGGTATGGTAAGGGTTTGATCTTAGCCCATCTCCATCGGCTATAGAGGCAGAGGCTATAGAGGGGGTTGAGTGCTGACCCGACTATATATTTCTATATGGGGGTGGGCGATAGATCTAGATCGGGCGGGGGAGTGCAATATAGAGTTGAATTAGCACCGAGGGGCCAGTTTTTTGTGGGGGGGGAATTCTATTCATCCATCTCTGAAAATGATGAATCCTATTCTTTACTGTATAGTGATCCTCTCGTTCTATGAGTGAGAGGAGCCTGCCAAATGAAAGCATGCTCAACAACCCATAGAATTTTAGGGGCCCCCCCGTTGATTGTTCGTTCAACCGATGGGATGTTTAGTTCAGGTGTCCCTACCCCCTGCCCTTCCTACAGGGGGTGATACAGGGGTGGCCGGTGTGGGATGGACATCCATTTGATTGCTACCCGGCCCTGATTAATTGGATTGTTCAGCCGGGCGGAGTTGAATAGTTGCCCTTAGAATATAGGGGGGAGATAGTAGGATAGAATTCAACTAGTTGGATTGTTATTCTGGGGCCCGATAGTTGATTCTATACGCCCCGGGCCCCCCGGCCCTATGGGGGTGGGAGCCCTTCAAATAGTAGGGGGTGAAGGGAGGGCCCTCCAAGAAGAACCCCCTACTATTTGAAGGGCTCCCACGCCCCTACTATTCTATGGGAGTTGGGTCACTTTGCCAGTCTGCATCTGAGCCATACTTTTGATCGACTATAGTGTAGGGTGGGTGGCCCTACTATTCTAAGGGGAGGGGCCCTCCCCCCTGCATGAACGGTGGGAGGCTGAACGTTGGGAAGCAGGGTGGGATGGGAGAGAAAAGTGGCTTGTGGTTGGGAACTAGCCGACCCCCCCCACCCCTTTATAATAGCTATAGATAGGGGCAATCTGTTGTTTAGCATTTGAGGTAGATGCCACCGAGGACGGAGAAATCCTTCCACTGCCCACCCCACACCTTCTTTGGGAAAGACATTGAACTCCTCAGCACGCGTGAACATTCGAACTCTGAATGGATTGAAGCTTGAGTTTGATCCATGATAATAATGAAGGCCTATCCCTACCACAATCTTTCCCACTTTGCAACTATCTTGGCCTGACCCCTACCGGGGTAATATAGATCCATGAATGATGGTATAAAGAGGAGTTCGATCAATGACGGTAGAATAATTCATGAAGGTAGTTTTGGTTGGGTGGGAAGGAGAGATTCTATACGTCCTATAAAATGGTAGGGGCCCGAGGGAAGCCTAAAGAAACAATAGGGTTTTCTCGAATAGGATTCGGGAAGGAATTGACCCATCGGGGAACTATATCTCTGGGTGGGAGATATAGTTTTATAGAGTTGCCCCGGAGGCCCTCACCACTATGATAGAGGGAAGCGAGATTTTCCGCTGTTCATGGGGATGGGTGGGAGGTTCAATTGTCTGGTCCTCATCAATGCCCAACCGATATAAGACCCGCCCCCTTCCTTTCGAGCTAATATCGCTCGCCCTACAGGCCATTATAGCCAGCTGAGATCTGTTACGTATAGAATCGAGAAAGCCCACTCGAAAGAAAGAAATATCACCCTATAGTTTCTTTTGGCCATGGCAAGCCCCCACCAGAACTGCATGCAGGAAGGTTGGGCCGATATTTCGAATCTATACGTAACATGCCAACCAACTCTATTTTCACAGGGGGCCCCCCACCCACCCCTGACTCACTGACATTGAATCGATTGCCCTTCTCTCTATCACCCAATAGGGGGCTGATCGACGAAGAGATTGCCCTCCTCTCTATCGCCTAAAGAAACAATAGGGGGGTTGGGCTTGATCGATCCATTGATGAGGGGAAGGAATAGATAGCTTGGTTGGGTCGGGTGATGAGTGGAAAGGACCACAATATAGATTTCCCCCAACAATCTATCATTAACCCAATTCTCGCAAGGCCGTCTCAACCCTCAAGGCCCAAAGCCAAAAGAAAGGGGCAGGGAAGGAGGCCGAAGGCCACACCCCAACGACGGTACGGCCCAAGGCCCAACGGGTGGGTGGGAACTATAGGGTTAGCCAACATTCAGTCACTCTAACTCTTAACTTCTCGCCCCAATAACAATGGTTGAACCATACTAGCAGCCGGGGGAGCATGTTACGTATAGAATCTAGCCTCATTCTATAGTAGGGGCCGTCGACTAGATAATGGGCACCCCACTTCTCATCGTTTCTCGTCCGGTCGGTGGGGTCAAAAATTGTTTCCGACCCCCATAGAATAGTAGGGCCCGCGTGCCTTCGGCGCCGACCATATTGGGATATAGATTGGGGTGGGTGGGTGGCAATAGGGAGGTGGCCTCCCACCCAAGGCATGCCTTCGGCAGCCGACCATATTGGCAACTAAACAATTATATGGGGGGGGGTCAAAGATTAATCAGCCCTTCCACTAGCCCCCTAGCGCTTCGAACAACAACTATATGGGGGGGGGTGGGGGCATGTTACGTATAGAATCTGGCAAGGAATCATCGCTACCAATCCCAGCCGAATGGGGCCGTAGGGCCACCCTTCATTAATTAACCACTCGTGCCAAGTTCGTCGTTCGAGCAGTCCCATAGCCTCCATGAATAGTCGTTCCCACCCCAGATTAATCAGCTTGCCTTCCCTAAGGTGCCCTTAGAAAACTATAATGGGGGGTGGGGGGGTTGGTGGGGTTAGCAAGTGGCATTAATCCTGACCAGCCCCCTATAATTCTATGGCCCTACTATTCTAAAGGGGCCGGAGCCAACTGTTTTCAACGCCATTCAATCCAGTCGACTGAGTGAACACAACAACACTGCCGGGGCAGGAGCCTTTGCATTTGATCCTTAACCAGGTTCGGGTGTTTGCAGCACCTGAAGCATCCAAGTGAGACTGAGCCATTGATTCGATTGATTCAGCATCTGAGTAAGCATGGGCTACGGCACCACCAGCGGCATGTCCAACTAGAATTCCCCATGCCCGATTCATGAAGTTTCATCAGTAACGAAGCCCTATCCATTACTATCCCACCCACCAACGTGGTTTCTTATTCATATGCAGAACCGGGCTCTTCACCAGCATTGGAAAAATACGGAGATGGCAGCAGCGATGAAGGGTTTAGCATGGGCATCTAACCGATTCGAACATCCAATCTCTAGCTCCATCTGAGTCTATGCGCATCCGGCCCATTCCACCTTGTTCCGATGATTCGCACATCCCGTTGTTCCAGCAAACCTCTGGTACATCATCCACACACCGAATGAAGACCCAATGGCACAGTCGAAGCCAGAAAGCTTGATCCAGCGCCCTACTATAAAAAGGGGCGTTGATGCCTATCCGTCCGCCTACCTGTTGCGTTGATTGTACAGAATATGGACCACCACCACCAGCATATCTTACAGTCGAGGATCCAGTCCCAGATGATCCAAACCCAGTTCCTGATCATGATCTAGATCTGTACCCATTACCAATGGCAGAGTTCATCGAGGGCGGGGGCAGAACCCACAGTTCTTGCAGACTTCATCGGGGGTAGCATCATATATAGAGCCAATACGATGGATCCTCCAGCACCGCCCAGTAGCTCCTTCGGTTAAGCTGTTGATTCTACCTACCATTCTATAGGGCCACCTCCAGTAACGGATTCGGAAGCACCCATTGCAGATGCAACTGGGCCTCTGGTAGGCGGCTAGAGCAGCAGTTCCCGATGAACAGTGGAGATCGAATATTCACTTAGACCTTCGTTCGGTTTTGAATCTTCCGGATCCATATGTAGATGCGCAAGTGCGGAGGTAACAGAAGTAGGAGCAGATCCCCTTGCGTGCTTCGCACCCCCCCCCCCCTTAGAATAGTAGGGGCCTTAGGGCATATCCACCGGTAGTACAGCCCCTACTATTCTAAAGGGGATTCGGTTCGAGGTGCGGGAGCGGCATAAGCAGGGGTGGATAGACCATTAGTGGTATCACCGATTGCAACAAGGTTGGTCCAGGAAGAACACTGGCACGAGTAGCGGATACATACCTGGATCCATACTCGGAGCAGCCAGAACTTAGGAGATCCAGATACAGAATCAGATGCCCCTACAATAATCTACCTCCCAAGGGGGGGCGAAGGGGTAGGGATCGAGAGCCATCCTGTGGAGAACGGAATCCAGGGTGAGGAATGAACACTCGACACGGAGAAATGATCTGAAGCACTGGGTCCAACCGTATAATCCCTTTAGGCATGGCTGAGGTTAGCAGAGTTGCTCTAAGCGATAACCGATAACCGGCTTTTCGTTACTATCCCCAAGTGGAAAACTGCTGCCAATTTCTATCTCCCCCCCCCAATAGTAGTTAATCAGTCAATTAATTCATGCCCCCCCCAAGCTATAGTTCTATGAATGCGCTTGCAATTATAGTTGCTAGAATTGAGCTAAAATAAGAACTAAGATCGGGGTGGGAGGGAGCTATAGTTCCTTATTTTAGCTCGATTCTAGAACTATTTTAGATTGCAAGCTGATTCCCCCCTACCCCTACCCCTACTATTTGAAGGGTAAGGGTAAGGGCTAGCAGGTTAATTAATTACTGGGTGGGGGCGAATTAATTGACTGATTAATTAAGCGGTAGTCGGTATATAGTTGGAGGTGCCTATGTAGGGTTCGATTCCCTTTGGATCTAATTGAATAGCTATAGAGCGAACGCTCTAAAGTTCTGTGTTTCCGGGCTCGAATTCTCCACCCGCGCCTTAGAATAGTAGGGGGGGTGGCAATAGGGTGGCCGGGTGTTCATAGGGAGAGGTAGCCTATGCAGGGTGGGCCCCTACTATTCTATGGGAAGCGGATGCCCGGATTGAAGCGAGGGAGATCGGTAGGGCTATTCATTCGTATTGCATATAGAATATAGAACTATGCCCTATCTATATATGGGCATTGCATATAGGATATAGAACTATGGAAAGCGGATTTGCCTATTCACAGTAGGGCATATGGAATAGAGATCATAGATCAGATCTATCTGCCCGTTCACCCCGAGCGATTTTTCTTTCTCATGTAGACTTTCTGCTTGATATCGTGCATTGCGCAATCACCCGAAGAGGAATATTGTATCATAGGGGGCCCTGCTATAGTTGAGAAGAGGTGGGGTGATTGAATGCCGCCCCGCCCTATATTAGATAATCACCCCGAGTGACAGTCACCTCGAATGTGGCCCCCTATGCCTATGACATAATGGGATAGGGAGATCAGCCCGGATGTCATAATGCGGAGGAGCCCAATGGATGTTGTGTCGAATGATCAGTCCATATCTATATATAGGGAATGTCGTGATGATCACCCCGCAGGTGGAGAAGAACGATGTCGATTGGAGATCACCCCGGTTAGGATTCTGTAATCTAATCTGTCGGTCGCCCCGAAGCCCCTACGGCGAATGGACGAAAAAAAACTATCCCCCGGAAGAGTGCGAGAAAGGTCCATCATGAATACTCCATCACGAATATCTAATCGGAGATCGGCATCTTGCTTGATCGGAAGCAAGCATCTTTCTATGCGAGAAGATCGGGCTGGCCAACCCGTAGGGCCGCATCTTTCTCGCTTGATCGGAATGGAGTGGCATAGACTCTATTTATGCAAATCGGGAACTAGATTTGTTCTTTCTCAGCATTTCTGCAGATCGGCTCCTCTTGATCGAAATAGTTCCAGCGGTTCCCCTACAATTCTATGGGGTCCGGTCTTCTGGAGCATAAATGTTATCTATTGGTAGGTCCCCGGGCGATCGAGTCGATTATAGATAGTTGACCCGATGGCTGCGGGGCGGCCGAGCTCCACACTACAGTCGATACATGGATCTGAGCTCCACATACATGCTGGTATCCACCCTTCATCCGTCCTTTCCCACCTTCCATCCTCCATCCTCTCTATCCTCTATATCTTCCTATGGCTGGCGGGGTGTGAAACTCTTAACGGATGGATAGAATAACTAAGGACCGAGTCCCCCGATCACAAGAACAAGGATAGTTTGTTCTGGATGGACAGGACAGGACAAGATTCTAGTTGGATGGAAGGAATGGCTAGGCAGGACGGGAGGATATATTATAGGCTGGTTGTTTCTCGAGGAGAGGGGGATTAAGGGATGGATGGGCACTAGTATTACGTTAGTAGATTGGCAGGTTGCCTTCCTCCTACTGGGAAGTTTGGGTTCGAGTCCCATTGGATCTTAGCCCTAGGGCGCCCTTTTTTATAGAGTTGACTCCAAGGATAGGGAAAAGGAGCATTTATACACTCGATCGGCTACGATTTCTTGCGGCACAACAAGTCCTAGCATTAGTATGAGTTCATTGACCATGTAAGGGCAATCCATCTTGATGACGAATTCCGCGATGACGAGAAATAGGAATTAATCGTTCGATGTCTGCTCGTTTGACCTTCTCCAATTCCCAACGAACAACATAATTTCAGCCTCGACCTATTATTTGTTCAAGTCGGTCGATCTGATACTTAGTCGACTCATTCACCCTTATGTTCTCACTGAGACCCAATCGATAATGAACCTGAGTGGCTTCTTTGGGTCCAATTCCCAAAATTTCGGTTGGGGCGATTCTTACTTGTTCACTGGGAACTAATCTAGTTCCTAGTACTAAATGTGACATTATTGACTCCTTCCGCGGTCCTCCCGGCTGGAATCATGAATAGTAGAGGTAGAGGTCAGGGTCAAGGTCGAGCGCGTACTATGCCCTCGAAGTGGAATTTCTTATTTGTTTGTTCCTAGTCGTCATGGGAGAGAGACCGATAAAGAAATGGATTGTTCCCTTCGCAATACCAATGTTCGGGCAACGAAAGGGGCAATAGTTCGGTCAAGTTGAAGCGGCCCTTCTCCACAAACCCCCCGGATCTTGTAGAGTATCTATCCTCTGATATGTGACGTATATAACCAAGTTGACTGGCCCCATAGATCTATAGGGCGGATATAAGGGCCCGTTCCCTCTTATCATCTGTACGTAACATGCCCGCTTCAAAAAGTACTTGACTTGGTGGTGCACTTCGTTCCTGCTGTTCGGGTAGTTGTTGAGTGATGTTGGGTAGGTGGTGCACTTCAGCTTATGTCCTGTGTTCGGTATAGAATCTGTTGTGGACAATAGAGTTCTCTCTTTTCAAATTCTCTCCATAACATGCCCACCCCCCACCCCCCCATTATATCCTTCGGGAGGCCCGGGGCAACTTGAATCCACCTACTATTTGCGGACCCCACCACCCAAGGCCCATCTCAACAATAATCTACCGCCCGACCCACCCGGCCTCCCACCCGCCCTTCGGGACCGACATATAGATACGCCTCAGGTCGGTCCCAACCCCACCAGCCCTTCGGGACCGACCTCCCTATTGCCACCCACCCGCCCTGCTTCGGGACCGACCCGCCCTGCTTCGGGACCCGCTATAGTAGTTGCCCCGTAGGGGGGTCGGCTGCCTTCGGCAGGCAACTCACTAGAATCTACCGGGCCTCCCGCCTTCTAGAATCTACCTCCAAGAAGATCTATATCCTCCCACCCCAAGGCCTGCCTTCGGCACCGACCATATTGGCAACTACTATAGCGGGTGGGGTTGGTGGTCCAACCCCACCATCCCATTCATCTTAGGGCATGGTCAGAATTGAGGGCAGGTCGCGAAGCGCATGGCCGGTGGGGTCGCAAAAAAGATTAGTGGGGTTGGGGCCGCTACGGATAGTGGGGTTGGGAACCGACGCCCCCCGGCTGCTAGTATGGTTCTAATCTACTGAAGCGGGGGGGCCCCTTATAACCCCTTAGAATAGTAGGGCCCACCCAACCGGCATCTATAGCCTCCCGGAACTTTCCTATTCCCTCCCACCCAATTCTAGTTGGCTAATCCCCACCCAACCAATTAATCTACCCTCTTCATATGCAGGGGGGGCTAGCAGGCTGATTAATTAAGCCACCCACCCAAAACCCCCCTATCCTATTTGCCTAGGGTGGGTGGCTATAGTTGGGTGGGAGGGAGAACTATATAGAGGGGGGGGGGGTGGGGGGTGTTGGCTATTCCGAGGGTTCTAGGCAAACGGGCGCCCTTCTTTCATATTATTGCCCCGGGAGATAGAAAAGAGGACGTTCAGATTACGCCATAAGAAACTATAGGCCCTCACCGATAGTTGCGGAGGTGGGGCCATAAGAAACTATAGGCCCCGGGGGGGAGGACGTTCAGATTACGGGTTTCCCTGTGGGAATTAATTCAATCACTCGACTCATATCACGTATGTAGTATTTTAGTTCGGAGCTCAAGTGATAGTTCGGAGCGGATCTCGAATCGAGTGATATAACCAACCAACTATTGCCCTTCTGTTCAGTTCAGGGCATCGGCTCCCTGATCTCCGCTGGTCGAGCAGCTCAGCTATATATATCTATATAGTATATAGTAGGTCATCGTGGGAGTGCCTTTCCCTCCAGATAGAGCCCTGAACTATCTATGGGGGGGCGGCCGAGTGCCAACTATCTATCTCTATAGCCACCCCCCACCCCAGATAGAAATCTTCTGATTGCAGATAGAGATCTTCTGATCGCGGATGGAGATCTTCTGATTGCTCGTCCATATCCCATACGGGCATGATGGCGACTACCTACTATTGCTATTGCTTACTCATGATGGGGAGCATCAGGGGATCGCCATGATAGATGGGTAGATGGGAGATGGGCCCGAACTATAGGGGATCTCCCGAGCATAACTATGAACTATAGATAGGGTCGCCATGTATGGATAGATATAAGGGCGTCGCATTCCCCAGATAGAATAGAGGGCGTTTGCTTGGGCTATATACAATACAATATACAATCGGGCCATATAGAATATATAGGGAAGCATAAATGCCCTCCCCGAGCAAAGCATAAATGCCATGCCGGCCCGAGTGCCCCCCTCAACTAATCTACTGAAGCGGGGGGGCCTTCGGGAGGCCCTATCTACCTCAGGGGTAGAGCCCTATACATACATCTATCTGGGGCGCCTATATAGTCATTCCCCCTATCTCCATTGTCATTCCCCCTACCTATACATGGGGATGGGGTACTCTAGATCGTCCCGAGCCGGGATATCCTTCGTAGAGAGTAGAGTGTCGATCGGGATGTGAACCCGTGGCCCCCCCTATATAGACGGATACGGGCAATCACTCATATCACTACTGTAATAGAAATGAGGATTCTCAGGATTCTCAATCGCCCCACCTATGATCTGAAGCTATGACCCAAGGCCCGGTGACTGGATAGGGATAGGGGAGCATCCTATTCAAACAATATACAGATGGGGGGTCGGCCGAGTGCTATATCTAGTTGTTCAAACCATATACATATAGATGGGGGGTCGGCCGAGTGCTATATCTAGTTGGGGCCACCATATATAGATAGGGCCGAATGGGGCCCTAATCCTAATGGGAGAGAAGAGCATGAGAATAGTAACCAGCGGAGATGCCATATATCTCTATAGGCTGATGCGGAATAGCTGATGCGGAGATGAATAGTTGATCTAGATAGGGGGCCCTCGCTAGACCCCTACCGATTTGGGGTGGGGGGGAATTCTAGGGAGGTAGATTAGTTGTGGTGAGACCGACCGCCCTGGGCTCCGCTCAATTCTGACCCGCTATAGTAGTTGCGTATCAACAATAATCTACCGGGGGGGCCTCCCACGAATAGAATCTACCTCCCTGCAGGGGGGGCCCAGTAGCGAAGCGTAGGGCTCAGTGGTGAATCAGTGGTGATCTCAGTGGTGAATCAGTGGTGCAACATCTAACTACAGAGGAGACCGACCGTCTCAGTGGTGAGACCGACCGTCTCGGTGGTGACTCAGTGGTGAATAATCCTATTCACTATTAGTTACTTGTTCCTATTCACTATAAAGCGATGGTGATGGTGATGGAATAGAGGGAGAGGGCCCCCTATCTGAACTATGTCGATTGATCTTATCAATCGAGGGTCCCATATATAGATAGGCGGTCCGCCCAGATCTCTGTCTCTACAGATGGAGTTGGGAGTTGGGAGTGCCCTATCTATCTATATGGGCAGTCTCTCGTTGGGAGTTGGGAGTGAGATCGACAGTCTCTCGTCTATCGTCCGTCTCGTCTCTCGTCTATATAGATGGGATAGAGAATGGAGTTGGGAGTTGGGATGGGAGTTTCCAATCCATGATTCTATCCAATTGGGATGGGAGTTGTACGATCCCGCTGAACACACACCCCGCGGTGCACCCATCTATCTACGGCCGGATGGTCATTACTCCCTATCCATACTCGGCACTCGCCATAGATAGGCGGCCATAGTTCATAGTTCAGGCGGCCATAGTTCATGGTTCAGGCGGAGAATCAAGCAGGGATAACGAATGGAGAATCCAATCCCCATAGAGTAGGATTGTCTTGCCAGAGATAGTAGTTCACTCCATGGGGCATAGATGGGAGGGCCCTCTCATTATAGCCGGGGAGATGGGTGCAGCGAATGTGTTTCGCCGCCAAAGAGAGTAGTTCACTCCATGGTAGGGTCTAACCGTATAGTCAATATGAAAGGCCCCTGAACTCTATCTATCCATATTGGGGGGGAGTGTCCTTCGTCCTACCGGTTTCCGGTAGTCCCCCTGCATGCAGAGATAGAGAATTCTTCCAGAAAGAGAGGAGGTAGGTGGGAGTGTCCACTGGGCCCCAACCCCAACTACTATATCGGGGGGTGGGGGGGGGGTGGGGCTTTGGTCGGTGGGGTGGGCTTAGATTTCTGAACTAGGGATAGTGACAGCTCTAGCTCCAGTTATGCATGCATGCTCGGGAGATCTATATATATAGTGGGGGCAATGGAGTGAAGCCCGAACTCTGAACCAGGGGGCCCTCGACCAGATGGAATAGATACTATAGTCGTCCCAACTTCAGGGCCTTACCTCTGCGACGATTGATGCTCGACCTTCACGGCAGGAATAGAGACGGCTCTGCATCCATCCGCCCTCACTACTATCTATAGCTCATCCGCCCCTATATTCGAGACTTCTATCGAGTTTGCCGGCCCGAGAGCACACGTCACTAGTGCCAGGGAGTGCCCAGACGCTTCACCTCTCATACAATGCACACGGGCCCCCTACAATTATAGTTGATAGCTCGATAGATTTTCTCTCGAGGGCTTAACCCCCATAGAGACTATGCACACGGCCCACTCGATAGGTATTAGATATTGTTCGAGAGAACCGTAAACCCTCATATCCGGCAAGGACACGCACGCTATACTTTTTGAGAGAGATTGGTTCTTTAACAGCTGACCCCCCAGACGGTTGCACACGCTTTACTATTCCAACCTACCCCTCACTCTAACCTTTTGAGGGTTCTAGGCAAATCGGGCCCCCCCAACAACTAATCTACTGACTACCAGCGCTTCGCGCCCACCCATATGTGCCTTAGGGGCCCTCTTCATTAATCAGCCTGCTTCCCTTTAGCTCCCCACCCAACCCCACACACGCAATTAATCTACCGACTACCATAGAATTTTAGGGGCCCGCCCTGCATTGGCAAATCCCTATATCCTCCCACTTCTATAATCTACCTCACGCCCCCTACCCTGGCCCCCTACCCTGGCCCCCTGTTCATCATTTTTAGTTTAGATTGTGAATTATGCACTTATCTCTCCAATCAATATATATGTGAGTTATTTTATTCTAGGTATTATATTATAATTGGTAATCTAAATAAATATATATACAAGCATATATTATATATACATATATTTATGTAATTATAAATGTATTTATTATAATTATCTATAAGTTATTTTGAAAAATATTAAGTATAGATACATAAACAATTGTCTTTATAAATTTTATTAAGACTTTATGAGTAAAGTATTTTGAAGGTTTTGATTTTATTGTGATAAGCCTCGAGCCTTGGGCTCTTAATTGAAAAATGCGTTAACTTTAACATTATTCCTTAGGCTATAAAAATAGTAATCAACTAGGGGTTTTCTTGCTAGACTATAGTTCCTTAAGCCCATGCATTTATTAACTATCTCTCTTTGAGATATTTATTGGAAAAAAGTTTATTGAAGTTCATTCATTATAATTTTGTTTTTTCATTTTGATTTTTTATGTTGGTTTTGATGGACACTTGCATGGGATATTTTGTTAGTTCATGAAATATACATATTTATGAATAAAATGGAGAAGCATGAAAAAAAAGAGGAAAAGAGAAAGTTAAGAATAGGGAAGTGAATCCATCAACTAGAAACCTACTACTATATTTGAGGTGCCTAATAATAAAATTCTATATAAAATTTTGAAATGTAATATTTTATTTCATTCATTTAATTTTATTGTTTCAAAAAGTGAGTGGTTTATCTAATAACAATTTAGTTTAACAAGTTCTTATTTATTGATTGTTACAGTTCATTTGTATTGTTGAATGCATGTTCTATTTATGATGGGATTTTTATCACCTAGGTATTGATCTTAAAGAAGTTACAGTATACTATGATTTATGAGTCAAAATAGGAATTGAGTTCTTATAACATAGTTCTTATGAACATTGTAAAGTCTCTAGTGGCTATGTTTAAATATAGATAAATTATATTCTTATTGGTTTTGGGTTCCATATTATTTTGGGTATTCACTATATGGAAATATCTTCTTAAGGGTTTTTCCTTAGTATTGGTTATTATGGTTAGTTATTATTAAAACATAGAAATCCACATTCAATTTTTAAAACTATGGTTATGGGTTCAACTTCTTGATTATTGCTAAACCATGTATGTTGAATGCTCAATAGTATGTTCTTGGGAAGGCCAAGTGTATTCTTGTTATTTATGGGATAAAATTTTGAGATATTTATGTCTATATTGTTATTACTAATCATAAATATATATTTTGTTTAAAAAATGTGATTATGTGATCAAATCTTGTGTTTTTTTATGCTTGTATTAGTTATTCTATCAATTGAAAGGATTTATACTATTAGTGACAATAATATAGTAAATAGGAGGAAATTTGTAAATTCTCTTGCATACATTTTTTAGTTAATTGGATTTAACACTATCATATGTTGGAGCAAGCTAACTCCTAGATAAAATTCACCTATGCATATAACATAGGATATACTCCCCATACCACATGGAAAAAAAATCGCGACGAAAAAGGTGGGACCCATCCCCATCGCATACGCTGGACAAAACAAACCGCCAGAAAGATTTAACGGATGGCGAGGACGGACTACAAGTTGATGGCATGGTAAAATTAAAACCAAGCGGGAATTTAAAATTTTAAAATCGAGCGGGAATTTTATTTAAAAAAATTAATGAATTATATCATTTGGTGGGCGGCAATTGTTTCTGTTTCACATTTTTCAGGTCCATCCATTGCCGAGAGAAATGCTGGAAAGATGAAAATGGCTGCCGGGTGGTGGATTTTTCAGGCGCAACAACAAGACCATTCTAAAAATAACGGTGAGATCCTATTATTTTTGTTTCCTGTTTTTACTACAATATTTTTGGTTCTCCATTAAATGTTTAAAATACATATTTGTTGTGTGTTCACGCTGCCAGGGAGGGGATCAGTTGTTGTTCAAAGATAATGGTGATAACAGGCCGAATGGTGAAATGAGCATACATTTATGGGAGGTGATGGCAATCAGCAAGTAACTTCTCCATGTTGTTGGAGGAGTGTAACGTATCTCATGGCAGTTCAGTCTTGGAGGAGTATGAAACATCCATTATGATTTTGTGAACCGTATGAGCCTCATTTCGCCCCCCAAAGAAAAGATTACTTAAGCAACGTACATCCGAAATATCCAAAGATAATGGTGAGAACAGACCAAATGGTGAAAATAGGCCGACTAGTATGAGGAACAAGCACAATGATTGAGGATCTTTGAAAAATCATGAACCATGTTATGCAACCAAGCAGATAATGGTGAGAACAGGCCGAATTCTATCATTGCTCTGTCATGGGTGCTAAGTCGAGCTCTAGGTCTTCTGTTGTGTGTAGTGAGAAGGGGACATGTTATTAGAAGAAGTTGACTTGCCTTAGTATGTGCTTCAAATCTAATGTAAAATGGGTGTCTAGCGGCGGAGGTGGTGGCAATGGTGGTGGATGCACCCTGGACTGTAAGAAGAAGTGCAGAGCTTATTGCTGAAGAAGTTATATATTGTTCTATCACTATGGCCTTTGATTTGGCCTATATAGTTTGTGTTACATTTTTGTATAGTTCAGTTGTTCTGGGCATATGGGTATTGGACTCTTGAGTGAGTTTTTGTTGTGATAGTATATGTTGTATCAGTTCAGATATTGTCTGGTATATATGGGTTGGATGAACTTATAGTTATTTTTAGATTATATATACTACGTACTTTTATGAATAAAATTATCTGGCTTGAGTATATGATTTTCAGTTGATTAGTGCATGTCTCTAATGTTTTCTAATTTTTTTAGGTTAATATGTTTTATAGCCTGGGCTTCAAGAGTTTCGGATCTCACCAGTTGTTTTCATGTACTATATAGATTTGGCTGGTCTTTTATTGTTAAATGATTATATTAACTGCCTTTCTATATTCATATGTACAACTATATTTTGATGGGTCTCAATATGGTAGGCAATGTTTCTTAAAATAGTAAACTTTCAGAAGAAGTTTTGCAGAGTTTTGGGAGTTTTTCCCGGGCCCATATATTGTACATGATATTAGTATTTTCAAGGATTTAATGATTCTATCAGGGTTCTTTCACTCGTAATGAAATTGTATCTATGCGTAATATTTAAGTAATTTTTGGGACATCTATCATTTGGAGAAAACGGTATGCCCTAATGCTAGATGATGAAACTTTTAGTCGCATGCCGGCAATGAGGAAGCTCAATTTGACAATCTACCCTTCCCACCGGGTTAAATTGTTTCTGACGGTTACGTGCTCAACTTTGCTAGAAGCTATATACATATGAATATGGTAGGCAATGTTTTCTGAAATTGTAAAGCTGAGTACATATTTAGGTAGTCATCACTTGAACACACTTACACTTTCTCAGCTCTTGTCAGATTCATATATTTTTATTATATACTTTTATGTTATTTTGATCTTGTTTTTGAGATGCCAGGTATTGAATATGAAGTATGTTGTATTTAGAAGTCCCACTGATATTCTTTGGATATCTGTGGGCTTGAGTATTGTTTCTTTTTTTTTTTAATAAATATTTTGTTCAGTATTATTTTGGGAGAAGTGGGTTTTCATTCTTTGACATAGATTTAACAAGTTTCGTATTTTTTTTAGTCATGTCTTGACTTGTAATATTTGGTGTGTATATTTTGTATGTACAAGTTTTATTGACCACTCTATAGATATTTATGGTCTTAGGTATTCATTCTTTCATTCTCTATATCAAAGTTTATGCACAGTATTTATCCTGTGAGAAATAGGTTTCCATTTTCGTATAGATGTTTAACAAGCTCTACCTTTTTCCTACAATAATATGTTGTTTGACTTTTTCATTTTTCAAGCTTTGCAGGTTTTGACAAGGCAAGGACAGTCTTGTGGCATTTTTTGTTTATAAAGGAAGTAGACTTCACACTTGAAGGTATTCACAATATAAAGGAAGCATTGCCTAAGATTTGGGAAGAAAATGAGAGCTTTGAAGATGTTGAGCTCATTGAAACTACTGTAAATGCATAAAATATCTTATTGTATAGAATCAATCACTGTCTTTTAGGGCTTTTTTCCCTTTTAGAGGAATATCTTCCTCATTTCTATGATGTTGAATTGTATAAAATCTTTGGGGATGACAACCCTTCTATGTAGCATCTTTTTACGTCTAATTTATGTAAAATTGATGTTATCAATAGATGAAATTTTCATGTATGAAATTTTATCCTCTTAAAGAATAGATCAAATGTCTTTTGCCCTCTTTACTTCATATTCTCCCTAAAGCATCTTACTACATTGTGGCCAAACATTTTGTTCTTTAAAAAAATAGAATTGCTTAAATTTTTTGATATGGTTGGCTATTCTCTTGCTAACATAAGATAGTTCATAGTGCTATTACTAAACAAAAAGTATGCATTTGAAATTGCTACTACTAAATGGAAACAAGTAAAAGAGAAAATAAGTACCACATAACAAGTAACAAGTAAACAAAGGTATGCCAAAATAGAAGTTCATAACATAAAGAATAAAATGCATGGGTGATAATGGACAAATATGACTTAGAGCATAGAAATGTTACGGTGTAGGTAATGTTATTGTCCTATATCAAAATCCAAATAAACATGAAACCATGGGTGAAAAAAATAGAGTCTCACTCACATACACTAGTATCCAAAGTATTGCAAAGAAGAAATTGAAATTCTAAAATGTTGGATTCACAAGATAGCGGTAATTCTTAATTTTATGCATCATCCTTAAAATATACAAATATACACTCAAAATATACCTAGATGTTTATAAATCACGTAAAGTATTAATAAGATGTGTATACTAGCACAAACTCTATGTAACGGGTAGGAAAAAAACATTTCTATTATTAACAAAAGATGTACCACAAATTTTTTGGGTTCATCTAGCAAATTAATGTCATCATCATATGAACAAGGGAGGGGTAGGTTATTAGAAGATTGTGATGGCACCTATATCAATTAGGTGTTGTATTTATGTTTTAGTTCTTTGCATTGATTATCAAAATGAACTAGCACTTAATGGTATACACAAGAGAGAGGTGTTGAATGAGAATGCTTAGGACCTTTCTTATTCGCATGAGGAAGTAGATGATCAATTGAGACTCTAAAAGAATGGATAGGAAATTTTAGGGAGGTCACCATGATGTGCATAGGATCATTGGTTATGTTTGGATGAAATGAAAGAAGGTTGGTTACTTGATAGGGGCTTGCAAGAAATAGAAATTATTTTCAAAATGAAATGGTACCAAAGAGGTGGTGAATAAAGAAGGTGGAGCAATGAAATAGTGAGGATTTATGTCAATAAGGGGTGGTTTGTTTATAGGGGGAATATAGGGTTGAATTATATATTGTTAAAATAAGGTGAAATATTATAAATTTAAATGCTCCAAGAAGTATGCAAATCTAATTTTATCAATCCAACATTGGGTTCATTAAGATATAACGTGAAAACCTAAAATTAGCAAATAGAAACTAGTTAACCATATGATATGATTGGAAAACATATTGGGGTTGTGATTGATATGATCGTGCTTGTTCTAAGCTCAATGGTGGAGAGCTTGGGGAGGATTTTTCAAGTGGGGAATACATAAAGCTAATAAAATTGATCTAAGGGGTGACTAACCAATTAGGTTGTTACGTGTAGAGGGTTTTACAACAATATGTGAGTTGCAGGTTTCTAACACCCAGTGTTTTCCACCTTGCAATTATTGTAATGAAAACCTTTTTCTATTTAGAGAGTAAAAATATAATGAAATTCACCTTCAAAATTTTAAAAAAATTCTCAAGTGAAAATTATGTTTTAATTTCCTCATATGATGAAAAAAAAAATGCATAGTATAACTGTAGGTTGAAAAAACATAGTGGGTTTTGAGTGATATGATTGTGCTTGTTCTAATCTCAAGGGTGAAGATCTCAAGGAGTTGTAGGTGAGGGATACATAAAGCTAATCAAATTGACCTGAGGGGTGACTAACCGATTGGGTTGTTACTTTTAGAGGGGTTTACACCAATACGTGGGTTGCAAGTTTCATAAAACACAATGTTTTCCAACCCTCTAATTTTATAAAATAATAAGAATGTAATGAAAAACCTTTTGTTGGGGTTGGGGCCCTAGCTCGGTTGGCTAAATCTTTCATGTTGCAGGAGGTTGGTCATGATGTCTAGTCTCCCCCACTCTCATGGTACCAGAGGGCGTGTCGCGCCAGCACCGTCGGTCACCTCAAAAATTTTACCAAGCGCACTACAGTTTATAGGGGGTTGTGCTACCCGATTCTTGCAGTCTAATAATAATTTAAAAAAAACCTTTTGTGCAGGTACTAGAATAAATGAAATGAAAAAGGAATCTACTCTAAAAACACTTCAAAAGATGTAGACCAAAGTGAATGAGATAGATAATGTATTGGTTTCAATTTTCATAAACCATCTACTCAAACCTAGTGTGTTTTCCAACTTGCAATTATACCATGCATTTACTTTCTTCATTTGATTGGAACAAAAAAATGCTTAAATTATTTTTAGTGTTGGAAAACACATTGTCCCCTATTAGTTATTACCTTAAGAAAAGTTTTTTTTTGTACACACCAAGAATGTGAGGGAGAGATAGAGAGGGAACTTTCCAACTTGAAATTGTTGTAAGGAAAACCTTTTCTTATTTAGAGAGTATGAATGTAATGAAAGGAACTTTCAAAATTTACCACAACTATTACTTAGAGTGAAAATTGCATTTCAATTTCTCATATGATGGAAAAAGAAATGCACAAAATAATTGTAGGTTGGAAAACACAGTGGGTTGTGAGTGATTGCATTCTTCTTGTTCTAAGATCAAGGGTGGAGAGCTTGGGGAGATTTACAGGTGGAGGATACATAAACCAAATCAAATTAACCTGATGGGTGACTAACCAGTTAGGTTGTTATGTGTAGAGGGTTTTACAACAGTATGTCAATTGCGGGTTTCATAACACCTACTGTTTTCTAACCTGCAATTATTGTAATGAAAAAACTTTTATAATTGGTTAATTGGAGCATTATACCTTATTGTCGGGTAAGTGCACCAAGATGGTTCCCAAAAAGGGGACTTAAGTGGACAACTTTTTTCTGAAATCAGGAAATACTAACCTTGGACGTGAAATTGAGGATAGTTACACTAAAAAATTTGAGATGGAACAAAAACAAGGATCGAAGTGCTCCGAGTCTACTTTCTAAACTACTAATTTATTTTTAAAATGGTTGAGATTAAGGGGTTCAAAAGAGGGACGTACACAAATTGGTGTTGTTTTTGTTAGAAAAACATAACATAGCAACTCTTGTATGACCCTCGTACGGTGAAATTTTTTTAGTATTTTTAAAATTGCAATGGTGTACGACCCTCGTATGGAAGATGGAGAGTGAGAGACAAAGAGACCTAAGAGGGAGAGAGAGAGAAAGACCTGAGAGGGAGATAGAGAGTGAGAGAGAGAATTGAGAGGGAGAGAGAGGGAAGGAGGGAGATAGGAATGGTAGGGTGGGAGGGATAGAAGGGGGGAGAGAAAGAGGGAAGGAGAGATTGTGGCTTATGTAATAAGAGATTGTTGCATTTGGCATTTAGTATAACATTGTATTCATTCTTAGATGTATATTATCCTAAAATAAGGGAGACATGGAGAGGTAGGTAGAGAGAGTGAGGAAAAGATGCAACAATTTTTTTTCCTCATCTCCATTGCCCTTACCTCTTAACACCCCCTACTATTCATTGTCATGATCTTCTAACATTTTTTCATAACTTTTACTAGAATCTTTATATGTGAGAGTGGCTTGGTATCCAAAATCATAAATTAGTGTGTGTTTATTAACTAATTCCAAAACTAACCATATCTCATAGTAATGAAACATCTATTTGGTGTAATGATCCTCTTCCTATGATATAATTGTCTAGTCAATATGGTAGGTAGGGGTAAGAAAGTTTGTATGTTATCTTTTTATTGATGGCATCCTTGCATCCACTAGTATCATATCAAAAGCATTAAATTGCATATATATCATCATAGTTTGACTCTACATTACTATAATTCATTCCTCAAATCTATCCATTGGTCAAGTTATGATACTTCATCCAATAGTTGATGTAATATCTTGGTGTCTTTATGTATTTTTTCTATCTTTAACAATGTTAAAGTTCTTGAATTGATGGTTTCATATTAAAAATCTTTCCAATTCTTTCTCTACATACAAATTCTTGTTGCACATTACGTTATAATTTAAAATAATTTCTTGCACTTAAGAGATTATTCCTACTCTTGAGAAGTTGAGGATGGAGCATGTGCACTATGTGTAATGGGAAAATGAAAATGTAGAATATGAGGTAAGTATGTGCACTACATGCAATGGGCAATAATGTGGTTATTGTTAGACCCATCATCTTCTTTATCATCTTAATTGCTCTACTTTGCTAACCTCTATATGGTAATAATTTCCAATATCCCTATCCTTATAATGGTTGTGTAATAGATGTATAAAGAGGGAGAAACATCTAGAGGGGCACTTCTTGCTAACCCTCAGTTTTCTCCTAAATAGAATTATAGTATGGGGCACTAGGGAAAAGTCCTCTAGGTAGTCATCTCCAAGGTTATATAATAATCAATAGATTATATAATTCTCGACTAATCTATTTATATCTATCATAGATCTCATCACTCAATAGTATACTTGTATATCTTGATCTCCCACCCATCTCTGGTAAATTTTTATTTAAGGGCTTATAATTTAGTCCTCATGTAATTAAAGTCACAAGTGCTCATGTGATCATAACAAAGTGATGAATTGTATGCCACCTCATGGCCCTAAGAAGTGTAGGATTTGCTAGAGGTATCACTTACTAGTATATTTTTATGTTCTCTAAAATCCATACCATGATGAGAGATAAGTGGTTGAAGGAAAATTTACATTCTCGTGTAACATAATAAAGGTCTCAATAAATTAGTGTTATATAATTATCAACTCTCTAAGTAAATACTAAATTTCTCACTCTTCTCAATGATCACTAGGGAGGGAGAGAGATGTAGATAGAGAGGTAAGGTGCAAGGAATAAAGAGAGATGTAGGTAAAGATAGATACACAGGTAGGGTGGGAGAGACCTACAATGAGAGATATATAGTGTGTTTGAGAGAGAGAGGGGAAGGGATAGGTAGAGAGAGGGATTATTATTGAATACAACCCATGCATATAACCAAAGTGAATTAGATCATTAAATTTTTGCAAGGAAAGAAAGTGAGAGATGATGCTATAAGTGGAGTTGAACAAATCAAGTCAAAGATTCTTGAACTTAAGAATTCCATGGAACAAATACAATTATAAATAGATGATAAGGAAAAGGAAAAATCAGATCTTAGTGCAAAAAAGGGAATCAATTGGGTGGAGACATGAAAGTCTTATTTGAAAAAGGTAGACAAGTCTTTTAAAGAACTCGTTGAAAGAAAAAATTGCATTCTATAATCATAAAGACACTCTCAAAGATGAAAAAAAATAGCTGCAAAGCTACATAAAAGTATTCAAGACATTGACAACTCTATCAAAGAAAAGGATGTTGTTGTCCTAAGGGTTGATGAGGGAGTAGTTGATCTAAAGCTTCAAGAAAAAGATATGAAAAATAAGTTAGAAGATCATGAAAAGGAATAGCAAGGGATGTTATGATAAGGATAATTCATCCACTTTTGCATTGCCATTTGTGCATTTCACATAGGTGAGGGAGGGAGAGAGAGGGGGGGCAAGAGGGAGATAGGGAGTGTAGGGTGGGAGGGATAGAGAGAGGGAGAGAAAAAGGGAAGGATGGAGATAGGGAGTGGTAGGGTAGGAAGGATAGAGGGAGGAAGAGAAAGAGGCAAGGAGGGAGATAAAGAGAGATATGGTAGGTGAGGAAGGTATATAGAGAGTTAGGGAGAGAGGGAGGGGTAACTAGAGAGAGATAGTGGAGAGAAGTTGTATGTTTGTGTGAGGGAAAGAGAGGGGGAAGGAGGGAGATATGGAAAGTAGAGAGGGAAGGGGAGAGATAAGTAGATAGAAGGTTTTGTATTGTGCATGAATTTGTGCAAGAAAATAAAGTGAGAGATGATTGTATAAGTGAAGTTGAACAAATGAATTCAAAGATTCTTGAACTTAATAATTCCATGGAATAAATACAATTACAAATAAATCATAAGGAAAAGAAAAAATTAGATCTAAGTGCAAAAAAGGAGAATCATATCACATTCATAAAAATCTCACCGTGATAAATGCTTGTGTCTTTTCTTCACTCATGTTTGGGTCCATTTTGGCTTACCAACATCCATAATTTATGACTACGATCCATGAATTTTTTACTTTTGGTGGACATTGCGGACCATGTTAAATACATAAATGAATTAGTCTATAGGATTTCATTTGTAGATAAGAAAACAAATGGAGGAGGTCAAATGCATTCTTGTAAATCTATTTCATGTATACTATGTTGTGCAACCACACACTTAGGATGATAACATCCCTTACTTACAACATTGCTTCATTGTAGTTATTCATAGTTCTAGATTGCATAGTTCTTTCTAAACATGTCTTGGGTTCCCATCTAACACATTTATTGACACATCATACCATGCATGATCATCCACAATGGAGTTAGACGCTCATGAATGAAAACTTGACAAGGCACATGAAATTTTTTAGAGCATAAAGTGTATGTACCAGTAAGTTGAATAAATTATTACATGTTCTAATAATATAAATATAGAGAGTGACACAAAATTCACCACAAACCTCACATATTTTTATTTTGGTGACAAATTTGGTTTTATATTCAAAAGAACCTTGATATAAGGGACCACATCAAAATATTAAGCCTTTGCGATATGATCCTTATGTAAACCATCTCCAGAAGCTAGTAAAAATTCCTCTATTCTTGACCTCCCTCAATACTTGAATGTATACTTTATATTCAATATGGAATTCCTTAAGCCATATTTACCCCCTTTATCATATTTCACAACTATCCAACATCCTAAAAAAATTAAACCTAAAACATTCAAAAATAAAATCAAGGGACATAATCGACACCATTACCACTAATATTGACCATAATTCTCATAAAAAAATTTAGGAAATCAAGATTGGACAATATACAAATCAAACTAATTGGTACGCTCTTTAGAAAATATACACATACTTTCCTTAAATTACTATTGATGAAATGCATATTATTCTAATTAAGAGGGAACAAATGATTTTAATATCTAGCCTCATACACCCTCTTTAGAAATTATTATTATTCTATTTTTTGTCATGTATTAAGGTCTCAAGGATCACCCTCATAAGTTCTTTATAGTCTAAATAAGAAATGGATTCATCCTAATCCTATGCATGTGATTTTGAGAGCCAATAGGATTGATGTGCAATATTATGTGTGAGAGTGGCTTGGTGTCCCAAATCACAAATGGTTGTGTTTATTAACTAATACCAAAACTAACCATATCTCATAGGAATGAAACATCTATTTGGTGTAATGATCCTCTCCCTATGATGTAATTGTATAGTCACTATGGTAGGTAGGGGCAAGAAAGTTTGTATGTTAGCTTGTTGTTGATGGTATCCTTGCATCCACTAGTATCATATCAAAATAATTAAAATGCATATAGATTATCATAGTTTGACTCTACATTAATGCAATTTGATTCCTCAAATTTAGCCATTGGTTGTTATGATAGTTCATCCAATAGTTGATGTAATATCTGTGTCTTTATGTATTTTTCTATGTTTAACAGTGTTAAAGTTCTTGAATTGATGATTTTATATTAAGAATCTTTTCATTTCATTTTCTATATACAAATGTTGTTGCACATTACATTATAATTCAAAATAATTTATTGCACTCTTTATAAATATCATTGGTCATGACTCAAAGGTGATTTTTTAATAGCTCCAAAAGATATTTTTTTGTTGATATTGGTGAAGTTTAGTAGCACATTGTGAAGAGTATTATATCACATATCAACTCAAAACATTATATTCTATATAGTGCTTGTGTATGTGATTCATTAAAGGTTGAGGTCTCATGTTGTAAGCCCTTGAGACAAGATAATAAATGCAATTATATGAATCAATAATTCATATTTTTGTTAATTTATTATGTCATCGAATTATACTATGAGGGTTTGTGTAATTGGTTGTATGGTTGGATAATCCTTTACTAGATCCTCTAGTCACAATTTTATCACATGGTATTGAAGTAGTGGTTTTAAATCCCAAAGGACATCCATTGGAATTATATTTTAAGTTATATCTTCTAGTATTTTTAATTAGGTAGTTGTTAAGATAATTATGCTTATAAATAGATTGTTGAACCTATGATAGTTTGAAAAGGAATACCTTAAATATACCATCAAATTTGAGGTAATTTACAAGGGAATTTATAAAAAGAATATCTAGATTTTAAACTAGGTAAGGGTCTTTATATGGATTAAAGTAGTCACCATGCATGTTGTATCAATTTGGTTATTTTTATGTATCCCTAAAATATAACCCCCCATACTCTCCATTGTTTAACTTTGAACATGTAAAATGAAATAATGGAAACCGACATTGTGTTTTTCAACATGCAATTATTTTGTGTAGGTACTGGAATAAATGAAATGAAAAAGGAATCTACTCTAAAAACACTTCAAAAGATGTAGACCAAAGTGAATGAGATAGATAATGTATTGGTTTTGATTTTCATAAACCATCTACTCAAACCTAGTGTGTTTTCTAACTTGCAATTATACCATGCATTTACTTTCTTCATTTGATTGGAACAAAAAAATTCTCACATTATTTTTAGTGTTGGAAAACACATTGTCCCCTATCAATTATTACCTTATGATTTTTTTATTTTGTACACACCAAGAATGTGAGGGAGATAGTTAGAGAGGGAACTTTCCAACCTGAAATTGTTGTAAGGAAAACCTTTTCTTATTTAGAGAGTATGAATGTAATGAAAGGAACTTTCAAAATTTACCACAACTGTTACTTAGAGTGAAAATTGCATTTCAATTTCTCATATGATGGAAAAAGAAATGCACAAAATAATTGTAGGTTGGAAAACACAGTGGGTTGTGAGTGATTGCATTCTTCTTGTTCTAAGATCAAGGATGGAGAGCTTGGGGAGGATTTACAAGTGGGCGATACAAAAAACAAATCAAATTAACCTGATGGGTGACTAACCAATTAGGTTGTTATGTGTAGAGGGTTTTACAACAGTATGTCAATTGCAGGTTTCATAACACCTATTGTTTTCTAACCTGCAATTATTGTAATAAAAAACCTTTTATAATTGGTTAATTGGAGTATTATACCTTATTGTCGGGTAAGTGCACCAAGATGGTTCCCAAAAAGGGGACTTAAGTGGACAACTTTTTTTTGAAATCAGGAAATACTGACCTTGGACGTGCAATTGAGGATAGTTACACTCTAAATTTTGAGATGGAACAAAAACAAGGATCAAAGTGCTCCGAGTCTACTTTCTAAACCCCTAATTTATTTTTAAAATGGTTGAGATTAATGGGTTCAAAAGACGGACATACACAAATTGGTGTTTTTTTTGTTAGAGAAACATAACATAGCAACTCTTGTACGACCCTCGTACGGTGAACTTTTTTTTAGTATTTTTAAAATCGCAATAGTCAAAAGTTAGCTAACAGTATGTAATTGATGCATGATTTTTTTGATAATTTTTTAATGAATATTTGATTTTTTACTAATTTTCGAAGTGGACATTTCCTAAAAAATAGAATTTTGGCCGTGCTACCCATACAAATTTTGGAAACTAATTGAATTATTATTATTTTTTATTTTTTAATTTTTAGAATGGAGTCTAGTTTCTAAAAATTTAATTTATTTGAAAATTCGATGAACGACTAATTTATGACGAAAAAAATACCAAACACTGTGTTTTGGCAAAAAAAAGACATACAAATAAAATAAATTATGGATGAAAGGCTTAACATTTTCAGAAAGTGAAAAAAATTACATCGTTGGATAGCTAAGAGAGAACCCAACATTACCTATGTGTTCAATTTTTTTGATATTGAACCACATGCAATCCTAACGGTGAGCATGAACTCAATTATGTGAAATATGGTAGATTTTTTAAAAACATGTCTCTGGTTGTTGGGAATGCCCTCCAAGCCTTTGGTTTGGTATTCCAAGGCAAATACAAAGCCTAAGGCTTAGGAATTCCCAAAGCAAGATATAATGCGAGCGTGCTATAACGCGCTCGCGTTATATTTCAGTTTTGACATTGTTTTTGCTTCTGCAGGAAACATGTCAACTAAGACATAACGCGAGTGTGTTATAACGCGCTCGCGTTATGTCCTTGTTTATGTTAAATTCCAATATATTGAATGTATGCTGATATATTTGTATGTTTGTATGTGCATGTATGCTTGGATGTCATGTATGTATGCATGTATGCATGCTTGTATGTATGTACGTATTCCTGTATGTATCAATGCATATATATTGTATGTATGTATGTAAGATTGTATCTATAGATGTATGTGTGTATGCTTGTATGGATGTAGGATTATATGTACATATGTATTATGCTTGTATATATGTATTTACGTATGTCTTTAGAGGGAGGGAGAATTTAGAGAGAGAGAGTCTGGAGAGATGGAGAGGGGGTGGAAGTGAGAGTTTAAGAAAGAGGGAGTGGTAGAGAAGGGGTTGGAGTGAGAGGGACTTAGCTAGGTAAGGTGGGAGGGATAGAGGGAGGGAGAGAGAGAGGGGTGGGAGAGAGATAATTGAGAGAGAGGGAGAGAGAGAGAGGGGGGGAGAGAGATGGAGAGAAAGAGAGAGTTATGTAGGTAGGGTGCCAAAGGGAGAGACTTGAGAGTGTGAGGGGGGTGAAAGGGAGAGAATTGAGAGATAGGTAGTGAGAGGGAGTGTGAAAAGAGGGAGTGGGAGAGAGAGGGAGTGTGAGTGAGAGATCTGAGAGAGGGAGAGGGTGTGGGAGGGAGTGACCTGATAGAGGTAGAGAAAGAGGGGGTGGAGTGAGAGGGACTTATCTAGGTAGGGTGAGAGGGATAGATAGAGAGAGGGGAGAGAGATAGAGAGAGAGTTACCTAGGTAGGTTGCCAGAGGGAGAGACCTAAGAGAGAGAGGGTGTGGGAGGGAGAGACATGAGAGAGAGGGAGAGAGAGGGAGTGGGAGAGAGTGGGATAGAGTGGGAGGTACATAGAGAGAGATGGATAGAGGGAGCGAGAGAAGGTGGTAGGGATTGATTGAACGGGAGGTACGTAGAAAGAGGGAGACAATAGATAGAGACAATTAGAGAGGGTAGGAGGGAGGGAGGGAGGTAGAGGTGATATGTATAGATAGAGAGAAAGTGATAGGGGTTGAGGGTATAAGGTTGAGGGATTAGGGTGGAGGACCTATAGGGTTGATGGTTTCTAGGGTATTAGGGTTTAAGGTTTGAGGGTTGAGGGAATAGGGTTGATGGTAGAGGGTATTTGGTTGAGGGTATAGGGTAGAAGGTTAAAGGGTTTAGGGTTGAAGGGTTTAGGATTAAGGGTTTAGGGTTAAGGGTTTACTTGGTTGAGGATAGAGGGTTTAGGGTATAGGTTTGTGGGTATATGGTTGAAGGATTAGGTTCAGGGTCCAATGTAAGGGGTAGAGGGTATAGGGGTAGAGGGTTTAGGGTTTAAGGATTGAGGGTTGAGGGATTAAGGGTTGAGGTTTGAGAATTGAGGGTTGAGAGTTTAATGTATAGGGTAGAGGGTAGAGGGTAGAGGGTTTAAAGGTTTATGGTTTAAGGGTTGAGGGTTGAAGATTGAGGGTTGAGGGTTGAGGGTATAGGGTATAGGGTATAGGGTTGAGGGATTAGGGTTGAGGGTCCAATATATAGGGTAGATATTATAGGGGTTGAGAGATTAAGGGTTGAGGGTTTAGGGATTAGGGTAGATATTTTTCTTGGATTTAATGGTGTAAGGTTTGAGGGATTCGGGTTTAGGGTAGAGAGTACTGGGTTGAGGGTAGAGAGTAGAGGGTAGAGGGTAGAGGGTTTAAGAGTTTAGGGTTTAAGGGTTGAGGGTTGAGGGTCGAGGGTTTAGGGTTGAGTGTTTAAGGGTTTAAGGGTCAAGAGAGTTGAAGGATTAGGGTAGAGAGTTTACTAAGTGGGTTTAAGGGTTGGGCGATTAGGGTTGAGGGTAGAGGGTAGAGGATTGACAGTAGAGGATAGAGGGTTTACGGGTTAGGGTTTAAGGGTTTAGGGTTTAGGGTTGAGGGATTAAGAGGTTATAGAGTAGAGGGTATAGGGGTTGAGGGATTAGGGTTTAAGGGTTAAGGGTTGAGGGTTGAGGGATTAAGAGGGTTGAGGGGTTGAGGGATTAAGAGGGCATAGGGGTTGAAGGATTAGGGTTTAAGGGTTGAGGGTTAAGGGTTGAGGGATTAAGAGGGTATATGGGTTGAGGGATTAGGGTTTAAGGGTTGAGAGTTGAGGGATTAAGAGGATATAGGGGTTGAGGGATTAGGGTTTAAGTGTTGAAGGTTGAGGGTTGAGGGATTAAGAGGGTATAGGGGTTGAGGGATTAGGGTTTAAGGGTTGAGGGTTGAGGGATTAAGAGGGTATAGGGGTTGAGGGATTAGGGTTGAAGGGTTGAGGGTTGAGGAATAAGGGTTGAGGGTTGAGGAATTAAGAGGGTATAGGGGTTGAGGGATTAGAGTTTAAAGGTTGAAGGTTGAGGGTTGAGGGATTAAGAGGGTATAGGGGTTGAGGGATTAGGGTTTGATGGTTGAGGGTTGAGGGTTGAGGGATTAAGAGGATATAGGAGTTGAGGGATTAGGGTTTAAGGGTTGAGGGTTGAGGGTTGAGGGATTAAGAGGGTATAGGGGTTGAGGGATTCGGGTTTAAGGGTTGAGGGTTGAGGGTTGAAGGATTAAGAGGGTATAGGGGTATCCATCTCTCCCACTATCTCCATATACCCTCTATCTCTTAACCATTTAAACCCTTAAATCTTAACCCTCTACCCTCTATCTCTCTTAGTCCATCTCTCCCTCCCTCTATATCTCCATCTCTCCCACTATCTCTTTCTCCCCCTCTCCCTCTCCCTCTCCATCCCTCTCTCCGTCTTTCTCTCTCCCTCTCTCTTTCTCTCACTCTCCCCCTCTCTCCCTCCCACTCTATATTTCTCCCAATCTCCCCTTCTCCCACTCTCCCACTCTCTATTTCTCCCACTCTCCTCTTCCACCTCCCACCCTCCCACTCTCTTTCCACCCCCTCTCTCCCTCCTCTCATCTCCACATCTCCCACCATACCTCCCTCCCCCATCCCTCCTTTCCTCTCCCACCCCTCCCTCCCACCTCCTTTCTCTCCCACCTCTCTTTCTTCCACCCTCCCTCCCTCCCATTCATCTTCTCCCACTCTCCCTCTCCCACCTCCCACCCTCTCCCACTATCTCTTCTCCCGCCTCCTCCCTCCCACTCTCTCTCTTCTCCCACTCTCCCCCTCTCCCTCCCCTCTATCTGCACTCTCCCACCATCTCTCTCCCTCCTCCCTCTCCTTCCCACCTCCGCCTCCCTCACTCCTTTCTCTCCCACCCCTTCTCCTTCCACCTCTTCTCCCACTCCTCCCTCCTTTCTCTTCCCAATTCTCCTCTTTCTCCCACTCTCTCTTTCTCCCACCTCCCCTCTCTCCCTCCCACTCTCCCACTCTCCAACTTCTCCCATTTTCTTTCTCCCACCCTCCCCTTTCTCCCACTTCCCTTTCTCCACTCCTCTCTCCACTCCATCCCCTTTCTTTCCCACTCTCTTTCTCCCACTCTCCCCATCTCTCCTCCCTCTCTCCCCTATTTCTCTCCCACTCCATCTCCCTCCCTCTCCCTTTTCTCTCCCTCTCCCTCCCTCTCTCCCTCTTTCTCTCTCACTCTCTCTTTCTCCCACTCTCCCTCCCACTCTATCTTTCTCCCACTCCCTCCCTCCCTCCCTCCCTCCCCTTATGCCTTGCATAACCACCCCATCTTTTGCCTTGGTCAAAATGGGTCCCCCTTTATGTTTTTTTATCCTTGCTTGATTTTCAAACAAAGTTTGGAGTCTTTTGTTTCCAACAATTTTTTTTTCTTTGGTTTAGTTTGTCGGAACCGGAACCAGAACTGAATCGGGTTTTGAAACTTCTTTCAAAACTCATTATGTTTTCCATCTTGACAGTTTCTCTTTTGAACTGTTTGTTTTGTCTTTGTCGGAGGCGGAGCCGAAGTGGAAGTTAAATCGGTATTTATTCAAAATTTCAAAATCAAAATCCATTCTGCCTCCGCCTCCACTTTTTGGTCTCTCGTTTTAGACTAAGTTTTTAGGTTAAGTTTTCTTATTTAGGTCTTTTTGTTTTATTTTTGTGTTTGGTTTTGTTTTATGCTTTGTTGGCGGAACCGGACTTGGAACGGGAATGAAGTTGGGAAATTACTCAAGTTTCTGAATCCGTTTTCATTCCGATTCCACTCCTACCGTTTCTTGGTCGTTGACTTTTTACTAAAGTCACACTGCAGTGATGTGCTAGTTCTTCTGCAGTTCTGACTCCACTTTACTGCATTTAATGCATTAATGACAACTTCCATGCGTAGGTAGAAACTCTGAGTTTTACCTTGATTAGGGATTAAACGAGTGGTTATCATTATTATTGTTAAGAAATCGAAGAGCGAAGTAGAGCGATAGTGGAGCTTTTATGGAGTGAATCGATTGAAAGGTGAGGAGACAATTGCTTGTGGATTTCTTTAGAAGGTTTGCCTATTTATTTGTGTTCGAGGTAGGGTTCCTATTCTCATTCTTCTTTTATTTACTTTTGTGTTTTCTTGTTTATGTTAGATCATTTTGCTTTGGGCAGGTTCGTGTTTCTCAGTGGGTTTGCATGCTTAGTTTTTTTCTTTGTTTTTGTTTGTTTGTTGTTCTTGTCTTTGTTTTTTGCTTTTGTACCTGGTTTTCTTTGTTTTAGGGCACGGTCATTTTCATGTTTTTGTCATGATCGCATCATGTGGCTTTGGATTTTAATTGCGTAGATTAAATTCAGGTTTTACAGTGAGTTAGGGTTTGTTAAATCTTGTTTTTACGTAGGGATTTTGTTGCGCATTCATCTGGTTAAATTAGGAAGGGTTAAATTCATGCCCTAGTTTTTATATCGAGGGTTTTTAGTTTAGGTTTTCTTAATGCATTTCTGTTTTCATGTTTAATGTTAAATGTGATGCCCTAAAAGTACAGTTGCCCCCCTGGTCATATGGGGATGGTCTTATCACGTTATATGTTAGCCTCTTTTTGCTTAATATGGCCTAGTCCTTAATCATGAAGTTATGCATTAAACTATTAAAATCATTTATGACGTCATGGTAAACCTAGTCCGAAGTGGGATCGGAATTGATTTAGATTTTGGGCATACTTTATAATTAGTGTCAATTCCATTTTCCATCTCGTCTCCAACTCCGCCTATAGTGAGAAGCTTTATTTCAAAATAACAATAACCTAGCTGGAAGCGGAATCAAAACCGAAACGGAATGTTAAAATAGAAAATTTGAAAGAAACCAAATCCATTTCCATTATGGTCTCGATTCCGATCACCATTCCAGTTCCAACTCCGAGCCCGCTTCTTGTTAGTGAAATATCAATAACAGTTTTGGCTCTCAGCCCGACAATGTGTTAAAAGGGGATTGTTTAGGATGTTTTATGCCTAGTTCCGCCTCCGATGTATGTATGAAAGGTATGATTTTAAGGCATATTTTGGTGATGTTTATTCAAGGGTCTAACTAGAGGTTTTGTTGTAGGAAAGCTAAAGAATGTCAGGAACATCAAGAGAAGTTGTCCAAAGGAACCGGCCTGCAGGAACATCAAAGGCAGCAACTAAGCCCAAGAAGATAAAGCCAGAACAATTACCCTATACCTTGAGGTATAACCATAGGAGTCCTGTTGTCATTGCAAGCAAGGTAGAATCGGATTGGTCAGACATCACCGACATAAATTTGGGTTCATACAATTTTGAGGAGCTTTATTTGGAAACATTCACTCAAGATATAACACTGAGGACACAAAGAATTGTTGAGTCTGGTTTGGCTCATATCACCTTATTTCCTTTATCTATCCAGTGCCCAGAGTTGATTATGACAGCAGCCAGTGCTTACAATCTAGCTACTCAACAATGCATGGATTCAAAAGATAATGTAACCATTGATCTCACTCCTCAAATGTTTCAAACTATGTTTAGTGTCCCGGAACCAAGGAAACTGGTACAGTTAAAGAAAGCTGAAGCTTTGGAAAAATATAGCAAATACAAAGCATCCAACAAGGCTCACTTGAATAAGAAATGGTTGAGAATGGAAAATAAATATCTAACCAAACTTCATGATCAACCCAAGAGGATAGATTTCTACAAGGAAGTATCAGATTTGATCATGATGTTGTCTAGGGTGTTTGGGAAAAGGGATGCATTTCACTTCAAGGAGTGGATATTTCCTTTCATTCAGACCATTTTGAATGGCAAACAACAGTTTGATTGGCCAATGGTGGTGTTTGATGCTATTCATGACTAGTTGACAAGGATAAGAGAAACCAAATGTTTCTTTATGACTTCTTATATTGTTTATGCAGCTACTAGAGGAGGTATATTTCCAAGTTTGAGGAGAGTGGGAATATTGGGAGAGAGAGATGGACAAAAGAAAGTGTGGAATCATTATGATCAATTATCTCTGCAAGTATCTGAAACACAACTTAGAAGGGTTAATGATGCATTTCTATATGTGATCATTAACCAACTGAACGAAGATGCAGGTTACAGACTGAGCCAAGAAGCTATGGTATTTATCACTGAATGGGGATGTTGGTACATTCAATACCCCAAATTCACATACTTTAGGCTAGTTGTATTTGAAGGTCATCCACATTTGCTGCCAAGATGTTGCAATAATAGGATAGTGTTGATGGAATTTGTTTATCAAGCTCTGGAGGTTAATGCTCGGTTTGCATTGAAACACAAAACGGGATGTCATAAATTCCCCATGCAGTTGGGTGAATACAACTATCAGCATCTGGTGGGAGCAAAGGTAGTGTGTAGTGAGTTGATACATCTAAAACTAGGTTTGTATATAGCTCATAAGTACTTTGACCCAAAGAATAAAATGAATGCCTTGTTGCCTTCTATTTTTGATAAACATTTCAATTTGTTGGAAGATTTCTTGAGTGACCGATAGGATGAGTATGACCTCAGGAAGAATTATTATGAGAGGTTACCCGTCTCACTCATGGAAGAGCTTGGGATCAGAGATGATATTTAGACGCATTAGTAGATGATGGAGTGGTATTAGATCCATCATATGAGGCTTTAAACATTGGGACTAAAAGCCTGGATCCGATTGACTGGGACAATGAAAAAACCATTGACATTAAGCAGATAGGGCGAGCAGTCTTGGATAGGAGCATTCAATGGGTGGTTCTAAGAACCAAAACTCCTCAAGGACCAGCTCCTAAAAAGGGGAAAGGATATAAAAGGATCAAAAGAAAGACACCTCCCAAGGAGCCTTTTGAGTTCCTCCCTCCAGACATTGAAGAGATTGAGCTTGAAGTAGCGGCTCAATATGAATCAGAGACACAAGAGGGAGATGCCTAAATAGGACCAGTTGCTTCAACACCTACATTAGGTGAGTCCTCTACTCAAGTCCCACTTGCAAAAAAATGAAGTGAAGGAGTGCAAAAAGGGACTCTTCATAATATTGTTGAATCCATGAAGGGAAAAGAAGTAGAAGTAGAAATTCATGATTTTGGAACATATTCTGATGAGACTCTATCAAAGAAGGGTATACAAGAAAATATGCCTCTAGAGGAGGATATTGAACAGGTAATGACAAAGGAGGATCAGTGGGCATTATTTGAAGAATTCAAGAAGGCTGCTGATGATCAAGCACTTGCTGCAGCAATAGAGAAACAAAAGTTAATTGATGCCAAGACACAGGTTGATGCCATACTATAGCAGCAACACATAGAAGCTAAGTCAAAAGCTGATGAAATAGAGAAGCAGCAGAGGCAAAAAGAGCATGAGCTCAAGGTCAAGGAAGAAAATGATAAATTAGAATTGATACAGAAAATTCATGACCTTGAGGAGGAAAAGGCAAGACATCGAAGGGAGAGAGAAGTTCTAGTGGCTAAGATAAAGCTTGTTGAAGAAGCTCACAAAAAGAAAGAGGAAGCAGAAAGATTGCAAAAGGAGAAAGAGGCCGAAGAATTGATCAAAAAGCAACAAGAAGAAAAAGAAGATACAAAAAAGCTTAAAACATTAGAGGAAGAAAGAAACCAGGAATTGGAGAAGGAAAGATTAGAAGAAGAAAGGTTGAAGAAGGAGGAAGAAGATAAGAGAGTACAAGAAAAAAAGGATAAGGAGGAAGCTAAAAAGCTGGCACAAACACGTGTGGAACAAGAGCAGCAACAGAAACAGAGGGTTGATTCTCAACCTCAAATAAATGTGCAACCTCCCTTAGCTACTGCCTCCTCTTCTTCAACTATGATGACTGTTACTCCAGGTGCTCCTACTTGGTTGAAATTAGACCTTCAAAAGAGAGCATCGACACCTTCTCAACCTCTCAATTGGGAGGCTATGATGAAGGAAATTGAAAAAGAAAGGCCTAAAAAGAAGGCCAAGATCCTACATTCTACTAGGCTAATTGACAAAGGAGAAATTGTGGCTGAATGTGCTATACCTATGATAGACAAGGAGGCATGAGACATGCAATTAATAGATTATCAGCTAGGCACTGTGAATTTGGGGAGACCTTCCAAAGATCAGAAAATGGATTTAATTGATGTGGTAGCATCCTCAACCAAGTCAAGGATGCTGAAGGATAAACAAAGGAAAGATGAGCTTAAGGCTCAGTTAGATCAATTGCATGTTTTTCTGAAAAGTGTTTCTACTCCAAGATCACAACAGGTTGCTACTATTGAATCCCTAATTTTGTTGAGTAAGAAGGAAGTAGATGATTTGGTACAGGTGAGGGGCAAGGCAGAAATGTTGGATCGATGGGTTGATAAGTTGAATCAAGAAATAAGTGAAGTACTAGAAGACAGTTTTGGGGTTTACAAAGTGACTGAGGGACTGATAGAAGAAATGAATCAATATGTTAAGACATTGGAAGCACAAGAGGAGGAGTACAAAGGATACAACTAGAAATTGAAAGAATTTAATAAATTTCCTAAGACTACTCTTCTAGAACAATCGATACTTGAAGAAGATAGTAAAGATTTCTTGGAAAAGAGTTCTTGTATACTCCGATTTAGATCAGATTTTCTTTATAAACATAGAAATGAAGTTCAAGATTTTGTTAAGGATCTAAATGAACAATTTGAGGAGTTGGAGGCCATCATTTCTATTATAGTAAACATTGATGTACCAGTAAAGGAAGGCCTACCTTTAAACCAAATAAAGGAGAAGTGGAATGAAAGGTTTAAAGAGGTTATGCAAAGAGAAGATGATGGCGAAGATCTATTGATAGATCGATTGATGGACATCAAAGAAGAGATAAGAGCAGCTACGAGAGAGTTGATGAAGCTGAAAGATATGAGAGGGTTTGCTGTAGTGGAGTTGGAAAGAATTAAGTTTGAAGACAACTGGGTGGATGGGCTAGAATTGGACATATTACAACAAGTTTTCTCCAACTATGATGAATACATTGTGGAACAAACTTCGCATGCATAAATCTCATGCATGCATGACTTTCTTCTTCTTTGCATGTTGCATGCATCACTGGTAGTTTTTGAAGCGCATGGCTTTCTTCTCTTCTATTCTCTTTTTCTTCCGGTTTAACTGAGTTTCCAAAGATAACTGTAATCTCTAAAAGGGTGGGTCAACTTGAAATAGAAGAGGACTTCAGATTTTGTATATCTATAAATACCCTTGGGGTATCATATTGTAAGGGTCAATTGATAGAGAATAAAACTGGTCACATGATATTAAGAGATATAATTTTTTCATAGTTGTTACAGAGATACATTGTTCATTTTTATAGTTAAATAAAATTACAGGTTTACGCAATATGGTGTTAGAATTAAGTTTTACTTGATAAGGTTGATGAGTTATAATCTATCTGTATGCCAATGATTGTGTTGAAGCGTAATTGTTTCTTATGTGATGAAAGTCATTAGAAGAAGCCAGATTTAAGGATTATCTCGTTAGATTATCGGTGAATTGAATTTATTGAAGTTTGTTGATCTATGATCTTGGCAACGAATGAATGTGTGTTCTTTTGAATCTTTGAAATAGTTGTGATGCGAATTGTGATGTTAAAATAAGCACCTTAGATGCATGCAATAGTATGGATTATTCTATAAATTGTGTCATGCTTTGGTTTTCTTGATCTGTTGGAAAACATTCATTGTTGAAGATATATGTTCAGATGCTAGATAAGATTGATTCATGTTTACTGATTTACCCTCTGATCTATCTTTTTCTTTTATTTAAAACCCCCTTTCTTTATAAAAATAGCTCAATGAATAAGTCATTGCTTGTATTCTTTGTTACTAGCATAGGCCCCTTGAACATTACAGTTGCATGGACCGATTGAGTGACACCAGACAGTTGAGAACCAACTACCAGGACCTTGAGAATTATGCTACTATATGTTGTCTTTCTTTTTCAGGAGAAATAGAGTAGAAATATTTCGTTTAAACGTTGTTTGTGTCATTTTCACCATCAACACTTCCCTCCCTCTCTCTCCCTCTTTCTCTCCCACTCTCCCTCTCTCCCTCTCCTCTCTCTCTCTCTCTCTCTCTCTCTCTCACACACACACACACACACACACACACACACACACACACACACACTCACCTCTATCTCCTCTACTATAAGGGTGCAGGGGAGAGATATAGAATTAGGATAGAGGGTATATACAAAGAGGAAGAAAAGAAATATATTAAGAAAACCATATTTCATATAATGTGTGCACGTTTTAAATAAGTAGAGATGTTACCATTTTAGGAAGAAATAACATGCTCGTGTTATAATGCGAGTGTGTTTTTTATTCCACTAAAAACAATAAAAAAACTCAATATACCCATGATGTCAAGGCCCACAGTCTGCATACTCTCCTGGTTCTGTGCGTGCTCCGACAAAAAGTAGATTTTTGATGATGTTGTGAAGTGTGTAGGCATGTTTTTCACATTCCATCACCTTTTCCATGATATTTCTACCACCTTTGCATGAAATAGCAGAGTTTCCACGTTGAAAGACATATAATATCAATTGAAGTTTGAATTCCATTGAAAACTGATATATAATTGAAGTTTGGAGGGGAACAAGCTTTTGAACAAGTCAAATTGTTGTGGATTTTGAAGAAAGAAGAAGCTAAGGCTACATAATTGGGTTGAACTCCTCCATTTGAAAGTCTGGTTTTTTAGGTATGTGAAGTCTTTACACATTTTCTTTCATTCTATTATGGCTTGCTTTTATTTTTGTTTGTCATTATAACCTTACGTTGTCAATGCACATTTTAAATTACACAATTATATACACTTTCCAATTACCATTTTAAAATTGATGCAGAGCATCTACCAGGATCCACAAATCATCAAGGCTACTTCTGAACCTAACTTAAATTCAAGAAGATCAACGAACAAAACTCAATCATCTTTTCATCAAAATCCTTCAATTTCACTTGATTTCATATTTTCACAAAACATTAGAACTTGGTTTCAACTCTTTGTCAAACTCAAAAAATAGATTAACCATCATAAAATTGATTGTAACATAGAATAAAGCTGATTAGAAACTCAGAACCATTCAATTTGTTCAGGATTCACTAATTCAAGAACTGAATGTTGCAACTTACATGGGAAAATAACAACAAATCATGGAAGGTAACTACCAAGCTTTATCCAAACATCCAAGACACTATAATCAACATGTTATTGATTGAAATAAACCAAATACACATTCCAAATGTCTCACCAAAATTCATCCTTTGAGCATGCTTCCCCTTGCAATATTTGAAACCCGTGTTGCAAGGGCACCTACAACCATGTTTCGAAATCTACTTTGGTGACAATATGTCTTAAGGTCTTCGGGTGATTTCAAGATTTTTTAGATGCTTTGTCATAGATTTTATTGAAAATAAGGTCTAAATAGACCAATATTTCATTTATTTAGGGATTTTGTGAGTTTGTTGATCAAATGTGCAAGTATGCACTCTTGCTTCAAAAAATTGTCAATTTTTCCATATAATCTTTGAAGGAAAATTATTCAAATTGTAAATGGAAGTGAAATAAAAGAGTCTAGAAGTTTTATTAGGGATGAAATAATGGTGTTTGAGTGATCTTAGGTGTCTTGGACAACAAAGTTGCATAATTTTTCTTATTTAGAAAAAGTTGTCAATGTTAGCAATTTTTAAGACAAATGAAGGTCTTGGTAGTTAAAAAGTGGTTATAGGTTGGTTATAGGGTGGTTATAGGCTGGTATTTAATAGGTGGTTATAGTTTGGACCTTCAAAACACCTTGAAAATCTTGAAAATAACTGATTACAATCAACTAGGTTCCTCAAAACATCAACCAATGATTATGTCATTCACAAGTTGTCTTAAATCTTCCATAATGGCACCATTGTTTACAAACACAAAATATAATTATTAAGGAAAAACCAAACCATTATTTTCTTAAGAAATATTTGTTTGAGTTAGTACAAAAAAATGAAACCTTTCAAAAGTCTGCCCTTACACACAAACTCAGTTCCTTTGTTGACTGTCCACATTACTAGTAGCCAAGCATATGCAAACTGTCACATGTATCTCTCAAACCATGCACACACTTCGAACTGTAATACTCATTTTGGACACCCATTTCCATCATAAAAAACATATTACAAGATGGATATTAAGTCCTTCAGAGAAAATTCTTGTAAACTAGTTGTTTTAGTATGAGAATAAGCCTAACTAAGCCTTAGTGCAAACAAGGGTTATTGGTTTTGCTACCCCCAACACCAAAACCTCATAACCAGTACATAAAATACCTTTTATTTCACCTACCCAAGCTTATAAGTCCATTATAAGTTCATTTCCAAACACATTTCCATAAACCCTAAGCTCTAAGCTTCACAATTCCATGTTCCACTAGTCTGAACACAGTTTTACAGTCAAGAAAAATTCTTTTCTTCACACATTAGTCCTCACCATATGATTGGTAACCTTTGAAATATAAAATTACATGCCACAAGGATTTTTTACACCAAAATTGAAAAATTTCACCGAGTAGAATGGGAGAAACACAATTTCTCAAGTTCACTGTTTACCCTAATAGAGGGTTTGACAGTTTTAGAGAAAAATTGCAATATCTGACTCAAACGTTAAGAAAAATGCATGAAAAAAATTGTATGTGGGAGGTGATTAAGTGTGAAAACACTTAAAAACATCCAACCAAGCATTCGTGCCTGTACAAATTCATACAAGAGCCTGAAACAGTGAAATTCTCAAAAAAATACAGAAAAATAGTGTGTTTATTCATTCAAAATCAGATATTCAATCACCCACAACTTTCCAAACGTACATGAGGCATTATAAAGGAATTACATAAATGTCTTATCAACTTCCAAGTGCCTCCAAGATAAAATAAGCCCATATGACTTTTCACCTTCCCTATTTCACAGTTTTTGTAACTTTTCACAATTTTGTATTTGTGCAACTTTTGCAAATAGTGACAACTTTACAAAATACACATAGGACTTAAACATTAAACCTCCTAATGATTACAATAAATGTAATTTTTTTTTAATGACCCTCTTACAACATGGAGATACCCAAAATTGAATCAAATTTCAAAATAGAAGCATAGATTGTCAAGGTGCTCCTACACCACAAACTTATCAAACACTCACAATGCCATTACACTCATTATGATTGTAACTTACATGATATTTATCTTATTTCCCTTCAGACTCAACTCCCCCAAAGTATTTAACTATTTTTTTAACTTCTTAACTAACTTATCTCTTCACAAATTTGCCAAAAAATCATTTTTTTGCAAATGTCCATGCTTCCATTTTGAGCCTATCTTGCAATCATGGCATGCCACGTTACCACTTTTCTTTAAGGCATTCTGGATTGAAAAAAATCATGTCACATTTTTCTATGCTAGGTTAACTTTCGTATAGGATGATTGTAAGTATTATTTAAATGAAGCCTTGAATGACATATATTTTTCAATTAACTTGAATGGATACATTTTTTAGGAACTAATATTTGTCTCATTACCATGGAATATATAAAATTATCTGCCATGCCGAAGAAAAATACAAAGAGGAAACTAAGAGACAAAGAGAATGAAACCTTCAAAGAAAAGGAGAGAGTTCAGGTGGCAGCATATCGTGAAAAGAAGAAATTGGAAATGATTGACAAAAACAAGCCAATTGAAGAGGAACCTCAACCGTCAAAAAAAGAATGGTAATTGGTAGCACAAAAGGCACAAATGCGAAAGCATCGTCGTAAGACAGATTCAAATATTGTAGTTGGAGACACACCCTCTATGGCAAGTGAATATGAAGGGACACCATTAAGAACAAGTGAATATGGAGGGACACCATCTAGCACAAGTGAATATAGATGAACACCATCTACTGCAAGTGAATATGGAGGGACACCATCTACCTCAAGTGAATATTGTTGGACACCATCCAACACATCTCAAGTTGAGAGTACATCATCACTCAGATTTGATGAAGAAGGTATGCCATCATCCCCATGTGAACCTCAAGGTATGTCTTTTTCTCCACCCTCGATTGAAGGTACGCAATCTAGCCCACCTCAATTAAATATCGATGAAATTCCTAATGTTGAGATGTATGTACCTAGAAGAACACCACCTAGAATTTTGCGTAGAAAGCCAAAGTATTTGATTAATATTGATGATGAGATTTTGCAGCACATGAAAGGTAAGATTTCAACACGCACTGTAGAAGATATGCTGATAAGATTTGGGAATGATTCTTTGAAAGGCTAAATGAGACTACAAGATGTCAACTATTTGTTGAAATGATGCGGGGTGTAAAGTATAGGAACATCATGAAGACTATTAGGTTGAGAACATCGAATGCATCGAGTGAAGACACTATTGTGAAGAATCTAATGGATGCTTATGAGAGTGTGTGTAAGACCTCACGCTCAAAGGATTGTAATGTCACCTAACATGTCATTACATCGACTTTGGTAAGCTGTCAAACAAAGAGAGCTCATCTCATTAAAAAGATGAGTGAACAAACGGGAATTAGTAGAAAAACTTTATCAAGAGTCATTCAAAGGCAGCAAAGAATTGAGGGCAATGATTCAAATGAATTATGGGCATTCTCAGGGAGACTGTCACGAAAAGATAAAGAAGTTGTCAAAGCCTTGAGAACACTAATTGAAGAGTATTGGAAGAATAACACAAGGCCATCTCTAAATCAAAGGGATGTGGTAAGAAGGAGAATCAGTAATCGGAATCATGAGCCACATCCAAAGCATTTTTTGGATATGACTCAAACCCAATTTTTTCAAAAATTTGAAAATGATTATCCTCAAATTAGTATTTCTCAAAGATTTTTTGAAATGCTTAAACCTTTTTATGTCAAGATAAATCACACATGCACTACTTTTTGTTGTAGACTACATATTGAATTTTCTAACCATTATGATGTTTATCGTTCTATATGTGTAGATTTGCATAATAACGAGTTTTTGCAGGATTGTGGCATAGAAGCCCCACCAAAATATTCAAGAGAGTTCTTATCAAAAAAAATATGTGAATAGAGGATGGCCAGATATTCTACAGGACAACATGCTTGGATGGTTCATGTGAGCGTTGCCTTGGCTTTCAGCGTATGCCAGTATGTCAACATATGGAAAGCACAGATGAGGTGGGACAAAAACTAGTAGAGTTCGGGAAGTATAAAACAGTGGCATATGCTACAAAAGATGGGTCTCAAGCAAAAAGGTGTGATTTGGTTATTAAGAAGATTCCAGTGTACCAATTTATGTCCATATTTCATGATAATATACTGTCTAAGTATGTAATGCATACCCATAGAGCCCGATGGTTGGACACGCAATTCAAGCTATGCAAGGACACCTTTCTAGTTGGAAGCATAGTATCAGTGGTTGACTTTGCTGAGAACTACACTCTACAACCACAACATGAGGTGCAGTCACAATATTACAACTCCACATAGGTTTTGATATTTGTGCACATAGCATTCATTCATGCATCTGATAGTACATATGACCAAAGGAAGGTATTGAGGGAGTACCACTTTTACATTAGTGATGACCGCACATATTCTCCAGAGTTCATACAAGGTTGCTTCCAGATGTTCTACAGTGGTTTGGCTTAGAGGGGCATAGAATACGACCGACATATAATATGGTCTAATAAATGTGCAACACAATTCAAGAACTCGTGTATGTTCTACTAGTTGTGTAGGATTCATGCCATTACAGGTGTTCAACGTATGTGGAAATTTTGTGAGGCTAGACATGGAAAGGGGGAGCATGATGGTGTAGGAGCATGCATGAAAAGAGCATTAGCACGAGAAGAGTTAAAGTATAAAGACAGTGCAAAGTTGACAGATGCAAAATCAATCATCGAGTGGTGTAATGCTTCGATGGGTCTAGATAATGAAGGTACATCTTCAGTTCATAGATTTTTTTGGTTGATGGATGATACTAACATTGCACCATATGAAGACTGTTGTACAGTAACAGGATCAAGCGAGGTACACTCTTTCCTTAGCTCAAATGCAAGTTCATGGAGTATTGATACATGAAAGATGGCATGCTTTTGTTCTTCATGTACAATGCAAGTCTGGAATGATTGTGAGTCAGGGGAGTGGGTTGACAAATGGTTGACAAGTTATCTTAGCCCACTTCACACATATCACCCTCCGATGGTATTGGAATTGACACAGATAGAATCATCGGTCGACTTTGACCACGTATCAGATCTAGTTCAACCAGGTGATATATCTACTTGCTTAGTTGTTGAAATTCCATATCGTTATCTTAATTTGTACTGTATTCATAATGTTGATAAATTTCAAGATATTTTTTGCACATCTCAATGTAGGGCATGTTTATGTAGTTATTGTAGATGAAGACAATGAAGAGGGAATAGATTATTACTTGTTACGTTGTGTTGAGGCCAAAAATAAATTGGAGGCCCCAGTTATAGATGGAGAAAACATCGAATACCCTACAGGCTTAGTTGTGGTTACTGGAACATGGCTTAGAAGGTACCCACATTCGAGTGTTAAAGATTGGCTATTTCAAGACTTTGACACACATCATAAGATTCTTCATTAATCGAACCTTGTCATGGAATCCAATGTTTGTTTGACCAAATATGGGGGTAGACCTTTGAACAAGACCTTGTGGAAGGTTCATGAGTCTGACCATGAGGCAATACTTGACACAATAAAGAGTAGAGCAGACCCAGATGTTTCGTTGGATGAATTTGTAAGTATATGCACATTGGTTCTTATTAATTTATACTTGTATACACATTAATTTGTTTGATGCCAGTGCTATCATCTTCTTTTACTTTGCATATTTTTAAATAACATACTAAACAGTGATTGGTGTCGCCTTGCAAAAAATGCAGATATATGAGTCATCCAAGAGAATGTTAGCCAGAAAAGCAATGCAACATCCTTATTTTGATGATCTTGAAAAATCTCAATCATGATTTTAAGCCATTAGAAAAGTGTGTGCAAAGCTTGGTGAGGGAATTTCAAGTTATCCATTTGAAGTTAACCTTATCATGAGCAGCTATGATGTAGACATTATAAGAGCATCTGAAATTTCAACTTACTCTATTCATGAGAGGTGTTGTGTGCAATAGGTATGTTGGAATTCCTAGTGAAGATGTATGACCAGGTTTGACTAAGTTGTGAGACCTGCATGCCTATCTGTAAGTGTCTTCCATCTATTTTTATTTCATTTCCATTTTGGATGCTCTTTCTTTTTCTCTTTTACTTTGCATATTTGTAAGTAAACTACTAAAAATTGATTGATCTCTCGTTGCAAAAAATGTTGATTTATGAGCCATCAAAGAGAATCTCAACCAAAAAATAAATGCAACATCCTTATTTTGATGATCTTGACAAATCTCAATTTTGATTTCAAGCCATTATAAAAGAGCATGTGAAGCTTAGCAAGGGAATCTCAAGTTACTCAATTGAAGTTAACCTCATAATGAGCACCTATGATGTAGACATTTAAAGAGAATCTTGAATGTATGAGTGACATTGTAAAAGATCTGTGAGAATGAAGTACCTAAGGCATTGTAATGAGATTTACTTACATAATGAGATTTACTCAAATATTGTAATTTTGGAGTTCATGTTTGGTGCAGTAGGACCTTGTTCTGTAAATGCCTTCAATAGGCAAATTTGCAAAATTTGAATTTTGAAATATAAACAATGTGAAAAAGGTCATGTAAAGGTCATATGTAATGTATTGAAAGTCTCAAAGAGGTCATTATGTGATTATAGAAGTGATATAAAACATGTAAGGTCGAATTAGGATGTTTTAGGTTTGTGTGTGTATTTGTGCAGGGGAATTCAAGAAACAAAGGTGGAGTTGCTAATAAAGGGTTTTATGATGAATTTTCAAGTGAAAAGAGTGGCTCCAAGTGGTGTTTTGAGGAAATATTCTCAAATGACTTCACAAAAAAATGACTGATCTAGATAGTTATTATTGAGTTACAACACATACTTCGAAATGAACAGTGACTATCTTGGAACATGTGCATCAAAAATGACCTTCTTCATTGTCCTCATTAGGCTAACTAGGCCTAATTTACAAATGAACATACCTTTAAACATTCAAGAACCCCCTTAAATTTTTGGGGCAGCAATTATCATGTATCCAAACCCTCAAATCCGCAATTTGTCTTGGGACAAACTCACTCCACCATGCCAAACCAAAACCCTTATTTTATGCTAGTATAAGGAGGGTTTATTGAAAGGAATGGTTCCACACCTTACCAAAACATGCCACCACCTTAGGCCTTCTTAAAATCACCTTCAAAAACTCAAAAGACAATCACCTAACCTCTACATGCAATATTTTATCAAACCCTAGGGTGAAACCTCATTTTTCATGCCCTTTTCCATCAAAATCTACAGGGGAAGCAACACAAACCCCATGAAACTTATTCCATTTCACTTAGAAATTTCTCATTTGATCCAACAGGATCATGTTGGGCCCCTCTAGAAAAACCTCTCTCGGTATTGGCTATCTCAGACTGGTTTTCCCGTGGCGACGGATTTTCACTTGATGGAAAAAGTGTCAAATTCAAGCTGTGCAAAGTTGCAAAGTGGTGCAACTTTCGCTCTGCAACTCGTGTGACCAAACTAATTGATTCAATGCATCCAAATAGGTATTTTTACTCTAAGCATGGTCTTTTTTCGCACTGAAACACGCGGAATCACTCTGAGCTACGTTCCACCAGATTGATCCCTTAAGGGTCCAAGTGCAAAATGGCTGTAAACTTAATCATGCTATTACTCGGATACCATGATGCGTAGAAACTTCTCATCTGATCCTAAAAGATCATGTTGGGCCCCTCTACAAAAACCTCTCTCGGTTTCAGTTATCTCAGAGTGGTTTTCTCGTGGCGATGGATTTTCACTTGATGGAAAAAGCATCAAATGCAAGTAGTGCAAAGTTGCAAAGTGGTGTAACTTTCGTTCTGCAACTTGTGTGACCAAGAGGACTATTCCAACACATCCAAATAGGTATGTTTATGCTAGGCATGGTCCTCTTTTTCACCGAAACACACGGAATTGCTCTGAGCTACGTTCCACCAGATTGATCCCTTAAGGGTCCAAAGTGCAAAATGGCTGCAAAATTCATCATGCTATTACTCAAATACCGTGATGCTTAGAAATTTCTCATCTGATTCTACAAGATTAAATTGGCCCCCTCTACAAAAACCTCTCTCAGTTTTGGCTATCTTGGAGTGGTTTTCCTGTGGCGGCAGATTTTCACTTGATGGAAAAAGTGTCAAATTCAAGTTGCGCAAAGTTGCAAAGTGGTGCAACTTTCACTCTAAAACTCGTGTGACCAAGCGGACTATTCCAAAATTTTCAAATAGGTATTTTTACTCTAGGCATGGTCCTATTTCACACTGAAACACACAGAATCGCTCTAAGCTATGTTCCACCAGATCGATCCCTTAAGGGTCCAAAGTGCAAAATGACTGCAAACTTCATCATGTTATTACTCAGATACCATGATGCTTAGAAACTTCTCGTCTGATCCTACAAGATCACATTGGGCCCCTTTACAAAATATCTCTCGGTTTTGGCTATCTCGGAGTGGTTTTCCCATGGCGGCGGATTTTCACTTGATGGAAAAAGTGTCAAATTCAAGTTGTGCAAAGTTGCAAAGTGGTGCAACTTTCACTCAGCAACTCGTGTGACCAAACTAACTGCTCCAATGCATCCGAATAGGTATATTTATGCTAGGCATGGTCTTGTTTCACACTGAAACACGCGGAATCACTCTGAGCTACGTCCCACTAGATCGATCCCTTAAGGGTCCAAAGTGCAAAATGGCTGCAAACTTTTGCATGTTATTACTCTTATACTGTGAAACTTAGAAAATTCTCGTCTAATTATATAGGATTGTGTTGGGCCCCTCTAAAAAAACCTCTCTCGGTTTTGGCTATTTCAGAGTGGTTTTTCTGTGGCGGTGGATTTTCATTTGATGGAAAAAGCGTCAAATGCAAGCAGTGCAAAATTGCAAAGTGGTGCAAATTTCATTTTGTAACTCGTGTGACCAAACAAACTATTCCAATGCATATGAATAGGTATGTTTACACTAGGCATGGTCCTCTTTTGCACCAAAACACACGGAATCGCTTCGAGCTATGTTCCACTGGATCGATCCCTTAAGGGTCCAAAGTGCAAAATGGCTGCAAACTTCAACATGCTATTACTCAAATACCGTGATCCTTAGAAACTTCTCATCTGATCCTACAGGATTGCGTTGGGCCCATCTACAAAAAAATCTCTCAATTTTTGCTATCTCTAAGTGGTTTACTCGTGGCGGCAGATTTTCACTTGATGGAAAAAGTGACAAATTCAAGTTGTGCAAAGTTGAAAAGTGGTGCAACTTTTGCTCTACAACTCGTGTGACCAAGCGGATTATTCCAACATGTCTGAAAACGTATTTTTACGCTAGGCATGGTCCTCTTTTGCACTGAAACACACAGAATCGCTCTAAGCTACGTTCCACTGGATCGATCCCTTAAGGGTCCAAAGTGCAAAATGGCTGCAAACTTCAGCATGCTATTACTCAAATACCATGATGCTTAGAAACTTCTCATCTAATCCTACAAGATCGCGTTGGGCCCCTCTACAAAAACCTCTCTTACTTTTGGCTATCTTGGAGTGGTTTCCTATGGCGATGGATTTTCACTTGATGAAAAAAGTGTCAAATTCAAGTTGTGCAAAGTTGCAAAGTGGTGCAACTTTCATTTTGCAATTCGTGTGACCAAACTAACTGCTCCAACGCGTCCCAATAGGTAGGTTTACACTAGGCATGGTCCTCTTTTGCACACAAACAAGTGGAATTGATCTGACTTGCGTTCAACCGACTTGATCCCTTATGATGGCATGCAAAACACTAGTAAAGAGAAACATACAAATGATGATTGAGAAGTCTGAGTATTCCACACAAAAAGCGTACAATCATTGATGCATAGTAGCTTGTTCCTCCATTTGATGAAGAAGGTCTAGTTCAGTGGTTTTAGTGATTATCTGATGGTGAATAGGTTGGTCAATAGGTTGTTGTGGGTATTTTGGGCATGCTTTGTCCTGAATAAGGTCAATTAAGACCATTAGGTATGTTTTAGGGTGACTTTTGGGTCTAGTGATAAAAAATGTGAAAATTTCAATCTTGCACTAGAAGTTGTCTTTGTAGCTTTTGAAGGAAAATTTGTGAATTTGTATATGATTGTGAAAAAATGGAGTTTTTTCGATGTAATAAGGCTATTTGTATGCCATTTGTGTGGGTTTAGAGGTCATTAGATGTACTCATTAGGTTGGAGGAGTCTAAAGTTGCAAATTTGTAAGTTTCTTAAAGCAACAAATTTGAAATGCAACGGTTACTTGTTTTGAAAGTTGGTTTTTAGTTAGTTGAGGGCATGGATCAGTTAGAGAAGGGTGTAAAACACTATGTAAAGCCTTAAGAGGCTCGAATTGAGGTTGTCGATGAACTTTTGCAGAAGATCTAATAAGAATTATTCACATTGTTCTTTTTTTTTAAGATTTTTGATACAAACTTGTTGATCTCGTACTTGGTAGGACCTCCAACTTTCCTATACGGTCCCAAGGATGACATGGATTGAAAGAGGGCTGAGTTGGCTTTCTTTTGGCGGTGGTTTGGTGCAAAACCATAAAGCAATAGGAGAGTTCTTATCATTGAGTCAAGTGATTGTTGGAGTCTTAGTGGGCATATTTGAGAGAAGCTATGTCAAATCACAACTTGATTGAGCCACTCTACATCACCAATGATGCTTTACAATTCAAAGAGTGATTGAGAGCATGTTGCTTTGTTAAATAGACCTATTCAGGGGTCTAGGAGAACGTTGAGTCCATTTCTTATTTGTATTATAAATTATAACTTGCTTTCTCCCGAGTCCATTTCGTATACAAGAAATAATATTGCGAAAAGTTGACATATAAATCTTTCGATAGTGACGCATCAAGAACATATTGGAATAATTTTATGAATCATTTCATGGCCAATTGTAAACATTTTTTTTTCTTTTAGATAAAGTTGTTTAGCATCAATCAATTAATATTCAAGACAAATCATGAAGGACAACAATGATCAATGCTAGGGCTAACCAATTAATAATTATAGATGTGAATAATTCAAGAATGTACATGTCAATAAGGGAAGCACAAGTACTCAAAAACACGTAAGCCTCAAAAAGTATACACATGAATACATAGTATACACAAATTAATACAAAGTATATGCACGAATACAAGGTATACGCATGAAAACACATAAGCCACAAAGTATACATTTGAACGCACGTAAGTCACAAAGTATACACGTAAGTTGTAAAGTATACACTTGAATACACGAAACTCATATCTATTGAACCATCAATTTAGAATGAAAATATGGACAAGCATCGATAAAAGATATTTGTATTAACCAAGTAGCCATGTAGGCAGGCATACATCAATATATGTCGATATAAGTATGAAATATATGTACAAAATAACCATATAGGCTTACAAGAATCCCATATAGGCATACAATGTCAAATATGTCCAATAAAAATATGTACCAAACTGCCATGTAGGCATACAACAAATGCCTTTGGAATCAAAAGTCATTGCTATCCATGCCATAGAAATAAATTATTTCCCTTTCATTTTCGATCAGATGGTGATAGGTCTATCACTCATTTTTGCTGTGCTCGAGGAGTGCTCCTGTTGCTCCTCCTAGGGTTTAGTTCATGGTGAAGTTTTAACTGTTACAATAAGAAGTGAAGACATGAATATATAGAAATTACATTATAAAAATGATATATTTGACAAAATAATCACTTATCGCCATCTCATGATCTCTCTCCATGAGGGAAATATTCTCATGCCCATGCTCAGGCATGCTCAAGCCCTATATAAACCATACAAATAGAAATTAAACTACATGAATCAATAATGGTTTGATTTTTCACTAACTAACATCTATAAAAACAAATGTAAATTGAAATTTACTAATTTGCCTCATACCTCTCCTATCAGAGCCATCGAGGATTGTATAGTAGATGACACACCAATATCCATTGCCCTCATCACATTCGTAGGTGTTTTGGCTTGCAACATCTGAAAATAAAACAACAAATTATTCAACGTAATCAACAATGTGCATATAAACTACACAAATCTATTAAGTACTTGATTCATTAGTTAAAATCTTTATTATATTACCTCTGTGTAGGTTTGAGTAAATCCACCACCACTGGGAAGTGTTCCATCAAAACCTCCAATATTAGTCTGTTCAACATCCAAAATCGCATATTAAATTACCATTCATAAAACAATGCTATTAACATGCAATAAATCTATAATTATTTACTACTTACATACCCCAGTCATAGGTGTACTACATAAATAAGTTGGTGGGGGCTGGCGTATCCAGTCTCAACACTGTGACCCTGCAATTTTATTAAAATCATAAAACATTTTTAGTTAATCTTGCATTTGAAAATCAAAATTTAATAAATTAAATTTAATGAACATGTGCTAACTTTTACCTGACTATCAATGCCATATGCCTCATGCAAAATGTTAGCTACCCTATCCATCTCCATAGCTATAGATGGATCCTGCATACCAATCTCCTGAGTGTCGGTGGGGTCATATGAACAAGTAGCCCCGCAAGATTGACACACATGTGTTGGAAGGCCACCACTCGAAGACTCCCCTGGATGGCGCTGTAGAATAGGGCTAGTATGATGGATGACACTCTAGGTCAAAGTATTGATCACCTGCAATATCTCTACGTTAGCACTTTCCTTCATGATAGAAGGCATAACAACATGCTCATGAGGTGGCCTAGCGAGAGCTCGTCTACCTTGCTGCGTAGGATCCGGCTGTGCACCGGGTCTATTTTGAGTTGACCCCCCACCTCTCCCCTGAAAATCCCTCATATCAAAATAATTTGGGATTTTGTTCAATATGAACTCATTGTATAGTTTCCTAAGGAAATATTGTGGGACCTCCCAATTGTTGCACGGTGGGTAATCGAAGACCATGTACCACCTATCATAAAACCGGTCCCTAATTTGTTGGTGGTGGTACCAATGGATAGGAAACCTCTTCGCATTAAGGGTAATATTTTCATTTGTGCGTGGGTCAGTGAATAATGAGCACAAATCACCTTTTGTAATTTTTAAATCCTTTACATCGTTGTATGATAGTTTATTTTCATAATAATCCCTAGCCGCCTGCCTCCTATCTTTCCATCCAGTTATTTGTTTGCTAATTGAATCTACAATTTTTAACATATCTTTCAATGAATTTGCTAGGGTAATTCTTTCTGCGGTTGAACTTGGTGGAGCTTTAAAAAATTTCCCCCCTTGTGAGTTTGTTTTACTTCGTCCTTGGCTCTAATTAGTTGGGTTTTGGGGTTTTATCATGAGTCTTGGTCATGGGTGTTCTATTTGAGCGATGACTTATTATTAAAGGTGGTCGGTCGCTTAAGTATGGTCTTAACCCCCTTTTGGTCATTACATTACCGACCCCTCTTTACCTGCCTTCTCGGTCTTTTGCGTCCTGACTGTGTTTTATACTTCCTTAGTGTCAAGTTGGTAAAATTTTTTAGATTAATCTCTAAAAAAATATTTTCGGCCTCGAGGGTCATTTCCACGTCCACCTAGTCAGCCCCCTTTTTATAAATAACCTTTCCACATGTGCATATTGCATAGTCGTCGGATGAAATGATTCATATTGTGACCATTGCTTGCGGACCTCGCAAGGTTTCATGCTAATGTCACTAAAGTGGTGCGAGGTATGCGAGATGCTGCCACCTGTCGCCTATGATTGTGGGGACCAATTTTTGTTCGCTAACCGATGAAGGACATTGATGCTGACAACTGTTTCTTTACCTACGCATCGTGGTCATTCCTCGCTGACCTCACACAATTAAAACATTAGTTTTAATAATGCTGCGAGGTGTGCAAATTTTTGACACATGGATGCCGATGTTGTATGAGGGATGATCGAGGTGGGACCTGCTTGTGCTGAGGTGGTGTCTTGTAGGTGGTTTTTTGTTCGCCTAAAGTCTGGTGAACAAATGTGGCATTTTCAAACCATTTTGACTCAATCTAAGCTGTTCTTTTTGGCTTTCATTATTTTGGATCAACGACTGGCATTTGAAATAGGCTGGTGTTGTAATATAGCTATTTTATCTCACGCGAGTGAATAGTAATGGTCAGGTTCAAACTGTGCTCTCATAATTAGATGCTAAAATATCAGTGAATTGCTATTTTCATGTGTATTTCCACGCTAAAGAAAAATCGCCTGGTATCGAGTGAAGCGAACCGTCTTTGTGAAATTTTAGCCTCACTGTCATTAACGTTCTGCAAGTGAAATCGTAAGTAACACATATACCATTTCTTGTATTTTTAGAAGGTCTTATGGTTGTTTGAAGAACAATTATCAACTGCTTCTTGTTTTGTTCCTGAAGGATTGTTTGAGTTAATTTGCTTTAAAGTATTTTAAAGCTTGTCTTGATAATTGTTGTGGCTTCTTCAATTGTGAAGCATTTTTGTTTAAGGCTATAGGGTGCAAGTTATAATTGTTTGACATTTAAAAACCCTAGCTCGAACTATTCTCTGTCTTGTATAAATGGCATCCAAGGCCCGAAGCTTTGGTTCTAAAACCGCTACTAGGTCCTTTTCCCAAGATATTATAGACTTATTAAAACCCTCTACTAGAAAAAGGCTTGAGGGAAAGGCTTTGCTTTATGGGCCCTTACTCCTGGAGGGGTTAATTGATAAAAAATGTGTGGTTCGGGACGCTGAGTTACCGTATACTAGATGGAAGTTGTTCTCAAATTGGTTTGGGAACAAGAATTTGTTCCTTTGTGTAACCCATGGAGGTTGGATCTTGGTAAGCTGGTGGTCCCTAATGTCTACTTGGATGTAGATTTGTTAAAAGATGTTGCTGCAAGGTATAACCTTGTAACCAGAGTTGTCAGAACGCACTCTGGCATAGAAATGGTAAAAATAACCAGGGAGGAAATTACATAAATATTCGGTCTACATGAATGGAGTCAGGATATGGTTGACATTATCTTGAGGCTTTCAAAGAAGAAAACATAAATACTAAGGGTTTGTTCAGAACATCTCTTTTGATACCTCATTTGGCAACCTCAAGAAGAGGAAAGAATAAGAAGTAGGTAGTGATTGGTAAGAATGAGTCAAAACCTTTTCCTATGAACTACTTCTCTAACTATTTCAAGAAGACAGTTTGTGCCTTGTGCTAAGTTCTAGGAATTAGCTTGAAGACTACTCTGCCTAGTGATATCATGTACATGGTTGTAAATCTCCAACATCCAAGTTTTAATCTGGTATATGATTTTTCCACTTACCTGGCAAAAAAAATGCATGGGTGTCTAGTGGCCCTAAAGGAAGGAAAGAATTGTGTTGGTTTTAGGTGGTTTTCTCTATTGATGCACATGTTTTTGTATAGGGGCCAGACAATTTTTGGACAGGATATGGAACTAAAGAAGAAGGAGGATAATGTTGACATGCCTGTCCAATATTGGACTAGGATCCTTGATATGCATGATCACAAATTTGACTATGTAACATTCCAAAATGTCTTTGGATCCAAGTTGAAATGAGCTCTAGTTCATGATGCCCCCAGGATTCCTAAAGAGATTCATGATTTCTTGAGGCCAATGGAAAGACGAACTGAATTAAATTTGACACATAATTGGGGAGATATTATCCCTTATCATAATACAATAGTTTTTAGAGTATATAGCACTAATGTTAACCCATATGTTCTTCCCAGGGATGTGCCTCTGAGAATTGGATTTTTGGAAATCATGAGATAGTTGGGGTGTTCTCAAGAAGTACATTTTCCAGTAGAATAAAAGAAAGGATCTTTCTTTCCTGAGTATACGGTGTTTGCTGATTTTGTTATGGAAAAGGGAGGATGGAAGGATTTATACACATTGCTTAGAACTTATGGATTAAAGAATGTACGCCTTAGGAATCATGATCCTAAGGGTTTTATTTCTTAAATGAGGCCAAGCATCGGATTGAAACTTTTGTCCATAATTTCTATTTTCCTGAGGACATTATCAGGAACATTTTTGATTTAGAGATACAAGAAGAGAGAAAGGAAAAATACATTGCCTTTACCAAGATGGTAAAAAATAAGCAAGAAAGGATACTTGCTCTCAATCCCATACCAAATATCAATGGTGAGTTGAATAGGGCTATGTATTCCATTGACAATTTTGAGAATTTGGTGGGGATTCTGAAGGATGAATAGGTTGTGGAAGAAAGGGGAAAGTCACATGATATTGAGGAAGACCCTGAAGTAAGGTTGGAGGAGAGGCCAACTTATCAGCCCCCGAAGAAGATAAAGGTTTTTTCTAGGAGAAGGGGAAGTAGGGCTGAGGAAGTTGCTAAGAGCATTGCACCATCTTCTTTAGGGCAGTCATTGCCAAATATTATTGATTTGGATTCCCCTTCGAGGATTACTGACTAGACATGTCCATCATCACCAAAGAGACAAAAAATTGAAAGAACAAAGGTGGTTGAATATGATGGCAATGAGGATGAAGATATTATTGTCACTCCTGATGAAATGCATCAGGGAATTCCATCTTTCCCAATGGACACTTCATCAAGTTCTGGGGCAGTTGCTTTTAGGCTGGGAAAAGATGAAATAAGGGGAATAACCAATAATGATGACCTGAGGATGGAGGCCTTCAGAGAGTTCATGATGGATGACTCTTTTATCCAAACCAATGCTTTTAAAGATTTTGTATGGAGGGAACATGTCTCATTATATGCTGAGAAGGTGGCTCAAGAAAGAAGTTTGCACCCTGAGCTCCCAAAGCAAGTAATTCAGTCTAAAATCAGGTTGCAGATGAAGGAAAGGTTCAAAGAAATAACACTAGAGCAGGGTTGGGCATTGGTACAAAAGAGTGGAGTACTATTACTTCTTGAATGGGATATTGTTGATGTTGTGGTGTTTGATACAATAAGAAGGGCCAATAGGCCACTTCTTGCAACTAATGAAGAGGTTGTACTGGAACTTAAAGGATCAACTTTTAGTGAGAAATGGGATGCTTTGGCAATCTGGTCTTTGTCCACTGGATCTAGGAACTCAGTAGTTGCAGAACCATCTGACTTCAGTGGTCACCTTGTTGTAAGAAGAGTTGTTGATACCCCAGCATTGGAGGCTGTTGATATGGTAGTGAATGTTTCCAAGTTCATTAGGGAAACTATTGAGGATTTGACCAAGGACTAGGATACTCTGAGAGGCCAATACAATGACATTATTATTGAATATAATAAGAGTCAACAAAAATCTAGAGAGCTAGAAACTGAGTTGGCCTTATTAAAGCATAAAATGGAGACATTGAAGTCTTAGGGGCAGGCTAGCTCTAGCCGCACTATCTCTGACCCACCAGTGGAGTAATCTCAACCCTCTTCACAATGACAGTCCTTAGCTATTGTTCCATATAATATGGGATAGGTGCCTATTACAGTTGAAAGGGCTAATAGCCCAGGAGAAGGAATCCCTAGGGATAAATTAATTCATCAAGTTGAGGAGTATAAGGAGATGGTGCAGCAAATTTTGGAATCAGCAGGGAAGAGCAATTCGGTGATTGTGGACACTATATTGAAACACTTAAACAGGAGGGTCTAGGGAAAATTGAATAGTGTTCATGCAAATTATTCTCTAATGTTTCAAGCACTTAGGATGTTCCTGAGAGATAGAGAGTTAGCCACCCCATTGTTGGACAGATGGAGCCCCAAAATTGAGAAACTGAGATTCATGGCAGTTGGAGCAAAACAACATGGGGATAAGTATCCTATGGTTATATCAACTTATCAATTTGTCAAGGGATTCATGGAGAAAAAGTTTAAGGGGTATGTTGCCCCTATGGAGTTGAAGATCAAAGGGTTAAAGGCCAAATATGATGCAATGGACTTAACTCCATTGCCATGCATTTTGCATAGTCAAGACGAAGTAAAAACTTTGCAGGTTTGGAAAGAGCAGATGGCTAATATAATGATAGCTCAGACACATGAGATATGCAGAAATGTTGACATTGGTATGCTAGAGAATACACTGGAGAAACTGTCATTTTTCATTAGTTTCTTAGAAAACTTTGATAAGAAGGCCATGTCAGTAATGGTGAAATATGCACCCTATCGAGATAAGATTGATTAGGTTATGGCTTTTAAGTGGCCATCTAAGGAAGATTTTGAATTATGGAAAAAGGTATTCACTGATGAGTTTGAAATATGAGTACTACAATTGAGAAATGCAACATGGTCATTTATAATACAGATCTGGCCTCAAAAGTTATATTTGAAAATATGCATTTCCCTTTTGACTTCAGGTACGAGCTGCTGAGGTGGAATAAAGTGTTATAATGGTTAAATATGCCATTGGTTTGAATGAGTGGCCCTTTGAAGGGTGGTTTCCTTTCTTCCATATCAACTAATGATTATTCTTGTCTTATGCTTTTTTCCCTCAAAAATGCATGATGCAAATGTAATTGAATTGGGACTTAGCGGTCCAATGAAAAATGGACATGTGTACCCTCCGGCCTAAAGGTTGTTTTGCTCCCTTGTTCTATAAAAGGGAATTATGGGTCGTGGTACAGGGTCTGCTAAAATATCTCAGATTTGAGAAATAAGAGTTTAGTGATACAAAGAGTATGAATGTAAGTCCAGGTCTTAAGGTTTTGAGTTAGATAAGAGAACTTGGTCAATTATGGGGTTCTTAGGCATGTTCGTATTAAATATGAAAATGTTTTGAGTCTGTTTTCTCTCCTCTTGTGACATTTTGTATGAATTATTAATGAAATATTGGTCCAAGATGATTTTCATTGATCTTCATTTGTTCTTTACTATGAATTACATTTAACGATGGCTTTGGTTCAAAGGATCAGTTAAATGCTTCAGTTAATTAGTAAGTTCATGCAAGCTAGCAATGAGACTCACAAAGTAGTGGTAGACCTAGATACAAATATATGGATTGTAATGCGATTCATATGGATCATAAGTGTTTAAGATGAAATTCACCTTGTAGTTCAGTTTTCTCATTTGACTCTGTGCTTTAGGATATGGCACTGGAATTTTGATCATGGTTATATTTTCTCATGTCTTGTGTTATGACTTCAAAACATTTTATTCAAATATTTCCTATTAATATACTTTAGTTGTATTTGTAATTCTCTGCTAATGGGACTCGAGCCTTTACGAGGAATAGCCAATTTCTTGAAGGATTTCATCCTTTTAGCGTCAATGGGGGAATCTATCTATTGTTCATCAATGTGCGGTTGAATTGTTTAATGTTGTATTTAAAGAGCACATTTTAGGGAATACCCTCCTGGGTCTTACAGAGCCCGAAGTGTAGGAGAATTATCATTATCGCTTTTTCTCATTGAGTTGGCCAATCACTTCCTAGACTTTTATCATTGAATATGGAAAGTTCATAGAAGCTCTCAGGAAGTCCACTTGGGTTGTAATAAAAAACACCAACATAACCATTTGGATCACTCAACCTACTAATCAAATCCTCAATTTGTTTTTTGTTGTTCTCAATTTCACTCATTAACTTTTGTTGAGTGCCTGGAGGGGGTTGAGTGATTGGTGGAGGAGGTTGTTGTTGTAGTTGATTTTATCTTGAGGATTTGGTTAGTCTTCTTGTTGAGGATCTTGAGGGTTTATAGATTGATTTGCATCTCCTAAAAATTCAAACAAATATATATCAAATTCAACCTAAAACTAACTAATTCAAAACAAAAACCACATAATCCTTACCTCTCACACCTCCTCCTCCTCGTGGCACCATCATTGCAAAGAAATAGAAATTTTTGGTGAAGAAATTTGTTGAATTGCTCCTCCTAGAATGCGAGCGCGAAAATATGGGGGTTTTGGCCGCGGCTACAAGAAAAAAATAGTCGAAATAATAATGACAGGTTTTCACTTTTTAATAACGTGAGCGCATTATAACGCACTCACGTTATGGCTTTTCAAAAAAAAAATTGAAAGGTGTCCACGAAATTGCTACCCATTTCCATGCACCCGCCCTGTCATTTGAGTTACAAAATTATGATAAATTTGGTTAATTGAGTACCTGCTACCTCCAGTTCTGCGTTTCCATTTGTCCATTACACATAGTGCACATGCTCCTTCATCAACTTCTCAATAGTAGGAAGGATCTCTTCAATCAATACATTATCTATCTTATTCACTTTAAGTGTTTTTAGAGTAGGAAGATAGTGATGGAACTTATATTAATTAGGTGTTGTATTTATGTTTTAGTGCTTTGCATTGATTAGCAAAATGAACTATCACTTAATGATATTCACAAGAGAGAGGTGTTGAATGACAACACCTAGGACCTTTCTTATTCATATGAGGAACTGTGATGATCAATTAAGATTCTAAAAGAATGGATAGGACATGTGTGTGAGAGGGAAAGAGAGGGGGGAGGAGGGAGATAGGAAGTGGTAAGGAGATATGGTGAGAGAGGAGAGATAGAGAGAAGTATAGAGGGATGGGGGGAGGGAGAGACATAGCGAGGTAGGATGGGAGGGATAAAGGGAGAGAGAGAAAATGAGGGGGACATGTAGAGGTATGTAGATAGAGGTAAGGTTGAAGGAATAGATGAAGAAGTAGGCAAAGAGAGTGAGGGGAGATAAGGAAAGGAGAGAGGAAATGGGAGAGACAAGTAGATAGAGAGGAGAAGTTGGGAAGGAGGGAAATGTAGGTATAATGAGAGGTGGTAAGGGATGGATCAAAGGAAAGGTAGGTAGAGAGGGAGAGGGTGAGTGGAGATAGAGAGAGGGAGGGAGGGAGAGAGAGGGAAAGAAGGAGGTGTAGGTAGGTAAATATTCTTCGTATCTTTTACTTCCTTTTCTAAGTGTTTAATTTTAGTCTTCTATTATTTTGCTACAATTTCAAAACTTCCAACTATTTATTTTTCTATGCTTAGATTTAATTTTTCTTTTCCTTATCATTGATTTCCAATTGTATTTGTTCAATGGAATTCTTATGTTCAAGAATCTTTGAATTCATTTGTTCAACTCCACTTATACAATCATCTCTCACTTTCTTTGCTTACACAAATTCCCACCTTACTTCTCCCTCTCTCTCTACCTCAAGTTCCCTCTCTCTCTCCCTCACACACACACACAATCTCTCTCCACCTACCCCTCCCATGTTATCCTACCCTTCTTCCCTCCCTCCTTTCCTCTCTCTCACTCTCTCTATACATACCTCTCCCACCCTCTCTCTATGTGTACCTCTATCCCTCCCACCTTACCACTCCTTATCTCCCTCATTTCTCCTCTTTGTCCCTCACACACACAACCTATCACCACCTACCCCTCCCTCTCTCTCTAACTCTCTCTATACCTACCTCACCTACCCTACCTCTCTCTATCTCCCTCCTTGCCTCTTTCTCTCCCTCCATTTATCCCTCCCACCCTACCACTCCCTATCTCCCTCCTTTCCTCTATCTATCTCTCTTCCTCCCTCTCTCCCTCACACATGCACTAGAACCTTGTACCCAGTCTTTAGTTTTTAGGGGAGATTCAAGAATTTCATGAAAGTACTGGTTGCATCAATGAGATATGATACCATATAAAAATCCCCTCCTTTTTTATCCTTTACAAATTATTTACTAAGAGTTACAAAAAGAATATTCCAATATAGTTTGGAAGAACTTATTTCTCTAAAGTAATGTGTAACTAGAGGATCCTATCTCCAATAAAATGGGTGTAATACTTGTCACAAAACATGTACACATTAAGAGATATATGTAGGTAGAGAGAGATCTATTTAAGGTGGGAGAGGTAGAGAGAGGTGGTGTGTGTGTCATTGATCATGAAAAGAGTTTTTTTAAACAATAATGGTATCGATAAAGAACTAGTAGAAAGAAGTATCTTTAGAAATATATACAAGACTAAATTATTTAATCATCTTTAGAATATACAAATAAATAAATCCATACATTTGTATAAAGAGAATACTTACACTATGGTGAAGGAGAGGTAGTATAAAAAGAAATTTAAGAATTGTTAAAAAACTTTAGTGACATAATTTTAAACATGCCAAATGGATTGCCATGTATAAGAAGTATAAGGAAAAATATATATTTTATCCAAGGAGAAATTTTACCAAATAAATTTGTACATATGATGATGTTAGTGGATAATAAATAGTTGAAAAACCAATAGTGTATGAAACTCTTATGTAAATCCTTTTTATTAGTAATCTATAATCAATATAATTTTCTTTTGAAAAACCAAGAATATAAACTATTGAAGATGAAATTAATTAGAGAACATATAATTACATGTGTAATATGTGTAGTACTAACACCAAAGAAAAGAGGTGAATGGAGAATGTGTATATACTAAAAATAATAGAGGGAAGGAAAGAGGGAAGGGGAGAGGGAGGGAGAGAGGGAAGGAGAGGGGGAAGGAGGGAGATAGGAAGTGGTAGGGTGGGAGAGATAGAGGGAGGGAGAGAAAGAGGGAAGGAGGGAGATAGGGAGTGGTAGGGTGGGAGGGATAGGTACAAAGAGAGTTAAGGATGGATGGAGGGAGGGTAGGTGGAGAGAGGTTGTGTGTATGTGAGGGATAAAGGAAGGGAGAGAGAGAGTTAAGGAGGGATGGAGGGAGGGGTAGGTGGAGGGAGGTTGTGTGTGTGTGAGGGATAAAGGGAGGGAGAGAGAGTGAGAGAGGGATGGAGGGAGATATGGAGTGGTAGGGTATGAGCAATAGAGGGAGGGAGAGAAAGATGGAAGGAGGGAGATAGAGAGAGGTAAGGTAGGAGAGGAAGGTATAGAGGGTTAAGAAGAGAGGCAGGGATAGGTGGAGAGAGGTTATGTGTGCTAGGGAGAGAGAGCAGGGAGAGAGAGGGAATGAGGGAGATAGGGAGTGGTAGGGTGGGAGGGATAGAAGGACCCAAAATGGACTTAGTAGGAGGTGGAGATGTGATGATGGATTATGGGAAATATGCACCCAAAATGGATTTATAGGATGGATGAGGGATAAGGAGAATGTTTTTGGGCTGGTATTATGGAGGGGGATGGTGAGAAATGGCTTAGAAGAATGATAATAGATAATTTATTGACTTAAGAGATTAGTTCTATCAACCCAATAACTTACTTTATTTGAGTTTATTTTGTTTGTATTACATTCATCTTCACCATGAGCTCCTTATGTACCTTCTATTGCACTATAGGGTAAAATGGATTGTGAGACATACCCAAGAAAACTTGAAAAGAAGTAGACCAAAGTTAATTCAAGATAGATAATGTATTGACTGAAGAGATTCTTCATGCTCTTGAGAAGATGAGAGATAGATAAATAATTGCATGTTGGAAAACACAGTGGGTTGTGAGTGATTGTATTCTCCTTGTTCTAAGCTCAAGTGTGGAGATCTTGGGGAGGATTTCTAGGTGGGGGATACATAAAACTAATCAAATTGACTTGAGGGGTGACTAACAAATTGGGTTATTATGTGTAGATGGTTTTGTACAACAATATGTGGGTTGCAGATTTCATAACACCCAGTGTTTTCCAACTTAAATTTATTTTAATGAAATCGTTTTTCTTATTTAGAGAGTACAAATGTAATGAAAGGAACTTTCAAAAATTACCACAATTATTACTTAGAGTAAATTTTTTTTTTCAATTTCCTCATATGATGGAAAAAGAAATGCACAAAATAATCATAGGTTGGAAAACACAGTGGATTGTTAGTGATTGTATTCTGCTTATTCTAAGCTCAAGGGTGGAGTCTTTTTTCAAAGCTCAAAGGGTGGAGAGCTTGGGGGGAGTTGTAGGTGGGGGATACATAAAACTATTCAAATTAACCTGAACAATGTCTCAAATAAAAAAAATCGTAAACAATGTTTCTATCTACACTACTTTAACATAGATATCTAGAGGAAAAAGCGAACATCTATCTCGTGTAAATAAAATCAATCCTACATGATATATCAAGGAAATGATGGTTAGAATTGACCCAAAAGGTTTTTTAAGATACTTTAGACTCCAAGACACTCAGTAGATCAAAATAGATAAATTCATAATAATGATAAAATTGTTTAAAACAACATTACAAACTTTGTTTTTCATCATCAATTTTAAAATCCACTCATTTAATTTTCATAAATTATTACAATTATCAAAAGTAATTATATTTATCTCATTAAACTAATTCAAACATATATTTTATTTTAACACTATTATTCCTTACAACTTTATTAAAGATTGCATAAGGCTTAATAGTCAAAGGATTGACCAGTTACAAGGCAAAAGCCCATACTGTTCACAAAAATCAATGCCTTTCATTTCTCTACATTCTTCTTAAAAATTTAAAAGCATTTTTAGAATATTCAATACATTTAAATGCTTTTGGAGAAGAAGAGAAGCCCACGTTTAGACACATGTTGATCCAAAGCCACCTTGATCCCGAAATGTAGAATCCAAATCATCAACCTCTAGAACCTTTGGGGTTAGAATCTTCTCAATAATTAACTGAGCAATCTGATCACTAGCATTAACCTGAAAGTCATTATCAGAATGATTGAAGAGAATCGTAGAAACTGGCCCATGATAATCTACATCACTAACCCCAGCAAAAATAATCGTGCCAAGCAAGACATCCCCAAGCTGTCATTCAAATCAGCAGAACTTCCATTTTATGAGCAAAAATTCCTCCAACCTGTCATTCAAATCAGCAGAACTTCCATTTTGGTGCTCCTTTTCGAGTGTCTAGATTTTGCACAGGGACTCTGACATTGTTTAGCCTTACACGAAGAGACTAGAACAAAGCTTTTAGTCCAATTTTTAAACACCTGTGATATCTTTTTTAAATGATGATTTCTTCTTTGCAAGCTATGATCATCTTCTGAGACTGGCTGCGACCCTTTATTCTGTCTTTTGCATTGATTTCTTTTACTGGCTGTAGGCGTGCTTCAAGAATTCAAGTCTCTACAAAACTATCATACTCCTACATGATCATTACTGTGATTGTCCCTCCAAAACTGCCATAGGAGAAAGCGAGAAAAATCAAAATTTTAAAAATAACGACGTTACCCTCCGTCATCCTTCTGAGAGAAGACAAAAGTGCATGTCCCATCATGTTATGTATGTTTTTATGTATGTTGTTATGTATCTTTTTATGTGTTTTTGTATGTTCATAGGTGCTTTTTGTCTAGGAGTTAGTCGGCTCCTCATATGTCAACCTCATATAAATGTTTTTTTATATATAGTTAGTGGCTATTTTCATGATATATAGTTTTATGGGTTGAAATTGGTTGAATGTTGACTATCATGGAGTTATTAGGTTGTAACTTGGCATTGTTATAAGTCACTAGGGTATTTGATAAAATATTAAACCCTTGGACTCTTGGGATCTCTATAGTTTTTTGATAACCTTTATGTGACTTATTATTGGTCCTTTCTTTTGTGAATCCTTATAATGTAGTTATTTGGTTATGTTGTAATCACATATAACCCACTTTGTGTCTAGGAGTGGGTTTATGGTTAGGTTTTTTAGAAACACAAGCCAACTAAGAGGGGGGTGAATCAGTTGTATATTAAAACCTTCAAACCCTTATTAAGCATTAGCATGAATGTAAACAATGAAACATCAACACATCAATGACCATACACAATAGAACACCAGATTTACATGGAAAACCCTAATCAAGGAAAAACCATAGTGAGGATTAACTAATATATATATATAACAAAACTAATTGCAAAAGTCTCACTACTGAAAGGACTCACTGCCCAAAGGACTCATTGTCCAAAAGAAAGAAGGGCTCACTGCAAAGGGCTCACTACCCAGATACAAGGAGAATAAAAAGAAACAGTTACAAGGAGATTAACTACCTCATAGCAACAAGAGAATCCACTATAAAAACTCTACACCATCCACAACCTTTGGCTCACTACCTCCAACAACTTCATGCACACTAAAAGGTAGACACCTGCTCATTTCTTCCAATAGTCATGGGCATTCATTCTCAAACTTAGATCTCAACACTTGATCACATAAAAATCATTTCACTCCACACTACACACCACACACTTTACCTTGCATATATATCATTTGCAACCACAAATAACCTTCTCCAAGTCTGCTTCAATGAAACATATGCACCTCAAACATGCAACCAACAAATAGGTCAACACCAAACACCTCCATGGTGGAAATAAGTGAAGGCAAACGACACCAATGGTTAACTAGGACTCAAATCTACATCAACATGCTACACCAAGCTTCCATAATCCACAAAGTACATCCACGAGTAATGGTAACATTCCAGGTTGTCCAAACCAACATTAACACTACCAAGCAACCAAATTCACACTTCACAAGGTCCAAAAGCATCATGTGAACCATGTAGAAACATAACACAATATCCTAAAATATTCCAACATCAACAAAATATTCAATAACACTGGCACAAACACCTACAACTAAAAAAACTAACATCATGTGCAAGTAGTCAAACTGCCACTGAGACACAACACATGAACCAAGATTATGGAAAAAATAAGACTAAACCATCTAAGGGAAGATAGATATAGATAATATTAACACATTCCCAAATCTACAAGACAAGAAACTTCAACGTGGAGAAATGCGGAGCAATTCCATTTCTCCCAGACGACCTTTCTCACAGTTCAATACACTATCAAACACAACTTCTACTGCCACATGATCCAAAACCTAAAACTCTAGATATAACACCTCTAAACATTTTTTTAATATCACATCCAAACCACACAAGCACATCTTCAAGCATGAAGAAATACAGAGCACAACACAAAACACACCTTTGTCACCTTGTACACTCTTTATACAATTTTCTCAAAAGCACTTGGAAACCAAGTGACCATGTCTGATCTACAACACTTACTCAAAACCTTCTCAACACCTTCTCATCATAACCACACTATAGGTTTACATAGGTTGAATTCAATGAAAAACTAATGACAACACTAATGATAACATAGTGCAACAATATCCCCCTTTGTCATTGATGGAAACACCTGCCGAAAAGCTATAAACAACAAAAGAAACCAACTCTGCATCTCCAACACTCAAGAAGCTCTCCCCCTTACTTGGACATTTCAAACTTCTTTCTCTCCACTAATCTCTCTCCCTTTCTCTTGTGTTTCTCAAAATCTCTCCCCCTTAGTTTTTTAGGCTTCACTCTCCCCCTTTGACATCAATGGCAAAGGAAAAACCCTACATACTTCACTTTTCTATCTCTCCCACTTATAGGCACAACATATTCTCCCCCTAATTGCACCAACCAAAGACACCACTACTTAATCCCCTTGAGAAGTAGCCTTCATCATTCTAGGATAAAGAATAAATCTTGAACTGCTCCCTAGACAGATGCGCCATCTTATGCATCTAGATGAAAGGAGGGGCAATAACCCCTAGCTTGTTTATGAGATATTCAAATGTATCTTTTGGAATATACTTTATGAAAATGTTCGCTATTTGATCCTTTGTAGACACATACTCCAACTTCACTTCATTCTCAACAACTTTCTCTCTTAGAAAGTGATACCAGATAGATATATGCTTTGTCCTTGAATGCATTACTATATTTTTTGAAATATTGATAGCACTTGTATTATCACACAAGAGAAGAATTGGTTCATCATATGATACTCTAATATCTTTGAATGTCTACTACATCCATAATACCTATGTGCAACAAGATACTAGAACAATATATTCTACCTCTATAGAAGATAATGACATTGAATCTTGCTTCTTACTCAACTAAGAAACCAATTTTTTCCAAGGAATAAAGTACCTCCACTTGAAATTCTTCTATCATCCACACAACTTGCCCAATCTGCATCTATATAAGCACTCAAGGATAAATTAGTATCCTTAGTATACCATAGACCATAGTTTGGAGTGCTCTTCAAATATATGAATATCCTTTTGACTGCTGCCATATGTGATTCTATAGGATCTTCTTGAAATCTTTCCACAAGACATACTACATCCATGATATCCAGTCTCAGTGCGGTTAGATATAGTAAACCACCAATCATGGATCTATACTTGGTCTGAATTGTCTTAGGATATTCATCATTTTTTTCTCAACTTACAACTAGTAACCATGGGAGTACATACCGGTTTAGAGTCCTCCATTCCAAACTTCTTTAACACTTCCTTGACATATTTTTATTTCATAGTGAATATACCTCTTTCTAATTGACTGATTTGTAGCCCAAGGAAGAAAGTCATCTCCCCAAAAATTGACATTTCAAACTCATGTTACATCTCCTTTTCCAAAATTTTACACATTGCCTCATTTCCTCCAAAGATTATGTCATCAACATACACAACCACAATTAGGATTTTATCTCCCTCAACTTTGAAGTAAAGGTTACTATCTACGGTGCCCTTTTTGAATCCATGTTGTAATAAGTACCTATCCAATCTTGCATACCAAGCTCTAGGAGCCTGTTTGATTCTATACAATACTTTCTTTGATTGTAGACCATATTAATATCTTCTGACAATTGAAAACCTTTTGGTTGTTCAATATATACCTCTTCCTCTAACTCACCATTCAATAATGCAAAATTTACATCCATTTGATATACCTTGAAGTCTTTGTGTGCAGCAAAAGCCAAAAATATCCTAATAGCTTTCATTTTTCTACCAAAGCAAAAGTCTCTTCAAAAGCTATTCCTTCAACTTGTGAGTAGCCCTTACACACAAGCCTAGCCTTGTTTCTGATAACTTCTCCATTCTCATTCAACTTATTCCTGAAAACCTATTTAGTTCCTATCACATTCTTGTTTGTTGGTCTTGGGACCAATTTACATGTCTGATTCTTCTCAATCTACCTCTTCTCTTCTTCTATAGCTTTGATCCAATTAACATCCTTGCATGCCTCAATTACTTTTTCTGGTTCTATCTCATAAAGTAAAAAAAAGTTTGCATGTCCCTCTACCATAGTAGTGTTTCTCCTTGTCAACACACCTTTTCTTTTATCTCCATTTATTTGATCCTCAGAATGATTCTTCTGCACATACTTAGGAGTCTTATATTTCTTTTTCAAAGTTTCTTCCTCTTTGTTGTTGTTTCAATTCACACCTCTAGAGTGCATATTGGAAATGGACATCTATGCACAAATAAACTTCTCTTCAAATTAGGAGGGGAAGCTCCCTCTTTTTTTGTTGATGCGTAAAAAGAAATGTAAACTAAATTCCTATCTGTTTACTCAGCTAAGAACACAAGGTTTATAAAACTCTATGTGTTGTAGCTAATATTTTTTCTCTGGTTTCGTAATCTCAACTACAACTAGGCCTATTTTATAACATTTCTATCTCCTCAGGTAAATTTAGAGCGAGAAGATTTAGAAGTAACTAGGAATGATTTGGGTAACTTAGACAAACTAGTTCTTAGAATTCATCTAAAGGCTCATTGCTCTTTCAGATTTATGCTGAAATAGAGTCTATGAAAGTAAAGCATCAAACAATAATCTAGATCTTAGGATTCCCTCGAAGACTCATTGCTCTTTTCAAGGTGTAGGCTGAAATACAGATCATAAGGACAAGACAAGAAATGATAAAATAAATCTCCAAATTCCCTCGAAGGCTCATTTCTCTTTTGATTTATTATCTCAAACTCAATCAAAGATTAAATTATTGAGATAAAAAATGGTATGAAAGAGGACAATCATAAAAGATATGATCAACCAAATAACACTTGACCAAGATTGAACACAAGTACATGAACAACAAGAAAGCAAGAAAACTACCTTAGCCTTTTGTTATCACAAGTATGGTTCAAGAACATATACTAAGTAACAAATTCAAAGGCTCTCAGGCTTAGTGTTTTGTTACAATGAAGTAAAGTTAAATTACAATGAGAAAGATTGCTCTCATTTATAGATACTCAAAGGATTAGGTAACCCTAAAATCTCCTTGAGTTAACAAATTTTTTTTGCCAATCTACAAGATTTATTCCTATTTCTAAATAAAGGTAACTTAACAGTTAACTAGAAAGACTACTTCAGTGAACTAATTCTAAAACTAAAACTAACTCCAACTATACAAAGGTGTCTCCAAAAATAGACATGCATGAAAGGTGGGACAAGTTAAAACTTGGAAAAGGCGTCAAGTTAACTGTTGTGTCAAATATTATCTTTGGAAAAAGGTGGGATGCCCTAACTAGTAGTTCACTGGTTGCCATCTCGAACAATCATCTTCTCCAAGAAGTTGTTAACTACCTCATCATTCAGAGATCATCACATGCATCAACTGTTAGTTTACTGCTTGTCAGCAACTTGAGCAATCGTGGAAATATCTGCACACTTCAATCGGCAGTTCACTGATTGGTAACTTTGGCAGCTCTGTAACTAGAGTGATGACCTCTATTTCTTCTACAACTTTATGCTTCTGACATTTTTTTCATTTTTTTTCAATGGAAGAGTGTTGCATGATGAAATCAAAAAGTTTGACTGTGAACACTCTAGTTGTGACAAATGCTCATGAATTTTTTGCACACCCAGAGTTCCAACGGTATTCAACCCTCTAAACTAGCCTTGAAAGGCTATCAAATATACAAGATATGAAACCATATGGAATTCATGTATTTTGAGTTTCTACGCCTATCAATTTGTCCAAATCAACCACCAGATGCACTTGATACGAATTGGTGTCAAGTGTTCTCGCAAAATTGTGAATCAAGATCAATTTGGTATTGAATTCAACTTGAGAGAATTGCATTATGAAAATCTAAAAGAATGACTATGCACATGCCTATACTTGAGCAACTTTTTTCACATAGGCTAAAAATAGCTTCTCTGTGAGGCATTTTTTATGAAAAATTCAAAGACGTGGGTTTTGTTGAGAATATATTTATGAACGAACCCAAAATGTCATATTTTTGAAAAGATGACTTTTCTTGGAGATGCAACAACCCCTCAGAGGCAAAATCTATAGAAGCTATTTTTCTCAAAAAATTCTGGCACATGGGTTTTGTAGGTGCCTCTGTGCTAACCAAACCCAGAATGTCAGTTTCTGAAAAAAGATGACTTTTTGCAGAAATCCTAAGAAATGGGGGTAGTGGGGCAATTTTTTTGAAAAACTCCACCACATGGGTTTTGTAGCCAATGCTATGTTGAATGAACCCAGAAGGTCAGATCTATAAGAAAATGGAGTTTACTTGGACATGCAAGAAAACCTAAGACAAAAGAAGAAGAAATTAGGGGAAAATGTTGGAGATGTGAACTGTTGCCTTTAAAAAATGATGCCTTGAGATATGAAGCATTGAAAAACATCCTTCTATGCAACCTGAACCTATAAATATGAAGAACACTTAAAATGGCCTTTGTTTGATCCTTCAAATGTTATTATGAAGAAAAATATGTGTTTCATCTTCAGCCTGCAAAGAATAATGAAGAAAAGATGCCTAGATGCTTGATAAATATCAATTTGGACGTGGAAGCATCAGTAACGACATTCATAACCATGATTGAGGAGTCAACTTGCATGATTGACTATTAACTAGAAGTTTTCCTCAAATTTTAGGGTGCCTAGGCATGAGGAAGCCTTCAAAAATCGTAACTCAAGTCAAACTGGGCCCAATTTAACTTTAGGCATCCAAGTTTCACCAGTTTTAGCATATTTTTGTAGAATTTCATATTTTTCTATGATGAACTACCTCTATTTGATCTTGAATTCTGAATGCTTGATTGATCCTGAGGCTTGGCTAACAGATTCACTACAGAGTTGGATAAACTCTGAAGAGATCTTACTGGAGGTTGTAAACCTTGAAAATGACTTCTGGTGGCTTGAATTATTGGGCGCCTTTTGCTAGAAGGGTGATTTTGTTTTCTAGACTTAGCCAATTTCTTGGATGATTTTCAATTTCTTTAATTTGACCTCTCCTGCTTCGATCTGTAGTTGTCGGTGATTGACGAATCTCATGATTGGGATGTTTGATCCATTGTGAAGTTGGAAACATTCCAGAAAAGATGATTGGTTTCACAAGCTCATAAAATTGATTCAAGGGGTTTAAATTCCTCGGTGCCTTCACCTACAAGAGCACTTTTGTGCTTCTGAGACACAATTTTCACCTTGTCACCCTTGATGAAATGCTCCAGTTCAATCCTCGTTGCTAGGAGTTTGACTGCACCGATATATCTGCTGACAGACTCATTGCAAAGATTGATCAACTCTGAGGAGGTCTCCTTGGAAGCTGTGAAGCATGAAAGCTACATCTAGTTGGGTGCCTTTTGCTAGAAGGGTGTATTTTCCTCTATACTTAGCCAAATTTTCATTTTTTTCAACTTGCCTTCACTTTCAGTGTTTCACGCTTGATCTTCGCTTATGAGCATTTGACAGGTATTGTGAGTTGGAAGTTGGATTCATCGTGAAGCTGGAAGGATTCTGAACAATTTTCTTGGAGAAGATAGTTGCTAAAAACCACATTTGACTACTCAAAATGTTGGGTTCCCTTGGACAACAGGTGCACTTTTTCCTTAATTGACTACCATTTTTCATGACTCTTTCTTTCAGCATCTTCCGCCTTTGCCTTCATTTGTCGATGTTTGATGAATCTGGTGAATTTGCTTGATGATCCGTCGAAAAGGTAGTAGAATTCTGAAGAGGATGATAGGTTTTTCAAATATTAACAACTTTATTTGATCCCTTGAATTCATGGGTGCACCTAGCTAGCAGGGGTACATTTTAGCTCCAAATTTAGTCATTTTTTATGTTTTTCATCCTTCCTAAGCTTTGTGTTCATCATGTCATTGATTGCATTAACCATGATCACCATCCGCCAACCAAACTTTTTGTTGATGTGCAACACCAACACTAGTCATTCACATGTTTTTCGACTGCATCATCACCACTACTGATGTGTTGACTGCATTTATCATTGCACGTGTGTGATATGTGAAACTTCCAACATTCTAGACTTAGTTTATTTTTTTGCATTTTTCAACTTTTTAAAATTCCCCTTTGTCGTTAAGCATCTTTTTGAGCATTTTTTACCATAGAATCATTTGTGTAGTGTCTGAGGCTTAGATCTTGATACCTAGTACTGGCCATCTTCCATTGATAACCTCGAAGGTCCTATCTTTTCTCCTAAAAAAGTGAAATAGACCCACCAAATAAAAAGTGACTTTTTTGTGATTCTGACTGAACCAATGTCTTCGTGATGAGGAATAAGCCACTCAAAATCATTTTGAGTCATTTTTCATAAGGTCATATATTTAGGGTTCTTCTTAAAAAAAGGGGCTTGAAACCCTAATTTTTATAATTTTCCAGTATCCCCCTAACAATAAACCTACAAAAAGCCCATGCTTTGTTTGACCTAAAATTGACTTTTGACGATAATTTTACAAGATTTAGACCATTTTTACCAAAATGCCTTATTGAAGCAAAAACTTTATTTTGGGTACAACACTCTTCCACAAGCATCTCCTTTTCTTTATCTTCTTCTTTGCAAGGGGGTTCATCATATTCATATCCTTCTACCATCACTGAATGTGATTCTTCACCCACTTTGACACTTGCACTTTCAACTACCTTCTTTAGCCATTTTTTGTAGCACCTGTATACCTTGATCTTCATAGAATATCCAAGGAAGATTCCTTCATCTAATCTTGCATCAAACTTTCCTAAGTTCTCTTCATCTCTCCTGATATAGCATTTGCTTCCAAACACTCTAAAATATTTCACAGTAGGAATTTTTCCATACCATAGCTCATAGGGAGTCTTTGAACTATTCACTCTTGCTTGACCTTTGTTAAGAATGTAGACTGCAGTGTGAATTGCTTCTCTCCAGTACATATCTAGTAGATTTTCTTCCTTCAACATGGTTCTTGTTGCCAATTGAACTGGTCTATTATTCCTCTCCACAACTCCATTTTTTATTGAGTCCTAGGAGTAGATAAATGTCTTTTTAACCCATGATCTTTTAAAAAACTATTAAACTCATTAGAGGTGAACTCACCACCTCTGTCGAAATTTTAACACTTGAATTTTAGATCCATTTCATTCCCAACCATAGACTTAAATTCTTTAAACTTATCTAGAGCTTTTGATTTTTCTTTGAGAAATGTTACCCAAGTTATTCTAGAGTAATCATCTATTAAAAACATAAAATACATGTCAACTTGAGATCTTCTTATTTTGGTAGGTCCACATAGGTCCGTATGCACCAACTCCAAAGGTCTTGTGATAAAGTATTCTTTAGTTTTGAATCTCTTATTTGTCTATTTTCCAACCTGGCACTCTTTGCAAATTGCATTGATAGGTTTTGTAATTCTCGACATGTCTCTCACAACATGAGTAGAGTTGAACTTCACTGGGCTATCAAAATTGATATGGCACATTCTTCTATTCCATAGCCAACTTTCATTGATTTGAGTCACAAAGCACTTGCCACCAATACCTTTGAGATGATAAACAATCCCTTCTATCCTTATTACTACAACAACCAAATTTTTGGAGCTTCCTTTTCTGATTTCACAACCATCATCCTGAAACACTAGATTGTATCCTCTACTACAAATTTATCCTACACTGAGAATATTATGCCAGAGACCCTTGACATAAAAAACATCATCTATATTATGCTTGACATCAAAACTAACTGAACCTTTTCCATAGATCTTAGCAAATGTATCATCACCAAACTTAACAAAACCACCATCATACTTTTCAAGTTTAAAAAACTTACTCTTATCACCTATCATATGATTTGAGCACCCGCTGTCAATTATCTAGCAGTTTCTCTACTATCTTGTATGAAAGGAAGTCAACATAGTTCCTTCAATACTATGACTTGTTTTCAGAGAAATTTCCTTCACACATCTTTTGAGGTCAGCAGAACTAGTTCCAACATTCAAAACCATGAAAAAGAATTCATCACTTCCATCATCCGGATAGTATGATTTCTCATCATCAAATACACCACTATCTTCTTTAACATAATAACTCTTCTTGAAAGATTTGCCTTTATGATCTTTATGTTTGTCATTTAAAACTTTTCTTGGATATTTCAAAGCATAATGACCTATCTTTCCACAAATGAGACATTTGAAGGGTAACTTAGCTTTGTATTTTCTAGTGCCCTTTTTTAATCTTCTTACAAAAAAAAATCCACCTCATCAAGATCATCTAAATCAGATTCATCATTCCTCTCTTTCTTGTTGACTTTAAAAGTAGTTTCCTTACTTGAAACATCTTGGTCAAACTCTCTTAATTCAAAAGTAGTTAATGCACCAAACATTTGATCTCTAGTATATTGATCTAAATTCTAAGCTTTCTCAATAGCAGAAACTTTAGCACTATAATATTTAGGAATAGTTCTCAATACCTTTTTTATAATTTTGCTTTCTTCTAGCTTTCCACCAAGACCATTGATGATATTGACAATTTTATCCACCCTTAGCATGTAGCCTACAATATCTTCATCTTTTGACATCCTCAGGGTTTCAAATTTGGCTCTAAAATTTTACATCTTTTCTTGCTTGACCTTAACATCTCCTTCATAAATACTTTGCAACTTTACCCATACCTCTTTAATAGTTTTGTAGCTTATCACCTTCACACTTTTTCTAAATTAGAAATCTCACTCAAGATAGCATTCCTTGTTTTTCCATTATTCTCATAATCCTTGATATCATCTTCACTTGTCAGAGTAGTAGTAGGTATAGTATATCCATCTTCAACTAATTCCATACACCAAACCCTATTGAAATTAAGAAAGGCTTCCATCTTGGCTTTCCAAAAGGTATAATTTGTTTCATTGCACATAGGAGCTTTGGCACCATTCTTGTGTGTCATCTAAATCTACCTCAAGTGGTTAAGCTTCTTCCAAGGAACCTATGCTTTGATACCAATTGTTAGACACACAGGACAACTAAGAGCGGGGGTGAATCATTTGTATATTAAAACCTTAAAACCCTCATTAACCTTCAAACCCTTATTAAGTATTAGCATGAATGTAAACAATGAAACATCAACACATCAACAACCCAACACAATAGAACACCAGATTTACATAGAAACCCCTAATTGGGGAAAAATCATGGTGAGGATTAACATGCATATATATGAATAACAACGCTGATTACAAAAGGCTCACCATTGGAAGGGATCATTTCCCAAAGGAATCACTATCCAAAAGAAATAAAGGCTTACTACAAAGGGCTCATTTCCCAAAAGACTCGCTATCCAAAAAAAATAAAGGCTCACTACAAATGGCTCATTTCTCGGATAAAAGGAGAATAGAAAGAAACTGTTACAAGGAGGTTCACTACCTCAAAGAAATAGGATAATCCACCACAAAAACTCTACACCATCCACAACCTTTGCCTCACTACCTCCAGCAACTTCAAAAAAACTGAAATGTAAACACCTGTTTCTCACTACTTTTGATAGTCATAAGCATTCATGCTAGCACTCAAATCTCAACACTTGATCACATACATATCATTTCACACCACACTACACACCACACACTTGACCTTTCATATATATCATCCACCAAATAGGTTAGCACCAAACACCTCCATGGTGGAAAGAAGTGAAGGTGAAACACACCAATGGTTAACTAGGACCCAAATCTACATCTACATGCTACACCAAGCTTCCACAATCCACAAAGAACATCCACAAGTAATGCTAACATGCCAAGTTGGCCAAATCAATAATAACGCTACCAAGCAACCAAATTCACATTTCAAAAAGTTTGAAAACATCTTGTGAACCACATAGCAACATCACACAACATCCTAAAATATTACAACACCAACAAAATATTCAATAACAATAGCACAAACACCTACAACTGAAAATACTAACATCTTATTTAACTAGTCAAACTACCATTGAGACACGACACATGAACCAAGCTTGTGGAATAGATAGAAACCAAACAATCCAAGGGAAGATAGATACAAACAATATTAACACATTCCCAAATCCGCAAGTAAAGAAACTTCAATGCAGAGAAATGCAGAGCAATTCTATTTCTCCTAGCCAATCTTCCTCATAGTCCAACACATTGTCAAACACAACTTCTACTATCACACAATCCATAACCTGAAACTCTAGATATAACACCTTTGAACACTTCAAAACGTCACATCCAAACTGCACAAGCACATCTTCAAGGATGAAGAAATGTGAAGCACAACACAAAACACACCTTTGCCACCTTTTATACTATTTATACAATTTTCTCAAAAGAACTTGGAAACCAATAGACCATGTTGCATCTGCAACACCTACTCAACACCTTCTCATCATAACTACACTAGAGGTTAATATAGGTTGACATCAATGATAACACTAGTGACAACATAGTGCAACAAGGTTGTGGATTCAAAGTAGGGATTCTCTTATGAAGTATATTTATGTAGTTTTGATATATTATAAGAAAGTGGGATTCCATTCATTTCTAGAAAATTGATAGGCTCTTAGGATCTCTCTAATAGGAAATAAATGATGTTCATTGAATCAATTACATTGTATAAATTATTCTCTCCAATTCATGAGTAGATATCTATCGAGATTCAAGATAATTTTTTCTAACATTATTATATGTAGATTTGTTGTTGAAATATCATATAGTGTAAAATATATGAAATCAATGATTGTAAACCATGTAATAAAGAAAAAATGAATATGATTGTTCAAGTTAGTATAACTTGTGAAAAATATAGATTATCCTAAACTATTATTGATGGAAAATAATAAGATTTTTTAATAGGAATTTATCGTAAATGCAATCTAAATTTTGTAACATTGATTATTATTTGAGCATAAGAATATTATGTAGAAATGAGTGTAAAATAAACTAATCCTTGGATAATGTTTATATGGAAGAGAATTTTTACTATTTCCATTTTTTATACATTAATTATATTTATAGAAACTTAAAAAAGTATGGAGTGATCTATCTAAATGTAGGTCCCATGTGAGAAATGTGTGTATCTTCCCATTTAAATCCATACATAATAATGGTAGGTAGATTTGGAGTCATATTTACACAATACCATAGGACTACAAAAAAGGAAAATATCTAGATTAAGGCATAATATTGTGTCCCATTTGTGAATGGGGTAAAAAATAAGTTTTGGAAGGAAAAATTATTGAAGACTTTTTGAGTGAAGGTCTTCAATTTGAAGGTATACTTTCCACATGTAAATAAGGTTCAAATAAAGGTGATGGTTTGATAGAAAACCTTTTTCCCATTTTAAATTATTGTACATTTGAAATCCCTATAGTAAGGGACCTTCAATGATAGTACCTAATAAGGGCCTTTATTTGAAGGTGCCTATATTTCCCTCCTCCCTCTACTTACCTATTTTTTGAAAAAATATTCTTCAAAGAAATGTTTGGAGTATCAAATTAAGCCATAATGACACGAGAATTCACAATATTGTAGCTCTCAAAGTAATTTTTTTGAAAATTATAAATTATAATATATTTTATTTATTTATTATTTTCCAATGAACATAATTTTTTTACCAGAAATAAAGGTCTCTATTAATCGCACATTGAAAAATAAAAAATAAATTGAAAAATTTAATGTGTGCCCTTTGTATCAATGTCCTTGTTTCCATGGCAAATTTTGATTTGGATATTTATACAAAAAAATGTTATGACATAATATTACTATAATGTGAATGATCTATGTTTAAGCAATATAAATTTATCATATTTCTAAAAAAGTTATTCATTTTGATATAATATCACTCATCAAGAATACTATAATATATAAAAAATAAGTTGTTAAGAAATGCTTAAAAAATAAGATTTTTTTTAATTCAATAAAATATATTTAGAATCCACACATAAAATCCCAAAAAACACTAGTTCACATCATCTTCAAATTCTCAATGCGTATAAGTGGAAAATAAAAAATTGAATGTCTTAATTAGATTAAGAAGCGAGACACACTATTGTTGAATAACCTATCTCAATGTGTAACACTATCCAAATCGTGAGATACACAGTCTTAAATTTAGTTTAATTGATTTAGGATGTCCAATAAAAAAATCAAGGTAGTAGAAGAAAAAATAAATAACTTAATTCAAATAAATAATAAAAGAGATTAAACTTAAATGAAAATATTTAGCAAAGGTGACAATCTATCTTTATTACATTCTTAAAGATCACACACTTACACATCACATCAGAATAGATCAATAATTTTTTCTTCCAAACCAAAGATAAACTTGGTTTGAAAAAACAACATATATTCATCAATAGTGTATTAAATATGGCTAACATGATAATTTTTCACAATGCAACAAATTGTGTATTCAAGCAAAATTTGGCCCTAGGGAAACCTAGTAGAAAATACCACCTTATGTCACCCTTGCTAGACTCTACTTGTAACTTGTGCATTGATTGCACATCAATTAAATGCATTCATGTATAATGACTAAAGCATAATAACCACTCATAACTCATCAAGTATTGACATGAAAGAAGCAAGCATCCCAACTATGACAAAAATGTATCCATTGAGAATTAATAATCATGGTATATCTTGCATGATAATAAACATTGTTACTATTTTTTTATGAGGTGTTGTTAACAGCTATTTATGGTTGATTTGTAATGACCAATGCCTTGAATTGGTATTAAAGCATAGGGAGGTACTGTTAATGTTGAAAGAGGCATTGAAAGTGGGTGTAGAGTGTGTAATAGAGTAATAGTTCACTATCAACATGAGAAGAGAATAAAATCAATTATGTGTATGGGAAACAAGTCCATGCCATGAATATTATGAAATTTGAAATGTTGGGACTATATTAAGGGTGTCAACAAAGAGGAGTCAACTAATGGTTAGAAAGGATAAATTGCAGATAAGTATATTTTATTGGCATTATAGATAAGTATATTTTGTTGATAGAAGATTTTTTTATGCACTGAAATTTGTGTTGCACAAGAAAGGAAATTTGGTTATTAGAAACAAGAAGGAAATCTGTGGTAATTTGGTGGCTGCATGGTAAGGGTATATATATTGTTTTTATAATTCTAAAAGTTGTTTTATAGAAAAATAATTCATAGCAAGTTTGGTTGGTGATAGTTGATATTTAGAAATTGAATTTGCAATAAAAAATGGTGTGTTCAAAAGGATTTTTTTGGAGTTTTTTGGCACTTGTAATAGGCGAGTTTATTATTTACTTGCAAAAATATTGTTTAGCTCGTGTGATAACAAATATTGTAGGTATATTGGGATTATTGATTCTTATTTTTGATGGAACATTTTTTTTGCTTATTGAAGTACATGTATGCAGACTTTGTTAAAATCTAAAGTTTTATGGGAAATTGTTAGTTGGGGGTGATGGAACCCCAAAAAATTTATTGGTTCTATCATGAAAAATTGTGAAAAATCCGGCTTGGTCCCTTGTTTTCTGGTTTTAGGTTATTTTCTTGTAACTATCATACGGTTTTACCTTCATAAAAATTCCAAATTCTAGCATAAACCCTTGATCGTTTTAATTTTACATTGACCTCTCTTTCCAGTTCCCGGTCACTTAAGTTGTCACGTGTGCCATCATATTCATTTACTTACCGGCCCCTAGTCTTAGGTTGACGGTTGCCTCATGTCTTTCTTGGTATTAATAGTTGAAGGCTTAATCTAAAGAAAAATTTAAATCCTTAGCCTTCATTATGGGTCTTTACCTCGTTTACCTAGCCATGTCCCCTTTTTATGAATAAATTTTGTGGCATGTACAGAATAAAGCTTCGTGTGGGCCATTTGATTGATTGAATCAATCTCGATCGTTCCCCATATGCCCGTGTTGGTTTATCACTTCTTATTTTATTCACACAGGTTGGCGGGCCTCGGTCATGTGTCTGGTATAATGATGGACCCGGTATCCTTGGTAAGGATGACTGGCTCATTTCAAAGATCATAGATGATTGATTAATGGAGGACGTGGCCATATCTTTGCCACTCCCTGCCAACCCATCTTGTTTTATTCAATAATATTTTAAAGACACGAGCTAGCAGGCGATGGCCACGTGGTACTACTTTATGGTGAGGCTTGAATCCTCACTGGGTAGTGGAAGTTGTTCGAGGCATAATTGATGGTATATTTTATGGCATGTCTTATCATCAAGACAGTTCCCCACGTGCCCGTATATTTTTAGCATTAAGGAGGAATGGTCACACGGGTTGGCTGGTGGAATAATATATGTTATTTTGTTTGATCTGTTGGACCTTGGGAAACCATTTTTTGCTTAGTATAGATTGAAATTAGATGGTCGATGGTAGGTGACAAGGATTAATTCTAACCACTCCCCGCCATCCCTTGTGGGTCCCGCCTATTTCTTGTATCTTTTGACAGGCACACGGGAAAGTGCCACGCATATTACTTCTATAGTTCTAATAAAGCTGGATTTGGATGGATATAGTAGCTAAGATTGTTCCAAGGTAAAAACGACACTAAAATTAGAGCTAATTTTTCAGCACACTTGTGAGACTGATAAATAATTTCAAAGTCGTCAAATTTGTCAAAGGTTGGTACACGTGGGAAAGTGAAAATGAAGTAAGGAAGGGTATGACAGATATGCTAAAGATAAATCATGATCGTTTGTCGTTGTCCTGCTATGATGAATTACAAGTGAGTTATTTTCTACGGGCAAGCGGGTAAATATGACACGACATGTATGGTTGGAAAATTAAGCGTGTGATTTACATGCAAATTAAGGAAATACTTAAGTCTCTTGATTTGAGACGAGTATCAAATAAATGCGCTTAATTTTGTCATCATTAATAAGCAGGAATTTCTAACTATTGATTTGGTTCAAAGTTTTGATCAAGAGATGAGATTTGAAAACAAGGTTAGTAGATTAATAATATTCTCACATAAGCTCTCCTGGAAATTTAATGCAAACACACACCAGTTTCATTATTTAATAAGGATCACTTACTTGATTTTCTCACTATCCAATTGAGAAAGAATCTAAGGTTTGTGTAAGTGATTTTGAGGTAGTCATTTCTGAGTGAATTGGTAATTCTGTTTGGAGAAATTTTATAGCAAAGTGGAAAATGGGAAAGATAAGTGCAAATGTCAGCTCGGTTCATCGTTCCAAGAGGCTCAATCCTCTAGAATTTTAGAGTTCTCCTCAAGATGAGGAAGGTGGACCAAAGATACCAACGACGTCGATGAAGAAGACAAGAGCTACCAAATGTTCAGAACGAGGTGTTCTTAAGTGTGCCTACCACCTTAGGGGCTGAACCATCTCAGAGGAAATGATCAAAGGAAAAGGTAAGAGGGTTGAAAGGCTAGAAAGAGAAGCTTCCAAAAGGAATAGGTATCACCGTGCTCGCATGGGATGTCATCTTTCTCCCATTGAGGTTTCTAATGATCCTTCTGACAGTGGGGATGAAACTAATTCTGGCTATCGCCAATATTTTATAGCCATGAAGGATTGGGTTGATATTGAGGATGAGGTGATGATGGCTACTCCTCTGAAGATAAGGACACTGAGTGGGAACACCTATTCACCTGGTAACAAGGAAAAGAAATATCCTATTACTTTCCTTGTTAGGTGCTTAATTTTTTGGTCTTGTGTGTTGTTTGATCTCTTAGGTTGGTGTGATAGGAAGTGGGTCTCCGATATTTTTGGCTTTTTGTGCTAATAATGATGCTTTTCGGGGTGATATGGATCTACATGTTTTTAATGCTACCATGACGACACTTTTTTATGACTGGCGAGATGGCTCTGATCAACAGTTCCTTGGACTCTATTTTTGTTTTTCATTTGAAGGATGAATCCTCAAAATTAGTTGGGAGATATTTTCTTGTTTTTTGTTAAAATTCACTTTGAAATTAAAATGAAATGTAATGTGAAATGTATTCCATCCCGATGCTTGTTGCTCCCTTGGCTTATAAAAGAGATTCTAAGGCTGGATAAAAAGGGGGGATGAATAGGTCAAAAATTCGATAGGTAAATAGGTACTTATTTTCAAGCAAAATAGATACAATAACATGGGTAGTAATTTTCACAGTAACATGTTATAGAAACAAGTCAGCCAATATATGTTTTGATAAGCAATACAGATGACAAAGTGATATAAATTTCTATATATTTTCTCTCCTTCATGCAAATTATACAAGTTATAAATACGATGATCAATGGTTATCTTGTTTATCTCTGTCGAGTCCCAATAGATGTGTTGTTTCATTCTTGCTTGTTCATTCAAGGAATGAATGTAAATGCTTGAATTTAGCAGTAGGTTTGGTATAGTCTGTGTATGAGGATGTTATTAAGAATTTAATTATGGATATAATTGGTGGGAATATTGTAAGGCAATATCTCTAAGGCTATAGGTATTTTTTCTAAAATAAAAGGTTGATTATCTAATCATATAGGTTTATGGTTTGACTCTGTTTCCTGGAATATGGCACTGGCTTGGTCTAGTATTCATGCTCTCTTTTGGTAACCGACTTGACTGAAAATCACACAACATTATCAAATTGTTCTCCAAATGTTTTACTAGGTGTGTGTGAATGTTAATGGGACCATATATTCTCTTGTTTGAATTAATCATTATTGTGGAAGTTTTCCAAACTTTCAAGGTATGATGTTTTTAAAAATATGAGGAGAACTATCTATATGTTTTTTTTTTTATACTAGACACACCAGTATCTAGGAACATAGTTGTTTCAGGATTACCCTCCCTAGTCAGACAGAGCCTAACGAGAAGAAGTAGAGATCCAAAAGTCTTTACTTATGTGTTGGCCAATCCTTACCCTTACTGATAATTGTTCTTGGAAAGTTCATAGGTTTGTGGTGAGACTAAGTTTGGTTTTAAAAAAATAACCAACAGAAATAATGACTCTATTGGGGAGCTATGGAAAAGGGTATTTACAGTAGATCATCTTGCCTTAATAGAGTATGGAAAGTTCTATTTTGAAAATCCTCATTGAAAGTGAGTGGCGACTCCAAAGAACTCTGAACCAGTGGAAAATGTTGAAGTAGGGACTTCAAGTGACAACCAACTGAAAAGTTTGGTCCTCTACAAAGGATGTGGTGACTCTATGAAAAGAACCTAATAAAGTGTGATGCCCGCTGATACATCCATGTATTCTCCCCTATTTTAACCTACAAAGAGAATAGATCTAGATGGGTACCATTTTAAAGAAATATAAAAGTAATGATGCATTCCCAATTCAGTGAATCAAAGCACTAAGAAAGGGAGTAGTGAAGATTATTTTGCATGCTTCATACATTCAAGTTTTTAATATGTGGAATAAGCAGTATACTTGTATTGAAACCCGCCCACTTGAGAGATTTTGAATGTTTTATTTCTAAGATATGCATTGTAATATTTTAAGGTCATGATAAATCAAGAAATAGGGGGGTAATCAACTGTAGAGTTGATGTTTAAAATTGTAAAAGGGTGTGAAAAATGTATCATTCAATTATACATCCTTGTGGGGTGCATGATGTGAACATGAAGAGTGTGCAGCCCCTATCATGTCATCAAAGAAGTTTCTCTGTAGAAAGATATAGACCATTGAAATTTAATGGTATTCAAGGTTTCCCAAACCCTATTCCCAATGAAGTTAGGGAATGTTTGCCAAAGTTCAAAGGGATAAGATCAGAATCAACATCTCAACATCTGCAAGAATTTTCTGATTTGATGGGAGACTATGAGATAAATCATGAAGATGTTGTTATGAATTTTTTTGTTCATACTCTAAAGGGTGATTCTAGAGATTGGTTTTCATATTTTCCTGTGTGTTCTATCTCTTCATGGAATGAATTCGTGGCAGTATTCATCGAAAAATTTGGAGAAATAATCAATCCATACTTAGTGAGACAAATATTTAACAACATCCAAAAAGAAGAAAATGAATTGGTCCCAAGCTTCAACCTCAGATTTTCAAAAACTTTAAAAGACATTCCTGAAATTTTGAGACCAAATGATGCAGTGTGTTTGATTGTATACTTTGATGCATTTGACAAAGAAATGAGTTATTTGTTAAAAGATAAGGAGCCTACAACATTACATCAGGCATATCAAATAGCTATGGATATTGAGAACTATATGAAATATTCAATGATGAAAGGATACATGGCTGCAAGTGTTGGTTATCCTAGCACATCTCATGCAAATGGAACTAATGGGTCAAAAAATGGAAATGATTTCCAAAGTGATGTTGTTTCTACTGATTTGACTTTTCCATCACTACAACACACTAATCATAATGATCTCCAAGTTGAACATCAACAAGATTTTAGCAAAATTGATCGAATGTCTTTTATTCAAGAGTTGTCTAATATGAAGAGGAACAAGGATGAATCAATTTGTGATTTGTTCTCAAGATTTTTGGATGCCTTATTGGAGGTCCCAAAAAAATTTCAGACCTGAAGATTCAACATGCATTGATTTATTTTTTGAAATCTTTGAGCCAGGGTTGAGTACCTTTCCAAAAGAATTACAACCTCACAATTTTGATCAGGTACTTGATTGGATAAAGAGTGTTGAAGAAGCTCAGTGTGACCAAACACAAAACATAAAGCATCAAGATGTTAATAGTTGTTGTCCCATTGTGGGAAATTAGAACATGATACACATAAGTAAAAATGGTGTATCTCAAGATGAAAATTTATCTGGTTATATGGATGAAAATATAAATTGTAATCAGTCCACAAGCAGCATATATGTAGATCTATATACCAATGATGGAGAAAGAGATATACTTGCCAAGTGTTGTTGATTCCTTACCACAAGTCAGTAGTCAAGATATTGAAGATTAAAATTTAAGCATACATTCTGAGAGTTTTGAACAGAGTTTATGTAGTGATGAGTTTCTTTGTGATGAATATTATGATGTCAATGAATCTGACTATTTGGAGAGTTATGGATTATCTTATGAGGAGGATCTAGAGATATTTTCTTCATTTGAAGGATCTGGTGATATAAATAATGATGAGGTTGTTTGTTTACAAATAAGTGAACAAGTTTCACATGATGAATACTTGGAGTATAGCTCAGACCTGTTATCACTAGAGCATACTGATTTAATGAATGATGATCATTCAAAGGATAAAAACTTGTGTATTCAGTATCTTGAACCTGAGCATAAGGTTGAAAATGATAAAGATTATGGAATTCATGTTAGTAAATGTGAAATTAAGTTTTTTGTTGATATTCCTTATCTCCGCATTATGATTATGAACATGTTTTAATCAAATAAGGAAACTATTTATGTTTAGGAAAACCAAGATACTTGTTCTAAGGCTAGTGAACAAATTTCAAATAACAGTGAGCCTTTGACATATAGGGAAATAGGCTTCTCAATTGATGATGCATATGAAAATGCTCTTGTTGATATTGTTGATCTTGAAAGTGAAGATATTGAGAGTTTTAATAAGTATAATTTCTAGAACTTTGAAATATTTCATGATATGACTGGTTTATATTGTTGGAATGGTAATAAACTGCATTATGGTGCAATTCAATTAAAGGAGTTTCAAATGTGTGAGCAATTTTTGACCCACATACAAAAGAATTGCAAATCATGTGTAGGACATGATATTTTTGTTGGACTTGACCACTATGAGAGTTTTAGATTTGATATACAAATGAATTATGAAGGGAGGTCTCATATTGACCCTTTTAGAACATATTGTAAAATTTTCTATTTTTCGGTCAATATTAACAAAAAAGTAATGGTGCATAAGAATAATCTTGTTGAAGAAAGATTTAGTGATGTGATCAAATATTACAGGGATGGTATTTGTTTTCAGATAGACAATGACAGTATTTTCAGACTGGGCTTAATACAGACAATCGAAAAAAGTGTCTTTGATAGAGGCAAAAATGAATTTTTCTTTTTCATTTGTGGTCTGGGGCCAACAAATGTGGTTTGAAATTTTGAAAAGGAATTTTTCACCCAATGGATATGGCATTCGGTCCGCTTTCCCATAGATTCTAGGATCTCACCGTGCCTACAAGAGGCATGTGTCCCCAATAGGAGCCACTGATGGAACCCCAAAAAATATCTTGGTTCTATCATGAAAATTTGTGAAAAATCTAGCTTGGTCCCTTGTTTTCTCGTTTTAGGTTATGTTCTTGTCACTATGATAGGGTTTTACCTTCATAAAATTTCCAAATTCTAGCATAAACCCTTGATTGTGTTAATTTTACATTGACCTCTCTTTCCAATTCTCGGTCACTTAAGTTGTCACTTGTGCCATCATAGTCATTGATTTACCAGCCTCTAGTCTTAGGTTGATGGTTGCCTCATGTCTTTCCTGGTATTAATAGTCGAAGGCTTAATCTAAAGAAAATTTAAATCCTTAGCCTTCGTTATGGGTCGTTACCTCATTTACCTAGCCATGTCCCCTTTTTATGAATAAATTTTGTGGCATGTGTAGAATAAAGCTTCATGTGGTCCGTCTAATCGATTGAATCAATCTCGATCGTTCCCCGTGTGTCTATGCTGGTTTATCACTTCTTATTTTATTCACACGGGCTGGCGGGCCTTGGCCACGTGTCTGGTATAATGGTGGACCCAGTATCCTTGGTAAGGATGAATGGCTCATTTCAAAGATGATCGACGGTTGATTAATGGAGGACATAGCCATATCTTTGTCGCTCCTCGCCAACCCATCTTGTTTTATTCAATAATATTTTAAAGACACAGGCTAGCCGGCGATGGCCATGCAATACCGCTTTATGGTGGGGCCTGAATCCTCACTGGGTAGTGGAAGTTGTTTGATGCATAATCGATGTCAAATTTTATGGCATGTGTTCTCATCAGGATTGTTCCCCGCGCGCCCGTATATTTTTAGCATTAAGGAGGAATCGTCACACGGGTTGGCAGGTGGAATAACATCTGTCATTTTGTTTGATCTACTGGACCTTGGGAAACCGTGTTTTGCTTAGTATAAATTGAAATTAAATGGTCGTTGGTAGGTGACATGGATTAATTTTGACCACTCCCCACCATCCCATGTGGGTCCCGCTTATATCTTGTATCTTTTGACGGGCACACAGGCAAGTGCCACACATATTACTTCTACAACTCTAATAAAGGTGGATGTGGCTAGAGATAGTAGTTGAGATTGTTCTAGGGTAAAAACAACACTAAAATTAGAGCTAATTCTTCAGCACGTTTGTGAGACTGATAAATCATTTTAGAGCCGTCAAATCTATCAGAGGTTGGTACACATGGGAAAGTGAAATTGAAGTAAGGAAGGGTATGGGAAGATATGCTGAAGATAAATCATGATCGCTCCCCACTGTCCTGCTATGATGAATTACAAGTGAGTTATTTTCTACGGGCAAGCAGGTAAATGTGGCATGACATGTATGGTTGGAAAATTAAGCGTGTGATTGACATGCAAGTTAAGGAAATACTTAAGTCTCTTGATTTGAGACGAGTATCAAATGCATGCACTTAATTTTGTCATCATTAATAAGCAGGAATTTCTAAGTGTTGACTTGGTTCAAAGTTTTGATCAACGGTTGAGATTTGAAAACAAGGTTAGTTGATTAATTATCTTCTCACATAAGCTCTCCTAGAAATTTAATGCAGATGCACAGCAGTTGCTCTATTTAACAAGGATCACTTACTTGATTTTCTCACTATCCAATTGAGAAAGAATCTAAGGTCTATGTAAGGAAGTGATTTTGAGGTAGTAATTTCTGAGTGAATTGGTAATTTTGTTTGGAGGACTTTTGTAGCAGAGTGGAAAATGGGAAAAACAAGTGTAAATGTCAGCCCAGTTTGCCATTCCAAGAGGCTCAATCCTCTGGAATTTAAGAGTTCTCCTCAGGACGAGGAAGGTGGACCAGAGATACCAATGTCGTCAGTGAAGAAGACAAGAGCTACCAAAGGTTCAACATGAGGTGTTCTTAAGCGTTCCTACCACCTTAGGGGCCGAACCATCTCAGAGGAAATGATCAAAGGAAAAGGTAAGAGGGTTGAAAGGCCAAAAAGAGAAGCTTCCAAAAGGAATATGTATCACCGTGCTCGCATGGGACATCATCTTTCTCCCATTGAGGTTTTTGATGATCCTTCTGACAGTGGGGATGAAACTGATTCTGGCTATCACCGGTATCTTATAGCCATGAAGGATTGGGTTGATTCTGAGGATGAGGTGATGATGGCTACTCCTCTACAGATAAGGACAGAGTGGGAACACCTTTTCACCTGGTGACAAGGCAAAGTAATATCATGTTACTTTCCTTGTTAGGTGCTCGGTTTTTTGGTCCTGTGTGTTGTTTGCTCTCTTGGGTTGGTGTGACATGAAGTGGGTTTTCGGTATTTTTGGATTTTTGTGCTGATAATGATACTTTTTGGGGTGATATGGATCTACATGTTTTTAATGTTGCCACGATGATGCTTTTTGATGACTGGTGGGATGGCTCTGATCAACGGTTCCTTGGCCTCTATTTTTGTTTTTCATTTGAAGGATGAATCCCCAAAATCAGTTCGGAGATATTTTTCTTGTTTTTTGTTGAAATTCACTTTGAAAATGTAATATGAAATGTATTCCAACCTAGTGCTTGTTGCTCCCTTGGCTTATAAAAGGCATTCTAAGGCTGGGTAAAAAGGGAGGATGAATAGGTCAAGAAGTCGATAAATAAATAGGTGTTGGCAAAACAAGGATAGACAACTGAGAGGGGGGGTGAATCAGTTGTTACAGAAATTAAGCTTATTCAACCTTAAACAAATTTTAATCTCGGATCTGATAATTAATAGTGAAATCATAAATCAACAACACAACAGAGACACATGAACACCAAGATTTTTATACGTGGAAACCCTATTAGGGGAAAAACGACGGTGGATGTTAGTCCACAAGATTATACCCTATTAGAAGTATAATGAAAGAAATGAATAGGGAATGCACATGCATTCAGGCACACTTCCTAGAGCTCACTGCTCAAATGGAAGGCTCAGTGCCTTACATAAGAAAATCAGATTAAATCCATCTGATGAGGTTGAACTGAGAAATTATCTTCCACAAAAGCTTGATTACAGTTTTGGTTAGGCACAAAAACACTTCTTCACACTCTTCTCTGCACTCGAATTATCTGATCTTTATTCACACATATCTTGCATATACTTCACATACATTCACTGAGCATACATTGAGCATACTTCAAATGGAAAAAATAATCGCTCTTATATATCCGCTACATGGATTTACATCAACAACTCTGTCGGCCACAAAATAAAGAATAAATTACAATTGTTGGCCTCAATACATGAACAAATCTTAATGCACACCAACCTAAGTTGGTCACAACATAGTGAGGACCTAAATCAACATCCTCGAACATGCCAAACAATACAAGATTAATCCATAAGGATCTGCAACACGCTACCACCATCATGTCGGCCAAGAACATGAAAACCTTAAACACACAAATAAAAATCTTCAATCATGAATACGCCGATCAACGCAAACATACCACACTGATAGAGAATGATCTAGAAACATAATTGAACATATCATAAATATACGCAACTACTCACTTCACCAGAATTGCAATCTCATCTTCTAGAAACACATACTACAATGATTGAATAACTGTACTATTACAAAACTTCATAACTTCCTCAATTCTTGATGCACACCTCTAAAAATTTTGGACAACATACAAGATAGGCTCAACAACAAACCCTTTAATGTGTGCCTCCTGATCAACAATGTACAAAACTTTCCATCACTCTGACCTTCTCAGCTTCACTTGTTTCCTACAATATATTTATTATAATTTTCTCAATATCCTCGACATATATAGCCTTCAAAATCACCAATGCTAATAGTGTTTACATCAATGACAACTACATATCAGCAACACAACCACAACATCCAAAAATCTCCCCCTCTGGTATTGATGGCAACACATGATGTGAAAAATAATACCATTAACACAACTGGTTGTTCACATACTTATTTCCCTTTGATCTGCAGTTCTCCTCGCATAGCTCTTCTCTCCCTTTCTTGACTCGTCTCCCCCTTACTTCAAGATTTTTTCACATTGTTCTTCTCCCCCTTTGACATCAATGGAAAAGGTACACATGATCTGATCATCTGAATCATCTGACTACTCCCCTGAGTAGCAACCACCACAACATCAATCTGAGACAAGATTTGACTATAAGTCCATGGATTGATGCAAATAATTGCATCTTAGTTCATATTAGGCAACGGTTTAGTAAAGATATCTGCAATTTTCTCCTTTGTAGGCACATATTCCAATCTGACCTCTTTATCACTCACCTTGTCTCTCAAAAAGTGATACTTTATATATATATGTTTTGTCTTTTAGTGTAGTGCTAGATTCTTAGAAATTTTTATGGCACTTGAATTGTCACAAAATATAGCAATAGGCTCATCATACGCAACTCTTCAGCACCTGCTTCATCCACAACACTTGGGTACAATTGTTTGTAGCAGCAATATATTTTTCCTCAACATTAGATAAGGAAATGGAGTTTTTCTTTTTACTTAGCCAAGATACTAGCTTCTTCGCCAAGAAGAATGCACCACCACTTGTGATTTTCCTATCATTTACATCTCCTACCCAATCTACATTTGTAAAGGCATTCAAAGTAAGATCATCATCCTTTGGATACCATAACCCAAGGTTAGTTGTTCCTTTCAAGTATCTGAATATTCTTTTTATTGCAGTCACATGTGATTCCTTTGGATCAACTTGATATCTAGCAACCATACACATAACATTCATAATGTCTGGTCTTGTCTGAGTCAAATATAGAAATCCACCAATCATTGACCTATATCTTGTTTTATTAGCCTTAGGAGAATCATCATTCTGAGATATTTTGCATCCGGTTACCATGGGTGTACCAACTGGCTTTGCATCTTCCATGCCAAACTTTTTCAATAACTCTCACATATTTGGACTGAGAAATAAAGATTTCATCATCTAACTGAGTAATTTGCAATCCTAAAAATAATTTTAGTTCTCCTATCATTGACATTTCAAATTCACTTTTCATTTCATCAGCAAATTCAATGCACAATTCATCATCACCTTCAAAAATAATATCATCAAAAAAGACTTCAATGATCAACTCTTTATCTTGATCCAGTTTGAAATACAGATTGTTTTCAGTAGTACCTTTATTGAATCCAAGCTTCAATAATTATTTATTTAGTCTAGCATACCAAGCTCTAGGGGCTTGTTTGAGTCCATATAGTGCTTTCTTCAACCGACACACCATGTCCTTTTCATCAATCAATTGAAATCCATCTAGTTGCTCAACATAAACTTCTTCTTCTAGTTCACCATTTAGAAATGTTGACTTCACATCCATTTGATAGACTTTATAATTCTTGAATGTAGCATAAGCAAGATATAACCTTACAGCTTCAATTCTAGAAACAAGGGAAAAAGTTTCTTCAAAATCAATACCTTCCATTTGTGAGTATCCTTTACATACTGGTCTTGATTTATTCCTGATCACTTCACCTTGTTCATTCAGCTTATTTCGAAAGACCCATTTGGTTCCAATCACATTTTTGTCTTGAGGTCTAGGAACAAGAATCCATGTATCATTTTTCTCTATCTACATCAATTATTCCTTCATTGCTTCCATCCAATATTCATCTTTGCAATCTTCATTGACATTGCTAGGCTCAGTCTTGGATATCAGACAATATTCTTCTACAATTATTATTCTAGTTTGCACACCTTTGTTCTTGTCTCCTATGATCTGAATTTCAAAATGACTTCGCTTTACATACCTTGGAGTTTTGGGTTATGTTCTTTCTTCTGTATTTCCACTGTCTTCTTCTTCATGATTTTCTTGATTCACTAGAACACTTTGAGTTTGATTCTATGTCTGCGCATTCTTTCCATTATCAGTACTATCCTTTTGGTCATCTGAGTCATATCCACAATACATGGATGATCTTTCAATATCCTCATCAACTCTGACATTTGCACTCTCAACCATTTTCTTCAATCTTTTATTGTAACACCGGTAGGCTTTGCTCTTAGTAGAGTATCCCAGAAAGATTCCTTCATCACTTCTAGCTTCAAAATTTCCTATATCTTCATCTCTTTTAATATAACATCTACTTCCAAAGATTTTGAAATACTTAACAATAGGTTTATGACCAAACCATAGCTCAAAAGTAGTCTTACCAGAATTACTATCGGCATTCACCCGGTTGATAGTATACACAGCAGTGATTATAACTTCTCTCTAGTAGAAATGAGGAACATTACCTTCCAACATCATAGTTCTGGCAGCATCTAAAATTGTTATATTCTTTCTCTCAACAACTTCGTTCTGTTGTGGGGTCTAGGGAGCAAATAACTATCTTTTTATTCCATGCTCTTCACAAAATGAATCAAACTATCGGGAAGTGAATTCACCACCTCTGTTTGATCTTAGACATTTGATCTTCAAACCTGTCTCAGTTTCTGCCAAAGCTTTGAAGCTTTTGAATTTCTCTAATGCCTCATGTTTTTCTCTTAAGAAAGCAACCCAAACCATTCTAGAATAATCATCAATAAGCAACATAAAGTACCTTTCTCCTTGTAGACTTCTGATTCTGGATGGACCACATAGATCAATATGTACCAAATCTAGTACTCCATTGGAATGATGTTGTTTGCTCTAAAATGAAATTCTTGTTTGTTTTCCCATCTGATATTCCTTACATATAGTGTTAGTAGGCTTTACTAAATTACGTAGATCTCTGACTACTTGTGTGGAGCTTATTTTGACAATGTTATCAAAATTCACATGACACAACCTTCTATGCCATAACCAACTTACATCAACTTGAGCAATCAAACAACTTTCACTAGCAGCATTTACATGAAAAATATTACCTCTTGTCTTTGTACCTGAAGCAATCACATTTCCTAAGCTTCTCAATATCCTGCACTTACCATCTTTGAACTGAAGATTGTAACCTTTGTCAACCAGATGTCCAACACTCAACAGATTATGCTTCAATCCTTCAACATAAAGAACGTCATCAATATTGCATTTTCCACCAAGAGAGATAGTGCCTCTACCACAAATCACACCAGCATTGTTATCTCCAAATATTACAACACCATCGTCATACTTTTCCAAGCTTAGAAACTTTCTTTTATCACCATTCATATGATGTGAGCATCCATTTTCGATCACCCACTCATCCTTCTCATCGATTCTAGCTGCAAGATATTTTTCAATATTCTAATTACCAGTTGATTCAGTGGACACCAGACCATTTTCCTTGATAGCAATGAATTCCCATTCATCTTTATTTCCAATTTCTTTATCAGATTCATCATCAGTAACTCCTTCTTCAGCATAATAACATTTCTTTTGAAATCTAGTCTTATCAGTTTTATACTTAGAGAATCTTTTAGGAAATCTTGATGCAAAATGACCTATCTTACTACAAGAGGAACATTTAATAGGAAGCTTTCCTTTGTACTTACCTTGTCTCTTGGCTTCTCTTTTCACAATCAGTGCTTCCAATTCTTCTAGCTCTCTTTCTTCATCTTCAATCAGTTTCATCTCTTCTACATACTTGAATGTTTTTTTTGGAACTCTCTCCCGAATCATATCTTTGTTGGCTTTTTCCAGATGCAGTAGCTTTGAATGCAGACTCTATCTTAGGAAAGGATTCCCCAAATTCACTCAACTCAAAGGCAACAAGTTTTCCAATCAGCATGTCTCTCGTCACATTTGTTAATTGTTGACATAGAATTTTGCATGTAGCAGCAGTCTTATGGGAAACTTAGCTAATGGGGGACATTGTGTGCTAGCTAAGTGACCTCTGGGCTTTTATCGAAGCTAGCTCTTCATTTAGTGGGAGAAAAAGGTTAGAAAGATAGCAAGAATGTAAAAACTACACTATAGGCGATGCGCCAAGATCATAGATGAATTTCAACAAAGCACGGTGCTAAATACAAAGGCTCGAACTACTAAAATGTTGTTAATTAAGTTATTTTTCTCACAAACATTTATCACGTAAAAATACCCTCTAATTTGCATAATATATAATGAAGCATAACTTTGTATAACATAGAGGAGTCGAACAAACATGATCTGTATTCATTGAGCTATGAAAGGTTACAGCAACTGAAGAATAGGCATTCATACGAAAAAGAAGATAACAGCACAAACCAATAGTTCTAACCAATGCTTGAAAATAGAAAGGTCGAATTTATTTGGCACAGTCCGAAGTCTTCGAATTAAATGAAACTATTACAAAAGGCTTTCTTCCCAGTGTTTGAGAGTTTTTTGCAAACTTAATTAACAAAAAATAAAAGAAGCATGGTCGTATTTATTGGCCAGCCCACCGCCTGAAAATGCATCGAGAGAAGAGAAGACCACAAGCAGAGACCAACGACTCAGATCATCTCGAGCCACCACAACAATCATCTATCAGCCATCAGCATGCCAATGAAGCCACGACATAGAACAAAAAACCACGCAGCAGCAGGAGAGAACACGCAGCAGCAGGCGAGTACAAAAGGTCCAGTGGAAATTCCAAGGTAACTGGTGCAAAAACAATCACCACAAGTCACTCAGACGGAGCCCGACAGAAAGTTGAAAAGATGCCTAGCAGAAAATCTCGAGAGGGAGCCACGTGGAGCACTCCAAGAAAAATAAAGTATGAGGCGGGCCCTATCTCGAAAAACAGCCAAAGAGAGCCACGCGGTGTGTAGACGAAGACTGCTGAAAAGCGAAGCGAAAAAAAAGTGAAAAGCTTTGCGAGGAAGCCACGTGGAGTGCTCCGAGGGCATAAATTAAGGCGCAACCACAAAGGTAAATACAAAACCGCAAAGACTTTGGAAATTTTTTGTTGAACAGTTTGGCGACTCATAGGGGCATTTCGCTCGCGGAATGGAGAACCCCAGAAACTTTGGTTCAGCATCCCAACTGCTCACAACCTTGAGAGGGCGGCCTACAGACCAGTCCATACTTCATTTGACAGTGCAAAGAGAGCTCATAGATGCTCGTGAGCTAGCCTAAGATAGATGATTTCCTTGAAGGGCAATCCGCCTGATACTTTTGTCTCCAATTCCAACTGGAAGAAGAGCTGCGCCAGCTAATGCACGATTCCCTCAATTTCTTCGACGATCGGAGATTGATCAAAAGTCTGGAAGATAGAAAGGTCCTGCTTCTTCTCTTCGATCATTGCAACAATATTCTCCACACCCACTACCGCCTAATCTGTAATGAAGGGCAAAGGAAGACCACGTTGAGTCAAACAGGAAAAATTTGCCTGCATGTCACTTGTAACCTAGTTCAATCAAGCTCTACATTCTGCTAACTGTTGAATGGCTTCATGCATGGAGATGAGAATACTTACACCCATAGCCATTTTCATTCGGTCATTGATGCCCACACTGCTCAATGCTTCATCAGAAGTTGTAGATAACTTGCCCAATAAAATTCTAGCCTTTGGAACCTTGTCAGAAGTTAGCTCCTGAACCCGTTGTATCGATTCACTCATTGTTCCGTAAAGGCTAGCCGCTTGTGCCATAAATTTTAAGGTGGGTTGAAGAGTAAGGCACAATGCCTTCACCTTGTCCTAGTATGATGCATACAATTCCTTGGAAATCTCCAACGAGTTCATCCGGGGCACAAGGGGTTGGGTCCTTAGGGTAGTCAATTCTGTCTCTCTGCTACTTAAACTTTTCCTTCGCTCCGACAAGCTTCTATCCAATGTAGACATCTGCTCTCTCGGAGTGAAAACTTCCCTTTCCCTTTTCGCCAAGGCCAATTCGGCCTACTTGGTCTTTTGAATTTCCAATTCCACATTGGCACTCATTTCAGTAATTTCGGCAATGGTGTTCTGTCAGAGCTCTTTCATTCCCTCAGTTAGCAGGTCAGACTTAGAGTGAAGTTTCTCCTCATTTTCTCGGCTCTGCTCGACTTCCTGTTGGAGAGTTAGAATGATCTCCGCACTCAAATCCTGCAACTCCTTGATGTGACTTTCGAAGGCACTCCTCTCCTTCTCAAGTCGCTTTATTTCATTCTCCTGGGCTTTAAATTTGTTTACCCAGATGTCGACCTTGCCTTTGAGCTCTGCTATCTGATCATCCTTCTTCTTTATCTGGTGGTTAAGCTTGAGATAATCAGTAGTCACTATTTTTGGGTCTCCTCTATCAGCTCAACTTTATCTCACGGGTGGGCCTACTGCAAGTCTAACCCGACAGCATTCATAGAATAATCACTCGGCAGCATTTCGCCTACCGCCTTGATCACATTAGGAGTGATTTTTGCAAACATCCAGGAATTCTGACTTTCATTGAATACGGTTTGCAAGTGGGGTTTCACCTGCCTGGTTGCATCTTTCTTTCTTCTTTTGTTGATCTAGTTGGCACAACCGCTCTTATTTGCATCAACCTGTGAGAAATATTCCTTGGCAGGGATACCCATGCCACCAACAAAAGGATACTCCTGAGGAACAGGCAGCGGGAAATATAACGTACTCAATGCATCAGATGTCTTGCTGGGTCATGTTATAATAGCCAGGGAGAATGGCAGAATGAATTGGCTACTTGGAGGAGATGAGCACAAGGTGTAAGGGAAGATTGGAGATGCACCAACCGTAGGGCTGGGCCTTGGAGATAAAAATTGTTGGCCCGCGAGTCTAGTACTTACACCGAGTTGCGTTCTGGGCAAGGTATGGAAAGCGGAGGATAGAGGTGGGAAACCAAAAGGGGCAGAGAAAACTGGAGCAGATGAAAAAGCAAAGGCCGAAGAGGAAGAAACCAGAGACATAGTAGCGAGAGAAGAGGGAGGAAATTTTACCTGAGGCTCATGTGGAGCTGCAGACTTTTCAACCGCTTCCTCCATCAACTACTCTTCCTCCCCACCAGCTTCTTCAGTTTGTTGTCGCTTTTCCTCTGAAAAATCATCAAGGTCAAGAATGGCCCATCTCTTACCACTGGTAGTCCTTGCCCGCTTTCGTGTTGATTTAGAAGAGCCAACTGGATCCGATGTTTGTGCGTGCAACTCTTTCTCCTGTGCAGGCTGCTTACCGGTATCCCTCTCCTACATTGGACTCTCGGCAATGGTAGGGGGATTTTGAGTTACCTCCTCCTCAAATTCTATAGCAACCTCTTCTCTTCTGTATTGTTGCACGGATGTTGAGCGGTTTGGAGACCTTTCAACATCTGGATGTTCATTCTCCTAGATATAATCAAATTTTTCATCAAGGGCTACCTCGTCATGAAGCTTGCCAATTGCCAAAGTCTCCTGTCTATATACCCAGAAGGCTTGAATCTTCTCGGGCACCCAACCGAGCTTACTCAATTGGGTGACCAGGGAGGAGTTGATCTTATAATTTGGGTTGGCCTTCTCCATGATATGATAAAAATTCAGCCATAGCGGTCGACCATCCACTATAGGCAAATACTCAAGGCCTACATATCTACTTAAATTTTCTTCCATGACATTCCTCCGAAGGTCCTAGAATGGTTGGGGCGAATGTGAGATTTTGATGCCCACTCCTGATAAATTATTGTCAGGATTGTAATGCCAGGCATCTTCTATCAGTACCAACCCGAGGTGACCCAACTTTGAAAGTAGAATAATTGAGGTATCAATCTTTGAAGTCCTCTTTTTAATCAGCGACACGGATCCAAACATGATTGGCAACAACAAATAGGAGGTTAAGTGTTTCCCCCCCCAGTAATCATCATCAAGGGTACATAGTTGTCTCATTGCCTCTAGGGCCAACACTCTGTCGAAAAGTAAACGGGGAAGTCCAAAAGGCTCCCGGGAAAAACCTAGTATGCGAAGTATGGTGAAATCCAAGCCAAAGAACTAGTTACAGGGTAGAACCAGTTTCCCCAACCAAGACTTATATCGGGGTGATATGCGTTTAGTCATATTGATGCCAACTCTATCCAAAGCCCTTAGAGTTGGGGCTATGAATGAATCCGAAAACATATAATAATCAGAGGTTTTTGACATGACAGGGGTCCATGTCGAAACCGGTTTCCTTAGGCCACCCTCATCAAAAATAGATAGGGACATGGATGCCGAAAAGTAATCTGAGTTTTGGTGCAAAATCAAGTAAGCCAGGAAAGACGAATACCTGAACTTAGAGCTGACCCCAAATTCCTGCAGTTGCTACCAAATTCCATCATTGACAACTCTTACAAAATCCAAGAGTGGAGGCTCATGATTTGTCTTCAGCATAAAGTTGAGGCACATTTTAAACTCAAGAACGTGCTTGTCTGAATCTAGACCACACACCAGTGCCAGCATAGAAGCGATAGAGGAAGACCCACCTTTCAAAACCTTCAAATTGAAAGGGAATTTGGGCGGTGTTGGACTATTCGTTGGTTGATTGATCTCGAAGCAATAAAACTATGGCCCCATTTAGAGCTCTCCCCACGTTTGCTGCATTCTTTTCACTTCAAAAATCTCAACCTCACGGGTCAAGGGAAGCGGAACGCACATCATATCTTGAATAGCTTCAAGGCTAATGACTACCCTGAAATCTTTGTCGCTGATTACCCCAGTGTCCGGGTCGAAATGTGTTGCACATGCTGCCACAATTTCTAGGCAAGGGTGTACCAAAGGAATCATGTACTGTGTAATCCCACAAAACCATAGACACTTGTTAAATTGGTCTGCCATATGCTTCATTTTTTTGCATGTGGCCACCCTCAAGCTCTTAGGATTGTGAAATAACTCAAGATCAATGACGTTATCCCAATCGTCCACAACCAAATTCTAATCTTTGTGGGGAACTGCGCTCAATATCCTTTGGTCCACCGAATGACTGAAAGGCCAACAAGGCTTTGTGGGTATGCTTGGAGTGGCATAAAACTCCTGGTCATAGAGTTGTACATAGGGTTCTCCCTTCATTTGCTCGCTTAGACTTGCTGGAGCTAGGATCTGTGATGGGTTCTCTGTAATTTCGGCCATTTTTTATATTTGCAAGAACTTTTCTGCAAACCTTCGCTAACGACTTAGCTTCTCTGAAAATTTATTTCCTCTTGCAAATGCCTTGGTTGTTTAATCCTTGGTAACTTCTTGCAATAAATATGTTCTCTGCATGCCATAACTTGTTTTTTTGATCCTCGAGAAAAGCAGTAAAAAATGGGTACGTGTCAGTCATTCATACCAAGTTGCTATTATGCGTCGCTAGCTTTTATTCATGTGAAAGGATCGCCAACTAGCCAAATTGCTCGAGCATTTAATAGATAGCCTCTCGTGTGTGACGGAGCTTGATTTTCTCTTGAAAAAAGAACCAAGGCAACCTTGCAAACACCCCCTCGCAGGCTATTTGCATTAACTAATTTCATTGTACGTACAAGGCATGTTGCCCAACAGCTTTTTCTCTAAGATTTCACCTTGATTCGGATGGGATGGCAGCGCTTTGTGTTGACACCTGGCCTATCATCGAATGAATGTGGCAACTCAGTAGAGCAAGTTGCAAATTATACCTACACCTTCCCATCACCTCGCACGCTGCAACACTGAAAATCGAGGCAATACGACACACTTGGGCTCAGTCGATAATTATGATTTCCTTAGCTGACAAACCTTAGCCATTCTACAAATAAGACCCTTTTGCAGCATTGCAAATTACAAAATCTTCTAGCCTTCCTAGCTTAGTAAGCTTTTCATCTTAGTAATTTTGTTTTTAGCTAGGAAAGCGAACGACATGGAAACGCCAGTGAGGCTTGTCTGCAAAAAGACTCAGGCTTCCTTTCTTGGAAAAATTAGATGTAGGCGCCTAAAGCGCATGACAGGTGTGAAGAACCTATTGTATGTGAAGGCAATCAAGTGGGTCCTCGGGAAAGACTGCATAGAGTATGAAGAGCAGTATCGGGTGAATACTAGCATTTGCTCCCACTTTTTAGCCTCACTACTGGACATTAGCATTTCCAAACGCAAAATCTTAAAGCTGACAAAGCGAGTCTTCCCTCGACGCTACCTCGGAGGCCTGGAGCAGATTGTGCACGTGATTCAATTTAACCGTGGGATTCCCTCGGTTCGCAACATTCGCCTGCAGCAACTACATGGAGGCATTGTTCCAACCAGGCCCTTCCTTTTCGGGTTCGAGTTGGAGACTCATGAGGAGCATCGTTCCAAGGTCCATGTCGGCTGCTACTTCCTTATGCATGTGCACTACATTGAACCATTCCAAAATCTTCAGTGGTACGAAGATTTTGAAAGAATGGTGTTTCCCGATCTCGCGCCACCTGCTGCCATGATTGTTGGTCATTCCCACTAATGACTTGAGAACGAAGATGATCCCAAATTTTTTTTTTCTACCCTTCAAGCTCCGCTCTATAGCGGACATATGTAAATATTGATACCAGGCCTCTGGCCCCCAAAATATAATGTAAATCTTCAGCTCTATAAATATAATATATATTTTTTTCAGAAATCTTAGCCCATTTACAATATTTTCTATTTAGCACTACTGCTGTTATTTCATTTCATTTCTTGCACTGAGAAGACCCAAAACTTAAAACAGGAAAGAATAATTACATATTTACAATGTACAAAAACATCACGCAGGCAGAATTAATGAAATATTTTAAGATGTATTTCATTGATTGGAATACTCAGGGCATTTCCTTCTATATCTTCCAACTCGAAAGAGTTGAACTGTTTACACTGGGCAATTTTGAATGGCCCTTCCCAGAGACTGTCAAATTTTTTGTGTTGTTCAGGCTTTGCTCCACGCTCATTAAATTTAAGAACCAAATCTCTGCATTGTAACCCTTGATCTGGAACCTTTTTGTTGAACCATTTTTTTACCAGCTGCTGGCGGTTGTTCATTGCTTCCAGGGCATGCTCTTTTTTTTCTTGCACCTCAAGTAACTCAAAAAACCTCACCTCCATTGCTCTATTTTGTTCAATTTCCAGGGATTTAACCAATTGTAGGGCAGGAATTTCCGTGGCAATAGGTAGCAATGCCTCCTTCCTGTACACCATTTCATAAGGAGATGTCTTCAATATCTGCTTAGGCATGATTCAATCTACCCACAGTGTTGTCCGGAGGTTCCTATGCCACTCTTTCTGGTGTTCTAAGCCTATCTTTTTTATTAACCTTACGAGGTTTTTGTTAGTAGACTGTGTGAGGCCATTCCCCTAGGGATAATAGTTAGAGGAGGTCTTCAAGAACACTCCATACTTTAGTGCAAACTGACTCATCTTTGAGCCGAGAAAAGCCTTAGCATTATCAGAGATGATTGTTTTAGGCGGGCCGAATCTGGCCACCACCTCTTCAAGGAAATTAACAATCTCCATTTCTATTGCATTTTTTAATGGCACTGCCTCTGCCCACTTGGTAAAGTAGTCGGTTGCTGTTAATATCCATCTATGTCCAGCTAAAGAGAAAGGGATAATCATCCCAATGAATTTTAAATCCCATTGAGCAAAAGGTTCTTCTACCACTATAGGCCTTAAAGACATAGCAGCATTCTGTCTCTTCCCAACATGGAACTGACATTCCTTGCAAGACTTAATTAATGAAAATGCATCATTAAAAAGTGTTGGCCAAAAATAACCAACACATATAATTTTAATTGTTGTGGTTCTTGCAGAAAAATTTCCTCTAGCTAGGCTATTATGGTATTGATCTAATACCTTCTTGGCTTGCTCCTCATTCACACATCTTAGCAGGATACCGTTAAAATTTCTTTTAAACAAGACACCTTCTAAGAGAACATAATTGCTATTATGTAGGTGATAGAAGCATCTTTTAAAAGGTGAGAGATCGATCGGATACCTTCCTATCTGCACGAAGTTTATTCTATCTTCCAACCAGTTGCTCTAAGAACTCTCTTCATTTATTAGCACAGGTTTCGGATCCTCAAGTTCTGTCACTTTTTCACTATTTTTCGTGAGATATTCACACAGTCCCTTTCCTTTGACAGTCTTGATAGGTCTGACCTCAATATCATATTCTAGGATCTTAGTGATCCAATTCACTCTTTCTTCAGTGATTTCCCCCTCCATAATGTACTCTCGCACACTAGGATGTGGCACACAAACAATCAACTTATTGTATGATATTAAATACTGGAATTTCTTAAGCCCTTTAACAATGGAAAAGGCATGCTTTTCTACAAAGTTGTACTTTACTTCGTACTCTTTCAAAGTTCATGAATAGAAAGCAACAGAGGACTCTCTTTTCTCTTCATCATTCTTTTGCATAAGCACCATGGCAATACTATTTTCACCACCAAAAATATACATAATAAAATATTTTGATAGGTCGAGGTTCACCAACACAGGAGCGGAGGAAATAGCCTCCTTTATAAGCTCGAAATCTTTTCTGGCTTCCACCATCCATTTGAAAATCTGATCCTTCTTGAGCATTAAGGTAATAGGACGAACAATACCTGCAAAATCTACAATGAATTGGCGAATAAAATTGACCTTACCCAGGAAAGATTGCACACCCTTCTTGTTGACAGGTAACGAAAGTTCCCAGATTGCATCAAATCTTTCCAAATCAATAGCAATGCCTTCCTTAGAGACCACATATCCCAATAGCTTACCCTGGGGAACTCTGAACACAAATTTCTTTGGGTTTAAAGAAATCCTGAATTCCTGGCACTTCTGGAAAACAAGCTCCAAAAGATCAAAGTGATCATTAGCAGATTTTGAAAATACTATCAAATCATCCAGGTAAATGAGTATAATCTTGTGGATCAAATCCTTAAAGGAAATATCCATAGCCCTCTGAAAATTAGCTCTAGCATTTGAGAGCCCAAAAGGCATTTTAGCATATGCATAAGTCCCCCACTTCATGGTGAATGCTATCTTCTGTTGGTCCTCCTCTTTTACTCGAATCTGGTTGTAGCCCGAAAAGTCGTCCAACATTGAAAACATTTCAGAGCCAACAACAGTTTGCAGAATTACCTCCATTAAAGGTAGGGGGTAATGATCATTTAAGGATGCTCTATTTAAATCTCAAAAGTCTACGCATAGACGTATATCCCCATTTTTCTTCTGGACTGGCACCAGATTTGACAGCCAAGTGTTGTGTTTGATCGGGAACACTATTCGGGATGCGATCAACTTATTTAGCTCCTATGACATGAGAGACTCTATCTTTGGGTTTACGGGTCTTTTCCTTTGATGAACTAGTTTCGCCCCTTCCGACAACTCAATTGTATGCTCAATGATTTCAAGATCATATCCTTTAAGATCATCATATGACTAGGCAACTACGCTCGGATATTCCCTGCAAAAATGTCTTAGTCTATCTTTATTCTTTTGTGACACTTCTTTCCCAACTTTGAGCTTCCTATCATCCCCAATATGCAAATCCGTGTAATCACCTTTGTCGGCCATGAGCTTCTTTTTGTCTCTCGTTGCATCATCAGAATCGAACAGGCTTTCCAAAGTGACTAGGCCCCTCAGGAGCTTGTTGGATTTTAGCTGGATGATTTGATCTCCGTAAGCTTCGGCAATCTTTGGTTGCAGCTGATCGGTGAATTCTCCAGATGGCTAGAGGAATGATGCAATATGAGCATCACTATCAAACACTTTCCAATCTTGACTATTATCTAGGACAGCGAGTCTTACAATTACCTTCACTGCATATTTATTTCTCAATAATTCAGAGGCCAGCTTGAACTGAGCCTGATAGTTGCCATCCTGTCAGCTTCGGAGTTCATCTCCCTTGGAATAGCCTGAATATTAAATGCCTCAAAGTTGTCAATCAGATCCCAGACCCTATATCGATAGGATCGCTTACGGATATTCTTTGCAATAAAAGTTCTACGGATTTGGTTGAACACTAGGTCTGAATCTCCGAAGACACTTATCTGCTTTGCACCCATTTGTTCCGCAAAGCTTAAACCATGGATGAGACCTTCATATTTAGCTTCATTGTTCGAACACGCAAACTGGAAGAGGTAAGACCTCAAAGTCTTTTTGTCGGATGGGAATATCAAACAAATCCTTGCTCCAGCTCCTACTCTACATCTGGCTCCATCAAAGTATAACGTCCATATTTCTGAAGATTCTTCACCTTTAGGTTCTTTAGTAACTTTGGGCATGATCTACCCCTCTTCATGTATAACATAGGTTTTGAGGCCAGTTGGATGGTAATTCCCGAAAGGGTCTATATCAATAAAAAATTTCAACAATTTTTCTTCATCTTCTATCTGGGAGCTAGTAGCCTCCTCTTCTTCAAGAAATTCCACATTGAACCTTTCTTCCTGAGAGATTGAAGTGTGTGCTGCTTCAAAATTGAGCAGGGCCTCATTAGCGACATGTTCAGAATGTAGAATTTCTGACAATAGTTTCATCTTAGCCCCATGCTTGGTCATCATAATTAGATGCGACCAGTCCAGTGCTAGATATCCTTTGACATTTGCTGTGAACTCTCGGGACAAACAAATTCTGAATAGAGGAGGGATATCAATGAGTACGGTATCCTGGTTTACAGTGATACTAGGGCAGGCAAACAAAGTCATAGGCAGTCCCTCGATTACCCCAACGGTATCAACCTTATTTCCATCTAGCTGCATGACTCCTTTGTTCAGAGGCTCATATTTTAAACCCAAAGCATCAGCTACTTGCTTTGGCATGACAGTGGTGCTAGCCCCAGAGTCAATCATACAGTTATGTAGCAACTTATTGCCAATGATGAGTGTTAGAAAAAAAGGCTTAGGTTTAGGCTTACTTTCCTTTTTGGATTCGAGCTTCTCCTCCAGTTGAATTGTTAGCACTTTATCCAAGTCTGACTTGGATACATTCTCTTCATTAGATTAAGTAGGAACCTTTACATCCTCTTCTCTCGACAACACCTTTTGTAGCAGCACCTTCTGCTCCGGAATAGCCAGGACATCCCACAGAGAAGCATTGGCAGATGACTTCTTCAGTTGCTCCACCACATTGAATTCTGCTTTTGACTGGTGAGTCATAATTGCTTTCTCTTTATGTTTTGCAGTCGTCATTGGTTTTGCAGCTGGTACGTCTAACAGTTTAGCAACAACAGAAGTGATCGATGGAGCCTTCACCTTTGGTGGAAGTGGACTCGGAGAGCTAGGAATCGCCATCTTGGACTGTGGAGGGATGGGAAATAGTCCTACCGCTAGGCTAGGCATCATTTGTGATGAAGCATTAGTAGGCAAGGCTGTGAACTCTCTGGTGAATCTACGCTTAGAACGCGTATTGTAGTTAGATTGTACTCGGGGTACTCTATCTATAGGGATGTCGTTCAGAAATGCTGACTCTTCTCCTTCCATCCAAGAAAAGAGAGCCTAGTCCGGAACAATGTCTGACTCTTGCTGGATGGACATCCCCTGCATTTGAGCAGCGAGGACTATATTGTCCATTTGTTGGGAGGCATATGGTGGATTGTCGGTAACAGATGAGCCGCCCTGGCTACGTTGATCCACAATTTGTTGTTGCAAATTTCCCCGCAGGCAATTTCACGGCATATGTGCATCATTGCAAGGAAAACACCATGAGTTGGCATCTTCAACCAAATTGTTTTGTCCCACCACTAGCTCTTTATTCGAACTAGGATGAACAGTCTGCATCGGCAGGGTTATCGAAACCATCTGGTTACTTGGTTGAGCCAAGGTATTCCCACGTGACCTATCCTGCCACTGATTTGATTGGTATGGAGCTTTTCCGCCTTGGTAACTCTGGTATGCTAACTTTCGATAGCTATATTGTTGTCGCTTTAAAGTGGTTAACTCATTAGTCATGGCCCACATTTTTTCTCTCATCTCATTCATCTCGGTGGCCATCGGATTAGGCACAGGAGCTACCATAGGAGTTACCGTCGGGGCCGTGCTTGGAACACTTCCGAGATAGACGTACATAGATTGGGGAGGAGTCGTAGGTGCTCTGGTGGAAGGAACTTCGGCCTCTACAGCGTTGCACTTGGGGAACAATGGCATGATGAGTCTCGATGCTAACTTTCCTACAGCGATCAAATTATTTTCTGTAGTGACATCCAAGGCATAAACATCAAGAAGAGTTTCTCCGCCCAGAGCTTGTAACATCATGGAGATATCGGCATTGATCGAATTTAGGTAGAACATGAACGCTAGATCCGGAGGTGGTCGGCTTCCAATAGGCACTCTCTGCCAGGTCGAATGGAACCTCGCATTGAAATCAGGCAGAGCTTCATGAAGAGCTCGCTTTATGTTTTCCAATTGATGGTATAGCGAAGATTTGTCGCCAGCGTTCAAAAAACGCTCATAAAATGGGGTTCCGAGCTGGTCCCAAGTAGCAATAGTACTAGCTTGTAAAGTTTTATACCAATTTAGTGCCTTTCCTTGGAAGGAGGCAACCAACAATCTGAGGGCTACATTTTCGTTCGATACGCCATGTACTAGACATACGTCTGTTACATCTTCCAGATGCTCTGTTGGTGTCTTTGATTCATCCCTGGAATATTTAGGGATAGCTTTTAGAGTGAAAGCAGGGATGGGGGCCCATACTGCAGGAGGCACAGGTGCTACTAATAGACTATCAGAGTCCCAAGCTACATAATTTCTAGCAGCCATAGGTGTAGGTGGATTAGGCGATGGCGGAGAAGGAGGAGACGAAGGAGGTGAAGGGCTACCTTGGCAACCTCTTAGGTGCATAGAAACTAAAGGCGGTACAAGCAGGCTAAGGACTCTTATAGTCTGTGACCTAGTTATAGGCTGATGGCTCATACACACTTATAAAAATTAGGCGAATGTGCTAGTTCGCGGTCCCACCGGGCGTGCCAAAAAAAGAACTATTGACGCAAAATTTTGCGTGTAGCAGCAGTCTTATGAGAAAATTAGCTAATGGGGGACATTGTGTGCTAGGTAAGTGACCTCCGGCCTTTTATCGAAGCCGGCTCTTTGTTTAGTGGGGAGAAAAAGGTTAGAAAGATAGTGAGAATGTAAAAACTACACTACAGGTGATGCGCCAAGATCATAGACGAATTTCAATAGAGCACAGTGCTAAATGCAAAGGCTCGAACCACTAAAACGTTGTTAATTAAGTTATTTTTTTCACAAGCATTTATCACGTAAAAATACCCTCTAATTTGCATAATATATAATCAAGCATAACTTTGTCTAACACAGAGGAGTCGAAGAAACATGATCTGTATTCATTGAGCTATGAAAGGTTACAGCAACTGAAGAACATGCATTCATATGAAAAGAAGATAACAACACAGACCAATAGTTCTAACCAATGCTTGAAAACAGAAAGGCCTAATTTATTTGGCACAGTCCAAAGTCTTCGAATTAAATGAAACTATTACAAAAGGCTTTCTTCCCAGTGTTCGGGAGTTTTTTGCAAACTTAATCAACAACAAATATAAGAAACATGGCCGTATTTATTGGCCAACCTATAAATGCATCGAGAGAAGAGAAGACCACGAGCAGAGACTGATGGCTCAGATCATGTCGAGCCGCCACAGCAATCATCAACTAGCCATCAGCATGCCAGCGAAGCCACAACATAGAACGGAAAACCACACAACAGCAGGAGAGAACATGCGGCAGCAAGCGAGTACAAAAGGTTTAGTGGCAATTCCAAGGTAACTGGCACAGAAACAATCACCACGTGTCACTTAGACGGAGCTCGGTAGAAATTCAAAAAGATGCCCAGTAGAAAACCTCGAGAGGGAGCCACGTGGAGCGCTCCGAGAAAAATAAAGTACGAGGTGGGCCCTATCTCAAAAAGCATCCAGAGAGAGCCATGCGGCATGCAAACGGAGACTGCCAAAAAACAAAGTGAAAGAAAAGTGAAAAGCTTTGCGAGGAAGCCACGTGGAGTGCTCCGAGGGCATTGAGCATCATAAATTAAGGCACAACTACAAAGGTAAATATAAAACCACAAAGGCTTTGGCAGTTTTTTGTTGAAAATTACTGTCCTAAGCTCTTCAATAGCATGAGCTTTTGTTTTGTAAGAAGTAGGCACAAATCTAAGTATTTTAGCCACAATCTCATCTTCTTCCAAGGTTCCACCAACACATCTAATGTCCATCACTAATTCATTTACCTTTTGCAAGAAAGAAAAGATGTTTTTATCTTCACCCATCTTCATGTTCTCCCACTTTCCTTTCAGACTTTGCAGCTTAGCAACTTTCACTAGTGCATCTCCTTCATACAATGTTTCCAATTTTATCCAGATCTCATGTGCAGTCTTTAGACCTATTACATTTACAATCATCTCTGAATCTGTCAAAGCACTTAGCAATGCTTCTATAGCCTTGGTATTAGTTTATGCTTCTTTGATCTCATCAGCAGTAGAGGGGCCATTCTAAGGAATTGTATATGCATTCTTTGTAATCTTCCAAAAAGGCTCACCAATGTACTTCAAATGACACTCCATTTTGACTTTCCAGAGAGAGTAATTTGTACCATCGAATCTAGGACTATCCTTCTTGTATGATGCCATCTCGGATCACCTCAAGTTGTTAGACTTTTTCAAAGGAACTAGCTTTGATACCAATTGTTGGCAAAACAAGGATAGACAACTGAGAGGGGGTGAATCATTTGTTACAAAGATTAAACGTATTCAACCTTAAAAAACTTTTAATCTCAGATCTGATAATTAGGAGTGAAAGCATAAATCAACAACACATCAGAAACACATGAACACCAATATTTTTATACATGGAAACCCTGTTAGGGGAAAAACCACGGTGGATGTTAGTCCACAAGATTATAACCTATTAGAAGTATAATGAAATAAATGAATAAGGAATGCACATACATTTGGGCACACTTCCTAGAGCTCACTGCTCAAAGGGAAGGCTCGTTACCTTACATAATACAATCAGATTAAATCCATCTGATGAGGTTGAACTGAGAAATTATCTTCTACAAAAGCTTGATTACAGTTCCGACTAGGCACAAAAACACTTCACACTTCACTCAATCTCCTTCACACTCTGCTCTGCACTTGAATGATTTGATCTTTATTCACACATATCTTGCATATACTTCACATACATTCACTGAGAATACATTGAGCATACTTCAAAATGAAGAAACAATCGCTCTTATATACCTGCTACAGGGATTTACATCAACAACTTTGTCGGCCACAAAATAAAGAATAAATTACAACTGTTGGCCTCAATACATGAAAAAATCTTAATGTGCACCAACTTAAGTTGGTCACAACATAGTGAGGACCTAAATCAACATCCTTGAACATGCCAAACAATATAATATTAATCCATAAGGATCCGCAACACGCTACCACCATCATGTCAGCCAAGAACATGAAAACCTTAAACACACAAAGAAAAATATTCAATCGCGAATACGCCGATCAATGCGGATGTACCACATTGATAGAGCATGATCTAGAAAAATCACTGAACATATCAGAAATATACGCAACAACTCACTTAACCAGAATTGCAATCTCATCTTCTAGAAACACCTTCTACAGTGACTGAATAACTGTAGGAATAGAGAACTTCATAACTTCCTCAATTCTTGATGTGCACCTCTAAAACTTTTAGACAACATACAAGATAGGCTCAGCAACAAACCCTTTAATGCGTGCCTCCTGATCAACAACATACAAAACTTTTCATCACTCTGACCTTCTCAACTTCATTGGTTATCTATAATATATTTATTACAATTTTCTCAATATCCTTGACATGTACAGCCTTCAGAATAACCAATGCTAATAGTGTTGATATAAATGACAACCACATATTAGCAACACGACCACAACATCCAGCAATAGGTACTTATTTTCAAGGAAAATAGATACAAGAACTTGGATAGTAAGTTTCACAGTAACATGTTATAGAAACAAGTTAGCCAATATATGTTTTGATAAGCAATATAGACGACCAAGTGATATAAAATTTATGCATATTTTCTCTCCTTCATGCAAATTATACAAGCTATAAATATAATGATCAATGGTTATCTTGTTTATCTTTGTTGAGTCCCAATGGATATGTTTTTTCATTCTTGCTTGTTCATTCAAGGAATGCATGTAAATGCTTGAATTTAGCAATAGTTTTGTATGGTCTGTGTATGAGGATGTTAGTAAGAAGTTTATTATGGATATAATTGGTGGGAATATTGTAAGGCAATATCTCTAAGGCTATAGGTATTTTTTCTAAAATACAAGGTATATTATCTAATCATATAGGTTTATGGTTTGACTTCGTTTCCTGGAATATGGCACTAGCTTGATTTAGTATTCATGCTTTCTTTTGGTAACTAACTTGACTAAAAATCACACAACATAATCAAATTGTTCTCCAAATATTTCACTAGGTGTGTATGAATGTTAATGGGACCATATATTCTCTTGTTTGAATTAATCATTATTGTGCAAGTTTGCCAAACTTTTAGGGTATGATGCTTTTAAACATATGAGGATAACTATGTGTTTGTTATGTGTTTTGATACTAGACTCACCGATATCTAGGAACATAGTTGTTTCAGGATTACCCTCCCTAGTCTGACAGAGCCTAAAGAGAAGAATTAGATATCCAAAAGTCTTTACTTATGTGTTGGACAATCCTTACCCTTACTGATAATTGTTCTTGACAAGTTCATAGGTTTGTGGTGAGACTAAGTTTGGTTCTAAAAAAATTACCAACATGGGGTATGAAGAACATGAGGACATTAATTCATTAAGTAATCAATATAAAAAATTAACTTAAGTAAAATGAACAAAATTATAATGAAGTTTTGTTTCTAATTTAGGATGCACTAATTCAATCAATCTTTCCTAGGATAAGTGGCGTTGTACATTCAAAAAAGGTATGACATATTCTTGTAAATGCATATCAAGGTGCTCATACAACGAAATTGCAAACACTAAGAAAGAGTTTTGAAAATGTTCAAATGAGTCCAAAAGAATCAATTAATGAATTTCTCACAAAAGTTGAAGGGGTGATAAATTAAATGAGAATTATAGGTAATGATTTGAGTAATCAGCACATGATTGATATTTTTTAAGTAGTCTCCAAAATTTAAAATATTGTTTCCACAATAGAAATATCAAAAGATCTTACATCTATGGAAATTGATGAATTAAGTGGCATTCTATTAACTACAAAAGAATGAAAAACAATGAAGAACCTTTAGAATAGGAATTTACATCTAAGGCAAACATAAGTAATGAAAATCATAATTTTTATAAGGGTTATCAAAAACTTGAAAATGACAATAACTATCATCACAAAAATGAGCATAGAGGTGAGCCTAGTGACAACTAGAGAGACATGACCTATAACCAAGGAAGAAATTATGGTTTTTTACGGAAGAAGTAACATTACAAAGGTAGAGGCTAAGGTAGAAGTAGGGATACTAGTAGAGATAAAAAGACATTAAATCTTATCATTGTAATAAATTTGGCCATCATCGGTCCAAATGTTGGAATAAGCAATCTACTCATAGTACCATAGAAGACACATAAAATCTATTTCTTTGTTATTTGAATACAAGTTCTTACAAAGATACTTTGTTGTATATTGATTCTGACTACTCTTCACATATGACTTCTAATAAAAAAATATTTATTGATCTAGATGAAAAAATAATAGTACTTTGGTGTTAGGGGATAATAAATCACATGGGACTAAAGGAGAAGGAAAAATTGAAGTAACTATGAGCATGGTAACATTACACATATTTTTGATACTTGGTTAGTTTGTGCTCTAAAAAGAATTTGTTATTAGTTGGTCAAATGCTTGAATATAATTATCAAGTTATTTTTTATAAGACTGAATATATAAATAACAATAAGTCACAAAGAAATTTGTTTGTTGCACGAGCACAAATGATAGGTGATTGAATGTTTCATCTTTTCTTTTCTTCAAGTAATCATGACATGAATACTATAGAACTAAATAACAATCATGTCTATGGAAACCAAGGTGTGGTGATGTAGGAGAATCCATGGTTGATTGGCAATCTTGCATCAACCAAAAATATTTAATTTTAATTTCTGCTTTAGTTTAGTCTTTAAATATTTTAAGTGAATAAATTTTTGTGATAAGGCCTAAAATATTTGATAAATATTTGGCCAAGTTGCTATGTTGCAGTTTTATGGTGATTTGGGCTCATTTTCTGACTTTTTCAAGGAAAAATCTTCAAATATGCCTTCTTGGGTGTGGGATATTTGGAGTTACTAGTTATGACAACTAATTGTTCCTCAACTTTTGCATGAAGAATTTGGATGCCCAAGAGCAAGTGGCTTGGCTTTTTCTATTTCAAGGTTCCTATTTGTGAGGAAGTGGTTGCTTTTTCTTGGCCAATCATGGATGGAGGTTACAAAAAGATTCCTTTTCAATATTTAATTATTTTAGATCAATTTTTGAAAGAATATTGTCAATTTCTAAGCATAGAAAATGGGGAGTTACAAGAAAGGTGTGAAGGAGTTAATCTATATGCTTTATTTTGATCATTTTCGGGGGTTGTTACTGCCAAATTGAAGTCGATGCTTCCCAGGTGTGGATTTTCGAAGCAAGAATGTAGAAGCCATTATTTTTAAGGTCTAAGAGAGTGTTGATACAAAAAATGGAATATTAATTCCATGGTTGAAGGTGGATTCATCCATAGATTGAAGATTGCAAGTGCAGATTTTTGTTGTTTGAAGTTTGTAGGGAAGGGAGAGAAATTGCAACTATGTTTGCTTAGTATTTTCATGTTTAAAATATGATTATAATTTTTTTTTATTGTTATATATCACTCTTATTGACTGTAATGTCTGATATAATCAAATATATGGATGTTAGTAAGTCATTTGTGTTAGTTTAAATTAATGGAAATTTCTCCATAGTTGTTTTGCATTAAAATATTTGCTATTTATTGAATGGCTTTTGGGAGAGGATTTGATAGTGGCATTTAGAGATTATCCCCTCTTTAGAGGTTGATTTTTATCTTCATCAGTGGTATCAAGAATTCCTAAATGTGCAATTAGAAGCGCCGATGTGAGGCAGTTTGCACCAGGACCTGGGGGTGGAGTGTGTGTAGTGTGTAGACTAATCGTTGAATGTGAGGCAGTCTATACTTGAGAGGTTGAAGATTGAGATTGTGTGAAAAGTGTTTGAAAAAATGACAAAGAAGAAAGGAAAAAGGTTTTTCATAGTTATGTATGTAGGTGAACAGGATGGAGAAAATATTGTAGAAGTGTTCTTTGAGGATAGCATGAAGGAAGATGGTGAGAAAAGTGTAGCAAAGGTTGAGAGGAAAAAATAAGGTGCAACAATTGAAGAGAAAAATGATGTTGCAGTAGTATATGAGTGTCCTTAGGAGGACTTAAAGGAATTGGAAAATGAAATTGCAGCTGAGAGTGAAGATAAAAAAATATGGCAGCAGACTGCTGAGAAAAAGGTTGTAGAAAAAGAGGTAATACACAATATTTTTCATTTTTATGACGAAGATGAGAGTGTATTTTGTGTAGATGAAATAATTGCAGTGGAGGATAATATTAATTCATATTTTGTTAAATTTAAGAAATATGGTGATTTGCATAATTTGAATAAGTTGGTTCGAATAGAGTTTTCTATTGATGTTTGGTGTTGCAAAGTTTAGTGCAAGTGCATTTTGGTGGAGGTGGTCGGACTATGGTGGGTTGAATCCCAAAATATTGGAGGAGAGTGTGAGTTGCATTTGGTGTAGGTGGTTTATTTATGGTGGGTCTGATTCCATATTGAAGATGTTGAGTGCAGAGAAGAATCATCAGAGGAGAAGGATACTTATTCCATCTAGGTGTTGGAAGAGGAGAAAGAAGAACTCATTGGCGGTAAAAAAATTTAGTAATGGAGTTTGTTGAAGGTTATTTACAACCTGAAATTAAGTTCCTACCATCCAACTCCATTTTGTGAGACCAAGCTCACAAAAAATTTCTCCCTTGGGTGTTTGATGCAGGAGCATCCACGGTTGATTGACAATCTTGCATCAACCAAAAATATTTAATTTTAATTTTTTCTTTAGTTTAGTCTTTAAATATTGTAGGTGAATAAATTTTTGTAATAAGGCCTAAAATATTTTGATAAATACTTGTTCAAGTTGCTATGTTGTAGTTTTATGGTGATTTGGGCTCATTTTGTAGCTTTTTCAAGGCAAAATATTCAAATATGCCTTCTTGGGCATGGGATTTTGGGAGTTACAAGTTATGAAAACTAATTTATTGTTCCTCAACTTTTGCATGAACAATTTGGACACCCAAGAGCAAGTGGTTTGGCCTTTAGTAGGCTTTAGAGTCATTCCCAACTTCTGGCATATGAAGTAAGGCATCACATTACATGAGGCTCCAAAGTCAATCAAATAGTTGTGTAAGTTTCTTCCAAACATTCAAACACTCAATAAGAGTGGGGAAAATCTAGTTTTACCTTTGAATATCATGACCATTACATCCAAATAATTCAAAGCTCGTCCTTTATCTTTTTGAGGAATGATGATAGATGCACCTCTAGGGTTATCCAAAAATTTCAGTAATGCATCTTTTGGTTAGGACAATTCTGATATTATCATAGATGGAAATATTGGCTTTCATTTTCTTTAAACATTCTATTGCATTGTATTTTTCTTCATTTGGGGTGTCCATATGTCTTACTCCAAATGCATAAAAGTGAACTAAATTGACTAAGTGTAGATACTTATAACCCTTCAATTTGCCCTAATTCGCATTCAATGCACCAAAAAATAAAGTTGGTAAAACCATTCACTGTACAATAGTAAACCCTAAATTGCTCCACAAATCTCTACATTTGTATATTTTCTTTCAGTGTCTTCTCCAAAAGATTAAAACTATCCATCTTCGTCACATATCTCTGTGCCAAACCATGTCACCTTGTATCAACTGGGAGTTGTTTGATTATTTTTTATTGATCCCCCTAAGCCAATGATTGGGTTCAATTCCTAGAGGAATCATCTGCATCGGATGAGGGCACAAATCCACTTGTAATATCTAATTCTTCCTTGTTCTTAGTCTCCTCTTTCTTTCTCTAGATCTTTTCGATTTCCTACTTTACTTCTACCAAATCAATCTTTTTGATTGGTTCATTTACTTTTACTGGATTATCCTTCCTTGTGTTTCTTCTTCTACAAAACTTAGCAATATGTCTAGGTCTATTGCAATTCTGACATATAAAATTATTTTGAATGGTATTCCTTCCATTCATTCTAGATCTACATTAATTAGCTTTGTGTCCAAATCCATAACATGTATAATAACTTAACCATTAAAAGGTTGAATCATTCTACCATTGGTATATGCATTCATCATTTGACTTATGCATGTTCATTTTCTCTATGTCCAAATTTCTTGCATGTAAAGCATTGACTAGTAAAGGATGGAATATTCTGATTTATTTTGCTTCTACATTCTATTGCTCTATGTCCAAATTTATTTCAAGAATAGCAAATACCATTGAAATATGGGTACCTTTGAGAATTTGGTTGTCTAACATGGGGTCTTCTAGCATTGTTTCTTTGATTTCGGATCTTTCCATTTTCTTCTTTTAAATAGTCTTTTCCAGTTCATTGATCTTCTTTGCATTAGGTGTTTGATATTCTTTTGAGCTTTGACCTTTTTCAAGTCCCAAACCACTAGCATTGTTTCTTTGATTTTGAATCTTGCCATTGTTCTTGTATTCAATATTTTATGGTTCATTGATCTTCTTTGCATTAGGTGTCTGATATTCTTTTGAGCTTCCACCCTTTTCAAGTCCCAAACCACCTTTGTCTTTAGATTCTTTTTTGTTTGCAATCAACTCATCTAGCATTGTAGAACTTGTCTTGAATTTATATTCATAACTTCTTACTTTCTCTAGATTTTATCTCAAATTTACCACTTCTTGTTCAAGCCTCATGCATTCATTAGATTTACTTTTCACCATTGCATTCAAAAATTCCTCAATTATTTTCTTTTCTTCCAGTTGCAATTTCATTCCAGTGATGTCTTCATTTGCTTGTTTCAATTGTTCATTGACCTCCTTATGCCTTTCTCTAAACTTCTTGATTTTCTCTCTCAATTTTCTGATGCATTCATTTACTTCTTTAATATTTTCCTTCAGATCTCTATTTTCATCTTCAACTTTTTTAAGATATTCAAGAGCAACTTTGAGTTCTCCATCTTTGTCAAGCATGCAATCTTATTCTATGTATTCAATAGTAGGAATATCTTCCAAACAAACAAGAAAATTTCTATCAGCCATGTGTTCAATCTCCAAGATCTTCCCAAAGCAGTCAAGCTCCTTCCAGGGATCCAAGCTTTGATACCAATTGTTGAACACTTGTAATACTAAGAGGGGGTGAATAAGTATTCTATTAAACCATTCAATCATTAGTCATCCAATTACCAAAGCATATTTAACTGTTATAAGGAATGAAAGCATGAAAACATTCACAACATCACATAACATATAAACACCAAGATTTTTATGTGGAAAACCCAAAATGGGAAAAACCATAGTGAGGATTAGCTCACAATATATTATAACTAGTTATGAGGTATTACAAAAAAGGCTCACTGCTAGGTGGACTCGCTATCCAAGTGAACTCACTACTCGCAAAGAAAATAAAGATAGAAAGAAGTGGCTATACAACCAAGACTTGAACTGATACAAAAATATATCTACCATATGTTGGATTCAGTTCCTTTGAAGCTCAAAACACTTAATTAATACTCTTCATCCAACTTAGATTACAAGTTTCTACTTTGCTTTACATTCACACAACTTCTCTCAACTTTCACAAGTTATTTTTTAAACTCTACCTACCTGTTAGAGTAATAATTTATTACGCTTAATTAATTACATCATACTGGTTAATTAATTAAGTCACTTATTCCTCTAGTTGCTTAAGCTAAATTTAGGCACATTAATAATTGATTAATTATTAAGTGTGCACACTAGGGTTTCATTTAGGGTTTCCCTTTTAGGGTTTCTTCATCTCCTTCATAAGGATTGATCTCTTTGTAATAACTGAGATTCTGATAATGCATTTTACACTTTGAGGTTTGCAGATCTTTTTTGTTCTGAATGTCTTTTGCATGTAGCAGGTTATTGCATGCAGGCGATCTTGGATTCTAACATGGTATCAGAGCTCCAGACCTGCCGCTGCCTGTTCGTGATCTGAAGATATGGCTTCTCAGTGAGTTTCAAGTGCAAGGGTTTCCACAGGCATCATTTTTTGCAAGATCTGGGGGTAGCCGAATTTTCGGGACACTATGGGCTCAAACGGACGTCGCCATCGCGTTCGCAGCGCCCCAAAACCCTAGAAACGCCTGTCATCCATTTTCGAGCAGTTCATTTCTGAGGCAAAAATTTTTTGCTAGGGGGGGGCCTCCCCAGCACGCTTCACGAGGTGCAGTTTTCAAAAAAAAAAAAAACATGGTTTTTGGGGAATCGTGCCGGCGCTTGCAGTTCTAAGGTCCCCGCCGCCGCCGCGCCACCTGGTGGCCACCCAGTAGCCGCCGCCGCCGGTGGCTCCCCCTCCATTCGCCGCCGGCCTACGCCCAGCCCCCGTGGGCTCCAACAGGGTAAGCCTCGGTCACATGGACGACCGGGGGCTGTCTGCCAGCCCCTGCGGGCTCTTCCACTACAACCGTGGTCCCATGGAGAATCAGGGGCTCCGACCAGCACCCTGCTCTGCGCCCACGGTCACATGGGTGACCAGGGGCCAAAATTTTTTTGCAGGCGGGACGGTTTTTTGCGATGACGGCCTCTAGGCCGTCAAATTTATGCCTCTGAACCGCTGACGTCAGCATGACGTCAGCGTCCGTACGGCGGTGTTTGTCCCCTCTAACCCTAATTTTCTCTAAAGAAGCAGTTTTTTTCTTTTTTGCATAACTTGGGCATACGGTATCGAAATTGGGCAAACGAGATATCGTCGGAAAGCTGGTTCCGAGCACTTTCATTTGGTGCAGTTTATTTTTCAGTATTTTCCTTTTTACTGCATTTATTGCTGGTTGAAGTCAGATGTACTTTTTATGCTTCCGAGCTCATAACTTTTTGCCACGATCTCCGATTTTCGCTATCTTTGCGGCGTTGGAAAGGTATTGAGGAGCTCTATGTTGCTGTCCATGCACTTTTTTCTGTATCTATCCCAGGTTTTTCATTATTCCAGATTTGGCCCGATGGGTGTTTTGGAGATTACCTGGATATTTTGGCAGTTGGGAGAGTGCCTCTTGCATCTTTGCACTTCATTTTCAGTGATACATCATTTAATAATCGACTGCTGCTTCATAGATTCCAGAGTTGTTCCCGTTTGGAGTTTTCGAGTGTTCCGTGGCATCGGGTCTGCTGTTGCATCATTATGATTCCGATATGGTTTCTTGTAGACAGAAGTATCTTTCCTTGCTTGCCAGATTGTGGTTCCAGTGTTACTCTACAGTGTTCTTCCAGTGCTTCTTTGCAGCATGTCATATCATTGTAGGGGGGTTTTGTCCCACTGGGTTTTCCTCCTCTACCTCTTTCTTGCATTTGTAAATGGGTACCTGATCAGGCCTAGTTGTCGGGACCCATCTTTTCTTGCATGCATCTTATTCTAGTGTTTTAGCTTCTTCCTAAGTTCATCTTAAGGGGGGGTGTTAGAGTAATAATTTATTACGCTTAATTAATTACATCATACTGGTTAATTAATTAAGTCACTTATTCCTCTAGTTGCTTAAGCTAAACTTAGGCACATTAATAATTGATTAATTATTAAGTGTGCACACTAGGGTTTCATTTAGGGTTTCCCTTTTAGGGTTTCTTGATCTCCTTCATAAGGATTGATCTCTTTGTAATAACTAAGATTCTGATAATGCATTTTACACTTTGAGGTTTGCAGAACATCTTCTTGGTTTTGCATGTCTTTTGCATGTGACAGGTATCCATTTGCATGCAGGTGATCTTGGATTCTAACACTACCTTCACATGACTTCTTGCATTCAAATCATGTACACATTCAAAATCAATCTCCACAATCTCAAAACATCCTTTTATATATATCAAACTTTATCACAAACATCAATTGGATCAAACTAATTAGATGTAGCCCTAAAACATACAAAACATGCCTTGTCGGCACCTAATTCAAATCAAAATTCCTTTGCACCCCAAAAAACATGTAATATAGGTTGGCATGGACCTATAATAGCTCCCTCTTACATTCACATCACATATTTAATCTTTGCAACCCTTTACATACATTAGGTCAGCCAGGCATAGGACCTAAAGGAAAAATACTCCAACTGTTCATCACCATAGGACACGTAGACCTCAAAATGTCATGCCAACTAGAAAACACAATTCTTTGACACATGTTAACATTCTCCCAAAACAATAAGGTCTAACTCAAATCTATGAAGGAGTGCAGACCAAATAAGTCATACTCATTACACAGAAAATTGTGTAAACCTTTATACCGATCTTCTATTACTTGTAACTTTCAAACCACTTATCCAAATCAAGTGAAATTTTGAATGAAGATACTACTGACAATCATGAACAAAATATTATAACCATAGAATTAAATCTCCAAGGGAGAACGAATTTAGACCAAAATACTAGAGCTCTATGTACTAAATATGTTCAGGTAGGCTCTTAGCAAAAATACTTAACCGTTTTTGGTGTGTGGATCAAACCCTCTTGCAAAATGTCTCTTCTGCAATCATCCTTCATACAATGTTGACATTCATCATGTAATGTTGACATCAATGACAACTCATTAATGACAACCTTCTTCATTCTTTCAACACCTTTTATGTGACCAATGGTTTTATGTGACTTATTATTGGTCCTTTCTTTTGTGAATCCCTATAATGTAGTTATTGGGTTATGTTGTAATCACATATGACCCACTTTGTTCCTAGGAGTAGAATTAGGGTTAGGTTGTGGATCCAAATTAGGGATTCTCTTATGAAGTACATTTATGTAGTTTCGATATATTATAAGAAAGTGGGATTCCATATATTTCTAGAAAATTGGAAAGCTCTTGGGATATCTCTAATAGGAAAGAAATGATGTTTGTTGAATCAATTACATTGTATAAATTGTTCTCTCCAATTCATGAGTAGATATCTATTGAGATTCAAGATAATTTTTTGTAACATTATTATATGTAGATTTTTCGTTGAAATATAATATAGTGTAAACTATAAGAAATCAATGATTGTAAACCATGTAATAAATTAAAAAAATGAATATGATTGTTCAAGTTAGTATAACTTGTGAAAAACATAGATTATTCTAAACTGTTATTGATGGAAAATAATATTTTTTTTTAATAATAAATTATTATAAATGCTATATAAATTTTGTAATATTGATTATTATTTGAGCATAAGAATAATATATAGAAATGAGTGTAGAATAAACCAATCCTTGTATAATGTTTATATGATAGGGAATTTTTAGTATTTCTATTTTTTATACATTAATTATATTTATAGAAACTTAAAAAATATGGAGTGATCTATCTAAATGTAGGTCCCATGTGAGATATGTGTGTATCTTCCCTATTTCAATTCACACATGATAATGGTAGGTAGATTTGGTGTCACAGTTACACAACACCATAGGTCTACAACAAAGGAAAATATTTGAATTAAGGCATAATATTGTGTCCCACTTGTGAATAGGGTACAAAAATAAGTTTTGGAAGGAAAAATGATTGAACATTTTTGAGTGAAGATCTTCAATTTGAAAGTATGCTTTCCACATGTAAATAAGATTCAAATAAAGGTGATGGTTTGATAGAAAATATTTTCCCATATTAAATTGTTGCACATTTGAAATCCCTATAGGAAGGGACCTTCAATGATAGTACCTAATAAGGACCTTTATTTGAAGGTTCTTATATTTCCCTCCTCCCTCTATTTACCTAATTTTTGAAAAAAAAAATCTTCAAAGAAATGTTTGGAACATCAAATTAAGTCATGATGACACGAGAATTTGCAATATTGTAGCTCTCAAAGTAAACTTTTTGAAAATTATAAATTATAATATATTTTATTTATTAATTATTTTTTAATGAACATAATTTGTTACCAAACATAAAGATCTATATTCAATGCACATAGAAAAATATAATAAAAAAAAAAATTTAATGTGTGCCCTTTGTATCAATGTCCCTATTTCAATGAAATTTTTGATTTGGATATTTATATTTAAAAACAAACCATTATGACATAATATTACTATACATTATAATGTAAATGATCTATGTTTAAGAAATACAAATTTATCATATTTCTAAAAAATTTATTCATTGTGAATTAATACCACTCATCAAGAATAATATAATATATAAAAAATAAGTTGAAATGTTCAAAAAACAAGATATTTTTTAATTCAATAAAATATATTTAGAATCTACATATGAAATCTCAAAAACCATTAGTTCACATCATCTTCAAATTCTCAATACATATAAATGAAAAAAATATTTAAATATTAATTTGAGTGTCTCACTTAGATTAAGAAGTGTGACACACTATTGTCGAATAGCCTATCTCTATGTGTAACACTATCTAAATCCTAAGATACTTAGTCTTAAATTTAGTTTAATTGATTTAAGACGTCTAATGCAAAAGTCCAAAGTAGTAAAAGAAAAAATAAGTAAATTCAAATGAATAATAAAAAGTAATACTTTCAAACTCATATTCAGTGAAGGTGACAAACTATTTTTATTACATTCTTAAAGATAACTCACTTACACATCACATCAGAATAGATCAATAATTTTTTCTTCAAGACCAAAGATAAACTTGCTTTGAAAAAACAACATATATTCATCAATAATTTTTTATAATTGTACAAATTGTGTATTAAAGCAAAATTTGGCCTTTGGAAAACCTAATAGAAAAAACCACCTTTTATCACCCTTACTAGACTCTACTTGTAACTTGTGCATTGATTGCACATCAATTAAATACATTCATGTATAATGACTAAAACATAATAACTCATCAAGTATTGACATGAAAGAAGCAAGCATCCCAACTATGACAAAAATGCATCCATATGTGAAATAATAATCATGGTATATCTTAAATGATAATAAACATTGTTATTAATTTTTTATGGGTTGTTGTTAATAGCTAGTTATGGTTGATTTGTAATGACCAATGCCTTGAATTGGTATTAAATCATAAAGAGGTACTATTAATGTTGAAAGAGGTATTGAAAGTGGGTGTAGAGTGTGTAATAGAGTAATAGTTCACTGTCAGCATGAGAAGAGAAGAAAATCAATTATGTGTATGGGAAACAATTCCATGCCATAAATATTATGAAATTTGAAATGTTGGGACTATGTTAAGGGTGTCGATAAAGAAGAGTCAACTAATGTTTAGAAAGGATAAATTGAAAATAAGTATATTTTATTGGCATTATAGATAAGTATATTTTGTTGACAGAAGATTTTTTATGTACTGAAATTTGTGTTGCACAAGAAAGGAAATTTGGTTATTAGAAACAAGAAGGAAATCTGTGGTAATTTGGTGGCTGCATGGTAAGGGTATCTCTATTGTTTTTATAATGTTGAAAGTTGTTTTATAGAAAAAATAATTCATAGCAAGTTTGGTTGGTGATAGTTGATATTTAGAAATTGAATTTGCAATAAAAAGGTGTGTTCAAAAGATTTTTTTTGGAGTTTTTCGACTCTTGTAATCGGCGATTTTATTATTTACTTGCAAAAATATTGTTTATTTTGTGTGATAACAAATCTTGTAGGTATATTGGGATTATTGATTCTTATTTTTGATGGAACATTTTTTTTGCTTATTGAAGTGCATGTATGCATACTTTGTTAAAATCTAAAGGTTTATGGGAAATTTTTAGTTGGGGGTATGAAGAACATGAGGACATTAATTCATTAAGTAATCAATATAAAAATTAACTTAAGTAAAATGAACAAAATTATAATGAAGTTTTGTTTCTAATTTAGGATGCACTAATTCAATCAATCTTTCCTAGGATAAGTGGTGTTGTACATTCAAAAAAGGTATGACATATTCTTGTAAATGCATATCAAGGTGCTCATACAACGAAATTGCAAACACTAAGAAAGAGTTTTGAACATGTTAAAATGAGTCCAAAAGAATCAATTAATGAATTTCTCACAAAGTTGAAGGGATGATAAATTAGATGAGAAATCTAGGTAATGATTTGAGTAATCAACACATGATTGATTTTTTTTAAGAAGTTTGTCTCCAAAATTTAACAATATTGTTTCCATAATAGAAATATCAATAAATCTTACATCTATGGAAATTGATGAATTACTATCATTCTATTAACTACAAAAGAATGAAAAATAGTGAAGAACCTTTAGAAAATGAATTTGCATCTAAGACAAACATAAGTGGTAAAAATTATAATTTTTATAAGGGTTATTGTTATCTCCTAGAGTTTCACCCTGGTTAAATTGTAAAACTTAACACTTTAGAGACACAAGGGGACTTTTCTAGGCTGTGGGTCACCTGTAACGGAAAAGAACCTTCGGAGAAGGTCGGCTTCCTTTTGGTATCATCTAATCTAATGATTTACTAGGAAAAGGGGTAAGAAGGAGTATGGAAACTGAAACTTAACTCTACGGGTGATTCACCAATATAATCTCAAGCATAATACTGTTGTTTTTACACATAAGAGTGATCAACAATTAATCAAAAGCTTACACAACTCAAAACTTCATATGTTATTGCATCAGTGCTTCATAACTAGGATAAAAATGTCAAGGACAACATCTAGAAGGAAGTAGAATAATAGTCTTTACAACTTAGACTCTAACCTAAGCTAGCATTACACAAGTTATAACCTGCAATAGTTCATATAAATTGCATAAAGGAAAAGAAAAATAAGACAAAATCAAAGGGAAAACAGCTTCACCATAATATTTCATCAACTATTTCAAAAGATTTTACAATAATACAACAAATGAGAAGGTAAAAATATTATCTTATTAATAAAGAAGGTGCTTCAAATTCTATACATGCCTGTCAATGAGCTACAAAACATAGTCTCTTTTTTGCAAACGACTCCAAAAGTCACAAAACAGAATAGTACCAAGTAAGAACTAACTCCAAATGAGTTGCAAAAGTGACTAAGTACATCAACTTCAAACAGTTCCACCAAACAAGGAGTCTCCAACCTCATTTTCGTAAGCCTCCAAAAAGCCTAAAATCTAGACACTAAAACTTCACCAAAAAGGCTCCAAAGTGTTTGAAAAGGTCAATTTTGACCAAGTCAAAAATTAAAAACTCCCAAAATTGCTCCAAGATGCTCCAAAAAGCCTTTTAAAGAAAAAAAAACTTCCCTATATTCCTTCTTCATGTTGGCCTTGTTCATTAATCTTCAATTACACCCTCTTTTGGACAATTCCTGAAAACTGCCATTATCTTTACATCATAAATAATATTAAAGTGATTTATAAAATATCACTTTAACAATATTTTCACATTAAAATTTGATGCAAAAGATAAAAATAAAAATAAAACATTACACAAGGGAAAAAAATCATAAAAGACAAATTAAAACAAAGGAAAAATAAAATGCCTAAGTATCAATCGGCCACGATATGCATTACCTTGCAAGTTTGGTTTTTTTTTAAACAAGAGTGAAAAAAAACCCTTCATCGGCATTGGTATAAGGAAATTAGGGTAAAATCCTACAAGACTAAAGAATGAAAAGAAAAAGCAAAAGCATTTAATCATGCCTTTGGTTGAGCCTTCTAAAAAAAACATAGGCACCGCCATGAGGGTTTCATCAAAGCTTTCGGGAATGCATCCTTCACATGGTTTTGACGAAATAAAATAGTCAACAGCTGGGTAAGCCTCAACCCCTGTATTTTTTGAATGTTTCAAACATTTCTTCACAAAAAAAAAAAAAAAAATCTGGTCGCGGCTATATACCAAGTTGCTCACATTTCCTTGTTCAAGAATGAAAAATTCTTTATTATTCTTTGTTTCCTAAATCTGAAGCAAAACTCTAGCGTATCTTTTCCCTCCCTTTATGAATACTAACCTTTTCAAAAAATTACAAGTTCAAGGGTTTCCAAAACCTGTGTTGTTTCAAATCATTGGCATTCATGTTAACTTGAAGGCTTTCTGTAGAAAAGATGCTCTACTTTTGTTCTATAGCAGGCTATGACTTCATTTCATATTCCTCATTTGTATTTCTAAAAAAAATATTTTCTATGTTCCAATGACCGCTGTCATACTTATTGTAGGTATTAAAAATTTGACTCCTGGGCTATTAAATATCACGCCTACATTGCATTAAGACATCTCTACATTTTCCTTGCTTATAGCTTCTCGCCGAAGGTTTCTTCCTCATTTCCTTCTCCCACTTCATTTTCAGGGCTCTATAACATCATAAAAAAGTGTTCAGATTTCCTTCATTGTTTGTTTTTTTTCAAGATGATTTTCTCTTTAAGCAATTTATTGTGCCCTCAACTTGGCATGACAGTCCCTAAGCCCAAATTAGTGTCTGCCCTTTTGGTGAAAAATGAGCATTTGTCAACATGATCATAGCTCTATTTATCTAGTGACAACTTTATCTTTAGTGACTTTCCTTTGAGGATTGCGGAGTGTCCTTGTCAATTTTGAAAGACCATTGTTCCTTGCATATGATGATTGTTTAACAAATGCCACTACCCCTCATGTCATGAGGGCACACAGTCCATTTAAACTTACTGAAGATAGACCATCAACATGTCAATTCTGGCATGAAATTCTTTTGGAAGCCTCCACTATATACCTCCAAAACATCCAGTTGAATCAGTGAGATGACTGTATGCTCCATGGAATATCTTAAAATCTTGATTACAATTCAGTCATTGTTGCTCTTTTGGATTGATGTATCTTTTCATAAAGCCTAAGTCACCCTGCTAATCACCTAATTCTTGATATTTATTTGACCAATCCCACACAAGAGAAAACAATCTTTCTTCACTACAAGGATACTTGACTACTAACTCCAACTTAAGAGCTCTCAATCCAAGCTTGCAACATTTCTACTCAAGACTCACTCCAGATTATGATATCACAACAAACAATGTGACTTATGGGAACAACAGATGCAAATGGCTAAGGTATAGAACCTTGTTGAGATGACTATACATGTACCCCTAAATGTGTGATGATGTTACCTTATAAAGTATGGTTGGTTTCCTCAAACCACTAGTGCAAAGGACTTGTCATATGTTGTAACTTTCATCCTTTTCTTGTAAGAATTACAAACTGCCCCTTGGCTACCTATTGTTGAAGACTGTATTTGATTGCCTTTGAGATAACCTCCACTATGGATATAAAAATCAATCATAAGGAATTTCAAGGAAACCCTCTAATCTACTAAAAATGTATTGAAATTCCTTGCATTGATGGTCATGTAGAATGTCATGACATGCAATATAAGTCTTTTGTTCTCAGTATAGGAACTGTCCTTTTTGATATCATAGATAATCATTGTCATATGATATTATTTTATCAGCTATCATGAGTTCCACCCATATATACTCATTGTTTAAAGTGGAAACTTATCTTATGCATAAGATCATGCTTATTTTCACAGTGTTGACTATCTCAGAAGACCAATCATTGTATATGCTCATTCATGTTGGAGAACTGTATTATATTATTTGATCTGGAACTCCTACATGTATTAATGTCACTAACTTTGTATTTTTTGAAGATGGCTGCTAACTGTGATCACTGTTAAAGGATCTCTACCTTACACCTGTAGCTTGTCATTGTTATGTCAGTATTATCATTTAAGCATTTTGTCATTGAATACAATTGTACCATTTAGCTTCTACAACTGCTTCTTGAAGAAATTCTTTGTGAACTTAATATGTATGCTTGTTCACCATCATTCCATGACCATGTTGATATGATGACCTTTAACATGCATTTCCCTCCAAAATAAGCTCAAATGAGCTCATTATTTGATAACTCAGCTTGTTGGACTCAACCTTTGTGGGAGCCACATTTTAACCCACATGCTTTAATTTAATAAATCAAAATAGTAACATTATTTTCCCTATATCTACACAAGAAACAAACAAGTTAGAAAAAACATGTGCATGCTTTAGGTGTGTTAGATGACTTTGATGGTTCTCCAAGACACCTAAAGTAAGCCTACTTGTTTAATGAATTTTGAAGATCAGTTTATATATGCATAATCGTATGTTCATGTATGGTTAGAGACTTTTCGTTGCTTAGAGAATTTCTCTAATACCATTGCTTTTGCTAGATGTAGGACTAGAAGCGGTATGAAGCTAGGAAGGACATAAGAAGCTTGGGGCAGCAGCAAGATAAGACAACACAATGCAATAGATCCAGAACAAGTCATTCTCAAGCAATGACTGGTTTCCCTCCTTATATGCACATTTTTTTTATTACTTATTCATGTATATAATGTTTCCTCAATTTGCATTGAGTAAGTAAGTCATTCTTACGGCTTGTGTGAGACAATGAACACTCTTACATTCAATAAATATTACTTTTTAGAAATATTTGTGTAAATCTTTTCTCTATTGCATGCACTTGTATAAATGCAATGATCAGTTACAATAATCTTGTAATCTTTTTCTGATTTTTTTGTTTATATAATTGAATGTAATGTAGGAAATTTATTAAAATGTACCTCATTTTCCTAAGTTTTAAATCAAAAGCTCTACCTGATTGAGCTATAAGTGAAAATCTGGTAACACTTTTGGCGACCTCTGCGGAGTGTTTGCCTACTAAATACTATTGACCAATTGCCTAGACCTATCCTTGAGCACGGAGTCACTTAAAAACTAGGCTCATGACTTAGAAAATAGACTTAGAACTTATGTAACTCAAAATTGATTGCATGAAAGACACCCTGGCACTTATTGAAAATAAAATAGTAGAAAGGAAACTAGCTAACTGTGCTAAAAAACTTTTAGGGAATTGAAAACTACATCTAGAAACCTATTCTAACCTACTCTAACCAGCAAAACAAAAATAAAACAAAACCATTTATAGGAAGACTAAAATAGCTAGCCCTTCTTCTCAATATGCAGTGATTTGCACACATGATGATAGCTAAGAACATATGAAACACAAAAATATGTTCAACAAGTTGATGCACTACCTCTTGAAAAAGATAAATAGATTCACTTACCTCCCCAAATAGATCACATGTAATGTTACTTAAAAGAGGATAAGTGAGTTGAACATACTCTTGTTCATTCGCAAGTGCATCCTTGATGTCATTTTCAGACATATTTTCATGCTTGGTTATTTGTGCTTGTTTGGACTCCATTTTGGCTAAGTATATGATAGGGAAGCCTCTTGTAAGGGAAAAGCTTGAGCTTTCTTTGTTGATCTCTTGCTCATGGATTGCCATTTTATCTCATTGTTGGCTGGAAAACTCTAACCCTTGTGGCTGACTTGGTGGAAAAGTGGTAACCTCCTTAATATGCTCATGCTTTCTCAAATGAACACTCATTCCTTCAATGGAGAACAATGAGATGGATTCCTCCAACACACTTTCAATCAATACATCAACCTCAGGCTCTTTTATACACCAGAAAGGAAATTGCTTATAATTCTCATTATCACTCAAAGAATTACACTCCAAATCACTATTTTCTTCTTCCACAAAGTAAGGAAAAAGTTCAACTAGTGATATAGTCTCAAGCTCCTCTACATAATAGAATGTAAGCTCCTCCAACTAGTTATGGCATTGCAAATCAGGTTCATAAGACTATTCATGTTGTTTCAGCACCTCTTCAAGCTTGTGAACCTATTGTTCCAGCTCACCATGATTGTCAACTTTTTCTTGTAGGTTTGGTTCTTTGTCATTCAACATTGAACAAAATTGTTCAATTATACCTGTGCATACCTCTTCAAAAATCTCAACATTAGCTTTCCCATCCACAACACACTTGAAAACATCAAAACTCTCACCTTGAAGAATAGTGACCGGTTAAGTTTTTTGTTGTTCTTCATAGTCCAAGGCTCCATTTTCTTGTTGATTATCATCAATCAGCAACTCCCCAATGCCTTCCTATTGTTCAATCCTTTTTTGCTATTGCTTTCTATATTCCTCCATAGCTAAATGCAGCAAGTTAATATTTTTAGTCTCCTCCAAGTTGAGTGAGTTGTGTTGGTTGAAGATATGCCCTTCTTTTGCTTCCTGGATGCTAGAGCATGGTTTTGTTTGCATTATAGGTGAAGGAACCTCATGAGGTGGAAGAGATGGGCCTTTCCAACTTGGAATCCTAAGGGTAGAAGACTCATTGATAGGCTCACTAAAGGGCTCGGAAGGTTTCTCTTGTTTAAAGGTAGGGAACCTATATTTAGAAACCTCCTCTTTCACTGGATGATTCAACATTACAAGAAGAGGTGATCTGAAACTAGGAATGGAAAGGGTTGCCTAGGTTTCATACCTTTGTGCTTGATAATCTGAGTAAGCCTGACTACCTTGTACTTGAGTAGATAAGAACTTCATTTGATCCTCTTTGTCTGCTATCTCTCTCTCAAGACCTTCTTCAAACTAAAATCCCAACTCCTACTATTGTGAAATAAGCTTATTATGCTTCTTGATGTTGACCAATATGCCATACATGTTTGAAAACACTTTACTAACATCACTAATCTTCTTGTGTTCAATCTTTTGGCTCAAATCCCACAACAAACTGTCAAGCGTTTAGATTAAATCCAACATATTTTGGTAAGGGTGAGACTGATTATATAAATAATCATGCTAGTTAGTATCAAAAATCTCTTCTTGGGGTTGATTTTGATCATATGTTGGTTTTTATTGGGATTGAGCAGGGATAGGAGTGTGAAAAACATGATAGGACTGCTGGTAATATGTTGTTAGAGGATCATTGGAAATAAAACCAGCAAGTTGTTCAGTGTGATATGACTGGTAAGAGGGCATACATGCTAGATTTTCATGGAATGGAGGATGAAAAGCCATGTTTCCATGAAATGAATACATGCTCCTTCATTCAAAAGGCTTCAAAAATCAGATAGCAGACTTTCATTGAACAATGTTGAAACATACCAGCACCTGTCTGCTTAAAACCAATAAATACTCTTTTGGAGTTGCTAGGTGTGTTGAAAATTAACTCCAAAGGCAGAAATTGTTGTTGTACATGCCAAACAACAGCAATGCGTAGAATAAGAGAGACTGAAAATCAATCCTTTGTCCCTCCGGGTGTGCCAAAAACTATTATCTCCTAAAGTTTCACCCTGGTTAAATTGTAAAACTTAACACTTTTGAGACACATGGGGACTTTTCTAGTTTGTGGGTCACTTGTAATGGAAAATAACCTCCATCAGAAGGTTGGCTTCCTTTTGGTATCACCTAATCTAATGATTTACTAGGAAAAGGGGTAAGAAGGAGTACGGAAACTTAAACTTAACTCTGCAGGTGATTCACCAAAATAATCTCAAGCACAATACTATTATTTTTACACACAAGAGTGATCAACAATTAATCAAAAGCTTACACAACTCAAAACTTCATATGTTATTGCATCAATGCTTCATAACTAGGCTAAAAATGTCAAGGACAAAATCTAGAAGGAAGTAAAATAATAGTCTTCACAACTTAGACTCTACCGTGAGCTAGCTTAACACAAGTTATAACCTGCAATAGTTCATATAAACTGCATAAAGGAAAAGAAAAACAAGACAAAATCAAAGGGAAACTAGCCTCACCATAAGATTTCATCAACTATTTAAAAAGCTTTCACAAAAATACAACAAATGAGAAGGTTAAAATATTATCTTATTAATCAATAAGGTGCTTCAACTTATGTACATGCCTATCAATGAGCTACAAAACATAGTCTCTTTTTTGCAAAGGACTCCAAAAGTCACAAAACAGAAAAGTACCAAGTAAGAACTAACTCCAAATTAGTTGCAAAAGTGACTAAGTACATCAACTTCAAACAGCTCCACCAAACAAGGAGTCTCCAACCTCATTTTCATAAGCCTCCAAAAAGCCTAAAATCTAGCCACTGAAACTTCACCAAAAAGGCTCCAAAGTGTTTGGAAAGGTCAATTTTGACCAATTCAAACCTTTAAAACTCCCAAAATTGCTCCAAGATGCTCCAAAAATCCTTTTAAAGGAAAAAAAACTTCGCTATATTCCTTCCTCATGTTGGCCTTGTTCATTAATCTTCAATTACACCCTCTTTTGGCCCATTCCTGAAAACTAACGCCATTATCTTTGCATCATAAATAATATTAAAGTGATTTATAAAATATCACTTTAACAATATTTTCACATTAAAATTTGACGCAAAAGATAAAAAGAAAAAACAAAACATTACACAAGGGAAAAAAATCTTAAAAGACAAATTAAAACAAAGGCAAAATAAAATGCCTAAGTATCAATCGGCCATGATATGCATTACCTTGCAAGTTTGGTTTTTTAAAAACAAGAGTGAAAAAACACCCTTCATCGGCATTGGTATAAGGAAATTAGGGTAAAACCCTAAAAGACTAAAGAATGAAAAGAAAAGCAAAAGCATTTCATCATGCCTTCGGTCAAGCCTTCTGAAAAAAATATAGGCGCCGCCATGAGGGTTTCATCAGAGCTTCCGGGAATGCATCCTTTACATGGTTTTGAAGAAATAAAATAGTCAATAGTTGGGTAAGCCTCGACCCCTATATTTTTTGACTATTTCAAACATTTCTTCACAAAAAAAATAATGATTTTTGGTCGCAGTTGTATACCAAGTTGCTCACATTTCCTTGTTCAAGAATAAAAAATTCTTTATTATTCTCTGTTTTTCTTAAATCTGAAGCAAAACTCTAGTGTATCTTTTCCCTTCCTTTATGAATACTAACCTTTTCAAAAATTTACAAGTTCAAGGGTTTCCAAAACCCATGTTGTTTCAAATCATTACCATTCCTGTTAACTTGAGGGCTTTCTATAGAAAAGATGCTCTACCTTTGTTCTTTAGCAGCTCGTGACTTCATTTCATATTCCTCATTTGCATTTCTGGAAAAGATTTTCTCTGCTCCAATAACCGATGTCATACTTATTGCAGGTATTAAAACTTTGACTCCTGGGCTATTAAATATCATGCCTACATTGCATTAAGAACATCTCTACATTTTCCTTGCTTATAGCTTCTCACCGAGGGTTTCTTCCTCATTTCCTTCTCCCACTTCATTTTCAGGGCTTTGTAACATCATAAAAAAGCATTGAGATTTCCTTCATTGTTTGGTTTTTTTTTCAAAATTATTTTCTCTTTAAGCAATGTATTGTGCCCTCAACTTGGCATGATAGTCCCTAAGCCCAAATTAGTGTTTGCCCTTTTGGTGAAAAATGAACATTTGTCAACATGATCATAGCTCTCTTTATCTAGTGACAGCCTTATCTTTAGTGACTTTCCTTTGAGAATTGCGGAGTGTCCCTGTCAATTTTGAAAGACTGTTGTTCCTTGCTTATGATGACTGTTTAACAAATGCCACTACCCCTCATGTCATGAGGGCACACAGTCCATTTAAACTTACTGAAGATAGACCATCAACATGTCAATTTTGGCATGAAATTATTTTGAAAGCCTCCATTATATACCTCCAAAACATCCAGCTGAATCAGTGAGATGACCATATGCTCCATGGAATATCTTAAAATAAGGATTACACTTAAGTCACTGTTTCTCTTTTGGATTGATGTATATTTTCATAAAACCTAAGTCACCATGTTAATCACCTAATTCTTGATATTTATTTGACCCATCCCACACAAGAGAAAACAATCTTGCTTCACTACAAGGATACTTGACTACTGACTCCAACTTAAGAGCTCTCAGTCCAAGCTTGCATCATTTCTAATCAAGACCCACTCTATATTTTGATATCACAACAAACAATGTGACTTATGGGATCAACAGATGCAAATGGCTAAGGTACATAACCTTGTTGAGATGACTATGCATGTCCCCCTAAATTTGTGATGATGTTACCTTATAAATTATGGTTGGTTTCCTCAAACCACTAGTGCAAAGGACCTGTCATATGTTGTAACTTTCATCCTTTTCTTGTAAGAATTACCAACTGCCCCTTGGTTGCCTATTGCTGAAGACTGGATTTGATTGCCTTTGAGATAACCTCCACTATGGATATAAGACTCAATCATAAGGAATGTCAAGGAAACCCTCTAATCTACTAAAAATGCATTGATGGTCATGTAGAATGTCATGACATGCAATATAAGTCTTTTGTTCTCAGTATAGGCACTGTCCTTTTTGATATCATAGATAATCATTGTCATATGATATTATTTTATTAGCTATCATGAGTTCCACCCATATATACTCATTGTTTAAACTGGAAACTTATTGTATACATAAGATCATGCTTATTTTCACAGTGTTAACTATCTCAGAAGATCAATCATTCTATATGCTCATTCATGTTGGAGAACTGTATTATATTGTTTGATCTGGAACTCCTGCATGTATTAATGTCACTAACTTTTCATTTTCTGAAGATGGTTTCTCACTGTGAACACTGTAAAAGGCTTTGCACCTTACAGTTGTAGCTTGTCATTGTTCTGTCATAATTATCATTTAAGTATTTTGTCATTGAATACAATTTTTCTATTTAGCTTCTACAGCTGCTCCTTGAAGAAATGCTTTGTGAACTTAATATGTATGCTTGTTCACCATCATTCGATGACCATGTTGATATGATGACCTTTAACATGCATTTCCCTCCAAAATAAGCTCAAATGAGCTCATTATTTGATAAACTCAGCTTGTTGGGCTCAACCCTTATGGAAGCCACATTTTAACCCACATGCTTTAATTTAATAAATCAAAATAGTAACATTATTTTCCCTATATCTGCACAAGAAACAAACAAGTTAGAAAAAACATGTGCATTCTTTAGGTGTGTTAGATGACTTTGATGGTTCTCCAGGACACCTAAACTATGTCTGCTTGTTTAATGCATTTTGAAGATCAGTTTATATATGCATAAGTGTATGTTCATGTATGGTTAGATACTTTTCATTGCTTAGAGAGTTGCTCTAATACCATTTCTTTTTCCATATGCAAGACTAGGAGTGGTACAGAGCTAGGAAGGACATAAGCAGCTCGGGACAATAGCAGGACAAGACAGCACAAGGCAACAGATCCAGAACCAGTCATTCTCAGGCAATGACTGGTTTCCCTCCTTATATGCACATTTATTTTATTACTTATTCATGTTTATATTGTTTCCTCAATTTTTATTGAATAAGTAAGTCAATCTCATGGCCTGTGTGAGACAATGAACACTATTACATTCAATAAAGATTACTTTTTAGAAATATTTGTGTAAATCTTTTCTCTATTGCATCCACTTGTATAAATGCAATGATCAGTTACAATAATCTTGTAATCTTTTTTTGATTTTTTTGTTTATACAATTTAATGTAATGTAGGAAAGTTAATAAAATGTACCTCATTTTCCTCAGTTTTAAATCAAAAATCTCTACCTGATTGAGCTATAAGTGAAAATCTAGTAACATTTTTGGCGACCTTTGCGGAGTGTTTTCCTACTAAACAATATTGACCAATTGCCTAGACCTATCCTTGGGCATGGAGTCACTCAAAAACTAGGCTCGTGACTTATAAAATAGACTTAGAACTTATGTAACTCAAATTTGATTGCATGAAAGACACCCTGGCACTTATTGAAAACAAAACAACAGAAAGGAAACTAGCTAACTCTGGTAAAACAACACTTAGGGAATTGAAAACTACATCTAGAAACCTATTCTAACCTACTCTAACCAACAAGACAAAACTACTTAAACAAAACCATTTATAGGAAGACTAAAATAGTTGGCCCTTCTTCTCAATATGCAGTGATTTGCATACATGATGATAGCTAAGAACATATGTAACACAAAAATGTGTTCAAAAAGTTGATACAATACCTCTTGAAAAAGATAATCAGATTCACTTACCTCCCCAAACAAATCATATGTAATGTTACTTAAAAGAGGATAAGTGAGCTGAACATACTCTTTTTCATTCGCAAGTGCATCCTTGATGTCATTTTCAGTCATATTTTCATGCTTGGTTATATGTGCTTGTTTGGACTCCATGTTGGCTAAGTATCTGATAGGGCAGCCTCTTGTAAGGGCAAAGCTTGAGCTTTCTTTGTTGATCTCTTTCTCATGGACTACCATTTTATCTCCTTGCTAGCTGGAAAAGTCTAACCCCTATGGCTGACTTGGTGGAAAAGTGGTAACCTCATTAGTATGCTCATGCTTTCCCAAATGAACACTCGTTCCTTCAATGGAGAACAATGAGATGACTTCCTCCAACACACTTTCAATCAATACATCAGCCTCAGGCTCTTTTATACACCAGAAAGGAAATTGCTTATAATTATCATTATTAATCAAAGAATTACACTTCAAATCATTGTTTTCTTCTTCCACGAAGGAAGGCAAAATTTCAACCGGTGAGGTAGTCTCAAGCTCCTTTGCACAACAGAATGGAAGCTCCTCCAACCAATTATGACCTTGAAAACCAGGTTCATGACACTCTTTTTGTTGTTTCAGCACCTCTTCAAGCTTGTGAACCTGTTGTTCCAGCTCACCATGATTGTCAACTTCTTCTCGCAGGTTTGGTTCTTTTTCATTCAACATTGAACAAAACTATTCAATTATACCTGTGCATACCTCTTCAAAAATCTCAACATTAGCTTTCCCATCCACAACACGCTCGAAAACATCAAAACTCTCACCTTGAAGAATAGTGACCGATTAAGTTTTTTGTTGTTCTTCATAGTCCAAGGCTCCATTTTCTTGTTGATTATCATCAATCAGCAACTCCCCAATGTCTTCCTATTATTCAATCCTTTGTTGCTATTGCTTTCTATATTCCTCCATAGCTAAATGCAGCAAGTTAATATTTTTAGTCTCCTCCAAGTTGAGTGAGTTGTGTTGGTTGAAGATATTCCCTTCTTTTGCTTCCTGGATGCCAAAGCATGGTTTCATTTGCATGATAGGTGAAGGAACCTCATGAGGTGGCAAATATGGGCCTTTCCAACTTGGAATTATGAGGGTAGAAGGCTCATTGATAGGCTCACTAAAGGGCTTGAAAGGTTTCTCTTGTTTAAAGCTAGGGAACCTATATTTCGAAACCTCCTCCTTCATCAGATGATTCAACATTATAGGAGGAGGTGAGCTGAAACTAGGAATGGAAAGGGTTGCTTGGGTTTCATACCTTTGTGCTTGATAATCTGAGTAAGCCTAACTACCTTGTACCTGAGCAGATAAGAACTTCATTCAATCCTCTTTGGCTGTTATCTCTCTCTCAAGACCTTCTTCAAACTAAAATCCCAACTCCTGCTGTTGTGAAATAAGCTTTTTCTTCTTCTTAATATCGACCAACATGCCATACATGTTTGAAACCTGTCTTCTTAAAACCAATAAATACTCTTTCGGAGTCGCCAGGTATGTTGAAAATTGCCTCCAAAGGTAGAAACTACCGTTGTACACACCAAACAGTAGCAATGTGTAGAACAAGAGAGATTGAAAATCAATCATTTGTCCCACCAGGCATGCCAAAATTTGTTATCTCCTAAAGTTGCACCCTAGTTAAGTTGTAAAACTTAACACTTTAGAGACACATGGGGATTTTTCCAGGCTATGGGTCACTTGTAATGGAAAAGAACCTCTGGAGAAAGTTTCCTTCCTTTTAGTATCACCTAATCTAATGATTTACTTGGAAAAGGGGTAAGAAGGAGTACGGAAACTTAAACTTAACTCTACAAGTGATTCACCAAAATAATATCAAGCACAATACTATTGTTTTTACACACAAGAGTGATCAACAATTAATCAAAATCTTACACAACTCAAAACTTCATATGTTATCGCATCAGTGCTTCATAACTAGGCTAAAAATTTCAAGAACAGCATCTAGAAGGAAGTATAATAATAGTCTTCACAACTTAGACTCTACCCTGAGCTAGCTTAACACAATCTATAACCTGCAATAGTTCATATAAACTGCATAAAGAAAAAGAAAAACATGACAATATCAAAGGGAAAACAACTTCATCATAAGATTTCATCAACTATTTCAAAATCTTTCACAATAATAAAGCAAATGAGAAGGTAAAAATATTATCTTATTAATCAAGAAGGTGCTTCAACTTTTGTACATGCCTAGTGCAGGAGCACCCTAAGGTCTTTTGGAGAGATCTTTGCAAATTTTGGCTTGTAGGTGGTTCTAGCCAACCACCAAGGTAATAAGTACTAGGTTATAAAGTCCCAAGGTTGAATTGAAGTGTGTGTGGTGGAAAAGTTAGGTTAGTTTAGAGTCTTGAGGTTTGGGAAATCCTTAATGAGGAGATTAGGCAAATCTTGACAATGTTGTCTTGGCAATTTGTCCTAAAAGTTTGAAAATGGCAATAATGTTGTTCTAAGCCTGATCTAAGGATCCTAACATGTGGGCATAAGGTATATAAGGTTAGAAAAACCCTAATATGACATGTGGGAAAGCTATTGTACGGATTGAGTTTTGGAAAGAAGAGATTGTGACTTGGAAAAGAGCAAATTTGTTTGATTTTTGTGATAGAGCCTTCATCCAGTCAATTAATGAATTGAAAGGACTGAACTAATGCTTTGATACTTTCATTTTTGATCTATTCCTACTTTTTGTAGCATTGGTTTAGTCATTTAGTTCTACTGGTTAAGGTTTTGCAAGTTCTTTTGGGTTCTTGGTTTCACTGTCCAGTTCAGGGACAGTTTTGTAAATAATGATCCCCACTTGACTTCCCATGGCAAAGCTTCCATGGCCACTTGGAATCAAGTAGGGGAATATGTATATAGTGTAGATATGGCTTTAGGAGTCTTTTTTTGTAGGGGATTTGATGTAATCATCAAGCTATAGGTGAGTGCAGAGGCATTCTGGCTAGTTGCTTGGACATAACAGCAGCAAGAAGACTTGCTAAATGGATTGGTTTGTGCCAATCAGTGGTGTAGGGGTGTAGGGGTATGTGATTTTAATATGTGTATGTAAGGAGAAGTGCAGAGGATGCCATTAGAGCATTCAATTAGATGTAAGAAACCGGACTATGTTACATACCCTAGAAACCCTTGAAAATAGGGGTTTGGTGAAAGTCCTATGTACGGACGCCTTGGAGGTCTAAGTCCTGGAAAATATTACAGCCTAGGAGGTCTAGAGAAGGAATCCCTAAAGATTTTGGGGGTTTGTTAAGGGAGTTTTGGATTTATTCCAAGAACACCGGGTTTTGGAGGCCTAATTGAACAAAAAGGCTACAAGGCCTAAAAACTAAGTTTCTTGAATTCGATAGTCAAATGAAGAAAGAATCCAACAAGATGGATCAGAGTGGAGCAAGATCACTCAAGGGATAGCTGGAAGACCTATTCCAAGTCCCAAGAAAGGTTTGGGAACTTTGTAGAAAAATTGAGCCCATGGGAGCTTATGGTGGTTTGAGAGCAAAGGTGAGCATTTGAAATTGGTGGAGAGTTCAATAAGGAGATAGGGGTCTTAGGAGTGACCTCTGAGTAGGGTAGTGAAGAATACCCTAGCAATACCAAAGAATAGGTCTTAGGAAGAGAAAATGAGCTCTTGAGAGATAGTACTCCTCACCAAATTGGTATCAGAGCCATTAAAAGGCTTGGGAATTGAGAAGTGAATGTCAGAGGGAAGTGAATCCATAGGGGAAAGCACCATGGTGACCAATGCAAAATTGGCAAGAGATCTGATAGAGCAACAAGAAAAGAATAGATGACTTGAGGAAATTGTGGAAGAAATGAAGCACAAACTAGAAGAGGTTGCAGAGACTGCAGGAAAAATGGAAGTGCAGTTAGTAAGGGTTAAAGACAAGGGTAAGGACCACGTTGAGGAAGACATAGAGCCAGAACCTGACCCTCCAGTAGTAGAGGAACCCTTCCTCAAAGCATTGAAGGCATTCAGTGGCAAGGCACTAGAAGGCATCCCTACTTTCATAGGAAGAATGGATGTAGAGTTAGTTATGGAATGGATTGAGGGAATGGAGAATCACTTTGAATGTGATGGGATTACAGAGGCACAAAAGGTGAAGATAGCCAAATCAAGGTTAAGAGGATGAGCATTAACTTGGTGAAAGTTCTTGCAAGAAGAAAGAGAGAAGGAAGGCAAGAAGCCAATAGGAAATTGGAAAAAAATGGTGGCTAAAGTAAAGGAAAACTACCTACCTGAGGACTATGACATCCAATTGCATAAGAAGAGGCAAAATCTCAGACAAAGAGAACTCGATGTAGCTGCCTACACAGAAGAGTTCCAAAAGTTAAGCCTTAGGTCTAGAGTGCAAGAAACTGAAAGCATTAAGGTTGCTAGGTATCTGAACGGCCTTAGATGGAACATACAAGAGGAGTTGAGTCTCTTCACACTTACTACCCTCCATAGCTACTATCAGATGGTTATTAAAGTGGAAGAGAAACTGAAAAAGAAACAAGATTCTAATACCAGGGGTAAAGGAAAAGGTAGAGACCCTAGAGGTGGACATAGAGGAGGTTTTGGTGGAAGGAGCAATGAGAATAGAGGCCAAGGAGATACTAAGGTTGGTGGACAATCCCATGAGACAAATAGTAGAGGGGGATATAGAGGTAGAAGCTCTAACAATGGTGGAAGAGGCAGATCAGGAGGATTTGGGAGAAGTTCTCATTTTTCTTCCATGAAGTGTTACAATTGTGGGCAGTTGGGTCATCCGGCTTATAGGTGTCCTAACAAGCCAGCATCTTCGCAAGGTGAGAAGAAGATCACTTATGTCCAAGAAGAGGACTGTTCCAGGCACTCAGAGGTGAGATTAGATTCAGAGAAAGGAAAGAATCTCATGTTGAGAAGGATCTTGATCAAAGCACCTACCAAGGATGAACACAAACAGAGGAGAGCTCTTTTTAGAGTCAAGTGCAAGATACTAGGTAAGGTCTACAAGGTCATCATTGACTCAGGATCTACTGATAATGTCATATCAGAGGAGGCAGTACAGAATTTGAACCTCATCAAGATGCCCCATGTGTGTCCTTACAAGGTTACTTGGTTGAATAAGGGGCAGAATATATTGGTCAATGAACAAGTATGGGTTGAGTTTGCTATAGGGAAGTATCAAGATATGATACTATGTGATGTGTTACCAATGGATGCATGCCATCTGTTGCTTGGCAGACCATAGAAATATGATAGGGAGGTAGTACACCATGGCAAGGAGAACAAGTACTCATTCAAGAAGGATGGAGTGACTTACAAAATATAGTCTTTGATAGAAGAAGGCACAGTGGAGAAGGCAAAATCCAATGTACTTTTGATGAGTGGAAAGGAATTCCTAAGAGACATGAAGGAGGAAGGAGTTGTCTATGCAATCATTTTGAAACCAAAGGAGGAGGAGTCACCTAGTCGGCTACCTATGACAGCAAAAGTGAAGCAACTGTTGGATCAGTTCAGGGATATCATTTGTGAAGGCACACCGGCTACACTACCACCTAAGAGGGCAATCAGTCATCAAATAGACTTTGTACCAGGAGCAACATTGCCTAACAAGGTTGCATACAAGATGACACTGGAGCAGAACAAGGAGATAGCAAGGCAAGTTCAAGAAATTTTGGACCAAGGGTTGATCAGAAAGAGCATAAGCCCATGTTTTGTTCTAGTGGTGTTCGCACCTAAGAAGGGAGATAAGTGGAGAATGTGTATTGATGCTAGGGAAATAAATAGGATAACCATTAGATATAGGTTTCCTATTCCTAGGATAGAAGACTTAATGGACTGTTTAGGGGGTGCTAAGTACTACTCCAAGATTGATTTGAAAAGTGGCTACTATCAGATTAGGATGAAAGAGGGAGATGAATGGAAATCAGCTTTTAAAACTACAGAGGGGTTATATGAGTGGTTAGTAATGCCATTTGAGCTTACAAATGCACCTAGCACTTTTATGAGGGTGATGAATGAGGTTTTGAAGGACTATATAGGAGTCTTTGTGGCATTCTATTTAGATGATATCCTCATCTTTAGCAAAACAAAAGAAGAACATATGAAGCACCTAGAACTTGTGTTGAAGAAGCTTCAAGAGGAGAAGCTCACCATAAATCTTGAGAAGAGTGAGTTTATGAAGAAAGAGTTAGTCTACCTAGGATTTGTAGTATCTCAAGGGAACTTGAAGATGGACAAGAGCAAGGTTGAAGCCATTCTTAGTTGGCCTACTCCCAAGATAGGGACTAAAGTTAGGAGTTTCCATGGATTAGCACAATTCTATAGGAAGTTTGTTAGAAGGTTTAGTGAAATCTGTGCACCATTCCTTGACACCATCAAAGGAGGACTGAAAACAAAGTTTGTGTGGACCAAAGAATCCAATGAAGGATTTGAAAGATTGAAGAGGGAGATAGCTACCCAACCAATCCTAGTTTTACCAAGTTTTGACAAACCATTCATAGTGGAATGTGATGCAAGCAACATAGCAGTGGGTGCAATCCTAAGCCAAGAAGGTAGGTCAGTGGCATTCTTTAGTGAAAGGCTAAATGAAGCAAAGTCTAGGTACCCATCCTATGACTTAGAGTTGTATGCTTTAGTAAAAGCTCTTAAAAAGTGGAGGCACTACCTATTGCCCAAAGAATTTGTGGTATACACCAAAAATCAGGCCTTAAGCTACATCAAATGGATGGAGTTTTTGCAGTCATACACCTTTACTATCAAGCACAAGAAAGGGGTTAACAACAAGGTTGCAGATGCCCTTAGTAGGAGATTGCTTACCATACAGAGATACAACTGCAGAGTACAGGGGTTGAAGGATTCAAAGACCTATATGAAGGAGATTTTGATTTCTCAGTGATCTACAAGGTATGTACTGATTTTAAAAACCATTTTCACAGTGAATATGTAGATTATACTTTGCAAAATGGTCTATTGTTTAGAGGGAAACAATTATGTGTTCCAAGAGTTTCCATGAGGGAGAATCTTATCCAAGAAAAGCACAATGGCAGTTTGAGTGGACACTTTGGATTGAACAAGACCCTAGACTTAGTGGAGAGGTTCTATTGGTGGCCTAAGATGCAAAGAGATGTAAGAAGGTATGTTGAGCAATGTGGAGTGTGTCAAAAGTCATAGGGAACATCAACAAATGCAGGTCTTTATCAGCCATTACCCATCCCAAATAGACCATGGGAATGCATAAGCATGGACTTCATAGTAGGGCTACCTAGGGCACCGACTGGTTTTGACAGTGTGTTTGTGGTAGTGGACAGATTCAGCAAGATGAGCGATTTTATCCCATGCAAAACAACACATGATGCAAGTCAGATTGCACACCTATTCTTCAAGGAAGTAGTAAGGATACATGGGTTGCCAAAGAGCATAGTTGCAGACAGAGATGTGAAGTTTATGGGACATTTTTGGAAAACTCTTTGGAGGAGGTTGGGAACCAACTTGTCTCATAGCTCAACATATCATCCTTAAATAGATGGACAGACAGAGGTGATCAATAGAGTACTTGGTAATTTGTTGAGGTGTCTAACTAAGGAGTATGGACAAGGATGGGAACAAGTCATTTCACAAGCAGAATTTGCCTATAATGATAGCACAAACAAGTCTACTGGTAAGAGCCCATTTGAAATTGTATATGGGTTACATCCAAGAGGTGTACTTGAGCTAAGAGACCTAAAAGGTTATGGAGAAATCAGTGGACATGCTGATGATTTTGCTCAGTCAATGAGAGAGGTTCATGAGCAGGTAAAGAAGACATCAATGGAGGCTAACCAGAAGTTGAAGGCTAAAAGAGATGAAGGGAAGAGAGATCTACAATTTGAAATAGGTGATTTGGTGATGGTATACTTGAACAAGGCAAGACTACAGAAAGGCATACAAAGTAAGCTATAGATGAAAAGGATAGGGCCATGTAGAGTGTTGGCTAAGTATGGATCAAATGCATATAAGGTGGAGTTACCCAAGAAGATGTCCATTTCGCCTATCTTCAATGTGAAGGACTTGGTGAAGTATAAAGGACCAGAAATGGATGAGGAACAATATAGTGTTGAGGTGAGTAAGGATGTGTAAGGAATCAAGGTACCTGATCAGATCAGACCAGAGGTTGACAAGATTCTGGATTCAAGGGTGAAGAAGAAGACTAGGCACAAGACATACATGGAGCACCTAGTGACGTGGAGACACCAACCAAATTCAAAGGCTACTTGGACACCAGTGAGTGATTTCAAGAAGCATGGAATCAGTGAGATGTTCTTAACACTATAGGTTCCTTAACTTCTTTGTTGTAGGGGGGGAATGGTGCAGGAGCACCTTAAGGTCTTTTGGAGAGATCTTTGCAAATTTTGGCTTGTAGGTGGTTCTAGCCAGCCACCAAGGTAATAAGTACTAGGTTATAAAGTCCCAAGGTTGAATTGAAGTGTGTGTGGTGGAAAAGTTAGGTTAGTTTAGAGCCTTGAGGTTTGGGAAAGCCTTAATGAGGAGATTAGGCAAATCTTGACAATGTTGTCTTAGCAATTTGTCCTAAAAGTTTGAAAATGGCAATAATGTTGTTCTAAGCCCGACCTAAGGGTCCTAACATGTGGGAATAAGGTATATAAGGTTAGAAAAACCCTAATATGACATGTGGGAAAGCTATTGTACGGATTGAGTTTTGGAAAGAAGAGATTGTGACTTGGAAAAGAGCAAATTTGTTTGATTTCTGTGACAGAGCCTTCATCCAGTCAATTAATGGATTGAAAGGACTGAACTAATTCTTTGATACTTTCATTTGTGATATGTTCCTACTTTGTGTAGCATTGGTTTAGTCATTTAGTTCTATTGGTTAAGGTTTTTCAAGTTCTTTTGGGTTCTTGGTTTCACTGTCCGGTTCAGGGACAGTTTTGTAAATAATGATCCCCACTTGACTTCCCGTGGCAAAGCTTCCATTTCCACTTGGAATCAAGTAGGGGACTATTTATATAGTGTAGATATGGCTTTAGGAGTCTTTGTTTGCAGGGGATTTGGTGTAATCATCAAGCTCTAGGCGAGTGCAGAGGCATTCTGGCTAGTTGCTTGGACAAAATAGCAACAAGAAGACTTGCTAAATGGATTGGTTTGTGCCAATTAGTGGTGTAGGGGTGTAGGGGTATGTTATTTGAATATTTTTATGCAAGGAGAACTACAGAGGAGGCCATTAGATCATTCAATTAGATGTAAGAAATCGGACTATGTTACATACCCTAGAAACCCTTGAAAATAGGGGTTTGGTGAAAGTCCTATGTACGAACACCTTGGAGGTCTAAGTCCTGGAAAATCTTACAGCCTAGGAGGTCTAGAGAAGGAATCCCTAAAGATTTTGGGGGTTTGTTAAGGGATTTTTGGAGTTATTCAAAGAACACCATGTTTTGGAGACCTAATTGAACAAAAAGGCTACAAGGCCTAAAAACTAAGTTTCTTGAATTTGATAGTCAAATGAAGAAAGAATCCAACAAGATGGATCAGAGTGGAGCAAGATCACTCAAGGGATATCTGGAAGACCTATTCCAAGTCCCAAGAAATGTTTGGGAACTTTGTAGAAAAATTGAGCCCATGGGAGCTTATGGTGGTTTGAGAGCAAACATGAGCATTTGAAATTGGTGGAGAGTTCTATAAGGAGATAGGGGTCTTAGGAGTGACCTCTGAGTAGGGTAGTGAAGAATACCCTAGCAAGACCAAAGAATAGGTCTTAGGAAGAGAAAATGATCTCTTGAGAGATAGCACTCCTCACCAATGCCTGTCAATGAGCTACAAAACATAGTCTCCTTTCTGCAAAGGACTCCAAAAGTCACAAAACAGAAAAGTACCAAGTAAGAACTAACTCCAAATGAGTTGAAAAAGTGACTAAGTACATCAACTTCAAATAGTTCCACCAAACAAGGAGTCTCCAACCTCATTTTTTGTAAGCCTCCAAAAAGCCTAAAATCTAACCACTGAAACTTCGCCAAAAAGGCTCCAAAGTGTTTGGAAAGGTCAATTTTGACCAAGTCAAACATTAAAAACTCCCAAAATTGCTCCAAGATACTCCAAAAAGCCTTTTAAAGGAAAAACAACTTCCCTATATTCTTTCCTCATGTTGGCCTTGTCCATTAATCTTCAATTACACCCTCTTTTGGCCCATTCCTGAAAACTAACGCCATTATCTTTGCATCATAAATAATATTAAAGTGATTTATAAAATATCACTTTAACAATATTTTCACATTAAAATTTGATGCAAAAGATAAAAAGCAAACAAAAAAATTACACAAGCAAAAAAATAATAAAAGACAAATTAAAACAAAGGCAAAATAAAATGCCTAAGTATCAATCAGCCACGATATGCATTACCTTGCAGGTTTGGTTTTTTGAAAACAAGAGTGAAAAAACACCCTTCATCAGCATTAGTATAAGGAAATTAGGGTAAAACCCTAAAAGACTAAAGAATGATAAGAAAATCAAAATCATTTCATCATGCCTTTGGTCAAGCCTTCAGAAAAAACCATAGGCGTCGCCATGAGGGTTTCATCAAAGATTCTGAGAATGCATCCTTTACACGGTTTTGAAGAAATAAAACAATCAATAGTTGGTAAGCCTTGACCCCTGTATTTTTTTAATGTTTCAAACATTTCTTCACAAAAAAAATAATGATTTTTGGTCATGGCTGTATACCAAGTTGCTCACATTTCCTTGTTCAAGCATGAAAAATTCTTTAGTATTCTCTGTATTTCTTAAATCTGAAGCAAAACTCTAGCGTATCTTTTCCCTTCCTTTATGAATACTAACCTTTTCAAAAATTTACAAGTTCAGGGGTTTCCAAAACCCGTGTTGTTTCAAATAATTTTCATTCCTGTTAACTTGAGGGCTTTCTATAGAAAATATGCTCTACCTTTGTTCTATAGTAGGTCGTGACTTCATTTCATATTCCTCATTTGCATTTTTGGAAAAGATTTTATCTTCTTCAAAGGCCGTTGTCATACTTATTGCAGGTATTAAAAATTTGACTCCTGGGCTATTAAATATCACGCCTGCATTGCATGAAGACATCTCTGCATTTTCCTTTCTTATAGCTTCTCACCAAGGGTTTCTTCCTCATTTCATTGTCCTAGTTCATTTTCAGGGCTCTATAACATCATAAAAAAGCATTGAGATTTCCTTCATTGTTTGTTTTTTTTTCAAGATGATTTTCTCTTTAAGCAATGTATTGTGCCCTCAACTTGGCATGACAGTCCCTAAGCCCAAATTAGTGTCTGCCCTTTTGGTACAAAATGAACATTTGTCAACATGGTCATAGCTCTCTTTATCTAGTGATAGCTTTAGCTTTAGTGACTTTCCTTTGAGGATTGCGGAGTGTCCCTATCAAATTTTGAAAGACTGTTGTTCCTTGCATATGATGACTGTTTAACAAATGCCACTACCCCTCATGTCATGAGGGCACACAGTCCATTTAAACTTACTAAAGATAGACCATCAACATGTCAATTCTGGCATGAAATTCTTTTGGAAGCCTCCACTATATACCTCCAAAACATCCAGCTAAATAAGTGAGATGACCGTATGCTCCATGGAATATCTTAAAATCTTGATTACACTTCAGCCACTACAGCTCTTTTGGATTGATGTATCTTTTCATAAAGCCTAAGTCACCTTGCTAATCACCTTATTCTAGATATTTATTTGGCCCATCCCACACAAGAGAAAACAATCTTGCTTCACTGCAAGTATACTTGACTACTTACTCCAACTTAAGAGCTCTCAGTCCAAGCTTGCATCATTTCTACTCAAGACTCACTCTATATTTTGATATCACAACAAACAATGTGACTTATGGGATCAACATATGCAAATGGCTAAGGTACAAAACCTTGTTGAGATGACTATGCATGTACCCCTAAATGTGTGATGATGTTACCTTATAAAGTATGGTTGGTTTCCTCAAACCACTAGTGCAAAGGACTTGTCATATGTTGTAACTTTCATCCTTTTCTTGTAAGAATTACCAACTGCCCCTTGGCTTCCTATTGTTGAAGATTGTATTTGATTTCCTTTGAGATAACCTCCACTATGGATATAAAACTCAATCAGAAGGAATGTCAAGGAAACTCTCTAATCTACTAAAAATGCATTGAAAGTCCTTGCATTGATGGTCCTGTAGAATGTCATGACATGCAATATAAGTCTTTTGTTCTCAGTATAGGCACTGTCCTTTTTTATATCATAGATAATCATTGTCATATGATATTATTTTATCAGCAATCATGAGTTCCACCCATATATACTCATTGTTTAAACTGGAAACTTATCTTATGCATAAGATCATGCTTATTTTCATAGTGTTGACTATCTCAGAAGATCTATCATTGTATATGCTCATTTATGTTGGAGAACTGTATTATATTGTTTGATTTGGAACTCCTACATGTATTAATGTCACTAACTTTGCATTTTCTGAAGATGGTTTCTCACTGTGATCACTGTAAAAGGATTTGCACCTTACACTTGTAGCTTGTCATTGTTTTGTCATTATCATCATTTAAGCATTTTTTCATTGAATACAATTGTTCCATTTAGCTTCTGCAATTGCTCCTTGAAGAAATGCTTTATGAACTTAATATGTATGCATGTTCACCATCATTCCATGACCATGTTGATATGATGACCTTTAACATGCATTTCCCTCCAAAATAAGCTCAAATGAGCTCATTATTTGATAAACTCAGCTTGTTGGGCTCAACCCTTGTGGGAGCCACATTTTAACCCACATGCTTTAATTTAATAAATCAAAACAATAACATTGTTTTCCCTATATCTGCATAGGAAACAAACAAGTTAGAGAAAACATGTGCATGTTTTAGGTGTGTTAGATGACTTTGATGGTTCTCCATGACACCTAAAGTATGTATACTTGCTTAATGCATTTTGAAGATCAGTTTATATATGCATAAACGTATGTTCATGTACGGTTAGAGACTTTTCGTTGCTTAGAGCATTGCTCTAATACCATTACTTTTTCCATATGTAGGACTAGGAGCAGTACAGAGCTAGGAAGGACATAAGCAACTTAGGGTAGCAGCAGGACAAGACAACACAAGGCAACAGATCTAGAACCAGTCATTCTCAGGCAATGACTGGTTTCCCTCCTTGTATGCACATTTATTTTATTACGTATTCATGTATATACTATTTCCTCAATTTGCATTGAATAAGTAAGTCAGTCTCACGGCTTGTGTGAGACAATGAACACTCTTACATTCAATAAATATTACTTTTTAGAAATATTTGTGTAAATCTTTTCTCTATTGTATGCACTTGTATAAGTGCAATGATCAGTTACAATAATCTTGTAATCTTTTTCTGATTTTTTTTTTTATACAATTGAGTGTAATGTAGGAAAGTTAATAAAATGTACCTCATTTTCCTCAGTTTTGAATCAAAAATCTCTACCCGATTGAGCTATAAGTGAAAATTTGGTAACAGTTATCAAAAACTTGAAAATGACAATAACTATCATTCCAAAAATGAGCATAGAGTTGCGTCTAGTCACAACTACAAAGACATGAGCTATGACCAAGGAAGAGATTATGGTTTTCTATGGAAGAAGTAACATTACAGAGGTAGAGGCTGAGGTAGAAGTAGGGATAGTAGTAGAGATAAAAGACATATTCAATCTTGTCATTGTAATAAATTTGGTCATTATGAGTCTAAATGTTGGAATAAGCAATCTACTCATAGAACTATAGAAGACACATAAAATCTATTTCTTTCTTATTTGAATACAATTTCTAACAAAGAAACTTTGTGGTATATTGATTCTAGTTTCTCTTCACATATGAATTCTAGTAAAACAATATTTATTGATCTTGATGAAAAAATAATAGTACTTTGGTGTCGGGGGATAATAAATCACATGGGACTAAAGGAGAAGGAAAAATTGAAGTAACTATGAGAATGGTAACATTACACATATTTTTGATACTTGGTTAGTTTGTACTCTAAAAAGAATTTATTATTAGTTGGTCAAATGCTTGAATATAATTATCAAGGTATTTTTATCAGGATGAATGTATAAATAAAACTAAGTCACAAAGAAATGTAGTGTTTGCATGAGCACAAATGATAGGCGATTAAATGTTTCGTCTTTTCTTTTCTTCAAGTAATCATGACTTGAGTACAATAGAACTACATGGAAATCATGTTTATGGCATCTAAGGGATGGGATTTTCAATTTTGGTGGTTTTCTTTTACTTAAGAATAAACATATAGTTGAGGGATTGGGATTTCTTAAGAGTAAATAGGAAATTTGTGAAGAATGTTTGTTTGGAAAACAACATAGAACTACTTTTCTTATTGGTTTGTCTAGGACTAAATAACCTCTTTAATTTATTCATACTGATTTGTGTGGTCCTATGGTGACTCTCTCATTAAATAAATCTAAGTACTTTCTTAATTTTTTTATTAGTTTTCTCATAAAACTCAGGTCTACTATCTGGCTAATAAATAAATAAGAATTCATAAGTTTGTTGAGTTCAAATAGTTAATTGACAACCAATAGTGGCATGGTGTGATGGTTAAGTTGTGTTCTTATTCTTGTCATCAAGGTTCAAACCCCATTGGGGTGTAATTGTTGAGAATTTATATTGGGGATGAGGTACCCCGTTTGTGACTTCGTCGGTTCATAACTCCGAGTCAAAAGCATTTACCCCTCTTAATAAAAAAAGGTTAATTAATGAAAAATTGGTCAATACATTAAGGTCATTAGATCAAATAATGGGGTGTGTATACATCAAACATATTTTTGGATTTTTATAGACAACATGGGATTCATAGAGATTTTACCACTTCCTAAAAATGGAGTTGTTGAGAGGGAAAATATGACTATTATTTAAATGGATAGAAGCATGATGAAGAAAAAGAACCTAGATAAAAAATTGGATAGAAGCAATGACTATTGTAATCTATTTGTTGAATAAATCCCACAAAAATAGTTCATGGAATGAATCCTAAACAAGATTGATTTGGTTTTACACCATCTATTACTCATATAAAGGTGTTTGGTTGTGTTGCTTATGCACATATACCTAGGGAAAAAATAATAAAGTTGGATGAGAAACCTCAAATACATTTTATTGGTTATGGTTTTGAAAAAAAAATATTATAGATTATATGATCATATCAATAAGAAATTAACCATAATTAGAGATGTCATATTTGACGAAAGAGCACAATATACTCCTAAAGAAAAGGATGAGAAAATTGAGATTGATTTGAATAAATCTAACCCCCTTGTGAATGATATAGGTGAAGAGGACTCTTATCTACTTGTGTTTGATGAATTATAAGTCATTAATAATGTGAAACCTTCATCCTTAAATGTGGAGATGATGCAAGAGAATCCCGAGTGTATGACAATCCACATCACCCAAAAACAGTTTGGTTTAAATTTCATTTTTTTCTAGTTTATATTGCATTTTTGAAGTTTTGTGATTGATTCCAAGAGTTTGGTTTAATTCGGATTTGATGACTGATTTTTGATGGAGATCGAACAACATTATTGTCAATTGTTGACAAAATTTTCTGTATCAATATATGTTTTGAACTATGCAGATTTATCGTCATAATATTTGCTGGATTTAATTCTAGGTCTTGAAGATCGACTCTATCAAAGATGAAATATTTCCCCATTTTAGTGTATTGACTTTTATTATTACTATGAACCAATGTTCTACCAAATTTAGCATATTGTTTCTTAAGCAGTTGTCAATAAAGTAAAATCAATGCAAATGAACATTCAAAGGTTAGCACCATATTAAGGTGAAAGCGAATAAAACAAAGAGAAGGAGGCCACACAGCTGATAAAACCATTTAAAATTTCAAAAGATAGAGAATACGAGGGGGTCGCGACATATAAAAAGGCAAGTAGACAGAGTGGAAAGAGTTTGCCAAATAAGTGAAATAGGAAGGGGGCACGATGGTTATAGGAGGGCAACAGACAAGGTGGGCGAAAAATAGGGGAGATAAAGAGGGGCGACACCATTTTGAAAGAAAAGGCTGCCAAATAAAATGCAGATGTGGACAGTGAATGGGGGTCGTGCCAAAACCATGCCATTGTGAACAAGTAAAGTGCAGATAAAACATATCAAAACAAAAAGCAAAGGGCCGCATCATGGCTGTAGAAGGAGGAAATAAATGCATATTGAATTGTGCACAGAAGAATGGGGTTGCACCATTCAAAAAAATGAAGATTTAAAAATTTTAATGTTGAGTGAATATAAGAGGAGGTCACGTAGGAGAGCAAAGAATTCAAGGAAGAATGAAGAGAGAAAAGTCTTTAGCAGGTCACACAATGTGGAGATGAAGAACATGGGAATTGAAAATCAGATTAAAATTGATCTTACATATTGAAAACAGTATCTTGCATGTAAATTGTGAAGAAATTTTATTGTGTTTTGAAGGATTTTAATGTTAATGAAATTGGAGTTGTGAATTGAATTGAATTTCTATTTGGCAAATGAAATTGTCAAAAATCGTTTAAATTGGAGATGAGATGTGTAATAAATTATGAAGTTTGAAATTGAAATAGTGAGAAGGGGAATACTGCCTATGCCTTGTTGGGGTGGAATTGAATTGTATAGGTTAGAGAAAGGAGGAAGCAATCTTCTCGTTTGCGTCAAGAGACTAGGAGATATTATAAATATCAAAGAAGAAATGAAAAGAATTATCTCCCATCACTCATGTTGGACGCTAATTTTTTATCAGATGACTACGAGGTCTCATAGAAAATTTAACTATGCTCTCATGGCTCATGTTATGTAGAATGATGACCAAAAATATTTTGTAGAAGCCATTGGAAAAGAAGAGTGGATTGCAGCCATGAAGAGTGAAATGACATCGATTGAACATGATGACACTTGGGATTTTGTTGAATCCTATCAAGGATGTTGTAGGTACAAAATGGATACATAAAACTAAACATAAATATGATGGGAGTATTGATAAACATAAGGCTAGATTGGTTGCAAAAGGGTACACTCAACTAGAAGGTATTGAATATATTAAAAAAAAATAGTCTGTAGTTAAGATGGATATTGTTAGATTACTCTTGTCTTTAGCTGCTCAAAATTGAGGGAATGTTTATTAAATGAATGTTAAGAATCCTTTTTTAATGGTTATATTGATAAAGAAGTTTATGTTTCTCAACTTCAAGTTTTTGAAGTACCTTCGAAAAAAAAACATTTTGTTTATAAGTTGAAGAAGGCTTTGTATGGTCTAAAACAAGCACCTAGAGCATGGTACTCCAAAATTGATTCCTACCTTCAACAAAATGGTTTTGTAAAGAGTCAATCTAATCCTAATCTTTGCATTAGACATTTTGGTTAGGATATTCTCATTCTTAGTCTATATGTGGATGACCTGACATAGACTAGGAATAAGTCTTATGTTTTTGCTAAATTTTAGAGAAACAATGGTTTTAAAATTTCAAATGACTAGTTTAGAACATTTGTATTATTTTCCTGGTCTTGAAGTTTGGAAACATACATATGGTATATTTTTTCATAACAAAAGTATGTTTTAAATCTTCTTCAGAGGTTTCATATGTAGGATTGCAATCTTGTGGCCACACCTATGAAAGTTGGAGTTAATTTGTCCAATCTTGATGATTCTCCTTTTGTGAATCTCACTCTCTATGGATAATTAGTTGAATGTTTACTTTATTTCACCACTACTAGACCGTATATCACATATGTTGTAAACCTAGTATCTAGGTTCATGCTAGAACCTAAGGAGACACATTGAAGTGTTGTTAAAAATATTATCAGGTATCTTCAAGGGGCCTTGCATTATGGCATTTATTTTTAGCATTCCAAGGAGAGTAATTTGGTTGGACATACTAATCCTTTTTGGGTAGGCTCTATAGATTATCAAAATTTTATTTCTGGTTATATATTTAGTCTTGGTTCTACAGTCATGTCTTGAAAATTCAAGAAACAACCCATTGTATCTCTTTCTACTACAACTTGGCTAAATAAAAAGCTACCACTTTTGTTGCTTGTTATGTTGTTTGGTTGATGAGAGTGCTATATGATCTACAACAAATCTAGGATGGTTCCATAGTGTTGTATTGTGACAATCAAAGTGTACTATTTAGATGAGTAAAAATTCAACATTCCATAATAGAACTAAGCACATTGACATTCAACACCATTACATATGTGAGTTAGTTTAGCAAAGCTTGGTTAAACTTGTCTATTGTTCCACTACAACATAAATTGTTGATATTTTCATAAAGCCTTTTGCTCGTGATCACTTTCAGACATTTTGTAGATTACTTGGTGTTCTTCTCAATGTTCATTATAGAGGAGAAATGGGATAAGCTAATGAACATTTTTTCTTGTTTTTTATTTATAATGTTAATTATGGGGGAGTATGTAAGATAATAAACATAGTTATTAATTTACAAGTTGTTGTTAATAGTAAGTTATGGTAGATTATGTGTCAATTACGGTAATAGTTGTATGATTTAGTTTTCAATCAACTTGTATAATTGAACATTTTTGTCAATGATCAATGATAAGGAGTTTTGTGTCCTTCAAATTACATTACATTTTTATGTATTGATGATCTACAGATCATCATTAAAATTTTAGTTATAATTGATCAATACCTTCATTTCTAACACACAATGATTTCCTCATTCATTTTTAGTGAGCACATAAATCAATATAAAATCTATTATTTGCAATACATGTCACCATCATCGCATGGAATATATTGAATATGTATGAAAACAACATGCTCATAGAGTCCATTATGAGTAGCATCATATAAGTTCATTATGAGTAGTATCGTAGAAGCATAGATAGTATCATAAGGATTGCAAAATAATTAGGCTTTACAAGGAATCCATTATTTTAGTTGTATACACCATAGCATGAAAAAGCACAACCATGAGCCGCGAATGCTTTCCACACCAAATTATACTAAACACTGATTCTATGCCTTCTCTTTTGGTTCAGTTCTCCCCTTCATAGGAGAGTGCCTAAAAGCTCAAAGTCAATCAAGATATACAAAGCAAGCCTTACAAGATTTTCACTACAAGTAACTTTTTCTCTCTCTCCAATCTGCATCTTTAAGGGATTTATAACAATGCAAGGCCTTCTACCTCCACATACCCAATTTACAAGTGATAAATGCACACTTACCCAATTTAGCATGTTGGAATCAGTTTTGGAGGGGGCTCTGCAAGAGCCGGTGAAGGTTTGTATGATGCATAGTCCGCAGCAGTGTCCACACCCTCCTTTTCAGATTCCCCAAGAGAAGCTCCGCCCCAAGAAGATGGAGCATGGCTCTGCAACAATCAAAATCCAAAAGAACTAATCATGAGTTTTTCTATCACATTCACTCTTTTCAATGAGCTAAATACATGGTGTTTCAGAGTTGAGAAGAGCCTTGCCTTTTGCATATGTTTAGTCATCATGAAATTGGATTTCGGATCGTTATTTCCTGCAATCAAGATTGGATTTTAGACTTGGTCCACATTGGAACTTACTGTCGTTTGTCTAATTAATTTTAAAATAGAAAATATTTTGACGAAATAGATACCCATCAATTTTTAACTTCCAATTGAAAAGATATCTAACATTACAAACCATAAAGATATTCATGAAGGAAACAAGAACGTGTATTGTATACCTGCACTGTCTGCTGCTACAGAAAGCAGAACAAATGTAGAAATGATGAAGACAATCACATTGAATGTAATGCTTGTAACTCTCCTCATCCTTGTCACAAATGCCAAGATAGGGGTAAACTCCTTGCACCGAGACAAGTTATTTTGCTGATTTATCTTGGTCGCAGAAAAAGAAGGAAAGAAAACCAGATTTTCCAAAGCGTGAGATTCTCTGTTTGTGTGAGAAATGATGAAAGCAATTGATGACTAAAAGTGGAGCAGAATCAATTCGGGGTGGTCACTTGCTAAGGTGAATTTCTCATTCAAATCACAAAAGCTTCCTTCGTGGAAAGGACTGATTGCGTCTCAGTCGCCATCGGTCAATCACTTTAAAACTTCAATGATTTTGTCGCTTCTTTGTATGCTTTCGATACACTTCTTTTCTCTTTGAACATATTCCTGGCCCAGCAACCTCCCTTACCCATCCTTTTGGCTTTTCTAGAACAAAACTAAATAGAAAAGTGTCTTTGGTTTTGTTTCAATGCTGTTTTGTTGGCTGTTTAAATGATATGTTTGTGTTTTTAGTTGAGCTACAATTCATATGAATCAGTTAGAACTCAAACTTAGGATCTTCTATTTGTTATTGGAGTATTCTATCAATTAAACTATTGGCCTCTCTTTGGCCACCCATGTTTGATCTAGGTGTGATTTATTTTCAACATTTTTATCATATAATTTTGTTGTTATAAGTGAACGACTTAACCAATCAAATTGCTGATTGATACATAAAATATTTCACTTTTCAATCATTTTTATTTTTTGGTGAAGAATTTTATATCATCCACAAGATCGTTTTGCTATTAACTAGCTCTTGCATCTTGTAAGGATGTAAGGGGTGTGTCGATATGATCGCATAGGCTTGTTTACCAGCAAGGAGAATAAATGTTTTATGGTGATCGTTAAGTTGTTTCACAGTGTGAGACAGGTTTGGGGGGAACTTGTGGACTTGCATGTCCACTTATAAAAAGCCTATCAGCTAAATATAGGAGCACAAGTATTAAGTTGAAAGCTCTCTGGTTAAGAGTCAAGGATTGAGGAGTATCTATTTTTCCAAATTCGCCTGGAGCATGATCTCAGCCTCATCCCTTATGTTGGTGGAGCCTTGTACTTAACAAGATTGGATCCCTAGTGGAGTCATTTAGAACCATTCAACTTCACCAACAAACTAAGGGCCCATTGATAGTCATTTCTGTTTTGATTTTTAATTAGTTCTACAATATATTGACTCTTTAAACTCTTGTTCTTGATGCTTTTTGGAAACCATGTAAAAGTGTTTTGGAACGAGACCTATACCTAAATGTATTTCAAAGAAGTATAAAGAGAGTTTGGATTTGAAATTTTGATTTTTTGAAAGGAAAATAAACATTCCTATAAGTTTAACTTAAGCTAATTAAGTAAATGTAATCAGTTAAACACATATTAGTTTAGATTAAATGATGTCATTGGGAATGATAAGTCAAAAAATTGCAACAATTATTTTAGGATAGTGTAAAGGAAAAGCGTACTTAGTTCTATCATCGAAGAAGGTATGTTGTTTGATGAAGATTTTGGGATGGGCTCTATCTCTAGTTTGGAGGTCAGATCTCTCTATTAGTTAAATGCCACATATTCTATAATGTGTTTATGTGTTGTCTAGGATCAAGTTTGATGATTTAGGTCAAATTTATGACTATGAACCTATCTAAGTTCAAACTTGATTCTATGCAATGTCTACTCTTGCTCTTTCTCTTGCTTGTTAATCCAATCTACTCCATTATGATATCTAATGGCTAGTGATATTTAAAAACACCTAAAAAAGGTTGTCATCATGTTGCAAGGACATATGTTATCCAAGGTTAACCCTTAGAAATATGTGTTAGGTATTTGAAGATAGTAGGCAAGGGCCATGGATTGGTGTTCATAGATTTGTTACTCCTTTTAGTGCATCAATCAAAGTGTGTTTGTATTGATTGCTCCTTCTATACTCTAGGATGAGAGAAGATGCTTGAGAGATGAGAAAAGATGAACGAATGGTACTGAATGCCTTTAAATACTAGCACATAGCATTAAATTTTGTAAAATATGTACTTAGTCAAATTAGAGTAGGATAATAAAGGGAATAAATTAGCCATACTTAAAAATTATAAATTTTAGAAAGGTTGGGATTAAGTCTACAAATGTGGGGTTAATCCCATGACCAAAAAAATGACCTTGTATGGGAAAATGGTCAAATATGGGTGGGTGAAAATTGTATCTCTAGGTAGTTGTACAAATATGTGCAATAAATATATGAATAAGAAAATATATTAGAGTATGCATGTATAAGGATAACATAGGGCCTAAATGTGTGGAAATATGGGTGCATAGGGATGGATTAAGGTTAGGGAAATGAGATCAAATTTACACAAGATTGCACCATTTATTTATACGTACATGTACTTAGATTCTCCCAAAATGACATAATACTAAGTGGGAAATGACATGGCTATGCAAATTTCACCATTATATTTTTCTCCTACTTTGAGGGGCATGTGAATTCTAGAATGAACATGTATCTCAAAATACGTAGCACTCATAAACATGCATATAAAATAAATTTTTAGACATCAAGAAATATGAAGGGGATTCTATATAAATCAGTGGACTCAACAAGGTGTCATTGTGTCCTTTTTTATGCTCTCATTAAGAAAAATGCAAAACAAATAAAAATCATACAATGAATAGCTTCTATCTCACAAGTGAAAGTTAGGCACTATTTTGACTTACACAAATTCCCTAGCTCTTCTTGAATTGGAGACCCTCTCTTTGAATTCAAGTAGTTCACTATTTTTATTAAGTGTGTTCGATACCATTTATAAATACTCAATAGTTTAGTTGATAACCACTTTAAATAAAATTATATTTCCTATGAAATTCCCATATAAATAACCTTGGCTTTATGTGTTGCAATGCCCATATTAGGTTAATATTTCACCTTATTCAACATCTATGCTAACTAGTGTTACTTAGACTAGCATATGAATCATTAAATCACTTAGTTTATGCCTAAGTCTTTATATTGGACTACACTCATGCACCTTTGTTATACTTTTAGGTTGAATTAATTTTGTTGATGGTAAAATTGAATTCATTTCATTACTATATAAAGGTTACCAAAGACCACCTTGTGGACATAGGGGTGCTTAGATAGTCTTAAGAGAATATTACACATTTTTGGATTGAAAAACATCCAATGGCTCATTTTGAGTGCAATATTTTTTTTATCTTTAACATCCAAACTCTCATAAGCCCCTTGAACTCATATTGATGGCTATGAGTGTTCAAATATGCAACATAAGGTCTTAATGATGATAAAATTTATGGTCAAACACTTGTATAATATGATTTTGAACTATAAAGCTAAGCCCTACAATTATAGTGAAGGAAAAACCTTGCAATAATTTATAAAATAATCATGATTGTGATGGGATCAATTTAGCATTAATCATAAGCATTAAGAAACTGAGCTAGGACCAAATAATATATAAACTGAATTAAACCCAAGAAAATGTGATATATATGATAAATTGAGACAACAAGGGCTTCTTGTAAGACTGTGAACAATAATAATATTTATTTAGGTTACAAATTTAGAACTAAAATGTAATGTTTTGTTATACTGACTGTGATCAATTGATTTTTTAGGAAAAATGAAATTTTAATAAACAACTTAATTTTGTAATAAAACAAACTTGTTTAAGAGATGCAACCATTACAAATTGTTTAAATGAATTTACCTTGAATAAGATTCTTGATTTAAGTATGCATGATTTGTGTGTTTTTTTCATTTGTAATGCCACAAGTGCATGTTCCATGCTACAAGTTCAAAATGGTCTTTTCAATCTTAGATAGCATGCATCAAGTTGTGAGATAATGCATAAGAGGCCAAGGTGTGGGATAAATAAACAACTTGAACATGATCATGTGATTTGACTTGTGTTTTATGATGTATTGGTCACCACATCTTGAATTGATTATGTAATTATGCTCTAATTGGAATGATACCAAAATATTTAAAAGCTCACCCAAATATGCAGTTACTTATCTAATTATTGGACCTCGAACAATACACAAGAGAAATTGCATTGATGTTTAAGACTCATAGTTAGGTGGTTTTTAATAGTTTATTAGAATTTGATACTAATTGATATGTTGCAAGATTATTATTGGACCGAAATTCAATTTTGATGATAAATGTTTTCCATTTACATTGTGGTTGGATTATTATTTTGTTGGAGTGCACTTTAGACCATGAAGTGAGACCATTCAAATTAGAAAGTTGTCAAAATTTTATCACTAACTACTAATGACAAAAGAATATAGAAGATAATATAAAAAATGTGACATATATAAATATTTCATTGTAACAAGTTTTATGGAGACTTTGATATGCACTGTGGATTGCTATATTTTTACTTGAACATGGGACTAGATTAATGACATTAAAGGAGACATGTTGATACTTAAAATTCAATTAGGACTAAACTCTAGAGTTTGAAGACATTTTATATTATAAATTAAATTTAAATTTAAATTTTTTAGTTGAAAAGAGGGAACGAAACTAAGTTTTCCCTCCATAGGAAACATACAAATTTCTCATAAATTAACATTATAATAAGTTGAAAACCATTCATTTAAAAATTATATTGAAATACCATTACTTTCTACACATATCTCTCTTTGTTCTATAGTTTTCCAATATAAGTTATGATATCTAATTTTTTATCTACAATTTAGTTAAGAATTTAATGAATCCAACTTAGTGCTTCATAGCATATCTTTAGTCTTGCTAATCATGAGACTATTATGTTTTCAACCTAAAAGTTATAATGGAGTTCTTTGTGAAACTTTGCATTAAGATTGTGATGGTGCACATGTATTCAACCTAGGCATGAAGTATGGTGGATGTATACACATATTCATAGTTGATTAGTCCTAAGGAGATTTCTCCTAGCTATGTGAATTATATTCAAGGAAGGATTATTTTCAAATTGGATTGATTTTTTCACAAAAATAGATTTAGTGGTAGGAGGAAGTAGGCTCATCCTTAACCTTTCTTTTATTCCTTTATTGTTTGTATTTTCTTTAAAATATGTTAGATCAATGTTAGATTTAGGATTTTATTTACATTTAGAATTAGAATTTCAATTTACTATCATGTTCCTAAATTATTGCATTAGCTTGAGTTCAAATATTTATTATTGGAACTTTATTAAAAAATTCATGGAATAGCTAGGATTTGAAATCTAGGAGCTCTCATAATGTCATGATGTTGATTGAATCCATTACAAATGGTCCATCATTAATTTTAAAGGTGAACAGTGGTTCCTAAGTCATGATTTCTTAAAACACTATAATAAATCAGAGAAATATTAATGATTTGGATGACACAATCGATGGTGGTAGTAGTTGAAATAATTTTTTGGTCTTGTCCATAAAAGTGAATGTAAATATCTTTCATTGTGTTAAATATATCCCCAATCCTTCATTTTATATTGGCTTTATATTTCTTTCTTTTTTCAAATTCTAGAAATTTGATTATGGGTGGTGACAAAGTGAGGATTGAACTCTTGTCTTATCAAGAGCTGCACCAAAACATTGATTTTAGTAAAGTGGAGACATTGAGTTTAGTAAAGTGGGGATTGGTTCATATTTTTATGCTATGAGAGGGTATGATCCTTATATTTTGATCATTTTTTATAGTCATAAATAGTTTTAAGATTGATATTGGGCTTAATCAAATTTGAGGTGATGGAAAATACTCCATTGTTGATACAAGCCTCACTATCGAAGGTAAGAAGATAAAATGCATGAGGTATAGTAGGAATAAATGATTTATAAATCAATTTATTCTTAATGAAGATAACATCATCAAATAACAAAATGGGTATAGGAGAGAACTTCCATACCCTTGGAATTTCCATTTACTTATCATTTCTTTAAAACCATCTATGTAATTTATTTTAATTATATTTTCTTATTATCTTATGTCATCTTCAAAAAATTATGTGAAAGAGATCTTATGTAAAAAGGCTAGTTTTCCTCTACATTAGGGGGTTATTTTCTATTTGTATTACTTTTAAGTAATACCCTTGAAACTGCTTACTATCATTTGAATGTTTTTATTTTCCTATCCTTAAGAGAAATAAGAGGAATACAAGAAAATTTAGAGAGATGGAAGACTCAATTAGCAATATGATGAGTTTGAGTAAATAAATCATAAATTTATTAATACAAGTTTGTATATTCTACATAAAGATAAGAAAAAAGTGAAACAAAGAAAAAGAGATGAATAAGTGGTTGGATTAGATGTCTAAGGTAAAGGACCTAGGTTTGATCTTTTGTGTGGTGTTGTGAGGGTCTTTTTTTAAGTTTCATTAAGATGGAGATCAACAAGGTGAGTAGACTGAATTTCAACCATGGAGGTGAGCCAATCAGACCTGGATCTACATCGTATTGAGTCTTGGTATGGATTGGAATTGATTTTCTCTGATTAACTTAATTAGACTATGTGCCCTAATATGAAAATTGCAAGATTTTGACAATTAACAAACTGAAAGAGTGAATTGTAGGCAAATCTAGGAAGGGCGGAGTGTTGTGTACATATCCTGAAAATTTGATGCCAATGAATACGAGAAAAGAGTCAACCAAGGGTGTATAAGTCCTTGTATGTCTCTCTTTCTCTATTTTTGTAGTCCTCTAATATCATATCTAAGATATCTATTTTCACTTGCAAAGTTGTCAAATCATAGTCAAATAATTTTTTAGGAATTTTTTTGTGATTTGACAAGGTGTAGGGTTTCAATTGCAACAACAAGTAATTTATCTTCAAAATTTCTTCAATCCTCTCCAAGCCTGAAACCTGCACATTCAAAGAGAAGGAAAGGGTTGTGCCATTTAGGGGCTTGCCTTAGTCAAACTCTATGTTAGTGTTTCCACTTCCATAATGATAATTTCAATTATAAATGGATAAATGATAAGAAAGAATTATGAAATCACAAAGTGTTGAAACACAACACCCTTCAATGGCTTCCTTGAAGGACTGAAGTCATGCATATAACTTCAAGTTCTTTGATCTTTCTTGCTTGAATTCTTGAATTTCTTGGAGACCTACAACAAGGATTAGCCCTCACAAACAATGATAACATGAACATACATAAACTCATATATGATTTTACATGATGCTTGGATCTTAAATTGTTGCAATAGGTCTTTTAAATGTTGCTCTTAAAAATAATTCTTGATCATAAATTCTCCTTAGTTCTTGTTAACGCTAGATTTTTTCACTTGTTGTTAGATTTCAAGTTATGCAAAGATTATGTATTTATATGTAATTATGCCAATTTCTTGAAAAATTAAATCTCGATAGCCAATATTTGCAATTTGAATTTCAAATTTTTTTATGTTGACATCGACATATTCAAATTTATATTTTAAAAAAATAGGGCCACTTAAACACCCAAGGGAATCCTAGTCCTAGCCCTATTTTTTAGGAAATAGGGTGTCGAGGGCAAAACATTAAATGAATGGTTTTATTTTATGCTTGAAATTTATCAAAAAATAATAAAAATAGGCATCAGAATGCATAATTTAGGGAATTAGGAGCTTAATTAGGTCAAATAATTTAAGGGGGACAAAACATAATGTGAAATTGTCAAGGGTGACAATTTATGACAATACATTTAGCCCCCACTTTAGTGAGAGTATGAACTTATGATCATACTCACACTAAAGGATAAAAATATGTCAAGAGGGGTCTAATTGTCCAAATGTTGAAGAGATTTGACAACAAAGGATCTAGGGGAGTAAACAATCCCCCAAGATCCAAGATCCCATGGTAAACCAACATAAGCACAAAGGAACACACGTATGCATGAAATACAACAAGATAACATATACAAGCATACACAATATCAAAACAAAATGCAAAAGGAGGGTATGGATAATCACAAGCTAGCAATTTTCGTTATGCTGGGATCCACACCAAATCTATTCATGACTCGCACCATAGAAAAGTCTGATATTTGCTAGGTGAATCATAAACTGGAAGGAAACATGGGCTAGTGAAGTATGGAATTCACTAGGTGAGCTCCCAAGATAAGGAAAAATGAGAAACACACTAGGTCTAGTGAAGTTTGATATTCCTTAGGTTTGCACCCATTAATAAGGTATAAAAATGAGAAACACAATAGGTCTAATGAATTATGATATTCACTAGGTGTGCACCTATTAACAACCATACCAAGATTTATACTCCTTGATAACCTTTATAAGGTGCCACAAAATGGTCAAGATGTTATGCCAACGCATCACTAAGTTCAATGCATGTGAAAAAAGTGAAGAAAAAATGCTAGTGTCACTACATCACTAATTCCAATGTGTGTGAATGAAGTGAAGCAAATAATGCCAATTTTTTCCCCCATCTTAAAGAAATTATGATAAATTTCATGTGATAAGGATATGTGAGCCTATTTAGAAAGTTTTATACCAATTATGTGTTTCCAAATAAAGTTTCTTCATGATAGGGTGTTGCCCCCAAATTAAATTCCATAGACAAGAAAAAAGATGAACATGAAAAGGATCCACGGATTCGGGTCCAGTATACATTTGTGTTGTAGTGATATAATAGAGCTTGAAACTGACATCATTCCCCAAATACTCATGGAACAATGAACACAATAGAATAATGACACATAGAGAGAAAACAATATTTTTGGTCAACATGGAAGAGACCTAAATGTCTCGACACCTTGCATCGTCCCAAAAAGGAAAACACAAGATGAAACAAATTTTATGTGGCATGTAGAAGAATAAAGATACAAACAAAATAATGTCACAAAAGATTTGTTTCCTTTTTATCCTTGCAGCAATGGAGGAATAAGGTTCATCCAAAGAAAAATCACAAACACAAAGACACACCAAGCAGCACAATATGAGAGATCACATCACATGAAAGCAAACACAAAGAACAAAAAATGAAAATAAAACAAAGAATTACTTCACATGCGAGCCAACCTAAAGCATATCACCCACATCCCAATATTGCTCATCATTTACATAAGGTGGAAAACTATCCAAAGGGACTACAACAAGTTTCATATTAGGGGCATCACTCGGTTCAACACGTGGTGGGTCACTCTCATTAGGAGGGTCATCACAATTGCCTCCATATAAATTCATAGACTTTGAAAGAAACAAATTCAGTTCATTATGCAATTGTTCATCAATTTCAGTGATTTCATCTTTGTCATCAAAATTTATTACAACATAAGGTTTTATGATAATATTAGTTGTATGTTCTTTTTGTTTTTGTTTTGGTTGAGACATGTAAAGTTCATGGTTGTGTTTTTTTTAACATGGTGGCTCATCATGATTTGGTTGAATTGATGTTTAGTCTTGATGTGTTGTTTTGTTCTTTTCTTCCAATTGATGAGCAATAGCACAACATATACGTCTATTCTCTTTAGCATTTTTGTTCATGATTTTCAATTTGTGAAGGTGTATGAGCGGGTTTTTCAACCATCAGTATCTTTCCTTACCTTAGGGGGGGAACTAAAGGGACCAACGGGGGTTGGGAAACCACTATCTCCTTAGGTCTATATACTTCCTTTGTCTTCGAAGGCACAAAGGGAATTATGCAATTGTCTTTGGTCTCTTATATGATATGGGTGGGTGAAAATCAACATATTTACCTTGGTTACTTGGAAGGGTTATCTTTTCAAGCATAGGTTCATCCACAATGGTTGGGGTAGGGGGAACAACCGTAGACCTATTATTCTCAAGTGGGATATTGGTAAGGGATAGTTTTTCTATGCATTTTGCCTTAAAATTTCGTTATGATTGGAAAAATAAATCCTCACGAGGCTTAATAGGTTTCATAGGTTAAGGCCAGAAGAAATCCAAGGAAAATCTTTCACTGGAAAATAAAGGATTAAAACCACTATGATGCACTGTAAATAATTTATTTTCAATGGGAATTTTAAGAACTTATGAATAACCGATGAGATGACATCCATGGAGTGTAACCATGGATAACATAACTTCACACAAAATTGGTCCAATTTTGGGATGATGGATAATGACACATCTAATTGTTTTGTTCCAAATTTAAATGGAAGAGTGATCGAACCTATCATAGGGTGAGAAAAACCATCATGAGTTTTTAACCATGCTTTTGATTGTTAATAACATTCTTGATAAATTTCATGTGCAAACAAGAATTCCTCAGTAATCAAATTATCCACACACATGGGATCAATAAGTATCCCAGTTATGGCTTTGTCATTGATACATGTAGTGATGTAGAGAGGACCATCGGGCATATATATAGATCCATCAATATGTGTGAAAGAAATGTTAGGTAACAAAGTGGTTTGGATCTTACGAGGTTGAACATCTATAAGAGTGACCATATTGTGTAGGCCATCCTCATCATCACTCTTATCATCATTATTATCATTATTCATCTCATCATTCTTAACATCAAAAATATTCCCTTGAACATTAATACCACCCAACTGGATGTGATTAGAATCAATGAGGTCTTGCACTTGATGTTTAAGATGTGTGCATCATTTTGTTCATATCCACTTGTATGATGATATTTACAAAAGGGATTTGGATTGTAACTTAGAGGTAGAGGCTTGGTTGTGTCCACAAGTCTAATCAGAGGCAAGCGGATTAAATTCTTGTTCAAAAGTTGTAACATGATTGAATGGAGGGAATCAAGTAATTGGTTAAATTGTTTATCTCATTATCTAAATTGGTACAGGGTTGAGCTTATGGCACAAAATTGAGGTTAAATGTGGTTAGTTTTTTGAGGTGTATGGATCTTGACAAGGAATTTATTTTTCTTCTTGAATGGATGATATTTGTTTTGAGGTACGGATTCAAATTTCTCACTAGAAGACAATGATGTTGTTTCTTCATACTGACTAACCAAATTCTGATAATCACAAAGGGTCATACATAAGTGTATAAAGGATGGATATTTCATCAACAAGATTTTATCCCTTATGTCTGGTTGCAAATTTTTAATGAAGACTCTTTGAACATCCACATCAGGAAGGGTAATATCGATTTGTGAGTAAAGCAACTGATAGCACCTTATAAAGTTTGTTAACTTTTCATTTTTATTTTTTTTGTATCATGTTGTGCAGTTTTGCACACGTGCCCCACTGAAAGTAGGGACCCTCTTTTTGCTTGGTCTTCTAGCTCTTTTCTATGGCCTTCCTTGTGCTTGTCTTTGAAAATATTGAGTTTTTCATCCTTGGTCCTTTTTGATCCTTGGCCTTGCATTTGTGCCCCTTTTTCATGTTCTTTGAAGCTTACCTTATTGGAAAATGCCCCCATGGTGCTAACACTTTGAAAATTCTAAGTCTAGGGGGTCAATTTCGGGTTTTTTTTTCTGATTTTGGGATTTTCCGTCCCTGCCGAAATTCCCCGGCTGCTTGATTTTCCCGGTTGAGCTGCTTTTACACTGAGTTCAGAGATTTCGGGGTCTCCCAAAATTTTTGCCTCCTCGAAATTTTCTGAATTGTCCCTTGTTTCCTTATTTCCCCGGCCTCCTAGAAAACCCGACCGAGCTCGTTCTTTGTTGCCTTCAAAAATTTCATCACCTTTAGTAATTTCTCTTCCCTGCAGATTTTCCTTCCTTCCTGGATTCTTCTAATCTCTCCTTGCCTTAGTCATTTTCCCAGGTCGCCTGTGTCGGTTTACCTCGGTCTCGCAGGGAAGCTTTGCTTTGGGCGCGGTTGCACAGTGACACTGTCGTGCCACAGGGGTCTTTCTGGTTGACTATGGTGATGGTTAGTCAGCCTGCGGTATCACGGTTAACCATGTTACCTTGGCGGTTGGTGGTTGGCTCCATGATCCCGCGATTTACCACGTTACCATGGCGGTTAGTTGACCGGCCTGCGGTGGCGCGGTGGCGATTTGTCAGGTGGCGTTGTTGTTCACCGTAGTACCATGGCGCTCAGATTGATAGCTCACAGTGGCATGGTTAACCACATTACCGCATGGCCGACTCAGTGAGCTCACGATAGTGCAAGGGTCTCGTCGGGGAGCTCGGTGGGGTCACCTCAGCTTGGATGGTCGACTCGGTGGGGAACTTGGTTGACTTGGCAGGTCAAATGGTGTTGACTCAATAGGAGTCTGCCACCTTGGAAAGAACCTGATAGTTCATTCCTGTTGTGTTTTTTCGAGCTCAAGGATTTCCTTGCTTGTCGAATTTTTTCGAAGACCAGTCATTTATCTAGAATTGAGGGAATTCATGGCCCAATTGTTAATGGCTTTACATTTTATGATAAATATGGATGATCTAACGTTCCATGCAAGCATTTTATGATTGTTTCATCGATGAATGTTTTCCCTTTGAGCCATTTTTGTGCTTTGTTCATTGCAGTTCGTCTGGCCTGGAATTTTTTGAAATTCCTCCCTGAGCTAAAATCCGCGAAGGGGTGAAAATCCTAAACTTTGGGAAATGATGCGTTTATGATGTTTTAGGGAAGTCTAACTGCTTAGTTGGATTTTTGTGATGATTTGATATGATTTTCATGGCGTGATGACCTCATTTTTTTTGTGTGCTATACTAGTTGCTAATTTTGGCTCTTTGTCCATAGGTTGAATCGAGCAAGTTGGTGGTGTCATGAATGAAAAGGGATGGAATGTGCATGCTTCGAGGATGTTGCGTGATTTGCGGGATTCACCTGGGTTCACTTTGTGATTGTGAGCAAGTTGAGCTCACTTGAATAGTTTCGTTCTTCTGCTTCAGGTAGATGGGACATTAATGGCAGGCATGGCTCAAGGGACTGTACCAAGACTTTTGAGATCCCAAGTCAATCTGATGGGGGGCACTTCGTGCATTCAATGTTGAGCAGCGAGTTATTGCAGGTTGTCTAGGCCGATCTGATGGGTGACCAACTCTCTTTGTAACCCTAGCCTGGGGTTTGCACTGAACGTAAATTCTATAAGAAGGACATTTTGCCTCATTTGTAAGGTCTCTCAGATTGGTTCTTCAACTGGTTCTTCCATTGGTTGATTAAGTCAAAGGACTTGTAACAGTAGATTTAGCAGTAGAATAGCATGTTAGAAGATTAGAAGTTAGTTTTACATTTCAAGCAAGTGTTGTAACAGACTAGAATTGTTGCTAATATGATGATTTAATACAAAGTGCAGACATTGTGCTATGACTGGTGCCTTCTTTGGATTAAATGATCTCGCATGGTTCCTGTTCTATCTCTCAAATAGCTTGGAAATGTTTGAATGTATCTTAGGTTTAGTTAAAGATGCTTGTGATTTAATACTTGGAGTGTTGTAGCAATCTTTGGTTTATTCTTTGAGAAGCTTCTTGATTGTGGGAATGTTGTTCAAGGTCAACCTATACCTGATACTCATGTGCTTAGTTCAATTATAGGCATTTATTCAATTCCATTGAATGAAATCTAAAAATCTTTAACACCTTAGAAGATTGCACTGTTTTCTGCAAGATTGCAAGTATAGCCTGGGCTAAACAGAAATTAGTTTAAATGGATTGGTCCATTCCAAGTATTTCATCACTTGCATGGTTAATCTTAAGAGTAGTGTTAATCTTAGGACTTCTGAAACACTCATCTTTTGTTGTTTCTTTTATTATTCGGTTAGAACTAGAAATTCAAGCATCACCCTATTACAAAATCTAATGAGTTTAGAGCTTCTAGTGTTTGTTTGTAAGGTCCCTTTGTGATTACCAACAATTTCACACTTATCACTGAGTTGGTTCCACTGCATTTTCATGACCTGACACCCAAGAGACTTGGGTCATCTCTTTGTTCATAGAGATCAACCTTTCAAGAGAGATAGGATAACTTTTATTATGTCTGATTTATTGTTCTGCAGAAACACCAAACAATAGGATTGGCACCAAAAGGAGGGCCTGAAGAAGCAAGCTAGAGCATTTTCTAAATTCCATTTCTCTTGAGAGGCTCAGAAGGAGAACTAGATCTACACCAGGAGAAGAAGAGTTTCAAGAACTACCACCTCCAACCAGGTCAAGAAGGACCATAACAAGGGAGGAATCATCATCCAATCCATCATTTCCACCATCCTCACCTTCATCCACATCATCTTCATTTGATTCTGAGGCCGGTTCCATTCCACAACCACAACCAGTCACCCATCAACCATTACCACCTCCACCTCCACCAATGGCTTTCCTGGCAAATAACCCATCCCCTTTGTCCTTCAACAACTACAATGTTATGCAAAAGAATTCTGAGCACTTTTGCTCTAAGCTTCACACAAGTGATCCAAATAGGACGGTAGAAGAAAATATTAGGATCTTTCAGACTTGTCTGAGAGATAGAGGAATTAATCATGAGGATGTTGCATGAATACTTTTCCCCTATTCTCTAGGAGAGGAGGTCTTTTATTCGTATAATCATTTACCTGTTGCATCCATCCATGACTGGGTTGAACTTGAGGCTACATTTCTCCTGAAGTTTAAGATTCCTATTAGTGCTAATGATATTTATATGCAGTTTACTAGGGTAAAGAGAGAGGTCAATGAACCTATAGTATCATTCAACAATAGGTTCCACCGTGCGTACACTAGACTACAAGCACCTTATGTTGTGGATGATGTTTTCGCTTTACAGATGTACTTTGAAGCCCTTGACAATCTCACCTCCACCTTCCTTAAATGGAGAACTAATCCCCCAACTACCTTGCTCACTACATATACAAAGGTTGTTAAGGTTAGCACAGATCTAAGACAACACTTGTCAGGACCCCTGCCATCTTTGGGACCTGCTGCTCACCCTACTCAGGTCCAATCTCTCAACCAGGCTCTAACTAATCACACGCCTATCATGAATCCCATCTCATAGTTGCCTCTGGTCCCTCACCCAGGTCATCCAATAAGTCAGACTCATCCAATGCCCAATTGACCGCAGTAGGGCACCAATCAACCCCTTTATTCATAGTAGCAGGCTGGTTTCCCTACATATTTGCACAATTCAGAAGTTTTGAATCAGTCTACTGGTTCTGGAGGAGTGTTAGGATACCCCACAAACACTGTGAATCCAGTCCATTACAACAATCTTGATAAGGAAAGGTTAGATGATCTAACTGAGTAGGTGAAGAATTTGAACATGAAGGTAACCTACTTAAGGAACCAAAACAATCAACTCCAAGCTAATCAGAAGAGCATGCAATCAAGTTATAACAAAGTGCAACACTATGATAGAAATTAAAACTTTGAAAGAGGACAAGGCTCTAGTTAGAACTTTGATAGAATTCAACAAGGTGGACAAGGATTTGAAAGAAGACAGCCACCTAGGCAGAATAGGCCATGGAACACTAGGCCTAACAATGGAGGAGTTCCCACTCCACTGGATCAACCTTCCAGTTAAGAAAAACCTTCGGGTGGTGTATACTTAGCAGAAATCGCTTTGTCTGGATGGTGTAGGCTCCACAAGACAAGTCAACATTCAGAGTTGGATTGCCCTGAATTTCAAACTGTTGCTTCCATATTTCAATATGAAGTTGGAAACAACTCCACTGGCCAAGAACTGGTACCCTCAAATCCTTATGATTCCCCAGTTTTTGTGTTGAATCATGCTCCTTTCCCAAGGGATGAAGAGAATGAACCAGAAGAGGAGTCAAGTAGCCAGAATGGGGAGGCTGCACAAGTGCTCAATGAAGATGAAATCTCTCAACTATTTAATGAGTAAATTGAGAATGACAATGGCCCATTGGATGAAGAAGAGGCTGATGTTGAAGAAGTACAGATGTTTCAACAACCTGCTAGAAAGTATGATCTGAGGAACAAGCCCCACAGGAGTCCACAAGTTGGAGGACCATTTACTAAATCTACCCCTCCACACAACTTTACTACTCCACCAGATCCACATGCCAATAACAATCCATCTTACCCTCAGGTGCCAACACGATACTTTACAAAAGAAGGACAACCAGATGCATCAAAAGGAAGCAATGTTGATGCAGCAAGAGATAAGAGGACTGGTCATTCTAAGGAGGTCCACACTGACATGAATGTGGAACAACTGGGAGAATATGTCACTAAAGAACTCAGGAAAGTGAAGGTGAGTCTTTCTGCTTTGGATTTTTTAAGGGTTCCTGAAATCATAAATGTAGTCCTAGGGTCCTTTAATTCAAGTATAACAACACAAAGAGTAGCAATCAATGAGGCAATTAGAAGGCCTCCTAGTTCACAAGCACCTGAAGGTCCTAGTCAATCACAATCTGTGGATAGAGGAAAAGAAAAATATAAAGGTCAGGTTGCACAAGTTGACTCACAATTGAGTTTATTCCAAGGCAAAATGGAAACCCCTCATTTTCCTATTTCTATTCATATATTTGGTAAAAATATGCACAATTGTCTATTGGATTCAGGGGCATCCACAAATTTTATGCCATTTTCTCTTTGTAGGGCTCTTGGTATTACCCCTGCAACCTCTCAGAAGGTCACACAATTGTTCAAAATAGAGGTGAATATAGTAGGAGAACTTAACATGATTCCCATGCAAGTTTCTTCGGACCCGAAAGTGCAACAAGTACTTAATATTCAGGTGGTAGACATTCCTAACACTTATGGTCTGATCTTGGGTAGAGATTTTTCCATGGCACTAAATGGATACACATCCATAGATCATTCTCACATGTGGATTCCTTGGAAAGGAGTCTCAAATCAAATTAGAATTAAGAGGGAACCTAGAATAAAGTATGTCATTACTGAATATCAGAACACTTCAAATGAGATATTGGTATCAGAAGTTAGTATGGGGAACTATGTCCTATCCTCCCCTACTTCAGATATAGAGGAAATCTTGGTGTTGCAAAGCTCTTCTAGTGAATCCACATCAGAAGCAATCAATTCTAGAGAATTATTTGACCAAATAGAGGAACTGGATATTCAGGCAGATAGACAACTCAATTTGTTGGATAACTTCCAAGATTTTATCCGGAAATGTGTAGAAGATCAGATTCAGTTGGGTAGACATATGAACTTCGAAGAATTGCTTCTTCCTAATTGGTGCAGAGTTCACAATGCTCCTCATTTTGAACTGGAATGTTGCTTGCGTCAAACTACAGTGGAACAGATACAAAGGCACATTAACTCAACCCCAACTATTAAGTTAAACATACAGAACATACAAAATAGTCTAAAGGGAAAGGACCCAAAACCTCCTGAAGAGCCTTCGAGTAGCAGCAAGGACAAAGGTATCTCAAGAAAAGCAGGAGCTAAAGACTGTTGGACACTGAGGTTTGATGGATCCAATTCCAAGCAAGGTGTTGGAGCAAGGCTTGAGCTGATCAGTCCTAAAGGTAAAACCTACTTTGTTGCTCATAGAGTCCAATTCCAGTGCACTAACAATGTAGTTGAGTATGAAGCTCTAGTTCATGGGCTATTAATGGCATTAAGAAAGAAGGTTAAAATTCTACAAGTATTTGGCGATTCTGAGCTAGTGGTCAGGCAAGTGAGAAAACAATACTCATATCATGACAGAAGGATGGCCAATTATAGGCACAAAATATGGGATCTTATTGAAGGATTTGATGCCTTCAACATTTAGCTAATACCTCGAAGTAAGAATCAGACTGTTGATTCTTTGACACAAGCAGCAATTACATTGCAACCCTTATCACTTTCAAACTTAAAGTTCATTGTGGAACTTGTCCCAGTGCCCTCAGTGCCCGATAATGTAACCAATTTTTAGGTATTTGAAGATGATAAGCATATTCTTGATTTTATCACTAGTTGTGATGTGTTTTCTTCTCAAGTAATTGATGAGGTTGAACCTCAAGAGGTTGAAATGGACCTAGAAGGGGTCCTCAATCTGAAAAATAAAACCACCCCAAGAGGCATGGTGCAATTGGAAAGGATCTTTGATCTTGATAGAATAAGAGATCAGGAGCGGAAAAGAAAAGGGGAGTCCCTCAACTGTTAGTGTGAAACATACAACATGGGGACCCAAAGTGATGTCAAGAATGTCTTTATTGGTAAGGTGTGCACCCCAGAGGAGAGGAAAGGAATTATTAATGCCTTGCACACATATCGAGATGTGATAGCCTAGAATTATGATGACTTGAAGACATATGACACTTCGATCATTACACATACTATTCCCCTCAAGTCAAATGTTAAGCCATTCAGGAAAAGACAGAGACCAATTAATGCTCTGTTGGAGCCCATTATTCAGGAGGAAGTGTAGAAGCTAATCTCAGCATGAATCATATTTCCAATAAGACATTCAACATGGGTTGCAAACTTGGTTCCAGTTAGGAAGAAAAATGGAGAAATCAGACAATGTGTTGATTTTAGGAACTTGAATAGAGCATCAAAAAAAGATAATTATCTAGTCCCTTCACTGGATGAGCTACTTCAGATTGTTAATGGATCTCAGATGATGTCCTTTCTGGATGGGTACTCTGGGTACAATCAGGTCATCTTTCAATATGAGGATAGGCACAAAACTATCTTTACTACAAAATGGGGGACTTTTTCTTATAGAAGAATGCCTTTTGGGTTAATCAATGTTGGAGCTACATTCCAAAGTTCTATGGATATTGCCTTCAAGGACATCATTGGCAAGTGCATAATCATCTACATGGATGATTTGACAGTCTTTTCCAAGAAGAGAAGTGATCATGTTGCAGATTTATGCAAAGTATTCCAAAAGTGCAGGGAATTTGGCATTTAACTTAATCCAAAGAAGTACATCTTTGGAGTCACTGAGGGAAAGCTGTTAGGACATGTTATTTTAGAATGGGGTATTGTCATTGATCTTGAACAAGTGGAGGCTATACTAAAAATTCAACCCTGTGCAAGCAAGAAAGAAATGAAGTCATTATTTGGCAAGATTAACTTTGTCAGAAAGCTTATCATTGGATTTGTAGAGATAGTCAAGCCATTAAATTCCATGTTGAAGCAAGAGGCAAGGTTTGAATGGAATACAGACGCTAAGGAAGTGTTTGTATAAATTAAGAGAGTTATTATTGAGGCCCCTGTTTTGGCAAGTCCTGATTATGCTAAGCCATTCTACATCTATTCATTTGCTTCTGATCACTCTTGTGTGGGTTTGTTGACACAAAATTTCGATCAAGGGAATGAGCATCCCATAGCATTCATGCATGCACCTTTGAAAGATGCAGAATTGGGGTATCCTGATGTTGAAAAGCAGGCTTATGCCTTGATCCAAACTATGAAGAAGTTCAAGCACTATATATTGAGAAACAAGGTCTTTGTTATAGTCCTTGATCCTGCAGTCAAGTTGTTGTTGATGCAGAATGAGTTGGGTGAACACAAAGCCAAGTGGTTAACTATGTTACAAGAGTATGATATTGAAATTCAACCCATGAAGTTGGTAAGAGGGCAGGGACTAACCAAGACAATGGAAGAAATGGGTCCTGACCTTATAGCCCAGCATTATAATCTTGAGGATGTTTCTCTAGGGGGATGGTATGATGATATTATCCAACATCTTTTGAACTACCAGTGTCCTAGACACCTCAATACAGTACAAAGGAGAGCTTTATGTTTGAAGAGTGGCAGTTTTATGATGAAGGGAGCTATCCTATACAAGATAAATCATGAAGGTGTCTACCTGAGATGCCTAGGGAAAGAAGAAGTTGGGAGAGCGATGATTGAATTTCATGACAAATATGGCACAGACCATGGTTCAGCATCTTCCACTACAAATCAGATTCTCAGGGCAGGTCAAACTGCAGCAAGTAGGGAGAGAGGTGCAACTCTTCCACTTCAGCCTGTCATAGAGGTAAAGCCATTTGCACAGTGGGGAATGGATTTCATAGGTCCAATCAACCCATCTTCATCTATAGGCCACAGGTATATTCTTATTGTAACTGATTATTTTACTAGGTGGACTGAAGCTCTCACATGCAAGCAATGCACTTCTGAAGGGGTAATCAATTTCATGGAATCAAGTATTATCAACTGCTTTGGTTGTCCATTGGCTTTAGTTAGTGATAATGGTTCTGAATTTGCATCATTAAATTTTTCTAACTGGGCTTATGATCATGGAATTTCCATAAAATTTGCATCCAATTACTACCCACAGGGGAATGGTTTGCCTGAGTCTTCCAATAAGAACCTGTTGACAGTCATCCGGAAACTACTAGAAAAGAATCCCAAGGATTGGCACACCCAGCTTAGATTTTCTCTTTGGGAAGACCGCACTAGACATAAGACATCCTTAGGAAACTCTCCTTATCACCTAATGTATGGTTTGGAACATGTCTTTCCCATCCAGCTGAAGATCCCTACCCTGCAATTCATCAGTGAGTACTATGATAGAGAAGATAAGCGTGAAGCCCACTTGACTGAATTGTTACACCTTGAAGAGAGAAGAGATGAAGCCTTAGAAATATTTGCTAAACATCAAGGTGTAGTGAAGAGGTGCTTTGATAGGAGAGCCAAGGTGAAATCCTTTAGAATCTCTGACTTGGTTCTCTACTGGGATAAAGCCCATGACAAAAAAGGGGAGCGTGGAAAATTTGACAAACTTTAGCTTGGCCTTATCAGATTGCAGGGATTCTGGGAGATAATGCCTTCCATTTGAAAACCCTCACTGGGGAGGATATCCCACTGCCTGTCAATGGGCAGTATTTGAAGCATTATTTTTCAGTCTTGAGTTGTTTACAACTCTTTCCTTGTACATAAATAGATTAGTTTTCTTTTCTGCTATTTTTTTTCTGCCTTGGTTAGAATAGGGATTCTTTTGGTTTTGCTTTGCTTGTCTGCTGCTATGGTTTGCTTAGGTTGGTTTCCCCTGCTGCTCTGCATTTGTGGGGTTTTTTTGTTTTCCTCTGGGCTTGTTGCATTTGTACAACTGGATGCTTGTCTGGGGCTGCTCTGGGATTTCTTTTACAAACTCTAATCATCTTTTCAGAGTCACTGACTTGGTGGATTCCTTCATCTGATGTTGCATGGGCTAGGAATTAGTGTCACTTGACTAAGTTAAATTCTGGAATGTATTTGGTTCATATATTTTCACACAAATCTTAAGAATTCCAAGGTTGCATGTGGTCTTTAGGAGGTCTGACTGGGTGAAAAATCTTAAATTCTGCCCCAATGTCGTTGTGGTTCTCATCCTTGAGTGTGGGCTTCATTTCCTATGAGGTGAAAAGTAAAGCTTTAAAAGAAAATCTCAAGGAGAATATCAAAAAAAAAAAAGTGAAAATTAAAGGAAATGTTCACCTTATCAGGGATATCCTAGTATCTCTATCAGGGCTATGGATGTTTGGCTGGAAGTAGAGCTATGTTAGGGAGGGTCACAGTGATAACCTATAGTGAGGCTCTATCTAGGTTGCTTTTGGAGTTAGAATCCTTATGTAGCCCTGTCAAACTAAGTTTGGTCCCTATCGCAACTTGGGAAAGGAAAATCAATGCATACTCACACACTTTGACCCTGGTACAAGAAAGATTTGTTTGCTTGTAGTTTTTGAAACCTTGTCTAAAATGTAACCTGATGCTTGGACTGAAACCAGAGATTCTGGGTTCTTGATTCCAGTTTGTCATTGAAATGCTCTGGAGCATTTCCCTAGTGGAGTCGCCATTTGTTGTGCAGTTTTGCACACCTACCCCACTGAAAGTAAAGACCCTCTTTTTGCCTGGTCTTCTGGCTCTTTTTTGTGGCCTTCCTTGTGCTTGTCTTTGAAAATATTGAGTTTTTCATCCTTGGTCCTTTTTTATCCTTGGCCTTGCATTTGTGCCCCTTTGCCATGTTCTTTGAAGCTTACCTTATTGGAAAATGCCCCTATGGTACTAACACTTTGAAAATTCTAAGTCTTGGGGATCAATTTCGGGTTTTTTTGCTGATTTCGAGATTTTTTGTCCCTACCAGATTTCCCCGGCTGCTTGATTTTCCCGGTCGGGCTACTTTTACATTGAGTTCAGAGATTTTAGGGTCTCACAGAATTTTTGCCTCCTCGGACTTTTTGGAATCGAACCTTGTTTCCTGATTTCCTTGACCTCCTAGAAAACCTAACCAAGCTCGTTTTTCATTGCCTTTGAAAATTTCATTGCCTTCAGGAATTTCTCTTCCCTGCGGATTTTCCTTCCTTCCCAGATTCTTTCGATCTCTCCTTGCCTTAGTTGTTTTCCCGGGTCGCCTATGTCGGTTTACCTTAGTCTCGCAGGGAAGCTTTGCTTCGGGTGTGGTTGCACGATGATACCGTCATGCCACAGGGGTCTGTCTAGTTGACCGTAGTGGCATGGTGAAGGTTAGCTAGCATGCGGTATCACGATTAACCGTGTTACCTTGGCAGTTGGTGACTGGCTCCATGGTCCCGCAGTTTACTGCGTTAAATCATGGCGGTTGGTTGATCGGCCTACGGTGGCACGGTGGCGGTTTATCGAGTGGCGTTATCATTCACTGCGGTACCGTGGTGGTCAGATTGATAGCTCACGGTGGCACGGTAAGGCACGTTACCGCAGGGCCGACTCGGTGAGCTCGCGGTAGTGTGGGGGTCATGTCGGGGAGCTCGATGGGGTCGCCTCAACTCGGATGGTCGACTTGGTGGGGAACTTGGCTGACTTGGTGGGTTGAATAACGTTGGATGGCCTTGACTCAGTAGGAGTCTACCACCTTGGAAAGAACCCGATAGTCCATCCTTATTGTGTTTTGCCGAGCTCGGGGATTTCCTTACCTGTCGGATTTTTCCGAAGACCAATCATTTGTCTAGAATTAAGGGAATTCATGGCCTGATTGTTAATGGCTCTGCATTTTATGATAAATATGGATGTGCTAATGTTCCATGCAAGCATTTTATGATTATTTGATCGATGAATGTTTACCCTTTGAGCCATTTATGTGCTTCGTTCGATGTAGTCCGTCTGGCCCAAAATTTTTTGAAATTCCTCCCTGAGCTGAAATCCGCGAAGGGGTGAAAATCTTGAACTTTGGGAAATGATGCGTTTATGATGTTTTAGGGAAGTCTAACTGCTCAGTTGGATTTTTGTGATGATTTGATATGATTTTCATGGCGTGATGACCTGATTTTCTTTGTGTGCTATACTAGTTGCTAATTGTGGCTCTTTGTCCACAGGTTGAATTGAGCAAGTCGGTGGTGTCATGAATGAAAAGGGATGGAATGTGCGTGCTTCGAGGATGTTGTGTGATTTGCAAGATTCACCTGGGTTCACTTTGTGATTGCGAGCAATTTGAGCTCACTTGAATAGTTTCGTTCTTCTGCTTCGGGTAGATGGGGCATTAATGGCAGGCATGGCTCGAGGGACTGTACCAAGACTTTTGAGATCCCAAGTCGATCTGATGGGGGGCACTTCGTGCATTCAATGTTGAGCAGCGAGTTATTGCGGGTTGTCTGGGCCGATCTGATGGGTGACCAACTCTCTTTGTAACCCTAGCTTGGGGTTTGCACTGAACGTAAATTCTATAAGAAGGACATTTTGCCTCATTTGTAAGGGCTCTCAGATTGGTTCTTCCATTGGTTGATTAAGTCAAAGGACTTGTAACAGTAGATTTAGCAGTAGAATAGCATGTTAGAAGATTAGAAGTTAGTTTTACATTTCAAGCAAGTGTTGTAACAAACCAGAATTGTTGCTAAAATGATGATTTAATACAAAGTGCAGACATTGTGCTATGACTGGTGCCTTCTTTGGATTAAATGATCTCGCATGGTTCCTGTTCTATCTCTTACACGGCTTGGAAATGTTTGAATGTATCTTAGGTTTAGTTAAAGATGCTTGTGATTTAATGTTTGGAGTGTTGTTGCAATCTATGGTTCATACTTTGAGCAGCTTCTTGATTGTGGGAATGTTGTTCAAGGTCAACCTGTACTTGATACTCATGTGCTTAGTTCAATTATAGGCATTTATTCAATTCCATTGAATGAATATCCATAATCTGAAAATCTTTAACACCTTAGAAGATTGCATTGTTTTCTGCAAGATTGCAGGTATAGCCTGGGTTGAATAGAAATTAGTTTAAAGGGATTGGTCCATTCCAAGTATTTCATCACTTTCATGGTTAATCTCAAGAGTAGTGTTAATCATAGGACTTCTAAAACCCTCATCTTTTGTTGTTTCTTTTATTATTTGATTAGAACTAGAAATTCAAGCATCACCCTATTACAAAATTTGTTGAGTTTAGAGCTTCCAGTGTTTGTTCGTAAGGTCCCTTTGTGAATACCAGCATTTTCACACTTATCACTGAGTTGGCTCCACTGCATTATCATGACTTGACACCCGAGAAACCTTGGGGTTATCTCTTTGTTCATAGAGATCAACCTTTTAAGAGAGATAGGATAACTTTTATTATGTCTGAGTTGTTGTTGTGCAAAAATACTAAACAATATATCACACTAAATCAGTTAAAGTAATCTTAGGCCACATATTTACTTGGAAATGTTGGAGGAATGCTTCAAAAATCTCATTAAATGAGTGAATTGAATTATTTAACAATGAGAAAAACCATTCCAAAGCTCTTTTAATGACCTAGGAAAGAGTTTGGCCAAGAGTTTATCTTCAAAAATGAAGTCACCATGCAAGGCGATATATGCCAATATATGATTGCTAGGGTCTCCTTTACCATTGTATTTCTCAAATCAGGGTATCTTTATGTTTTGTGGCATTGGTGTTTTCAAGATTTCAAGTGACAATGGGCTTCATTTGATATATTATATTGGTTGTCATTTTGGTTTTCGTTCAATGTTGAGATTTTTTGTTGAAGATATATCACATTTTGTAAAATTTGATTGATGATTGAATCATTTTTTGACATGTTTTTGGGATGAGGTGAATATGTTTGAAGTGTGTATGTGCTTGGTGGAATACTATATGAAACATAGAAAAATAGGTTCACCAAAATGAGACAAAGGAAAATAGGGTTTAACCAAATAGATGGGAAATGATGTGTGTGGGCCTATCTTTCTGTTAATTTCATTAGGAAATGAGATCCCCAAAGGTAGAATTTAATTTCAACCCTAGGTGAGTCAACCCTATTGGAGATCTTGTAAATTTCCTTATGACAAGATGGGGTAAAATCTACCTGAACAACACTTTGGGGAGAAAAACTAAAAAATAGTAAATGAACTCAATTATGCAATGTGAAACTTGAATCATCAATTTAAAGCATAATAGAAACAAAAACAACAAACTACTAGTAGATTTGAGAAGGATAAGACATTGTGCACCTGTCACCAAAAGTTGTTGTTGAGTGTCCTCCTAGGATAGATTTTCCCTAGGGCGAATGAGTCTTTGTAGGTATTTTTTTCTTAACTTTTGGGGTCCTATGGAGATGGATCTGAGTTCTATTTTCCCCAGGTTTGTTGGAAATTCAAAAATAAATTTGGGATCTAAGTTTCCATCTCTTGCCAACTTTGATGACAACTTTGACAACTTTGAAAATTGCACTTTTGATCAATCTTCAATCCTTCTTCACCTGTAAATCTGCACATACAAAGATAGGGAATTTTCATTTGTTTTTGGTGAATGGGGGTTTACCTTGGTCAAGCATAATTTTGGTAATTAAACCTTGAAATGAAATGAAACATGAATGGAAGGAATGATGAATGAACAATGTTATGTTGCTACTCACCAAACCCTTGAATGGAGATCCTTAGAGGAATTAAGTCTAACACGTCATTCCAAAGATTAGATCTTACATGAAATGGCTTGATTGATGCTTTATTTGACACTTGATTTTATGCTTGAAAACTTGAAACCTACATCACAATGGTAGCTCCAAAAACATGCTTGAATGAAAATAGCTTTGACATGATGAATGAGATCTTGAATGTTGTTTCAAATGATTGATAAATCCACTCTTCAATGCTCTTGACAATAATATTTTCTCATGTGAAAGTTGACTCAATGCTAGAAGTTTTAAAATTGATAAAAAGACTATGTATTTATAGGTGATTTTTCAATTTCCCGATAATTAAAATTTAAAAGCTGACAATTGAAACTTGAGTTGGGATCATTAAAATACCACCAAAAACATATTTTAAATTAGGTTATGGAATTTAAAAGGGACACATTCGCCCTTGGGTGAATGAGTCCTAGGACCTAAATCCAAGACACACAATTGTTGGTGTAATTTATTATTTAATTGCACTTTATTAAGTTTATTTAGGTAATAATTAGTTTACTTAATTAATAAGTAAGCTTTATTTAGTTGAGCTAATTTTAGTTCAAAATTAGGTTTTACCTTTAGGGTTATGCATACAATTATTTTATAAAGCAATTCATCTCTTGTATTTTCTCAATTTCTTGAATATTATTCATTTGCACATCTTCATGCAAATTGCTCTTTCTTTTTCTATTTTTCTCTTGTGGAATTTATTTTTTGGTTTGCATTTATCATATTGGTTTCTAACATGGTATCAGAGCCTTGATTTGTAGCCCCTTCTCAGTTTTTTGAGAAATTCATTACAGAGCATGTTCAGAGATCCTCGAGGGTTTCATGCCTTGAGCTTATTTCTAGAGCATTTTGGATCAAATCAAGCATCTCGATTGGATTCAAAGCACTATAAAAAGTCAATATTGGCTTTTGTTTCATTGATTTTCATCACCGTTTTCTAGATCAGCAAAGGTTTCAAGTCTGGTGATTTTTTTGCAAAATGAGGGGTAGCAAAAAATTTTGGGCATTTTGGGCAAAAACAAAGGTCACCATCACGTTCGCAACAACCAAAAACCCTATGAATGCCTATCATTTGGTTGAAATTGGAGCAGTTGATCCGGGAGGCAAAAAAAATTGCCAGGGAAGCCATACAGCCTCCCCAACACGCAATACGAAGCGGAAAAATATTAAAAAATATTTTTAAAAGCGCTTTAAAAAAGTGCTTCCAGTATAAATCCATAGCACCACCTAGTGACCACCTGGAAGCCACCAAGCAGCCACTTAGCAGGCGTCGCCGCCTAAACCTATCGCCACTCTACCTTTAGCCCCCAAGGGTTGTGTACACAGGCTGCAGTAATATTGTGACCAGGGGCCCGCGCCTAGCCCCTAGACCCCGCCACGGTCATGTGGGTGACTAGGGGCTCCACCCAGCCTCTTGGTCACCATACAACCAAGGGCCAATTTTTTTAGCCCCCAGGGCTGCCTGCAGGCCTAATTGGACCTTTTTTTAGCAGTTTTAGTAAATCGGGTAAAAAATGGGCCTATGAACTCCATTTTTTGCAAATGAGGTATCGTTAGAAAGATGATTTTGAGCTTGGTCTAGTGGTGCAGTCCATTTTTCTATATTTTACTCCAGTTTTATTTTGTAGGCCTCTAAAGTTAGAACTAGTTGTTTTCAATCCGATAAGCATAACTTTTGACTCGGGTATCGATTTTTCGTGATTCTTGCTGCATCGGAAAGATGAATCAGTCCTCTTGACATATATCAAACCTGATTTTCCAAAAAAAATTACCATGTACCTAATATTTTTTCAGATCTCAACTTTTGCTTTCTTGGTTATTTTCTTGGGAAATGTGCAATTCAAGCTATTTTTTTTAGATCAAAGAGAAAAAAAAATTGCATTGAGAGTATATACTATTATTTTTCATAATGGATTCACACAATATTGCATCCCTTACTCCATTCAACTACTTTGGTTGGAAAAAAAAAAAATGGAGATTCATTTGATGCACAAAGGGTTGTACAGAGTGACCATGGGTACAAAAGTTGAACCTTCAGGTGCTGCTGAAAAGAGAAAGTGGTTTAATAGGTGTGATGAGGCTTTTGGTACATTATGTTTGTCTATTTCTCTTGATCTTCTATTTCATGTTGAGTCTTTTACTACACCCCATCAGATTTGGACTACTTTGGAGTCTTCGTTTGGGAATCAAGATACTATGAGAGGATTCCAGTTGGAGAATGAGATTATTGGCTTAAATCCTAGGGATTTTGACAACATCCAATATTTCTTCACAAAACTCAAGTCTCTTCGATTGTTGTTGACACAGTGTGGTATTCAGAAGCAGGACTCTCAATTGATATTGTCCATTCTTTCCAAGCTTGGACCTAATTGTTCAATTTTGTATCTACCTTCTATACCACTAGGGATACTCTTGGTATTAGATTCACTATACCATCTCTTGATGAATTTTCTTCATCTCTCACTCAAGAGCAAGCTAAGTTGGCTAGCGTGGGCAAGTTGAAACCTTCTACATCACAAGCACTTATTGCATCTTAGGGGCACACAGACTAGAAGGCTTCCAGTGGAAAGGGAAAGAAACAAAAACACATGGATTCTAGATCACAAGAGCAGCAAAAGGAACCCATTGATTCATCATCCTCTTCTAATGTGAAATCATCCAAGAACGAGAAGGTTACATGTGCATATTGCAAGAGGGAAGGACATGTAGAACATAGTTTCTATAAGAAGGACATTGATGAGTTGAAGAATCTTCTTAAGAAAAATCAGATTGATTTTTCTTCTAGAACATTTGCATCATCATCTTCCCCTCATTCTTCTTCTTCACAACAGTCTAAAGGGGGCACAACTATTTTGCATACTTCATTAGATATGAAGGGACATTCTCTTTGTACTTATTCAGGTCATGGATCAGGGAGATGGCTTCTAGATTCAGGAGCATCTCATCATATGGCATCTTTGCAGTCTATGTTCTCTTCTTTTGAGCCTTGTACTATGTCTCTTATTTTGATGGGAAACAATACATACATGAGTGTTACAGGGTAGGGGTCTGTTAGTTTTGGGGCCAACACTTTTCGAGATGTCTTGTTTTTTCCTCATTTGATGAACAACCTTCTTTCCATTTATCAGATCACACATGGTGGCAGTAGGATATATGTGGAGTTCACACCTGATTAAGTTATCATTAGAGACTTGGAGAGTAGAGAGGTTATTGCTACTGGGGTGGTGGATCACTCATCTCAATTGTATTCCTTTGCATATTTTGCTTCTGATGGTGCTTTTGTTCCTACAACTATTCATCACACTTCCGGTGTGAATCATCATTCGGAGGAGACATTTGGCTTCTTGAACATTGGAGTTCTCACTTCAGATCCAGTTATTAAGCAATCTATTCCATCTCCTCCACCTACTGTTGTAGTTGTTGATACTTTTATGGCTACAGATGTGGTTTCTTCTATTTCAGTACAGCGGGACCTAGTTGATCATTCATCTTTGGAGGTTTCTCTTGAGTCTTCACCTACTTTGACTTATTCATTGGTTGAGGTCACACCTGCTTCTGTGGAGACATCTTGGGCTACATCTGATTCACCTTCAAATATTGCATTCATGAGGCTTCTTCCCTCTCACTTCTTTCAAGAGATGCGATTTCTTTAGTCTTTTTGGAGCTACTTCATTATGGGGGGCTATGTGGTCTCTTTATTCCTCTCTTCTGGGAGGGTTTATTCATGTATCTTTGTGATGGATGGTGTCCTTGGGGGCTCTTAAGGAGTCCTCCATCTTTCATCACTTAGTTATTTTTGCATCCTATTTTGGGGAGAGTTTTGTCCCACATGGTTTTCTCCTTTATCATGTTTGGTTTGCTTTGCATTGCATTTGTACATGGGTACCTAACATGGACTAGTTTTCGGGACCCATTCATGCTTTCATGTATTCATCCTAGAATTAGGTGCATACTTTTTAGTCTCCCTAAGTTGCACTTAAGGGGGGTGTTGGTGTAATTAATTATTTAATTACACTTTATTAAGTTTACTTAGATAATAATTAGTTTACTTAATTAATAAGTAAGCTTTATTTAGTTGAGCTAACTTTAGTTCAAAATTAGGTTTTACCTTTAGAGTTATGCATACATTGCTTTTATAAATCAATTCATCTCTTGTATTTTCTCAATTTCCTTAATATCATTCATTTGCACATCTTCATGCAAATTGCTCTTGCTTTTTTTGGTTTTCTCTTGTGGAAGGTATTTTCTAGTTTGCATTTATGATCTTGGTTTCTAACAACAATTTTCAAGTTATTTAATTTGATGTTTGTAATTGTTTAATGTAGGTTCCCCTTTCAAAAAATGGGATTAATTTGGATTTTAAATGCATAATTGGGTCAATTAGAGGCTTAATTAAGTCCAATTTAATTAAGGGACCCAAACATAGTGTGAAAATTTAAAGGTGTACATTTTTCTAGCTCCTTTTAGCCCCCACTTTAGTGAGAGGATGAGCCCTACGAGCTCAAATTCACACTAAAGTAGACAATATACGTCAAGAGGGGTCCAAGTGCACAAATGTTGATGAGATAGGATAACAAAGATCAAGGGTGATCAATCCCCTAAGATCTAAGATCACATGGAAAACCAACATAAGCACAAAGGGACACATACAATATGTGTAAGGTATAAGCAACAAGACAAGATACACGAACATACAATGTCAAAACTAATGCAAGGAGGAAAGAAATATGGACTAGTAAGTTGTATTATGCCACATCCATCAAATACACTCATAAGGATGAAAAATAACTTATGAAACACATGACTCCATAGGAAAGCAAGTTGTGTTATGCTCAGTAAGCATAAAAAGTATGCTCACATGGGCTAGTACAATCCGATATACACTAGGTGAGCCCCCAAGACATGTGGCAATGGGAAAGTCATGCCAGGTCTACTAGCTCCCATACGTCAACCATACCAAAAGTTATACTCCCCAATAACTTCGATAAGGTGCCACAACATAATCAATATGCTATTTCAATGCTACACGAAATTCAACTTTCATGAACAAAGTGAAGCAAAATGTCAAACAAAACTCACCTCAGGGGGTGCAAATAAATAATGCCAAAAATCAAATAATGTCAATAAAATAAAATAATTCCAATGCAATGGTCACACTTCCTAGGATATGTATGATATCATCACTAAGAATGGACTTACAAACAATGAATGGGGGACAATATTCCCCTCACTCAAAATGTCAACATACTTTATATGTTGGTATTTTAAGTAGAAAGAGATGAAGAGGGGATCCTTGGAAAGAATGCACACCTCCAAAACTAGTTAAATCCTTGCCCCCCAATAATAGAGACAAATAAAATCACCAAGAACTATCATGTTGCCACCAAGAGAAATATGGTTGCACCTAAAATTATACCACCATGAATGGAAATGAGAAAGACACATAAAGCTACCAATGCCACATAGTGATGAGCAACATGATAAGATAAAGACCATTATCAATTAGAGGAAATAGGTGCATCAACACAAGGTAGAGCACCGCAATCCTAGAGATTTTGAATTTTATCATGCAAAGCCTTACATTCATTGGTGGAATGAACATGAACTCTATGATATGCACAAAATGAACTTTTGCTCTAAAATTTATTTCGTGTTCTTGGAGGGAGAGATATCGAGCAAGCTTGTAGAAGATTCGACAAGGTACTCTATTGATCAATAGTAGAAGATATTCCTTTATTTTGTGACAATGATATTTCTTGCTTAGTACAAGGTGTCATACATACACGACTCTTTAGATTGTGAGATTTTGTACTCACCCGTAAAGGAGGGTGTAAAATCTAGTGAACCCCAATCATTACTAATTCATGTGTTTAAAGATGTTTGATGAGTGTTTTGCGTGATGATTTTGATATTAAGTGACTGTTTCTTTGATGCTTTCATTTCTTTCGAGGGACAATAACCAAGACCACTAGTTGTTTCTTGTGTTTTATGCTCTATAGGGACACAAATACCTTTTTCTCTAGCACCACATCCTTTTCCATTATATCCAAGTTGTTTCAAAAGTTCATAAGCGTGTCCATAGATATTTTCCATCTCTTTTGGATTTGGTGGTTTCTTATGATTGCACTCATCATATGTGGATGTATAACTTGTGTTTTCTCTTTGCCAAAAGTTATAGACTCACATACTTTTGATGACTCGGCTTATGTGGATATTATGTCAGCTTCTTTCTCCTTTCCTGGTTCATGTGTAATCTTGTATTCTCCTATGAATGTAGGTGTGAAATCCAATGAACCCCAATCATCATCTAATAGCTTTGTGGATTTTTTAATATTTTTCTCTTTTTGTTCCTCTTGCATGGGTTCTACTTTTGAAGTTGGTATCAATTTTTTCAAAGGACTTTCCTTATTTTTCTCAGTGTGCAAATAAATTTCTATTTGAGGGTTAGCCTTGATTGTATAAACCTTGTTGTTGTAAACATACTTCAATAAAAAATGAAGGGTTTGTTGCAAGTATGAAGGTGTTTTCATTGATTTCAGCAAGTTGGTTTTGTCATTGATGTCAACTATGTTTTGAGGAATATTATTGCATGATGAAGATGTCGAGGATATTGAGAAAATTGTGAAAAAGAGAGAAACTGTATGTTGTAGGATATGCATGTGTATTTGAGATATTTGATGAGAGCCAACTATGTCCCATTTTATGCCACATTTTAGCCTATTTCATATACCTTCATAACCATACTCACATTCCATTTCCATTCCATATCATACTATTTCACCATTTTATGTTGCATATGATTTAATATATACAAGTAATATTTAATTTAGTTTTTAGAAAAAATATGTGAATAAATAATATCATATTCTATTTACTAATATTTCTTCCACTATGTCAAGAAAATATATATATTGTAGCATGCATATTTAAGGGTGTAGATCTTTCTGTCACTTTCTGGTCAGGAACTTCTATGTATTACTTTTTGACCAATAATTTATTTCTATCATGACATCATCCTCCAAGGTGGCAATAGTTACCTCTTCAAAATAAGGACGGGAAACTGAAACAATGTTAAAATTTGTGGACAGCAAAAAATAGAGAAAAATACACTCAACCAAGGCTTCATGTGTGCTATTCCTGTGGACTAGGGAAGGAAACCCATGATGGAGATGTGTTGCTAAATCATTAGAGAAAAATCTGCAAAATCTTCACGTATTCTATTTTCATTTGTTGTTATAACGGAGCTATTTTTAGCGACACATATTTTGTTTCTAGTTTGTTGTTGGTAGGCCAAAACAAACTATCTATTCTTGTATGTAGATGTTATAGGTTGCGTATATATAAGCAACGTAGGCAGACTTTTATAGAACGATTATTATTTTGTATTATCTCTAATAAATAAAACATCATTTTGCTGATCAGTCCTACGTAGAAATGCATTTTATTTCCACTCGCCTTGTGAACCAGAGGAAGGGACCACTCTTGGAATAATTGGTGAGGTTATTGTGTGTTTAAATTAGTTAGAATTTATATTTTGTGTGATCTAATTTTCTGCACCATTTTCTTTCCATATGTAATTGTCTTACGGTTATTAATCTAGTTTAAATTTGATTTTCATTGAACAGTCATTTCAGTTATTGATATTTTGTCAAGGTTGGTGTGTATTGGAAGCATAAAGTGCAATTTATATTATGGATTTATAAGAGAGCTTCTTGTTGTTATTTTGTAGTCTATAATAGTTCATGTCATTGTTGTTCTCATCACAGTTCCTGGCGAGTTCTTGCTAGAAAGGCAAAATAGAAAAGTTAAACTAGATTTTCATTTAGGAAATTTATGTGTGTTCTAGCTACATTCATCCCCAATTAATTCACTACTTTCCTCCCTTAGGTACACTGTCGCAACACCTCTTGCAAGCTTATGATCCTCGTATTGACACTTAGACCAAGTTGAAATCTTTCTTATTCTTTACCCCGGTTTTGGCCTATCATTTTGGCATTGTTTCCAAGGAGAGGTGTTAAAGGAAAGAAACCCTGGTGAGTTAAGTTAGGACCAATGTGTTAGGATGAAATCTCATGCAACTGCTAGCCTTGCTAGGTGATTAGTCCTAATTTGCATTGTTTAAATCATATAGATGCCTTGTTAGAATTTGTAGGTAGATTTTAGAGATTAAAACCATTTATATATTCACACTAGTTGTTGTGAATTAATTGATAGGAAGGAAGTAAGTTTGAAGAAACAACATAAAATAATAAAATGTTGCATTTTCAAGGTAATTCAAACACATCACTTTTCAAAGAAAAATGCTTCAAAAATGAATAATTTGAAGGTCACAGAAGAAGAAAAATGTGCTTGGTGGTAGGGGCTCCACCCCTCGACCCAGCCCTATATCATGACAAGGAACATGCCCAGGGCACTGCCCCAAGGCCCCACAAGGGGCGTTGCCCCTTGACCCCATTGGGGGTTGCCGCCCCCAAACCCCCACTTTCAAATTTAAAAACAAAAGAAGAAATTGGTGGGGGAATCACGTTGATAAAAAATGATGTTTTTAGACCCCCTCTATCTAATGGATGCAACTTAGATAATCTTGATCTTCCAATACCATTATCACAAACATCTACAGATGGTATTTCCATAGTTGAGCAAGAGCAAATAATTGATGAATTTTTAGGACAATGGAATTTTGAAAATGACAATTTGACCATTTGTTGTTTTCATTGTTGCAAGGGAGAAGATAAGTGCATATGCTAGATTGTTCAAGAGGACATGGTGAAGGAGATCCAAGCTATACGCGAGCCTCAAAAAAATAAAAGTGAAAGTGAGAATGTCTTCCTTGTAACACAAGGACAACTACACACATCAAATCATATAGATCATGGTATGCTTAATGATTTTAAAATGTCTTATAATTCTATTGGATTTGAAAGGCAATATGTTTCTTTAGAAAATGATTCTCCACCTAACATTTTTGGTGAATGGAAAAAAAATCCATCTTTCCAAGAATGGCATAATGAATTCTCACAACAACCATACCCATCCCATAGTACCATCTCCACCATATCCATCTTATATATTACTATCTTCACCTCCTACTCTATATAACACACAACTTTTACCATTGTCATTATCCCACCCACCCCAACATATCCACCAAGAGAAATTGAAATTCCTAATAAATTACTATTATCTAATAAGGTGGTTCAATCTGCATTTAATAGTGAGTTTTCATTGATCCCTTTACATTTCATTAATATGCATGAAATTGGTAAATAACAATTGCAATCTATTCACACGACTAAAGGATGTGATTTTTACTTAGTTGAATTTTAACCAAAAAATGATCCACTAAAAGATAATCAACTTAGATTCTTCTTATCTAATTAATGAATCACAACTTTTAGAAATAATTCACACACAAGTAAATAATTCAATTTCATTCTAATTTTATCATTGAAATGCTACATATGTGTGTTGAAATTAATCATGCAATAAGAAATGGTGAACTATATGCCTTAATGATTCAAGATTTGTGTGAGATACATAATGACATCCTACAAGATCTATTTATACATATTTTTATACTCAAACATCTAGATCTTTGGAGGCCTATGGTAAAACTGTGTATTCCTCACACACTTATTGATCTAGGTCCAATAATTAATTTTATGATTAAGAAGAACTAGAAGGGTTTGAATGCATTCATGACCATACAAAACATGCTACAAATAGATGATAAAATTCATTAAATAAGGATCAAGGCATTATTAATTCTTTGGATTATCCTAATACCCTCATGATTTTACAATGTGAAATTAAGTTGGGGGAATCCATTGAATTTTGGAAATCTTTGGTTGATTAAACAAAGCTCAAGGTATTCTTAAATATGTCACTATCTTTATTCATTATTTGGATTACCTTAATGCTCTCATGCCTTTGCAGTATGAAGTTAAGTTGGGGGGGCGGGGATCCCTTGAATTTTGATGATTCTTGCTTGATAAAGCCTTCATTGATTATTTCTTTGGTGCTTCTAATAATATCATTATGTAATACTTGGACAAAATAAAGGTATGTATTCTTGTGTTAATTAGCATTAATATTATGTCTACACAAGCATTCATTCTAATAATATTCATCCACTTTCAAGTATTTATTCATATTAATAACTCTACCCTTCATTTACAAAAATGACTTAACTACTTATAGATGGCGGAGTTATTAAATGGGTGATATTGCATTACCATACTTGATATGATTGGTCATGAGAATATGGTTACAAGTTGTCATGGCTACCCAACACTTTTACACCATTACTAGTTGATGACACTTCACTACATGAGCATTAAACAACACACTTTGTTGGCTTTGCTAACATTTTGTTGGCCTTGCTAGCTATATGGAACACCTCAAGTTTCCTTTGTGCTTCACTATTGGAGATCACAAGAGGATTTTTGGGTGAGGTGTTCAACATTCATGGACACAAGTTCTCTTCGATATCAACTTTGATGCTTGATCATGTGGAGGATAGTATGCAACTTGATGTCTAAGAACCATGAATCTTGTAGTACTGTGTTCTTGGATAATTCTTCACAAGTCACACATCCAGAGATAAATTTATGACATAAACATGGAGCTTGAGCATATTCTAATGTAGAACATTATACTTCATCATAAGGATTGACTCATCCCCCTATCCACATCTATATGGAAATATTGGATAAGTTGAGAGACTACAATTGAAAGATTGCTTCTATTGTAAGTAATTATTTTCACCAAGTGATTGGGAATGTATTCAATAGTTCTATAGTCAAATTTCAGATATGGTGGCATGCGCTAAATGGATCAATATTGTTTGTATCAATTGTGCTATGAACTATGCATGGTCAATCTTGATGGAGGTATATTTCTTGTTGGTCATCATTTCAAGTTCTACATACAACCCAGTTTCAGCAGTGACTTTTTGTGGGGTCATAGATGGAACTCTAGGATTTCGATGGCATCATTTTATCATCCATATGAGAGTTTCATTTTATTTGGTCATTATACCCAGGATATCTAAAAAATTGAAATGAAAAAAATGAAAAAAAAAGAAGAAAAAAGCAAAAAATTCTAACAATGAAAACCTTTGGGCATTGTTAGACAACTACAATTTTGAAAACCAGTTTCTGGTGGATTGTAGTTAAATAAAATTCTTAGTGGTGAAAACCATTTTCACAGTGCCACTAAGCGGTAAGTGATTGAAAAATGGCTTGCTAGCAATCAGTTGTCATTATCCAAATTAAAAAATTTTAAAAAAAAGTGAAAAAATGAAAAAAGAAAAAATGCAATAATTTATGTTGTTTTTATGGGCTAATCCGTTTGCAAGTATACTCTATTTCTTTAGTGGTTGTCTAAGTACCTCCCAGCGCCTTCTATCACTCACTTGTGCTCTAGTTTGTTGTGGTCAACATGACTTTGATCACTTGTAGCAAGAGTTCCACTTTTAGTTGAGGTGTTAGAAAAAATGAAGAGATAATCCAAGCTACCACCAATATGTTTCATAGTGCTTCAATTCTGATGGAGATATTTCATGTGTGGTGTGGCTAGAGTCTTTGTCATGAATTTTGGTTCCTTCCTTGCTAGAGATTCATAGTTGTTGAGTTCCTTTGGCTACCAGATCTTGGCATTAATGGACATGCAAGTTGGTAAAACAGTCAATTTTATTTTTTATTATTTTATCTTTTAACTTTATTAATATTCTTTATTATATTAATCATATAAGAAGCATTCCTACCAATCCTCTCCTTGTTGCCCATGAACAGGAAACCCTATAAGTTGGGGGAGGTCCAGCATCTTTATTACCTATTTTTTCACTTATCATACTTCATTATTCCATCATATTCATAGTATCCATTATTTTCACCTTTCATAATCATTCATATTTCCTATCATTTCACCCTTTTCAAATAGCTCATAAATATGGATATAGTATTTTGTGATACCTCTTATATATAGCATTTCCAATAATAATGCTATGAAAAATGCCAACGAAAATGATGAAAAATAAAAGAAAAAATGATGAAAAAAAATAAAATCAAAAGAGGTATGATGAAAAGGAAATTGGAAAATAAAAGAAAAGGCCATTGATATGCATAAGAGCTATAGAAAAATTGAACGAGAACATATGAGCTATAGTAGTAAAAGGGTGAAGATGAAATCCAAAGTCACACTTCCAAGGCTACCCTCTCAGAAAATAAAGATTGCACGAGGATGTGCAATATGCTAAGTTGGGGGGAATGATGAGAGCAAATTATGTCCCATTTTATGCCACATTTTAGCCTATTTCACATACTTTCATATTCATTCCCACATTCCATTTCCATTCCATATCACACTATTTCGCCATTTTATGTTGCATATGATTTAATATATATAAGTAATATTTAATTTAGTTTTAGATAAAATATATGTAAAAATAATATTAGATTGTATTTACTAATATATCTTCCACTATGTCAAGAAAGTATATATTGTAGCATGCAGATTTAAGGGTGCATATCTTCCTGTCACTTTCTAGTTAGGAACTTCTGTGTATTATTTTTTGACCAGCAATTTATTTTTGTCATGACATCAACCTCCAAGGTGGAGACAATTACCTCTTCAAAATAAGCATGGGAAATTAAAACAATGTTTAAATTCGTAGATAGCAATAAATAGAGAAAAATACACTCAACCAAGGCTCCACGTTTGTTATTCTTGTGGACTAGGGAAGGAAACCCATGATGGAGATGTGTTGCTAAATCATTGGAGAAAAATCTGCAAAATCTTCATGTATTCTATTTTCATTTGTTGTTATAACAGAGCTATTTTTAGCAACACATATTTTGTTTCTTCTAGTTTTTTGGTCGTAGGCCAAAACAAACTATGTATTCATGTAAGTAGATGTTATAGGTTGCATATATACAAGTAGCGTAGGTGGAATTTTGTAGAATGATTATTATTATGTATTATCTTTGATAAATAAAACATCATTCTACTGATCAATCCTACATAGAAACGCATTTTATTTCCACTCGACTTGTGAACCAGAGGAAGGGCTCACTCTTGGAATGCTCAATGAGGTTGTTGTGTGTTTAAATTAGTTAGAATTTATATTATGTGTGATTTAATTTTCTGCAGCGTTTTCTTTCCATATGTAATTGTCTTATGGTTATTAATCTAGTTTAAAACTGATTTTCATTGAATAGTCATTTTAGTTATTGATATTCCATCAAGGTTGGTGTGTTTATTTGAGGCATAAAGTGCAAGTTATATTCTGGATTTATAAGAGAGCTTGTTGTTTTTATTTTGTAGTCAGTAATATTTCCTAGCAAGTTCCTATCAAAAAGGCATAATATAAAAGTTAAACCATATTTTCATTTAGGAAATTTTTGTATGTTCTACCTACATTCATCCCCAATTAATTCACTTATTTCCTCCTTGAGGTATACTACCACAACACCTCTCGCAAGCTTACGATCCTCGAGTTGACACTTAGACCAAGCTGAATTTTTTCTTATTCTTTACCCTAGTTTTGCCCTATCAATATTGAGGAAGTGTTGTGAATACATAGAGCTATCCTTATGTTGCAACATTTTGAGATGTGTTGGAATGATATAATGTGATGAGATGATGTCTCTGGTACTTGGTTTCCAAGTTCTTTTGAGAAAATTTGATAAACAAAGAAAACAATGTTATGTAAGTGTTCAAAACATGCTTTGAGATGTGCTTTGTGTTTCTTCTATGTTGATTTTATGCATGTGTGGATCTGATATGTTGTTTAAGGTTTTCAATGGTTACTATTTATAGAATTTGGGTTTCTGGATCACAATGCAAAGTAAGATATTTTCACCAATGTGTGAACCAAGTTTTTAGTGTTATTTTCCATGGTCTAGGAGAGTGTATTTGCTCCATGTTTCTCCACATTTTGTTTCAAGTTGTGTAGATCTAGGAAGTTTCTTATAATGTTTGTTATCTTTCATAATTCAAGGCTTCACTTGATTTGGTACAGTACAATGTGTGTTTCATGTGTCAGTTTGTGTAAAAGGTTAACCGAATGTTCTAGGTTGAAGTATTTCTATGATGTGAGTTTGGATGAAGTCTTTCATGGATCTTGTTGGGATATGGTGTTGTACACCATTGCATAAAATTATTTATTATAATATTATAATTAAATAATTATCTAGTTGGGATACACCTTGGTGGTGTTGTTAATCACACTAGGTAATTATTTGGGGACCACTTGATGTTGTATTGTAACATTGTATTATTATTTAATGTGTGGGAGAAATGGGATAATAATTTAATATTGGGGAAATATTAAATAATGTGGTCTTAGTACCCAATATTAAATAAGGGGTTAGCGGTTTTGTATTCACATGATTTTGTGGTAAGTGGTTTTACCTTACCACTAGTTGTATTTTGTGTGAGTTCGTGTCTATAAAAGAAAACACATGTGCAGTGGTTTAGGTTGGTTGAGGGGGTTGGTTGTCATTATTGAGTCTCTTTGTGGAGTTCATTTCTGAAGCATGGTATGGGATGTGTGGATTCATGCTTAGACACATGAGAATGCATTGGAGGGCTTGATGCTTCATAGGTATTCATTGTAACTCTTGTATTACTTTACTGTTGAATAATATGATAGAGTATGGATGCTTTAAGAGGCTGGTTTTTTCCCCCTTAAGGGTTTTCCTAAGGTATATCTTGTGTTATCTTGTGGCTTGTCTATTTGATCTATGCATTTTGGAAACTTGTCTACATTTTATCTCTCATGGGTTATGTAGGAAATGGATTAAGATTTTGGGTTGGATGCAATATTTTCTAATAGATCTTAGGTGGTTCATGGATTGTTCCAGATTGTGTTCAAGTGAATTTTGCTATTCAAAATTTTTAGATTGACTTAAGGAAGTTTGTACTTAATTTTTTGTGGTGTTTAGCACGAGTATCAGTTGACCTTGTGTTAACTCTACATGTGAAGTTTATGAAAGTGTGTTGAGACATGTTAGGATTAATTTGGGTCCTAATTAAGGATTTATATGGGTCACCTTCATTCCTATCCACTACAGGAATGTTTGGGTGCTAAACTAATTTTAAATTTTAAATGTAATGGATAGTTTCCAACCTTGGAGAAGGTTTTCAAGGTTGAGGTTGATATAAATAAGATTTCTGTTGTTATTAGATGCAAGAGAGAGGTAATATAGATATGAGGTAGATTTGAATGATGAACGTGATGTGAATTACAGAAGTGTAGATGCGAACTTGAGTAAAGCAACACGAATTTCAAAGTGTTGATTCTTGAATGTAGTGAACTAAAGGTGTCTGAAATATTTCATGCAAGGATGCAAAATTGTTGGAGAATTTGTGGTGGATTTCTGGTTGCATTGAGAATTTTTTCTTTGTTTAACATTTCTCTTATATCTTCTTTGTTTCTTTTTGTGGCAGTGAGCCCTGGTTGTGAGCCTTTTTGGACAGTGTGTCTTATTCTAGCAATGAGCCCTTGTATTAGTTTTGCAATTACTTATACTGTGAGCGAATCCTCATTGTGGTTTTTCCCTCATTTGGTTTTCCATGTAAAGCTAGTGTTCTCTTGTGTATGGTTTTTTTATTTCATTTTATGTTATCTACATTTCATGATTAATCACTTTAACAGAATAAGGATTTAATGAATACTTGTGGATCTAATTAATGTTGAGGGTTTTGATGTTTTAATTAGCTAAAACTGATTCACCTCCCTCCCAGTTGTATTTTTCATTCAACAATTGGTATCAGAGTAAGATTCCTTAGAGAAGAGCTTAATCGGTTGAGGTAGATCCAGGATGGCGTACAAGTTGGATTGCCCTAGTTTTGATGGAACAAAATATGCATTCTAGAAGATTAAGATAGAAGGATATCTGGCATCTCATGGATTTGAAATTGAAAAGCAATAAAGAATCAATATGCTGCACCTCAGAATATTCCAAGCACAAGTGATAAGATCAAGGCACATGAGGTAAATGCTAAGGCAAGATTTATTCTTATGAATAGTCTTTCAAATTTTGAATTGGTTAAAGTTATAAATATTACGATTGCTAAAGAAGTTTGGGATAATCTTGAAAGCATTTATGAAGGAGATGATAAGGTCAAACAAGAAAAGTTGTAGAATCTGAAGGCACAATTTGAGACCCTGTGAATGTTTGAAGATGAAATAATTATAGTCTACATGCAGAGATTTGATGAGCTGGTAAGTGCTATGAGAGGTCTTGGTGCATAAGTCAAAGAACCTAAGGTGGTAAAGAAAGTTGTCAAATCTTTTTTTGATTCTTACAGTGAAAAGGTATCTTCTATTGAGGAAGTTGCAAATTTTAATACTTATTCTAGAGATCAGTTGATTGGTACACTAACTTCATTTGAAATGAGAAAATATAACTTGAGAAATGGAACAAAAGTGGAGACTACTTTCAAGGCTAGAAAACCAGAAAAGATTGAAGATTCAAATGGATAAGATCTTAATGATGTGGAAGCTAACTTTGTAAGAAGGATGAAAAAGGGAACCAATAAGTACAAAGATAAACTACCTTTCAAATTTTGTAGTTGTGGAAATATAGGTCATTATGCTTCAAGATGTCCAAACATAGTTGTGAACAATTAAAGTAAGGAGAACAAAGATAAGATGTTTAAGAGAAGTTACTATGTTAGAGAATATATCGGTATTTTTTATGATGAATCTAATTATGGAGATGTTAATGAAAATGAATGGTTGTTCTTGGCTTTAAAATATGAATCTAATACTGCTAACTCTGAAAATTGTGTGAAGGAAAATGTTTTGGAGAAGAAGGATAGGGTAGAAGGTACTTTGGTTTCTACTTTTCATGTTAAACAAGATAAGAACTACTAGGTTGTTGACAGTGGCTTCTCTAATCACGTGACCGGAGATGAAAGTAAGTTTATTAAACTTGAAAAGTATGATGGAGAATTAGTTAAATTTGGAGATGATTCAGGAGCTAAGATTTGTGCAGTAGGTTCAATTAGTTTTGATGGCAAGCATAATATTGAAGATGTTTACTATGTTAAAGGTTTAAGTTATAATCTTTTGAGTGTTGGGAAAAAGTGTAGAAAAGGATATAATCTTGTGTTTAAGGATGAGATAAATGAGATCAAAAAAGGGTTTGAAACTATGATTGATGTTGGTGAGAGGATAGATGGAAATATCTATTAGCTTAAGGGTGTTGATGGTCATTGCTTTATGTCTTGGATTAATGATAGTTGGTTATGACACCAAAGGATGTGTCACATGAATTTTGATAATTTGGTCAGAATCAGTTCAGTTCATGCAGTAAGAGACCTACCAAGAATCATAACGCCTATCAATGTCGTTTGCAAAAATTATCAATTTGGGAAGAAAATAAGGAGTAGCTTCAAGGGAAAGGAATAATTTTCTACAAGACTACTAGAATTAATACATAGAGATCTTTGTGTTCCTACAATGGTGAGAATTATTCAAGGTGACATGTGTTTCATACTTTTGATTAATGATTACTCTAGAATGACATGGGTTACTTTTCTTAGAGATAAATCTGATGCACTATATAGATTCAAAAAATTTAAAGCTATGGTTGAGAATGAAATGGATTTGAAAATAAAATGTTTGAGGTCTGACAAAGGTGGAGAATTCACCTCCAATGAGTTTAACATGTTTTGTGAAATTCATGGAATAAAAAGGCACTTGTCTACCCCTATAACTCCTCAACAGAATGGAGTGGTTGAAAGGAAAATTCAGACTATTCAAGAAGCTACTAGGACTATGATGAAAGAAGCAAATCTATCGAAATTCTATTGGAGAGAAGAAATTCATACTACTATTTATATACTTAATAGATTTCAAGCCAAAGCAAAGCTAACAACACAAAGACTCCCTATGAGTTGTGGTATGGAATGGTTCCTACTGTGAAGTACTTTAGAGTATTTGGAAGAAAATGTTATATCAAAAGAGATGAAGAAAACTTAGGAAATTTTGATGCAAGTTATGATGAAGGTATCTTTCTAGGATATTCTACTAAAAGAAAAGCTTACATATGTCACAAAAAAAGACTGAGAAAGATAGTTGAAAGTGCAAATGTTAAGGTTGATGAAGATTTGTAGAATTCAATTGCTATAGATGTATATGTATTAAATGAACTTGTTTGTGGAGAAGAAGATGAATAAGAAGAAGAAGTTGAAGAAAAAAAAGTGCAAAATGAAGAGGAAGAAGCTCTGGAAAATACCCCTAAGACCCCTAAGTATGTGCAAAAGAATCATTCCAAAGAATAAATCATTAGAGACAAGAGGAAGGGAGTATTGACAAGAAGTAGAGCTATTGAATATGAGGTAAATCTATGTTTACTTTAAAAATTTGAACCTAAAACAGTGAGTGATGCATGCAAAGATGAACATTGGATGAAGGCAATGGAAGAAGAACTTATGCAAATTGAGAAAAATAAGACTTGGGAATTGGTTCCTAGACCAATAGACAAGAACATAATTGGATCTAAGTGGGTATTCACAAACAAAATGAATGAGAATGGAAAAGTAGAAATAAATAAAGCAAGGCTTGTGTGTAAGGTTTACTCACAAGTGCAAGGAATAGGCTTTGAGGAAAAAAATTCTTTGGTGGCTAGGATGGAAGCTATCAAAATGTTTTTAGCATTTTTCAGCATACAAGGACTTTAAAGTTTATCAGATGGATGTGAAGTCTGATTTTTTGAATGGTGAATTGAAAGAAGAGATTTACATGGAAGAACAAGAAGGATTTTAGTTATCAAATCAACTGGATATCATTTGTAAATTAAAAAAGAATTTTATGGATTGAAGAAAGCTCCCAGAGCTTGGTGTGCAATATTGGACAGATATTTGATACATCAAGCATTCAGTAAAGGTACTACATATAGTAATCTTTACTTCAAAATTGAGGAAGACAAAATCTTGATAGTGGTTATGTATGTGGATGATATTATCTTTGGAGGTTGTGAAGCTATGTGTAAGAAATTTGTAAAAGAGATGTAGAAAGAGTTTGAGTTGTCAATGTTTGGGGAGATGAATTTCTTCCTTGGGCTACAAATCAATCAAATAGATAAATGAATTTCTATTTCACAGTCAAAGTATGTCAAAGATATGTTGAAGAAGTTTAGAATATAAGACTCCAAACTAGTATACACTCCTATGGTGATTGGTTGCAAATTAAGAAAGGATGATGAATCACTTAAGCCTGATCAGAGAAAATATAAAACTATGATTGGTGGATTATTATATCTAATTTATACTAGACCAAATATCATGCATGTAGTTTTTATTGTGGCTAGATTTCAAGAATATCCTAAAAAGACACATGTTGCAGCAATGAAGAGGATATTCAGATATTTAAAAAGCACCCTAGATTCTGGCTTATGGTATCCTAATGTTATTGATTCCACATTAAGTGCTTACACAAATGTAGATTGGGTTGGTTGTGTTGATGACTGGAAAAGTACAAGTGGTGGTGCATTCTTTCTTGGATGTAGATTGGTGTCATAGTTGAGTAAGAAACAAGATTTTGTTTCTTTATCTACTACAGAGGCTAAGTATATTGCAGTAGCATCTTGTTGCACACAAGTATTATGGATGAGACAAACATTGAAGGATATCAAAGTAGTGTATGATGACCCTATATCTATATTTTGTGATAATATAAGTGAAATTAACATTTAAAAGAATCCAATGATGCATTCAAGGACAAAACATATATCAATCAGGTATCACTTTTTGAGAGAGAAGGTTATGGAGAATGAGGTGAAGCTTGAGTATGTACCTACAAAGGATTAGATTGCTGACATGTTTACTAAAGCTCTTCTAAAGGATACTTTTCAGTATCTTCAGGAGAAGTTGGGGATTATTGCCCCTCCTTTGAACTAGGTGCATCTGGAGATGCATCAGTCCAGTGGATCTATGGATTCATCTTTTTTTCTGGACTGATGTTGGTGGCTACCTCTCAGGGGGAGTAGGTACTCTCATTATTGTAGTAAGGAATGTTTTCATTGTGTTGATTTAGTTAGGTGTACTCCTAAGGGGGAGTATTTAGAGTAAGTATCTTGGTTTAGTGTCAAAGGGGGAGAACAATGCAAAATACTTTATCCTTTACCATTGATGTCAAAGGGGGAGAAAGAATCATGTGAAAAAGCTTAATCCACTCAGGGGGGAGAGAAAAGGAAATCATGAGAAAGTGTATTCAGAACTATTATGTTGTCTTTGATGGATTTTCACATCATGTGTTGCCATCAATGACAAAGGGGGAGATTGTTGCAAGTATGAAGGTGTTGTCATTGATGTCAACAATTTGGTTTTTTCATTGATGTCAACTATGTATTGAGGAATACTTTTGCATGATGAAGATGTCAAGGATATTGAGAAAATTGTGAAAAGAGAGAAACAATATGTTGCAGGTTGTGCATGTGTAGTTGAGATATTGAGGAAGTGTTGTGATTACATGGAGCTATCCTAATGTTGCAGTGTCTCGATATGTGTTGGAATGATATAATGTGCTAAGATGATGTCTCTCGTACTTGGTTTCTAGGTGCTTTTGAGAAAATTTGATAAATAGAGAAAATAGTGTTGTGTAAGTATTTAGAATGTGCTCTGAGATGTGCTTCATGTTTATTCTATGTTGATTCTATTCCTATGTGGACCTGATATATTTTTAAATGTTTTTAGTAGTTTCTATATCCAAAATTTGGGTTTCTAGATTGTTGTGTAGAGTAAGATATTTTCACCAGTGTGTGAACCAGTTTTTCAGTGTTATTTTCTAAGGTATAGGAGAAGTGTATTTGCTCCACATTTCTCTACATTTTTTTTTTCAGGTTGTGTGGATTTGGGAAGTTGCTTATAATGTTTGTATCTTTCATAATTCAAGGTTTCACTTGATTTGGTATAGTACAGGGTGTGTTTCATTTGTCAGTTTGTGTAAAAGGTTAACTAGATGTTCTAGGTTGAAGTATTTATATGATATGAGTTTGGATGAAATATTTGATGGATCCCAGGTGGTTTGTGGATTTTCCTAGATCATGTTCAAGTGAATTTTTTTGTCCAAGAGTTTCGGATTGACTTAAGGAAGTGTGTACTTAATTTGTTATGGTGTTTAGCATGGGTATTGGCCAACCTTGTGTTAACACTACATACGAAGTTTATGAAATCATTTTGAGACATGTTAGGATTAATTTGGGTCTTAATTAAGGATTTATATGGGTTTCCTTCATTCCTATGCATCGCGGTAATGTTTTTTGCCGACCTAATTTTAAATTTTAAATGTAACAGATAGTTGTCAACCTTGGAGAAGGTTTTCAAGGTTGAGGTTGATATAAATAAGAGTGGTGTTGTTGTTAGATTCAAGAGAGAGGTAAGATAGATGCAAGATAGATACGAATGATGAATTTGATGTGAATTATAAAAGTGTAGATACGAATTTGAGCAAAGTAGTGAAAATTTCAAAGTGTTGGATTCTCGAATGCAATGAGCTAAAGGTTTCTAAAATATTTCATACAAGGTTGAAAAAGTGTTGGAGCATTTGTGGTGTATTCCTTGTTACATTGATAATTTGTTCTCTATGTAAAATTTATCTTCTATCTTCTTTGTTTCTTTCTATGGTAGTGAGCCCTAGCTGTGAGCCTTTTTGGATATTGTGTCCTATTCTAGCAGTGAGCCCTTGTACCGATTTTGCAATTACTTATATTATGAACTAATCATCACCATGGTTTTTCCCTCATTGGGTTTTCCATGTAAATATAGTGTTCTCTTGTGTATGGAGTTGTTATTTAAGTTTTTGTTATTTGCATTTCATGATTAATCACTTTAACAAAATAAGGGTTTAATGAATTCTTGTGGATTCAACTACTGTTGAGGGTATTTATGTTTTAATTTGCTACAATTGATTCACCCCCCTCTTATTTGTCTTGTTTGTTCAACAAGGTTGAAGGGAATCCATTAATTTCATGAATTCATGGCCTATCCAAAATAATATTATATGAGAGCTCGTGAGGCATGACATGGATAGGAGTTTGTAAGGTAACTTTTCCAACTGTTACAAGTAATGTTATCACACCAAGAGGTTATTTTCCCACATTATCAAACTCATGAATAAACAATAAATCAAGTTCAACATTAGTCTTATCCACTCCAGTCATATCCAAAAGGTTTACACCACACACATTAAGGGTTGAACCATTGTCAATGAGAGTTATTTTTATTCCATGTCTATTAATAATAGCCAATTTCATAAAGGCCTAATTTTGTATTTGTGTTTCTAATGGAGGTAACTCATCTTGATGAAAGACAATTTCTAAGTTGACCAAGTTCATACCTTGAATTAGGGATGCTACATCATTTTTTTATGCACTAGGAAGAATAACAACTTGTTGTAAGGCATTTTAAAGCATTTTATGGTAATTAAGTGAAGCTTGAATCAAATCCCACAAGGATATATTAGTAAAAGTTTTTTTAAGTTGTTCCACAAGATCATACTCCTTTCCACTATGCAAAGGAAAACAAGGATCACTAGGCAAGATAGGTTTAGGTAATGGTAATGAAGTAGGTATGTTTTTGGTTTCCTATTTTTCCTTGTATTATATGTATGAGTAATGGTATTATAACTTGGTTTTTGGGAAACATTGTTACTAATAAGTTGTCTTGCAAAATTTAGGATATGTCCAGGAGGTTTTGGTTGGTGTTGTGGTGGTCCTATGATAAGAAGTGGCTTAGGAGATGACTTGGGAGGTCCAATAATAAAAGGACTTGTAGGAGGGCTAATGATTAGAGGACTCTCAGGAGGTATAATAATCAAGGGAGATCTAATTCAAATGACCTAAATAGATTTCTCCTCATTTTGATGATATTTTAGTGAAGGGGGGTCTAATGTTACCTCATCATCTTCATCTAAGGAAGCCACATTACTATTATTTGAAATAAATGCATCAATTATATAATCCTCTTGTATTATGGTATCTTCCCTAGTAGGAAATATTTTAGGAGAGGAATGAAAATTATTTTCATGATATTCAATGGTTGTATCTTCTAAGATAACCTCATCACAAGTAGGGGAGGCATCTAGAGAAGAACAAATATTATTTTCTTTATTACTAACGAGTGCATCCTTTTGTTCAATTATATCTTCCCAAGTGGTAGAAACATTAGGAGAGGGAGAAACAAGATTCACATGACTCTCAATGAGTGGGTCATCTAATACCAAAATATCTTCACAACTAGGAGAGATATTAGGAGAAGAAAAAATGTGATTATCATGATTATCCATGATTGTGTCCTCTTTCACTAAAACATTCTCACAATTGGGAGAGATGTTGGGAGATGAATGGAGACTAGGTAAAGTGGTGTGAAGAAATGTGTCAATGATCTCATCTTCTTGTGTCATAATATCTTCCCAAGTGGGAGAAGTAGATGGAGAGGGACAAATAAGACTTTCATGATTCTCAATTACTATATCTTATTTCACCAAGATACCTTTGTCACCAGTAGAAGAGGTGTTGGGAGAAGAATAATTATGGTTTTCATGATTATCCATGCTTGTATCCTCTTGTATCAGAACATCCTCACAAATGGGACAGATAGTAGGTGATGCAATCAAGGTAGGAGGGTCTAGTGATGGATTGTCCCACCTCATAGATTAAGCAACTAACACTCATATCTTATAGGTAAACAATGGAAGCTAACAAGTAATCAACATAAAGATAGAAAATATGCAATAACACATGACACAAGAATTATCCTGGGAAAAACCTTAAAGGGAAAAACCCAGCCTTCAAATTTCACTCCTCATTATATTATGATCTCAAAACAAATTACATATGTCACTCAGGCTTTACAGATGCTAGGCCACAACCCAAGAATTAAAAATAATTCACATAATAACAATCTTCCATCTCTTCTTCCTTCTACTCCTAGATTTCCCTACTTTATTGATCTATCTGGATCAAAAGATCTCATCACCGTGCTTCATGACTACTCTTCTTCATACTTTATTTCTACCTTCAAAATATTAGAACATTGTTAGCACACAGAACTCACACATCTCACACATATTCCTTCATATCTCTTGCCAATCTCCTCAAAACAATCGATCATATATATCTGCATCTAAGGATAACATCAACTGCATGTCGGCCCAACAAAATATGAAATGTGTACAAGCTGTTGGCCCAAATCAATGAGAAATTATCAATGTGAATCAACCAAGGTTGGCCCAAACATAGAGTGGACCCAAAACAACATGCCTCAAGCATCAAACACCTTAAAAAATTAGCCTCGAAGATCCACAACACGCTACAAACACCTTTTTGGCCAAGAACATGAAAACATGAACTCCCATAAGGAAAATCACCAATCGTGATCACAATGATCAATGCAAACCAACAACATAGATAGAGCACGATCTAGAAACATCCACGAATCATCACTGAAACATCCACAACAACTCAGATTACTAGAATCACATCAACTTCCTTCAGGAACACCCACTAAAGAAGTTGAACAATTGTTAGAACACAGATACTCATAACTTGATCAAATCTTCATGCGAACCTCTAAAACTTTTGGTGGATAAACTAGATATACCCAACAACAAACCCTTTAATCTGCAACTTCTCATCCTTAATATACTAAGCTAGCCATCATACTAAACTTCACTGCATCATCTATAACATTTGTAACTGAATGTTCTTTGAATCTTCCAGATTCCCCTACATCAGACTCTCGAGGTTATTTAAAAAATGAGCCTCTTCCCTTTGGGCTAAGTTATGTAAAAATCGATGTTGTCTCTTTGAATTAGTTTGGCAATATGTTCATAGGTACTTGCAACTGCTTCAAGGTCGACGTTTTATTCAAGTCCACCCTGCAAAACTGCCTCAAGTGTAATTTGGATTCGGCGATCTACCTGCAAGCCTTGCACTACCTCAATGGTCAATGGTCTGAGCAAGCCTTCTCTGCAATTTTCCTCAAGATCAATGTCTACTTCAATCAATTAAAGTTAACAAGTACTTGCAACTACCTCAAGGTCAGCGGTTTGTTCAAGTCCACCTTGCAAAACTGCCTCAAGTTCTTCTAAGTTTGGTGTTCTACTTGCACTGCCTCACTGGTTGGCGGTCTCAGAAATCCCACCCTGTAATTTGCCTCAGGTTCTTCTTTGTCTGCTTCAATCCATTAAAATTTAACACATACTTGCATCCTCCAGAACAATCATATGACTTCCTTGACCATCAATATCATTTCTAAATTTCCTCTGCAACATTTCCTGATATCTGCATTTCCTTTGCCCACCTCAAAATTTTATATATTGTTCCTATACTATTCTCTATCTCTGCAATGTATAATCCCACTTTTTGGTTATGCTTCACATTGGTTCACATAAACCTTAAGTCTCCTTAAGATCATTGCTTCTTCTTTTGGTTCCACTATCCAATCTGATTCCTCCAAAGGTTCCCCTTCCTCTGGATGAACTAATTTTGTATCAACAAGTTCTTCTTCATCTACACAAACTATCTTTGCATCCTTTACTATTCCTCTTCCACTAGCTTCTCTGGTATTAGGTTCTTGATGACATTTAGTGCTTGATTCTTTCTTCCTCCAAACCTGACAATAGGTTCCTTCTCTAGAAAATCTTCTTTCACTCCTCTGGTTCCCTTCATTGTGATAAGTATTATGACTCTTTTCACTTCTCCCTCTATAGTTTGTATAACTTTCCTTGTTCTAATCTGTAGGGGGGTCTTCTTTCTTTGAATCCTGATCCTTCCTTTCCCTCCACACTTGAATGCTTCAATCTGTAAAACTTTCTAAACTTATGAGTAACATACTTCCATCTTGACCCATCAATCCATCCATAATTTAACTATATACAATCTATCCTAGGCTTTCTCCCTCTCATTTTATTCCAAAACATCTTCTCAGAATGATTCCTTAGTCCACAAAACTTACAAGGATGTAGATCCCAACACACTTCATTTTCATGTCCATGCCTATTACAATGTCAATAGTACATACTTTTCCTTCCCTGATCTAATTTTTTTGAACTTGTAACAACATCCTTACCTCTGTCATATCCAAGGCCTTCACTCTTTGCTCTTCTTACCTGCACAATAGGTTTTATCATTCCTTGCTGGTTTTTTCCCAATCATTTTCCTCTATATCCCATTCCCTGCATGATTTTGAAGCCAATACCATCTCCAACAATTACAGGCTTAGTTACATTGTTATCTTTGACTTCACCTTCTGCAACATCACACAAATCCTTAGTATCACAAGAAACATCGCACACTTCAGGTTTAGATCTCAAACTCTCATTCTCCTTCTCCAACCAGTTAGCATGTTCCTTCAAATCAGATATTTCCTTCTTCCACAAATTTTTCTCCTTGTTCAGCTCTTTCAAAATTTTCTCCAGATCTATGATCTTCTTATCCAACTCCTTAAACAAATGAATGCTTCTTCAAACTTATCCAACTCTGCTTCCAGTTCTTCATTTCTCCTTCTTTCAATTTCTAGTTCTTCTTCAAGAGCATCATGCTTGTCTTTTCCTAGTTCTTTCATCCTCTCCATCAATTTTGAACTACACTTCCTGAGTTCGCATAATTCTTCATCCAAGGTATCCCTTTCACATATTAGGTTTTTTTGCACAATTCTTCCTCCAAGGTATCTCTTTCACATATTAGGCTTTATTTTTCTTTCTTTGTTCTTTTCCCAATCTTCCCCATTTTGCAACATTTTCACAACCAGCTCTTCAACCTTCTCTACACCCTGCTTTGAAATAGATTAGTAACCATCCAACAGATTCACAACCTGCTCTGATAAATTCGCAACCAGATCTTCAACCAACTCTGATACCATTTGATGCAGTCCAAGGTAGGAGGATCCAATGAGGGACTATCCCACCTCATAGCTTAAGCAACTTACACTTAGATCTTATAGGTGAACAATGAAAGCTAACAGGTAATCAACATAAAGATAACAGATATGCCAGAACACATGACACAAGAATTATCCTGGGAAAACCCTCAAAAGGAAAAACCCAACCTTCAAAGTTTACTCCTCATTATATTATGATCTCAAAACATACTACATATGCCACTCAGTCTTTACAGATGCTAGGCCGTAGCTCAGGAATTACAAAAAAATCACATAATAACAATCTTCCATCGCTTCTTCCTTTTGCTCCCAGATTTCTCTACTCTACTGATATGTCTGGATCAAAACATCTCATCATCATGCTTCATGACTACTCTTCTTCACACTTTATTTCTGCCTTCAAAAGATTAGAACATTGTTCGCACACAGAACTCACACATCTCACACGTATTCCTTCATCTCTCTTTCCAATCTCCTCAAAAAAATTGATCATATATATTTGCATCTAAGGATAACATCAACTGCATTTCAGCCCAACAAAATATGAAATGTGTACAAGTTGTCAGCCCAAATCAATGTGAATCAACCAAGGTCAGACCAAACATAGAGGGGACCCAAAACAACATGCCTCGAACACGAAACACCTTTAACAATTAGCCTTGAAGATCCACAACACGCTACAACCACCTTGTTGGCCAAGAACATGAAAACATGAACTCCCAGAAGGAAAATCACCAATCACGATCACAACGGTCAATGTGAACCAACAACATAGATAGAGCACAATCTAGAAATATCCACGAATCATCACTGAAACATCCACAACAACTCGAATTACTAGAATCACATCAACTTCCTTCAAGAACACCAACTAAAGCAACCGAACAATTGTCAGAACACATATACTCATAACTTGATCAAATCTTCATGTGAACCTCTGAAACTTCTGATGGATAAACTAGATATACCCAACAACAAACCCTTTAATCTGCAACTTCTCATCCTCAATATACTAGGATAGCTATCATATTGAACTTCAATGCATCATCTACAACCTTTGTAACTAAATGTTCTTTGAATCTTTTGGATGCCCCTGCATTAGTAGGGGTTGAGTGAAGGATAGGCAAGGTGATATTAAGAAATGTGTCAATGGTTTGGTTCTCTTGCACTAAGATATTCTCAGAAGTAGGAAAGATAGTATGAGGATGGCTAACATGTTTCTTAGTGAACTCATTTCATTGCCCTAAATTGTATTCATAAGAAGGGATGTTGTACTTATGCAATCCATTCTTAGCCATGTCAAAACCACATCTTTGAAAAGGAAACATGCTAACATGAAAAGTAATCTATCCAACTTATGAAATGATTCAAGAAATGAAACCAAGTGTCCTACAAATCTAATGATTTTCAATACTAAAATAAATTTGGAATAATTTAAAATGGCTAAGCTAAACGGATGATTATACCTAGTTCATAAAACATAAATTCTTGAAAATTGACAGATTGAAACAGTAGTTTACCAGTGGATCTGGGCTGCAAAGGACCACAAAAATGCTCAGAAAATTTGGTTTTGACGTTTCCTCAAGGACTCGTTTTCCCAAGGGTTAATGGATCCTTGTACATGGTTTTTAAAAATAAAAAATGCAAATTCTGAGTTATTGTTTGTGTTCTCTATTCTTGGTTGCAAACTATGGTTTTTGTAGCAATTTTTGTAGATTTAGGTGTCTTAATGCAAGTGTAATGAAGGACAACAAGTGAACAAAGATGAAACTTTTTGAATGCAATTTTGACTAAATTTTCTAATGTAAATGAATGAAAGTACACTAAATGCGAGTACTATGCAAAATCAAAGTAATATGTATGCAATTTTTTGAATTTTTTAGATTTTAAACAATGTAAAATGCAAATTTAAAACCCTAGATGAAATGAAAACTAATGCAATTTTGACAACCCTAAATGAAATGAAAACTAATGCAATGTAATGCAAACTAATGTAAACCCTAGATATAGGGTTTGAATGAACTCCAATTTTAAAAATTAATATGTACAATGTGAGGTTCACCAAAATGAAACATAGAAAAATAGGTTCACCAAAATGAGACAGGAAAATAGGGTTCAACAAAAATGGATGGTAAATGGTGTGTGTGGGCCTATCTTTCTATTAATTTCGTTAGGAAATGATATCCTCAAATGTAGAAATGAATTTCAGCCCTAGGTGAGTCAACCGTATTGGAGATCTTACAATTTTTCTTATGACAAGACGGGGTAAAATCTGTCTTAACAACACTTTGGGGAGAAAAAATAAAAAATAGTAAATGAACCCAACTATGCAATGTGAAACTTTAATCATCAATTTAAATCAAAACAAAAAAAAAAATAGCAAACTTCTAAAAGATCTAAGAAGGATAAGACACCATGCACCTGTCACCAAAAGTTGTTGTTGAGTGTCCTCCTAGGACAGATTCACCCTACGGAAAATGAGTCTTTTTAGGGACTTTTCTCTCAACTTTTAGGATCATTTGGAGATGGATTTGAGAAATTTTTTGCTCTAGGTTTCACTACCGAAAAGTTGGAAATAAATTTTGGATGTGATTTTTTGTCTCTTGACAACTTTGATGGCAACTTTGACAACTTTGCAAAATCACACTTTTGATCAATCTCCAATCCTTCTTCATCTATAAATCTACACATACAAAAAGGGGAATTTTTTTTATTTTTGATGAATGGGGGATTGCCTTGGTCAAACCCCATTTTGGTAATTAAACCTTGAAATGAAATGAAATATGAATGGAAGGAATGATGAATGAACAATGCTATGTTGCAACTCACTAAAACATTGAATGGAGATCCTTAGAGGACTAAAGTCTAACACATCATTCCAAATATTAGATATTGCATGAAATGGCTTGATTGGATGCTTGATTTGACACTTGATTTGATGCTTGAAAACTTGAAACCTCCATCATAATGTTAGCTCCAAAAACATGTCTGAATGCAAATAGCTTTGACATGATGCTTGAGATATTGAATGTTGTTATAGAAGACTAATAAATCTTCTCTTCAATGCTCTTAACAATATTATTTTCTCATGTGAAAGTTGCCTTAATGCTAGATGTTTTAAATTGATAAAGAGACTATGTATTGATAGGTGATTTTCTAATTTCCTGACAATTTAAATTCAAAATCCAACAATTGCAACTTGAATTTGGATTGATAAAATACTGCCAAAAACATATTTTAAATTGGGTCCTTGAATCTAAAGGGGACTCATTCACCCTTGGGCGAATGGGTCCTAAGACCTAAATCTAGGACACACAATTTTCAAGGTGTTTAATTTGATGTTTGCAATTGTTTAATGTAGGCTCCCCTTGCATAAAATTGGATTAATTAGGATTTTAAATGCATAATTAGGTCAATTAGAGGCTTAGTTAAGTTTAATTTAATTAAGGGACCCAAACATAGTCTGAAAATTTAAAGGTGTACATTTTTCTACACTAAACTATATTGCAGGTTGATGAGAGGTGATGAATATTATGGTGTGACATGTGAAAACACAAAACTATAAGTATTTCCAATGGAAAGACCCAAGGCTAGAGTAATGCCAATTCTTTGTTTTATCTTTGAAGCTATAGTTTGGTTTGTGTATGTGAGAATAGAGGTTATACTTGTAGAGAGGGAAACTTGACTACCTCCCTGACTTTGAGTGTATCTCAAAGCTTGAGTGAAACTAGCCATTGTAGGTACGTTAGCATCAACTATATTGGATACGCTACACAAAAACTCTAATCCTTGGGCATCACTAATCAATTTCTTCATGTTATCTATTATAGGGACTGCTATACTAGCTAGGGATTCAGTACTCACATAGTCTTGAATTCCTTCTAATTATTTGTCCAATTGTTTTAGTTTATCTTCGAGAACATGGGAAACAACGGTCTCAACATCTGTAAAAATGGTTGATTATAAGGTTTTCATTTGTATTTTAGCCTTAGGAATAGATTCCAAAATGGGTTGAGTATTAACAATACCTTGCATGAAAGAGCTGTAAAACTCAGGATCCACATCGCATGTAACAACAATATGGGATGCCATGAGTCTCAAACTATGTATCACTGAAGTATTGGAAATAGGACACCAATTTTTCAAGCTCATGTGATTTTCATAACACTAAGTTTACCCACTATGAACACTAAACTATCAAATAAGCACAAGAAAATATCTAGAACAAAAATTCAAACATCAAAATAAGATATAGGATACATGAAGAAATATCTGTAAAATTTTTGGTTGAGTCAATAGTAAGAGTACAGAGATTCCCAAGGGCGTCTATGTCTTGGGTAGGTTTTCCAAAAATTCAAAGTCTGATTGTGTATGATATCGCTTAAGGATTCTAGGTCTACTTGCAAACAGGTTTAACAATGAATACTTTTCCAAAATTTGTTGAATTTATGCCAATGTGATGCAAAATGCAAGTTTGCAACAATATTGAAGATTTTTGAATGCAATTTCCAAATCTAAAATGCAATAATTGAGTGATTCTAAGATACCAAAATCTGAAAATGATGAATTTGATGCAATTTTAGAATTAAAGAATATAATTTTTTCACTTTTAAACTATATGAAAGATGCCTAAACACATACAATTAAGAATTCTAATTCAGAGATTTGTAAGCAGAAACAAACTAGAGACACAGAGATGGATATTTATAAAAAAAATTGTTGATGCAAGTGTAGGAGGATAGAGGTACCCAAGGGAATCTAAGTCCTTGATAGGGCTTTTGAAAACTTAAAATTTGAATGTTTAGTATATTATCTAAAGGCTTTGTTTTTGTTTGCAAATAGGTTTGCAAGTGAGCATGTTCTTAGATTTTTCTTAATGTGATTCAAATGTAAATATGCAGCAAAAAATTATAATTTTGAATGCAATTTTGAATGTAGATCTGACCTAAATAACTGAAACTAATCCTCATGCAACTTATGATGTAGTATGAGATGCATTTTTTATGCTTTTATGATACAAAAATGAAACCCTAAATGAAAAATGCAAAGCAATATAAAACAAGGAAAAAGAGATGGATGGATGGTTGGATTAGATGTCTAAGGTAAAGGACCTAGGGTTGATCTTTTGTGTGGTGTTGTGAGGGTATTTTTCTAAGTTTCATGAAGATGGAGATCAACAAGGTGATTAGATTGACTTTTAACCATGGAGGTGAGCCAATCAAACCTAGATCTGCATCTTATTGAGTCTTGGAATGGATTGGAATTAATTTTCTATTATTAACTTAATTAGATTATGTACCCTAATATTAAAATTGCAAGATTCTAACAATTAACAAATTTAAACAGTAAATTGCAGGTAGATCTAGGAAGGGCGGAGTGCTATGTACCTATCCTGAAAAGTTGATGTCAGTCTGAATAGGAGGAAAAAGTTTCCTAATGGAATATGAGTCCTTGTATGCCTCTCCTGCTATGTTTTTGTAGTTCTTTAGTGTCAAATCTAAGATCTCCGGTTTTGCTTGCAAATTTGTCAAATCATTATCGGATAATTCTATAGGTGAGTTCTCGTGAGTTGAGAAGGTGTAGAATTTTAATTGCAACAATGAATAATTTATCTTCAAACTTACTTCAATCATCTCCAAACCTGAAACCTACATATTCAAAGAGAAGGAAAGGGTTGTACCATTTAGGGACTTGCCTTAGTCAAACTGCATGTTAGTTTTTCCACTTCCACAATGACAATGTCAATGATAAAGGGATAAATAATAGGAAGGAATGATGAAGTCACAAAGTTTAGCAACTCATCACCCTTCAATGGCTTCCTTGAAGGACTCAAGTCATGCACATCACCTTAAGTTCTTCGATCTTTCTTGCTTGAATGCTTGAATTGCTTGGAGACCTACAATAAGGGTTAGCCTTCATAAACAATGATAACATCAACATACATAAACTCACATAGGATTTGACATGATGCTTGGATCTTGAATTGCTGCAATAGGTCTTTGAAATGCTACTCTTGACAATAATTCTTCATCATAAATTATCCTTAGTGCTTGTTAACGCTAGATTATTTCACTTGTTAGATAATCCTGGTTAGATTTCAAATGATAAAAAGACTATGTATTTATATGAAATTATGCTAATTTCCCAAAATTTAAATCCTAATAACCAACATTTACAATTTGAATTTTAAATGTTAAAATGTTGACACTAACGTATTCAAATTTGGATCATGAAAAAACAAGAGGACTTAGAGGCCCGAGGGCATCCTAGTACTAGCCCTATTTTCTAGGAAATAGGTGTCAAGGGAAAAACATTAAATGAATGATTTTGTTTTATGCTTGTAATTTGTCAAAAAATGATAAAAATAGGCCTGAAAATGCATAATTTGGGAAATTAGGAGCTTAATTTTGTATAATAATTTAAGGGGGGGAAATATAGTGTGAAATTGTCAAGGGTAACAATTTATGATGGTTGATCAATGATAATAACTAATCATGCATTTTTATGGGCTTTATGGGGGGTCTACATGCTTGTCTTATGGGCTATGAGGATGGGTGTAAATGTTGAGGTGTCCTACAAGTGGAAAAATTTGAATAATGGGGCGGAGTCTATTTTTAAAAAGGGCATCATGAGGAATTATGGTGGGTACTTTGTGATTAAGGCCAAGCTGGGTTGTACCTTACGTAATCTCCTTTTGGGGATTGCGCTAAGCTATCATTTTTTCATGAAGTTTTTTTTATTTTAATATTGATATGACTAATAATTATGAGGAAAAGCTCCTAATTGGTTCTATCCTTTCCGCTATTTTGTCTCCTCTTCTAAAGGTCGGGTTCTTAGGTGTTTCTAAATTTGGCCCTGCGGCTATCTTGCCTTGGTTTTTGTGTAATAACGTGGATGGAAAACCTTCTATTCCCATCATGTCCTGCTTACCTAGCCACAAGTGTTTGAAGATTCTCATTTATGAGTCCACCAAGATTGCTTTTAGGGAATTATCTCCTCAAGCATGCGACCTGTACATTGCTTTGATTACCCAAGGCTACTTTGTTTGGCTTAAAATCCTAAGTGTGTAAGTGACCTTTCACTTAACCATTTCCTCTAGCCTTTTTCTCTCATGGGTTTTTTGGTTATTCTGTGTGCAAAGAGGCATTATGGGTGGCGATAGGGTGCGAGCAGAGCTTGACAACTATGGAGAATTTCACAAAGATCCATTGGTGTAGCACATATGTGTTGATGGCGGTTTGGCTCCCCTAATGGAGAGTCTAGTGGGTCACGACCCTAATTTATCTAAGCAATTTGCTAACTCTTGGAAAGATTGAAGAGTGACTATGGGAGGTATTTCCTTTGAAGTGAATGAGGAAGTGATTGTGCAGGTGATAGGGATGTTGAGTACTGGTAAGAAGTACTCAAAGTATACCAAGGCCCAAGATAATGAAAGTCTGAATGCTTTATTTGTGGGGAATGAGAAGCCAGTTCATAACTAGTTAGGGTTTGAGAGAGGCTCTTCCGTAGCCATGGGACCAAGTCTTCCTTGCCCTTATGAAGTATGTGACCCTGGAAGGTAGATACAAAACCTACTACTTCTACCATTTCCCTTTTTTAAATCACCTTCGACATAAAATTATATTAAGCTTTCCTTTCTTCCTTCTTAAGGATATGGAGAGCTCTATTGAAAAAAGCATTGAGGTTGTTGGCCTAAACCCTGATGATACCCGTCCCCTTCTGCTTCACCAAGGCCTCATTATGAGGCTCTACCACTTCCATCTTGCATTAGGTTCACCCAAACCCATTTTTATTGTCTGTGTTGAGGAAATTGAACCTCCTGTTGTGACCAATATATCCCTAGCTGAGTCCAAAGGTCCCATCAGGAAAACCCATCTCATTTTTGTTGATGTTCATAAGCCTAAACCTGCTACTAAGAAGCTTAAGGGGAATGCAATAAATTCCTAGACTAGTGTTGTAGCTAGCCTCTATGAACTCAATTCAACCCCTGCCAAGACTGCTAGCAAACCCACCCCGAAGAAGAAAGGTAAGGATGATGCGAAGGGTTTGATGGAGCCTTCAATTAGGGACAACAAAGGTAAAAATGTGGTGGGTAGGGATTCTAAGGAGGACATGGTGATCACAACTACGATGGTGACTGGTGGTGATATCATCATCTAGAGGATTGGTAGACTAGCTAAGAATAACAAGAAAGTGTAGGTTAATGACTTGGATTTAGAAGAGGAGCAGTCTGACAACAAAGATTAAAGGGACAAGGAGGTGTCTGGGGATGAGGAGGAGTATGTTGGAGGGCCCCACACCATTCCTAATATTAGCAAAGTGAAAAAGTAGAACTCGACTTCCTAGTCCTCGGACCCGTTGGATGTGGAGTGTGTTGATACTGTGAAGGCTACAGATAATGGGGAGGAGCTCTGTGTGCTGCAGGAAAGAATGGATAAGATGAACATGAAATTTTGTGGCTTGAATCGTTTCACTATCAAGTTGGTCCAATGTGTTACCAACACCCTATTTGCTGTTATGAATGAAATGGACAAGAAGAATGTTGATGAAGGCCAGGAATGGGTTGGGGATGATGTTGTTAATATCCTGTCTAAGAAATGGGAAAATGCCAGTTAGTCTATTGTTGGTCCATTTTTTGTATGTCTGTTGTTGGTTCGTGATGTATGTTTTTTGGCTTGGTCTTTAATGTTTTTTTGACTTGAACTTTTTGGCCCTAGTGGCTCTCTGTGTTAAGGGTACAACACCCTATAAATGTTGCTTTCCATATCAAAAACAATTTATGATGGTACACAAAGTCAAATTCAAAAAAGGGAAATATGTATACTTAAAATATTCTAGTGGAGAAACTAATTCACTAAATACAAAGTTGCACTTGATATCTAAAGAGTGGGATGTTGTGTCAAGTCTTCAAGAGTTCACATGCTCTCTTATTTGGTTGTTACTTTATTTTTTTATTATAGTGTTATCTTTTTGTTGTTTGTTTATTATTATTCTAGTTTTTCCATTAGGATTTGTGTGTTGATTCCTTGTTAGGAATCTCTTTTTCCTCTATCTTTGGGATTTTGTGAGAGTAGGGACCCTTAATATCCCTTTTATTTTTATAAAAAATATTTTTTATTATTATTAATTTTCATATAAAATGATGGGATATTAGATTAAACATGTTTACATTTATCAATATACCCTACTAATTAGAGAATAGTTTAAAGCAATGCTTTGGTTTTATTATTTTAATTTCTATTATAGTTTCTTGAGAAAAATTGTGATCATCAACCTCCTAGCTACCAAAGAGTGGCAAGACTTGATTATATAAACCTTGTGGAATCAATTTCAAGTAGGGTCTAACTATCTTTTCAACTATGGTGGTGAGCCAAAACATGCATTAATAGAACCAATCCTAGAAGGATGGATTTAAATGAGAAGCTAAGAGAATCACAATAAGGTCAAAATATATCCAAATCAATTCAAAATTACAAAATTTCACTAAACATAACAATATTAGGGATGACAAGATAAAATAAAAATATAGGTTTTCTTAAGATTCTAATGGTCCACCTAGATATAAAACATCCCCTTTCAACCCTTTTAAATTTATCAATCTCTTACTACATCCTCAATCGATTAACCTTCTTACTATACTACAAAATCAACAAATGACTACTCCATTTCCTTGGATGATAGGAAATGGTCCTTTCAACATAGTAGGTCTAACCCACGAGTTTCCAAAAAATGCTAATATTTCTCCCAAAATAGAAAATGATGGATTCTAATCAAATTTATCACATATATAGGCTTACACATATGCTTTGATATGTACACAAATTGAATATAAAGATGTAACTTGTCAATGGTTTCCTAAAACATCCCAGGCCACACACCAAGGATGTTAATGGACAAAACACAAACTAACAAGTGTTTTGTTAAATGTAAGTGGCATTAAGTTAACCACTTAGCATTAATACATGAAAAATATGTCATACCAACATGTGATGACACAGTTGACACGTACCTTGGTGCACAAGCATAGTGACATGAGAGGAACAATGAAAACACCATGAGTTAGAACACCGTGGTTGGCACCAAAAATGAGACATGGGGAAGAATCAAGATTCTTAAATCCATTGAAATATCCTTCAATTCTCTCTACCCAACCATCACTTAGCACTAATACATGCACAATATGTCACACCAACATGTGATGACACAATTGACACGTACCTCAACACACAAGCATGGTAACACAAGATGAACAATAAAAACATAATGAGTTATAACAACATGATTGGCACCAAAAATGAGATATGGGGAAGAATCAAGATTCCTAAATCTATTGGAACATCCTCCAATCCTCTCTACCCAACCATCACCCAAATCCCACTAGGACATAAAATTTTAAAAACCCACTGACAAAGGCTTGACCTTTTTATCAAAGGTCACACAAAAGTTTTGAACCCTAGTAAGGAATCGAGATGCCAACATGTATGATACCAAAATTGAGATTTCCCCAAATTTTTAAGTAGAATCATGCTTATCCTAGGGTTGATACCTTGGTATTAGACTTCCCAAAGTTTCACTACATCAACATTGGACTTCATCAAGGTCTGACACCTGATAACTATTATAAAAAATCATCTAAGTTTGATGCACAAAAAATTGTATCAATCTTCATTGAAGTTTGATATACAAAAATTGGTATTGAAATTCACCAAATTTTGATACACAACAATTAGTGTCAGACTTCTCTAAATTTCAATACATAACAAACATTATTAGTCTTCTTTAAATTCTAATACACAACAACTTGTATCAGACTTTTCCCATGTTCGATACCCTAACAAATTGGTATCAAAATTCTCCAAATTTTGATACCTTTATGTTTTGATATTGGATCTCTCCCAATTCTGATACCTTGACACAAACCCACAAAAAAAATAGTGAGACCATATTTCACATTCAATAAGGCATAACTTTCTTGATTTATGAGTTGTTATGAAATTATTTGAGATAAATTTTCAAGGGATTATGGACACCCTAATGGAAAATGGGAGCATCCTAAAGGACTTAGATACCAAGAAATATAGTACAAGGCTACATTAGCTCCTTAAAATAATTAAATGATTACAAGAAAAACATGAGAATATGGTTACGTAAATTGAAGTGTGTTTGACACTAATATCAAAATAATCTCAAATAAATAATGGGAAAACTCATCCCTTGGAATAAATATTCACCTATAAACATTATTTTTGATGAGATGTGCAGAGAAATTGAAATAGAAATATCAATATATATAATAATTAAAAAGGCCTATTAATGATCAATTATAGAGTTTAAAGAGCCAAAGAGATAAACAAGGCCCTATATCTATCCATATACAAAGATGGAATTAATTAAGAGAAAAAATAATCCATTTTGGTGACTATATAAAACATTAAATAAAAAAACAAGGATTGGGAGAAGCAAAGTGGGCTATGTAGGAACCAAAACAATAAATATATTAACCAAAAAAGAAAAATAGCCTATTCCTATGCATAATAAAAGCTAGAACCAAGAAATAATATTTATAATTGCATGTGATTCTTTTTACATTGATGATATCATAAGAACGACATATTCATCATTACCTTTATCTTCAACATCTAGAGAAATATGGCCATGAGGAGTAGGTGGAGGTGGCTAAGGGCTTCTAAGAAAGAGAATAGCTTGTAAGGCCTCTATTTTCTCCACCTTGTCAACACCAAGCTCATATTTGTGTGTATGTATTGAGTTATAGACCATAATAGTACATTTATTTTGAATACTATCCTTTATTGTGTTGTAAATGTAGTTGATAGATGGAGAGAACTAGATATTTGAGAAGGAATATTTTGAGATCAACACATCCTGAGTGTAGTGAAAGGATAACACATAGACTATGATCATTTCCTAAATGAGGTCCATGGAATTGGACAACAAGAAGAAACCACATGGGAAAAGTAGATAAACCTTAGGAAGTATTGTAGCTAGTTGCAACCAAAAATCTCTCACAAAGCAACACAATCAATTTTTGAAGATCCTTCCCATAATTTATAAGTCAATTCCTATAATAATAAGGGTTTCCAATTTATTTATAGGGAAGAAAAATCTTCTATTTTGTTGATCAATCATCTTGCATGCCTTAAGGGATGAGATGATAACCAAAAAATACAAAGAAAAATTCCAACAAATGCAAAGAGGGCCAAAAGAAGCATATGATATAAAGAAAGTTACATTAGTATACATTTATTCTTGTAAAGAAAATCAAATTGACACATGAAAGGAGTGATCTTAGCATATTTGAACATTTAAAATCAATCCCTGCTAAAAATAGATGGTAGAGAATGAAGCACATAGTGTTGCATTCATAGGTATTGTGATATATTAGAAGATATCAACATCAAGTATGGGAATAATCAATGGTATTGTGGCTATTAATTACCCAAATGGATAGGAAAAATTATGAGGAGATATAATCAACCTATAGATTCCCAAGTAGTACCATGAATTGGCACTAAATTTTCTTGCTACATATTAAGTGATAGATTTTTGGTCTTGATCCAAGGATTCTCACATGAGTGGGAAATGATGGATATTCTCCATGCCAAGTTTCATTGATGTTGATTTTAATCACATTATTAATTTTCTAATACATTCACCACTTTATTCCCCTCTTTGTAGTAGTGAATAAATCCAAAATAATAAAATTGATTGAGAACTTCCCAAACTTGGTGAAGGATAGTTTGTATTACAAGAATCTTTTTGTTAGCTACATTGATGATGATCAAATAATCCACTTCAATTTGAATTTTTTTAATTTTTCTCTTTTTTTAATGAATTTATTCAACAATGATAGAGGTTAGAGATTTAATTTTGTTGCTTATTCTCAGAGAGAGCTTGACTATCAAAGTTGTTGGAATATTACTTGTAGAATCTCTTAATAAATAACTTTCTCCATATATTCTTGAATTACCTTTAGATGTGTCATCAAAATTTAGTTTTTTCATGTCTCTAGTTGGGGGGATCTAGTGAATTTTTGATCTATTGACTTTTTTCTTTGGAATGATGGGAATTGAGATATGGGATTTGAATGAAAACCAATTTCTAATAAGCAAAGAATTACATGAGGTAAAAATGGGATTGGTATAATTATGGGCTTGTGCCATCTCCATTTTAGAGATAACTTTTTTATCTTATAGATTTCTTCTTCCTAGTTATTTTCTTGATTCCTGAAGATCCTCTTGTTCCTCTCCAATCAAACATTCCAAACCAAGATTGAAGGAACCAATTTCTATATAGAGGATAATATAGAGTGCACATGAAGATAAGGCCAACTATTAAATAGATCTTGGATGTTGTTCGCTAATTAAATTTTTTAATCTATTTTTTTACAATGCAAATACCAAAACTTATTGAAGGAAAAATTTAGGAGGTGATTAGTATCCTCAGTTATAGTTCCATAGAGGACACAATTGAAGGGATTTTATATTCCTAGCCTCAATAGTCTAGAGTTAGTTAGAATTATTTATTTAAGAGAAAGCCAAGAAAATGCTCCAACTTTTGGTACAATTAATTTTCAAATTCTTCTTACAATGGATTGAGCAAATACGATGACTGTTGATTGTCTACTCCATCTTTGATCGATGACCATTTTTAAAATTAGTAAATGGATACATGTTGGCATTCATTTCATTCAAGGTTACCTTAATTATAATAAAACACAACTTCCTACCATCACTATAAGGAAATTTTCATAAGGAAAATAAATTCACTATTGCTAAAAGTCAAAATTCTATGTGAAGAAATTGAAAATGTTGGCACATATTTTGTAAGTTTCAAAGGAAAAATTAGGGCTTTTTAGTGTACAAATAGGTAAAATTTGTCATATGTTTAGTGTTGTGTCCTCTATTTCCCCTCTAAAATTTTATAATTAGGTTTTTCAAAATATAATACAAAATATTTCATGTTGAAGTAAAAACTCTAATTTTTTATAAATTCATTAGAAACCATAGCCTTTTTTGTAAAGCCTTTAAATTGAGTCCATATACTTCGAAATAAAAAGGATTTAAAATAAATTTGGAAGAGGATTTGTTAAATTAGTTTTCATGGTCATCAAAACAAGCCAAGCATGCTCAGGGAATTGGTGTAATTAAAAACAAAATTATAGATAGGACTAGTTCTATCAAGGATGTTGTTATTCCTCATTAAGGTTGGAATCTATTTGAGTATGGGTTTGGAAGAATTCAATCAAATATACCCATCTCTAGCTATTGGTGTATGGATTTTAGAAAGATGGTAGTCCTTAATGTATTTGTGAGTGTTGAACTCATTAGGGCCCTTGAAAAATGATATGATGTAGAAAAGTATATAATTATAAATAGGAATGGAGCTGTTTTATTACACCTAAATAGACATTATATTGATGAGTTATTCACCCTCAATGTTTATGATTAGGTAAAAAAATTCTTAAAGGGACCCAAAGCCCTTGTACAAAATACAAGAATAAAGATGTTCAAAGAAACACATATCCAACTAAACAAGTTTTGGACCTAAAACCCAAAATATCGGGGCAATCTAAATAAAAAACTAGAAACCAACAACAAAACAACCAATAGACAACAACCAAACAACTAGAAACAAACAACATAACTATTATAATTCTTTAAGGGTATTAGCCACATCCATCTCTTGTTGATAGAAGCTCTTGTGAAGATCAACCAAGCAAAGTAAATCATTCTTCTCATCTTGTAAATATTTTTCTTTCTTGGTGTGCACGTACTTGGTCCTTTTTGCTCATTTTTAGCTTTGTTTTCCTTTAGATTTGTGATCCTTCTTTGTCTTTCCTATAGCTATGGAAGCATCAATAACTTGGTCTTCCCTAAGCCCCTTCATCTTCTCAATAAGGATACAAATTCCATCGACACTGTTTTGAATTGTGCACTGGTTGATTTTAATGACCCTTTCTAGGTTTTGAATAACATGCATCAATTTTTCCTCCAACCTTTGACCCAATTCTCATAATCATCTTTCAATAAACTAACTTCAGTCATATTAGCTTCTATTGCTAGGTGAATCTCTTTTTCCTCGGTCTCGCATTCATAGAATTGTCCACATCCCTTTTGGCCTCAATTTTATTCTACATTGATCTTAGCTTAACATTAAGCTAATTCAATTCAAGAAAAAAACATATTGTAAAACTAACCCACCACCCCATCCTTAGCTAACCCTAAAATATTATAAATATCCTCTTTATTAGTGTTCAGTTGTGTGGAATCCTTAGATAGATCATAAGGAGAGGAAAAAGGGCCATCAATAGCATTAACAGGGGTGAAAATAGGATTTTAACCACTAAATCCCACTTGCTCCAATTTACCCTTGCCTTTACCATCTTTCACCCCATTATCAAGAATTTTTTTTCTTCTTAGTGGAAGAGATATGAATATCTTCGTGATTAAATCCCTCTATCTCCAACCCACTCGACTAAGAAATTTGAGGTCAAGCCCTCTTCTTAGTTGACTTACCCTTCTTCAAATTATCATCCCCAAACATAGAATTAGACATCGTTTCCAGTTCATCCTCATCATTCCACTCCGTATCCCCATCTGAAGTAGACTTTGAACCCTCATCAAAAGAGAAAATAAGAGCCTTATGAGTGTATTTCAAAGGAAGATTCTTAACTATAGTGGGAGAAGGCATGGAATTTAAATACTTCATAATTAATAAGATAAGACCATCATGCAAAACAGGCACTTTTGCATTCTTTTTCTTTTTCGTAAGATAAAATTCTAGTGAAATAAATCAACTCTCACACGCCACACTATGCCTTCATTAATGCTTAAATATCTTCGAATGTGGTGTAAACATCAGGTCAGTTGTAACTCATGCAAATACCACTAAAATTTGAATTACACACTTCCTCAAATCCAAGGATGACTTTCAAAACACATACCATGCTTCATCATGATCTATAATATTCATCTATCCTCCTTAAATCCATCAAACTCCTTTGCAACAACTCACACCATCATAATGTACATGCCCAGTACACTCAAACTACACTGCTAAACATTGCTAATCTACAATCCAACGTATGGAGTACCAAACCACAAATCCTCTTGACATAAGCAAGAGATAAAAATCATTAACATACCTTCAAAATTGCAAGACCTAAAGAACAATTACAGAGAAATGTGGAGCAAATACATTTCTCCCAGACACCTCTATAAACAACACTACAAAACTATTTCACACACTGGTGAACATAACTTCCTCTGACCTTCAATCTAGAATCCAAAATTCTAGATATAAAAACTTTTAACACCTCTAACCAACATATCCAAACCACACAAGCAGATCTTCAACCTAGAAGAAATGTGCAGCAAAACCAAAACACCTTTGCAACACCCTGTTTCCTTATTTTATCAATTTTCTTAGTATCCTCAACATTTGAACTATAAATAAAAGCTTATCAAAGAAACATCAGAGGTTAACATCAGTAACTTAACTGATGACAACATAATGCAACTAATCAAAGAAATAATCTCTTCTCAAAAACTGTACTACTATCATCAATGATAACACCTTCATACTTGCAGCAAGTTACACTATGAGAGATAGTATGAATAGTAGAAGCTAAAGAAGTGGTAGTGGTTAGAGGAGTAAAACAAGAAAAATGATAGGTGAATACACCATGAAAGTGTCACTACCATGAATAATATTCATGCCATAAGGAGCACCTACTAATGTAGTACATGATTGGGGAAGATATTCAACACAAGTACATTAATAAGTAATTATCTTGTAAGAGAAATCTTTCTTAACCAAATATAAATCATGATCATAATATTTTCTATGTTTCTTAATAATAGGGGTAGAAATACATTTATTATGAGAACATTAGGAGAAACACCAATTTTAATATATTAAGCCATTTAAGGATTTAGGGGATAGCTTCTCTCTAAGGGAATGTGAGGATAAGAATAGAATCTTGGCCTAAAAAATTCCCAAAACCATAGAAGAATAATGATATAGAAAGGATGTAAGCCTATTATAAATTTAAAATAATCAACAAGCATTTGGATTTGAAAATAACACAAAAGAAATTACCCTAGAAGTAAAAATATGGGTGGGTGAAAATAATATCATAGAATGAGAGATAGATGAATGAGACACAAAGGAAATGATCCAAATCCTAATCAAACATGAAAAAAATATGTAATTAGACACATAAAATCTAAAACCCTAAACTAAAGGACAAACCCTAAGACAAAACCCTAGGGGTTGTAGAAAATTTGGGTTCACAAAAAATGTAAGGGAAAATATACATCACCCTTACATGAATCATCATATGGATACTTAAATCATCATAATAAGTAAAACCTAATAATAAATGTTGAATTAAATGATTTCAATTGTGATACTTATCTTGAATTCGAATAATGAGAATATGTTGTGACACATGTTAGAAATTGATTTGCCAATGTGTTGGAATTTTAGGGCTTTCTCAAATGGAGATCTCAAAATTTAGAATTTGGTTGTGTGTTTATCTATGTTTGGAAGTGATCTCCACATGTGTGGATTTTATTTTATGAGAATTTTTGTTAGGAAAAGGACGTTGTAAATATTGCACAAGAATAAAATATTTTAATTATGTACATGAATATTTATGTATGGTGTAACTAGGAGATGTATTTAGCCACTTTAAATATTTATTTGGTTCCACTTGGTACATAGCATTGGGTTAGTTATGTTATGTGTGTGAGAAATAAGATAATTAATTTACTATTTGGAAAAATTAGTATCAAAAAGTAAATGTGGGGTCAATGGTTTTGTGTACTTGTGGTTTTGAGGCACGTAGTTTCATGTTACCACTTGGTTGTATTTATGTGATCTTGAATCTAAAGGAAAGCACATGTCTAGTGGTTAAAGTTAGCTAAGTGAGTGGGCTATCATTGTATTGAGTTTCTCTTATGAGTTCATATATGAAACATGGCATGAGATGTGTGGTTACATGCTTGAACACATGGAGAGTGCATTTGAGGAGTTTGATGTTTTATAAGTATTCATGGAAACTTTGTAAGTGCATTGTAATGTTTTATTGCTAAATAATATATAGAGTGTGGATGATTTTGGAGGTTGGGTTTTCCCCCTTAGGGTTTTCCTAGGGTATATCTTGTGTTAACTAGTGTCTTGTTTATTTGATATTTACATTGTAGTTATTTTGTAAGCTTGCATACATGCTTTTCTCTTATGGGGTTATGCAGGAAATAGATTGTTCATTCTAGGTGTTATGCATTAACTTCCTAACAAGCAATATCAAAACTTTATTCATGGTTGTGGTAAGTATGAGCTCCCAAGTTTCGTATAACACTTTTTTTAGTAGATTTGATGCAAAGTTGAATCTATGTAAATGCTTGATAAATATCTAAGATATTTTAAGGCATGAGGGTTTTGTGTAGGTTGTTGTTTTGTAAATTTGAGGTTTTGGAGTTTGCATATTTGTTGGGTTTATTGTAGACTGAGGGTTTATAAAATATTTGGAAAAAATGGTTTCTAGATGTGCTTCATATGAGGGTTTTTTAGGGGAAATTTCACATATGAACTTTTGAGACAAAGTGGACCCCATCATTGGATCCAAGATGACTGAGAAAAAAATATTGATTTAAAATTTTCTCTTTTTTGGCCATTGTGAAAAGAAACGCAAAAAGTGCCCCACTTGTCATATGATCATATGATTGTACCATCATCATCTATAGAAAAATAATAGTAAAAATATTATATCCTATGCAAAACAATAGTTATTTGAAATTTTTATTAAAATTAAAAAATTACTGAGTGGGTTTGCAGGCCCCCGTACCCCATGGTAGAGCCACACAAGGGTATACCTTGTGCCCCATAATTAACTATATCATTAGGGTACTATCACCTATTAACAATTTTCGTGGTAAGTTCTAGTGTTGGTAGGGTCATCCCCCGATTTTTGAGCCCTCAATCGTATAAAGAACCAAGAGCCAACACTAGCCCACAGATGGAAAAAATATAATTAAAAAAATTAAAATAAATTTAAGAGTTTTTAAAGTTTGTCACCAGCCTTCCGCTCACACCCAAATTGTGCATCACAACCATCATAAATCCACTAGGCCACCACCGTTGATGTCAACAGGACATGTCATACAATTGGTTGTATACCAGACCTAAATCCCCTTCTAAGCCTAAAGGAGCACTTTTCTTCCAAGGGGCATAACTTTCACCCATGATATCATATTTTCAACTTTCAATAGTTGATAGAAAGACCTCTCTGTGAACTACATAGTGGTATAGTTTTAGTTATTAATTCTAACTATTTTTGTTAGATTTTGGTTCCTTGAAGCTAGACATTGCTCTAGAACATTATTTTGGTCATAAATTTTGTGTACAAAATCATTTTCTTAATTTTGAATAGGCAATGGGCATAATTTGCAGCATACTACATAGTGGTACTGATGGTTTTTCACTTGAATTAATAAATATATTTTTGTACTTGTTTAATCATTTATGGGTTTGAGGTTTGGGGTGTGATTTTGTGAGCATCTAGATGATTGAAGAGGTAAACAATTGAGGTGGTGTATGTTTTCATGAGACATATATTATGGTACAACAAAATTTTATATTTGATACTTCTTGATATATCTTTAACTATTTTTTCAGAGTTTGGACTTTTATGGTCACAAGTACACTAGTTGTCTTCTAGTTTAATAACATCGACTAATATGCATGGATACTTAGAGTCTTGGTATAGTGAGCTAAGTAAAGGTACAATTATGGTGATGACCATGGTGTCATGGAAATATAGGTGCATTTGAGCATTGGCATGATATGATCATGTAAGTGGTTGTTTTATGGTGATGCGGTTCAGTGTTAGAAGGTTATTTTTATCTCTTGTATACTTTATTGGTTCCTTGACTATGGTTACTCATTTGTGGACTTGTTTAGAAAATAAAATTAATGGTTGATTCTTGAGATCTACAAGATTACATTTTTTTGGTATATTGGTTTTGTATGTTACTAATGTGATGATGAGTTTCCATGTTTCATTATTTATGATTTATGAGTTATGTAATTTTGTGGTCTTATCACCCATTTGGTTGTAGTGGGATGAATCATATGTGGATTGTCTATATCCATGAGATTGATTCAATATTGGTGCAATATTTATTAGCTTATGGTCATTTATGCATTGCTGCGTTGCATTGGGATGATATGATAATTGATTAGAGTGCCTAGATGGGTGAACATTGGGACTTGTAGCATGTTTATTACAATATCATGAATAGCTTGGATACATGGTTTAGTGTGAGGTTTTGGTAGTGATGGTTTATTTCCTTGGCTTGGAGATCTTGGATATACTTCAGTGTTATTGGTATTACAGTTGAGTGTGTGGACCATGATGATCTTCATATTAGGAGATATTTTTATGATACCATGGATAGTTTGTATCATGGTTTAGTGGGAGATTCAGTGTGATGTGTATTTTTCACCTAGTGATGGATGATATTTTATAATTTTTGGGTATAATGGACAAGATCTTGGATTATGATTCTTATGCAATATGAGTGCTTTGGCAAATTAAGTTTTATTATTAAGAGATAGTTACCTTCATGTGATTGGAGATGTTGATCCTTGGTTTAGATTATGTTTGGTATTGTGTCTTGGTTTAATTTGGATACCAATTTGATTATTGGAATGATATAGGTTATCTTGATACCTATATGTGTGTATTTGTGCATGAAATCTCATAGGAAGAGATGTTAGATCATGATTGAAGAGGATACCAATTCGGATAATGGGATTCAATTGAGGCAAGCCCCTATATGGCACAACATTTTCCCTCTCTTTGAATGTGCAAGTTTCAGGATTGAAGAGAATTGAAAGAAGCTTGAAGATCCAATTTATTTGTTCCATTTGTTTTCATACCCCTTTTCAAGCCATAGAAACTCACCTATAGAATTTTCTAACAGAGATTCGATAGTTCTGTAAGTGAGAACATGAAGCCCTAATCCGACATCAAGGGACTATGAAGACAAATCTAAAAAATAACAACAAGGACACTCATGCCCTAGGTTCCTATTTCCTCCATTTTTAGCCTCAGATTTCAACCATAGGTGCACAATGTCTTGCTTTGCTCATTTTTGTTGTCAAAATTTGACTAACTTTTTGTAGCTTTTGTATTTGCATCAGAATAGTAAATTGCACTCAACCTAGTTAGGGCATTGCATTTCACTCCCAAGTCCATTTTATATTTGATCAAGGGTTAGTTGACTCATTTTTCAAGTTGTAAGTCAATCACATACCTTGTCAAATCCATCAAACTCTCATTCATTCATTTCCATCCCACACACAAATAATTCAATGAAACATTAGAAAACTGGAATTGATCCTACGCATTAGGACCTAGGTTCCAATTTTTTATATGTTTCATTTTGGTGGACCTGACCTTTAAACATTATATACCTTATGAAATTCGCCCTAGGTCTAGATTTTTCTTTGCATTAGTTTATATTTCTCATTTAGGGTTTCATGTTTGCATAATTAAAAGTCATAAAAATTTGTTGCAATAGCTTTTGTTTCGATCGTCTTAAATTAATTTAAAATCAAATTTCATTCATTAGGTTGTTTAAAATATGAAATTATTCAAAAACATTCAAATTGCATCTTTCATTTAAGACAAAAAAGGGAAAATATTCACTATCAAAACTATTTGTACACAAAATTGAGAAAATTAAACAATAATAGGCATATTCAAACTTTGAATTTTTTGAAACACTACCCTAGACATAGGTGCTCCGGATGCTTTTGTCCTACTTTTTCTGCCTAAAATTTGTCTTAGATATATGCCTTTGTGTCTTCTATATGATTTTATTGTCTAAATTCTATTTCTTCATTTCAAAATTGTCATTTTATATTCCACATTATTGTACATTTTCACTCTTAAGTTCAAAAACATAAAATTGCTAAAAATATAGAAAATATTCATTCTTACACCTATTTGAATACATAATCAAAAACCTTAAACAACACCCTGAAAAATTCAAACTTTGAATTTCTAGACACCATTTCTAAGACAGACGCCTTGGGTGCCTCTATCCTGCTTTTTCAAGTTGAAACTTGGTTGAGAGCCCTATTTTTGTGTTTTTTGTAGGTTTCTATTGTTTGGAATTTGTCTTTGACTACTTTGTTATCTTTGTTTCATAGTCTTGTGCTCCCAAGTGGGTACACTTAGTGTTTTGAAACTCACATGAGCTTCATGACTTGGTGTCCTATTACCAATACTTCAGTGAGACATAGTTCAAGACTCGTGGCATCCCCTGTTGGTACATTTGTTGTGGATCTTGAGTTTTCCAACACTTTCACACAAAGTGTTATTAATACTCAACCCATTTTGGACTCCATCCCTAGTGTCACCATACCAACAACCACTTCACCATCAACCATATTCACTAATGTTGAGACTGCTATTACCCATGTTCCCCAAGACAAACAAAGACAATTATACATAGATTTAGAAAACCTTCAAGACTATTTGAATATGGAATATTTAGTTGGCACAACACTCCCTATCGTAGATAACATGAGGAAACTACTTGATGACACTCAAGGATTAGAGGTTTTTCATAGCCTAGCACATATAGTTGATTCTCATATACCTATAATGGCTAGTTGTGCTCAAGCTTTGGGATACACTCAAATTCAAGGAGGAAATCAAGTTTCCCTCCCTACAACTATAGCCTCTATTCTATAATATACAAATCCAATTGTGGCAAAATGATACAACAAAGTAACAATATAGCTCCAACCTTGGGTGTTTCCATTAGGAATCCTTGTAGTTTTGCATCCTTGCATATCATACCATAACATTCATCACCTCTCATTAACTTGCAACATAGTAGCCCACCTAGCACATACACAGTTCCACCATACTTACCCCATTCCCAAAACATATAAAGCAATGATTTTTCATAAACCAAATTTTGCAAAATGTGACATCCCTTCAACAACAAATCTCAACATTGAACCAAAACCAAAAAGGACAACCATCACAATATGTCAAAAGGAGTCCATTGTCACTTGAAATCTTGAAAACACCAATGCCACAAAACATACATATACCCTAATTTGAGAAATAGAATGGTAAAGGAGACTCTGATAACCATATATCAACATTTACCATCTTGTGTAGCGACTTCATTTTTGAAGACAAAATCCTAGCTAAACTCTTTCCTGAGTAATTGAAAGATATAACTTTGTAATGGTTTTATTCATTTTCGAATAACTCAATCCACTCATTTAATGAACTTGTTGATGCCTTCCTCTAATATTTCCAAGTGCACATTGTTCCTAAGAATACCCTAATTGATTTAATGTGTGAAAACAAAATAAAAATGAGAAGTTCATAGACTTTATAGCACTCTATCAGATTCTTTACACACAAATTAATCGTACCCTCCCTAATGTGGATGTCCAACTAATGTTTATTGAAAATATACAATCAGATATAAGGGATAAAATATTGTTGATGAAATTTCCATCCTTTACATATTTGTGTACGACCCTTCATGATTATCAGAACTCAGTTAGCCAATATGAAGAGGCCTCTTCATCGACTCATATTGAAAATCCTGAAACCATACCTCAAAACAATTATCAACCATTCAAGAAGAAAAACATGAACTTTATAAAGATAAATCCATCTCAAACAACCAAATAGATTGAACCTCAAGTTGCTACCATAAGTTCAAATCCATACCAATTTATACCAAGGGATAGACAATTTACCCTATTACCTAAATCCCTCCATTCGATCATGTCACAAATTTTGAGTGAGTACTTAATCCTCTTGCCTCCAATTAGACCTATGGACGGAAAAAAACCTCTACCACAAAGTTTTAATCCAAATGTCTTTTGTTAATATCACCACATAGGTGTACATGATACAAAATGATGCATGCATCTTAAACATCAAGTGCAAGACCTCATCAATTCCAATCACATCCAGTTAGGTGATGTTAATAATTAAAGGAATAAGTATGTTGCCCCGCCTAACCAAAATTTGTAAATATTTACCAACTTAATGCCAAATTATTCATCCCACTTTAGGCAACCTTGTGATGCTAAGAATGATGCGATGAATATTGACAAGACTAAGGACATAAATGATGATAATAAGAGTATTGATGAAGATGGCCTACAATATATGGTCACCTTTGTAAGGGCCAAATCACTTTATTACCTAACATTACTTTCACACATATTGATGCATCTATACATGCGCCTAATGGTCCTCTCTATATCATCAAACATATCAATGACAAGCCCACCACTGGGATACTCATTGATCCTATGTGTTTAGAGAATGTGATAACTATGGAATTCTTGTTTGTGCATGAAATTTATCAAGATTCTTATGAACAACCGAAAGCATGGATTAAAACTCATGATGGTTTTTCTTTCCCTACGATACATTTGATCACTCTTCCACATAAAGTTGGACCAAAACAAGTAGATGTCTCATTCTCCGTCATCCTGATGTTAGAAAAATTTCATGTGAAGTAAGGTTATCCATGGTTACGCTCCATGAATGTCGTCCTATTGGTTGTTTACAAGTGCTTGAAATTCCCATTTGAAAATGAAATATCTATAGTGCATCATAGTGGGTTTAATCCTTTTTCTTACAATAGAAATTTCTCATTAGATTTATTTTGGCCTCAACCTTTGAAACCTATTAATCCTCATGAGGATTTCCTCTTTAGATCATACCAAAAGTTTAAGGAAAAACACATAGTTGAATTGTCCCTTACCAATGTCCCAACTAAAAATGATAGGTCTATGGTTGTTCCTCCTACCCCAACTGTTGTGGATGAACCTATGTCTAGAGCCAAAGCCATTCCAAGCTACCAAGGTGAATATGTTTTCATTCCTCTACCTATACCATATAAGAGACCAAAAGACAATTCTGTGATTCCTATTGTGTCTTCCAAAATAAAGCAAGTGTATAGACCTAAAGAGATAACAATTTCCCAACATTCGACGGTCCCTTCAGTTCCTCCCCTAAGGGAAGTGTTGTCCTATTTTTCCCCTTGGTCTAAATATTCACACTTGATAATGAATATGGTTTTAATAAAGTACCAATAAAATATTAGGATTTGGAGGAGTCTAAAAATATGGTTTTGAAAATGTCATAACATTTAATAAGGTTTCTAGAACCTTAAACTTTTTGAGGGAATCCAAATCCATGTGCATGAATCGAAATCAATGTGCATGAGTTTTTAGAGGGAGTGTGTTTTGGAAAGAGTTTGTGTTTCATCAAGACAAGTCGAAGTTTTTAGGGTTTTTCATATTTCTTAGGTTCTTCACACTAGTCTATAGGTTTTACATGGTGGTCAAGTTTGTTTTAAAGCGTTAATGAATGACAAGTGATAGTTGTGTGTTCATATTACCATGGGTATAAACAGGTCCTAGGGAAAATAGTTATGTAATGCACCATCAAGTACAATAGGTTTGTGTGTTGAAGTGAACTGCATTAACAAGAGAATGTTGTAGAAGACAGAGAGTCTTTGTCTCATCGGTGGTTGCAAGGTGTGAATTCAACAATGACAATAATATTGAAGATGCTACCCAAATACTGTACACATGAATATCAAAGGAGCTAAAATTTTTTTAGATCCTAATAGTCATGCCAAGGTTTCTAACTTTGGTATAGCTAAATATATTTTTGCACAATCTTGTCTTTTCTTATTCAAAGGAAGTCTATTGATATAGACTCGTTCACCACATTATTGATGCAACAGGATGTTCGAACACTTTAACTCTAGTGATAAAATTCATATGTGAGGAAGGGAAGAGATCCAAAGTGGATGCTAGTGGCCTCTTATTTCCAAATCATGATGCAGTGTTCCTGATGAAGGATGCAGATGGGTGCATGCAAGAGTTTGTGTCTATGTTGATGCTCATGTATCTTTTTTTTTAGGTCAAATTAATACATCTAGGTTATGATTTGTAAACCCACAACTATTAGATGATATTGACATGCAACTGGGTGTGGAAAATCTCTCTGATGTTGTTGTAGAGGAACTTGACTAGCATCAATCTTTAGCAACATTAGAAGCATTAGGTCAACTTTCTTTGAAAATAGTTACCACCAAGGTTCTCAATACATCATTCCATACTATATTTTAGATGGTTATTCATAACATTAAAGAACATATCCCTTCTTTGAGATATTTAAACAAGGATGAAGTCAAGAAAGTACTAGGATTTACTGCTAAAAAATTGTGTTTTGTACATTCTATTTATACTAGATATGTTATGCTTTAATTCACAATTGATATAACTCTAAATGTCTCCACAAACATAAAACAATCTCTCTTTGGAGAATGGGGAAATGAATTAAGGCACCGAGTCCTCTAGTTTGTGGAATTCTCCAAGCATTTGATAATGATTGTAGAGCCTCACCAAGATTATAGATTATGTAATAAGTGTATGGTCTGCATTATATAGTTCCCACAGTGGTTCAAATCTTGAAAATGAAGGCATAATGTTAGTTGATCGATTTTGTATAGATGGTGAATTTTTTTCAAAAGATTCTAAGTTTTCATCTTATATAGATCTAAGGAGTGTAGTGATAATGTGATGGATGAGGCAGAGTTTTGAGATTTGTGCATAAAGTTCAAAAAGGAGTTAAGAATAGTTTTGCAAAAGATGAGAAATCGGGTTATGCATGTGACCTGGTTCTTCATTATTCTTGCAATTATATTCACAATGAAGGGAGAAGAAAATGCAGTGGCCATTTTTTTACAAATAAGCTGCCATTAAACTCTCACATAGGAGGGATCACTAAAACTCTATGAAGTGTTGTAGTATGAAATGCCAAACAAAGAAGGGTGGGTATTGATTGGAGATCTAGTTGAGGATGAAGGTGTTTGTCTTTCTCACCGATATGAGAGTGTACATGATATCATTTTGTTGAAGGCCCTCCTCTCCTTGTGCTTTGATTAGTTGGTAGCTACTAAAGGAGCTCTAGAATTGTGTGTTACACAAACAAAGCATGTACTTAGTGCTCAATAGATACCCTTAAATGCATCAACTGAAATTATGGGTCAAGCATATCATGCTACAAAATTTTATAAAGGCTCTATCACATACAAAAATAGAGTTCTCAACTAGCATGAATAAAAATCATGAGATTGATATTGGATCATCTGACACTAGTAGTTTGAGTACTAGAGATAAAGTTACAAATGAGTTATCTAAACTTTTATCACAAGTAGATTTGTGTACAAGTCGTATTGAGTTGCTCCAAATTTTCCTAGTATCTATCACATCTCAAACTTTGATGCAATTTATTTTTTCTCTATATGGATTTGATATATGACTGAATGTGTGTGGTATAATGAATAATAAATCATATGGTGTTTTGCGAGATGAAATAAGAAAATGTTTGCTTTAATTTTGAAAAGTTGAAATGTATCGAATATAGTTTATTTCGAAAGTGATGCAAAATAGTATAGTGATATTTGGATTAGTGTATGATATTGCTTTGATTTGTATTTCACCTGGATACTAATCTATTAATGGGTGTCTGAGTGTACTTGAGTTGCAGGACTATTGAAGACCAAGGGTGTGGCTAAGGTAGAAGAGGTCAGCTTCCTGGCAGGGTAAAGGAGGAACGGATCTCTCGCACACACACACGAGCACTTAGAATCATGTAGATGTATTTAATATTTAATTCAGTTGACTGTTTATAGTTTTTAAATGTTTAATTAAATTAATTCGTAGAGAAATAAAAGTGCAATGAAACAAAAAGGAAATAATTATGATTTAATTATAGATATAATTTTTGCAAATAAAGGATAATGCTTTGTTATTTTGAATAATTATTTAAATTTCTATTGAATGACATTTCTTTATTATTTATTTGGAATAAATAGTTAACTTGCAATTAAATGGTATCTGTTTATTATTTATGGAGGATAAATAATACATTTGCTACTAAAATGGTATTTCTCTATTATTTACAGAGAATAAATATTATGCATGAAAATAAACTTATTTTTATTATTTTCAAGATTAGGTATTTGGGAAATTGGAGGAAAAATCTTTAAAAGAGATAAAATCATTAACGGAAAGGGGATAGCTTTTCACAATATTTATTTATTTCTCTGCAAATATAATGAAAATGGGTGCTCGAGAAGGGGGTTTTCGAAGCACAGTAAATCAAGAACGGGGAGAAGAGAAGAAATATAGGAGAGGAAAGAGAAACCAAAAGAAGAAAATCTTCAAGAAGCGATTTACAGGTTTTTGAATCCTCTTTCCAATGTATTTTAGTTTTAAATGTGAAAATTGATGATTGCTTATGGAAATATTTTCTTCTCTTTTGAAACCCTTTTTAAAAATCAATTGCAAAATTGTTTATTATTGTTGCAATGTTTTATTTGTTGTATGTGAATCAACTTCTTGGTTGTACAAATCTGTAATATTTTCTACTATTTTTTATATAAAATTATATATTTATATAAATGTATATAACATTATATATAAATTTGTGTTCTATTGCTGTAAAATCTGGAATTGAATTCCATATACTAGTCTGGAACCTACAATTTTCCCCTTTTTAAATTGAATTTACAATTCTAGAATCTAATAATAATACATATTTACATATATAGAGAGTTGTATATATACATGTAAATATATATATATATATATATATTGAATTTGGATAAATTCAAAACAAAATACTCTAAATCGAATTTTAATGGGGGAACGTTGTTTCGTTTGGATTTTTGTTTCTAAATGTTTTGGAGAAGGCTTTACAGCCCCCACCCCAACCTTCGAGTCTCCATGGCGGAATGGCTGCCTATGGAGGCAACTGCCCCTCCATAGGCCGCGACCTTTGGAGAGGGCGCTTCCCCCATAGGCAACACACCCTCCATGGGGGGGGGGTCATTGTCCTCTTATGGCCACCCACAACCTTTCATTCAATGTGATTTCCTTGTAGAATATACATGCTGCATTCTGTGCAATTTGTTTTCCTCTGTGCGCATAAGTGAATATATATTTATTTTCCTAAGCTTCAAAGGTTGCAACATCCTCAATGTTTAACACTTTACAATTTTAACTTAATCCAAACTTGGTGCGGGAAAGTGGGGTACAGATGCTAGGGGCATCTATGCCAGAAGTTTCAACAAGACGCAAATGGAATCTCGCAAAGGGATCCTTACAACACCTTTTCACAGCAGAAAATTTTGGTAAAGTTTTAAAACATTAGGTTCAAAGGTTCCAAAGTGTTTAATTATGGTAGACTCTTGGTAGCATCCCACATATAAGGTTTTGTAGGCCAAGGATTTGTGAAACCTTGGCTTGTAGAGACTAATTTTTCAGATGTCAAGGATATTTAGGCCCATTTGTATGACATTTCTTGAATGGATCCTCACAAGAGGATACCCATGGGAAAATTCTTTTGAAGGGTTTGAAACTTAAGATTTTACACATTGGCATTATAAATGTGGATTTGTAGATGCAAACTTTGTGGAGTGAGGTTGAAACAAGGAAGGATTTATAGTAGCCTATAAAGTTTTAAAGCATTTGGAAAACCTTTAAATTGAAACCCTTAAGTCAAATAATCCACCATTAAAAATAAAACAATATCCAAGAATCATGAACTCACACAAAAAAACCCATACCTCAATCGGTGTGCAGTGAAGTAATGTTGAAGGGAAGAACTCACAAATTGTAGATCAAACCAACAACCCACAAGCGCTTAATTCTCAAGAATGAAAAGTGAAAATGAACCCAATTGACAACCTATTTATACTCTAAACATAATAAATGATACAATAAATGTAGTGAAGGCCTCATAAACAACATAAACCCTAATCATGAAAAACCTAAGCGTGAATGCCAAAAAATTGTAAGACAATCAAATGTGGGAGCCAAGGGCTAGTAGGCTAGTAGAATTGGGAAGCCATGAGCAAGAGGGCCAATAAAATGTAGGAGAATTGAATGTTTGAGCCAAGGTAAATGACACCACCAATGCATAATTCCATAGACGAAATTCCATAATTAACAACCTGCAAAAGGAACTTTGCAAATGACAAAGAAAACCCCGACATCTACCCTATGGAATCTCATGAAGGGAATTTCACAGGGTGAAACCTGCAAAATCAAACTTTGTCAAATTTTCAAGATTCTAAAGGAGTTCCAAATTTTGTGAAAGAAATCCAATCCAAGGGGCAAAAATCAAAGGCAAAAAGTAAAACCAAACCAACACAAAAAAACAGAAAAAATGAAAGGGGGTCCTCATTTCATGGGGCATGTGTGCAAAATGCACAAAAAATGGTGACTCTGGTAGGGAAATTCTCTAAAAAATTTCAAGGATAAAATGAAGATCCAAGACCCAGAATCTTTGGTTTCACAAACTAGATAAATAGATGCTTGTGAGTACTATGCTTAAGGAGTCAATCCAAACCAAAATTAACTCATCATAAGAGAAACCAATGTGTATGTGAATGATATTCATTATTGTTGTTTGAGAAGTACCTTGACAAGAAGAAATGAACCATTGAGCATAAGGATACATAAGTAATTTCTACTCCAAAAGCAATCTGGATAGAGCCTAACCGCTAGACAGGCATCCATAGCCCCAACGAGGTTATCACTGGTACCCTCTCAAACATAGATCTACTGCCAACCAAGCGTCCACAGCCTTGGTAGAGATATTTTAATCCCCTTGAAACATTGAATTCCATTTATATGATTTTGTCTTTTCATTCTCTTTCTTGTCTCTGTTACATTCAATGTGTAAGCAGTGAAGCCTATGTCAAGGCTGAGGATACTAGTGGCACCAAAGTAGAAAATAAAGATTTTTCACCTTATACTAAGCAACATAATGTGACTCTAGAGGACCTCTCACATATTTAGGTATGTTCATGAAATGTGCAAGGTTTCGGTCATGTGATGAGGAACTTAAGATTCAATAAGCACTAGAAACAAAGACATCTAAAATAATATGCCATTAGTATACTCAACTATACTCTTCTAAGAAGAGGATTGAGATTTATCCAAGAAAGGATACCAAACTCACTTCCAACATAAATACCAATTGCTCCAAAATTATGCCCAAAACCAAAAGGAAATGAGGATGATGCAACACAAAAGCAACATAACCTAACTATCTACAAGTGGATGAGACGAAACAACTCAAGCCAAGAAATAGTTCTTCAAATATTGCCCATTAACAGGAAACAAGAAATCTTCACATATGAGGGTCTTTAAGCAGTATGCATTGTCCCCAGGTATCTCAAAAATTTGGGAGGGGTCAAGCAAAATCTTTTCAAACTTCCCATGTTTCCCTTTACATGCATGTGCCTTATCCCAGTATAAGACTAGATCAGAAATTATGAAGACTTTGACTTTAGCTTGCTGGTCAAACCAACGCTTAACAATACCCTAATGTTTGGAGAATTTCTCAATGGCTTCATCATGTTTCTCCTCTAAATGAAGGAGTTGTGCAAGATGGGCATCTAATTTTTCTCCCTCATCATAATACTCATTGATAAATTGCAAGGTAGGGATTCTCAAGTGGATTGGAAAGATAGGTTCTTGATCGTAGACTAAGTGATATGGAGATGTGCAAAGAGAATCCTTTTGACAATTTTGATCTACCCATAGAGAAAATCTCAATTGGGTGTGCCAATCCTTGGGATTCTTATCTAGTAATTTGTGAATGACATTCAAGAGGTTTTTATTGGTGGACTTAGCTAACCCATTCCCTTGTGGGTAATTGGAGGCAAATTTTAATGCAATACCATAGTCAACTGCCCATCCCAAAAATTTCAATAAAGCAAATGTGGGACCGTTATCACTTACCAAAGAAAAAGGACAACCAAAATGAGTCACAATATGTTCTTCCAAAAATTTAATCACTACCTTTGTAGTACATTGTTTGCATGCTATAGCTTCTATCCATCTATTATAGTAATTAATAATGGCTAGAATGTACCTGTGACCTGCAAAGGAAGGTGGATTAATCATATTGATAAAGTCGAGACCCCATTGCATAAATGGACGTGCCTCGGCAACAGGCTGTAACATGACAACAATATACTTCTCTTTGGTTGCTATAGTCTGGCATGTGTGGCATGTACAAACATGAGCATGTACATCATGAAATAACATGGGCCAATAATGACCAACCCTCAAGATTTGGTTGGCATTTTATGGTCTCAAATTGTGACCCTTTCCAAATCTATCATGAAATTCCCTCAGCACCGTAGAAGCTTCCTAATTTCCTAAGAATCTCAAGTAGATACCTTCATGATTTTTCTTATACAATATTTCCCCTTTCATCATATAGCTACTACTTTTCAATCATAGAGCACATCTCTAGACCACATTCAAATGTGGTGGACAAATCTGATTAAGAAAATAATAGATAACCTTGTCATAACATTGATCTAGAGACATGTCCTCCAAATTATATTATTGCATAGTTAGTCCTAAATTTGTCTCTTCCATAGTACGTGTTAAAGCTTGTCCTCTGACTAGCTTCATCAATTGTATCTCAAGATTGAACTCCTGTAGCATTGTTACCCACTTAGATTTGTGTTCATCTAGCTCCTTCTACATTAACAAAATCTTGACTATTGGATCAGGTACAATGGTGAACACTTTGCTTCTCAGAATGTAGTGTCTAAAATTCTTGACAACACACACTAATGCATAAGCTTATTTTTCAACACTTGTATAGCGTAATTCAACATCCTTGAGTGGGGCGCTCATGAAATCTATTGGGCGCTCATCACCTTGTTCTTTCTTTTGCATTAACATACCAAAACATGAATGGTTTGACACGAAGGAATAGATGTAGAAAGGTTGCATATGATTAGGACTAACCAAAAGTGGAGTGTCAACAATTACTCACTTTTTCTTCAAACGCATGCTTTGTTTCCGGTGTCCAATCAATCTTGGCATCTTGTTTTAACATGGAATTAAGTGGTTTTACAATTTTAGCAAAGTCAATGATGAATTTCCTCATAAAATTGATTTTTCCTAAGTAGGACTTAAGTTCCTTCTTACATACTAGCAACTGGATTTTTAGTATTGCTTATATTCAGTCAAGATTAATGGATATGTTGTTTTCAAAGATAACATGCCCCAACAAATTCTCCTCCATGACCTCGAAGATACATTAATTGGGGTTAAGCGAGATGTTGTGTTCTCTACATCTTTGAAATATCTTGCACATAATTGAAACATGATCTTCCCTCATTTCTGAAAAAGACCTTTAAATCATCCATATATATGATGATGCATTGGCCTGTACCAGTTCCTTAAAGGCAATGCCCATTACACATTGAAATGTTGCTTCAACATTAATCAATCTAAATGAATTTTTTTTGTATGCAAACATCCCCCACTTGGTGGTGAATGTAGTTTTAATTATGTTTTCATGTGCGACCATAACTTGGTTGCACCCCAAATAGCCATCCAAGAACAACATCATTTGTGACCCATTGATGATTTGCAACACTTCATCTAACGAAGACAACATGTAATTGTCCTTTTTGGATGCTTTGTTGAGGTTTTTGAAGTCTACACACAACCAAATTTCTCCATTCTTCTTTCGGACTAGGACCAAGTTTTCTACCCACGTCCAATGTCTAACAGGGAAAATAATTTTGGCGAACATGAAATTTTGTACTTCTTTATGGATGACTGGTTCTAACAAGGAATTAATGGGTTGCTACCTTTGCCTAAAGGGTTTCGTATTTACCTTCAATGGAATAGTATACATGATTATGGAGGTTTCATATGTTTTCAGATCTTCATAACTCCATGCTATCACATCTTGATATACATGTAAAGCCTTCACTATCTCCTCCTTTTCTTTGGGAGCGTAGGCTTTTCCAATAAAGACATTCCTTACCTCTTTGGTAGTACCCATGTTGTAGGTATCACACTTACTTTTTTATGAATCCTTTTTTGCCTATTGATCTTGACCTCTTAGTTGATCAAGGTCAAAAATTCTTTCCAGTTAGACCATGCCTCTTGGAATCGTGTTGTCTTTAGATTGATTACTCCTTCCAAATCCAATTCCACCTCTTCAGGCTCAGCTTCATCTATAATCTACACTATTAAAATGTCTTAAATAATGATGAAGTCTAATATGTGCTTATCATCCTTAAAGACTTGGAAATTAGAGATGTTATCTAGTACAAATGGTGTGGGAGTCATCTCAATAGTGAATTTATTTAGTCTTGACAAGGACAATGGATGCAATGTGCTTGTTGCTTGAGCCAATGTGTCAACAATCTAATTATTGCTCCTTGGGATAATTTCAATGTTGAAAGCATCAAAGCACTCTACTAAGTCCCATACCCTGGGTAGTTAGCTAATCTCTTGTCATGGCAGGAATACTACTTCCTTACTTGTTTCACTACTAGCTCCGAATCTCCAACTAATTGTATCACTTTTTCCTTCTTACGTAATCCCATCAAAAGACCATGCACCAATGCTTCATATTCTACAAAATTGTTGGTGTACCTATCATGGGTTGCACATAAGGTTTTACCAACAGGGCTAATCAATTTAAATCCTGCTCCATAACATGCTTGGACTTGGATCTGTCAAACATTAAAGTCCAAAACTTAGTTTGATTTGTTTTCTCTAATGGTATAGTACCTAATTGCTACAATATCTTCTTAGGTTGAACCTATGATGAGGTAGGGTATTCTTCTATAATTTTTTGATTTTCCTTGTCTACAACAAGATTAGAAGGGCTTAATTGTTTTTTAGTCTCATCTACTATAGTTTGGTATAGGAAACACTTGAACTTTGAGTGAGATGCATCATGAATCTCACACCAACAAGGTAGCAGGAGATCTTTTAAGTCTGCCCTATTCCCTACACTTTAAGCTGGTCATGAACGCATCTGGCCATGAATTCCTAAAATCCTTCAAACAGTTTAATTTTGCCATCAACCAAAGAGTCATCATTCATTTTCACACAAGCCTCTATACTATTGGGAACCTGATTTAGATCTTTAGCAACCACATATGTCGTATGCAACGTATGTACTTCCTTGGTTTCCATTGCTATGAGAATATAAGTTCTCAAGTCTGTTTCTAAAAATAACACATCATTGTTCTTGTTGTATTCTGTTATCACATGCTTCATCCGAGGCTCCCTTTCTATGCGTATCTAGTTTGGCATCCCCTTACATGGCAACCACATGTGTGAAAGATTGATATGTATGTATCCATTTAGGGTTTTGGTCCAACCCCTGCTCAAAACCATGCCATATGTATCCAAAATATCTACCACTTGTATATCAACCAGTTGTTGAACTCAAGGATCAGATGACACTTGCATTGGGATCCTATTTAGTTCACCCACAAAATTTACTTCTATTTTTTCCAACTTCGTAACCTTTCTATGAGAAGGAGTAGGAGTGGGTCCAAATGCTTTGGATACAATGAGGGGCATGCATTCATTGAAGCACCTGAGTCCAATAAATAATTATGCAATTTTTTCCCAAAAATACGTAATGGTAGCAAAAAGGGAGGAGTTTCACGCTTATCCCTAAATATGTTGATAGGGGTTTTTGCTTGGGAGACCTGAGATTTCTCCTTCTCCTTTCCTTTGTCTAAAAGCTCTTGAATCAAAGGTTCATTTTCAGGTGTGTTGGTTGAAGCCTTTGATTAAGTCAGTTCTTTCTCTATATTGAAGAAAGTGTTCCCTATTTTAGGTACTTTTAATAGCTCAAAAACCAAAAGAATCACTTTCATCTTCTTCAGCTCCTTAGACACATATTGTCCCATCTGAGCAATTTATGATTTGCTGCCAACCTCCTTGGTGAAGTATTACATGGGTATCACTAGAGGTGCAGGGTTATTGCTTGCATTAAGATTAGGAGGGATCCCCAAATTGTTTGGTGGAATGAAAGTCATGAATGGGCCTCCAAATTTTCTATTTTACAAATCGTATGGGTCTCTCATTTGATTCAAAATTTGTATAATGTCTTCTTTTGTATGCTCTAGATTTGTCTTGAACAAATGGGCTGAAGATTCTTTGTTGTATACTATATCAGATTCAACTGGTTGCGTTGGAGAATTTTCAGCCTCGGGTTCATTATCTTCTGCCTTAGGAAAAGGAGTGTGGTTTACCACCAAGACATAATCATAAGGATTAGAAGGGACTATTTCTCATCCATAAGAAGAAGATTTTTTTACATTTTCTGTATTTTTGTACCTCTAGCTAAAATTCTAAAATTCAGCTTTGAATGCTGGTTCATATTGTGTAATTAGCACCATCCAAACATTGCCACTTCAGCCAAATACACCCCAATGAATGGATTTTTCAGAAGTTATTGTCGAATCCAATGAAGAAGGGGCCCCACCATTGTTAGGATGAGTGTTCTAGGTCTTGTTTTACCTTATAAAACTATGATTCTACTTACGATCATAACTCTGACTTTGTCTTGAATTCTAGGACCTTGATCTTTGTTGTAGTTTGTTTGAAAATTTTGCACTTGGATATTTTGCTTTTTGAGGTAGGTTACTTCTATATAAAGCTTCTTTACCTGCTTAGTAAGCTCTCTAATTTCATCCCTATCAACTAGAGATTTTGTTGGAAGAAAATTCTACAAGTACATAGGTTGAGATGTAGAAGAATTTCTACCTTATAAGCTTTTTCCATATAATTTGTAAAACATTGCGTAATGAGTAATTTTGAAAAAGTAACAAAAATAGATTAGTCCACATATAAACGATGTGTGATCATGATCAAATCATTATTAAAAACATCAAATCCTATAAAGAAATCATTAAGTTTAGCAAATTGAAGCAATTCTTGACATTTTGTGGGTTTTGAGTAATTGCAGGATTTTGTTTTGTGGAAGTCGCAGGGTTGTGGGGATGAATGATGTGGGTGTTGAGAGATCCAACATTGTTGAATGGGAATCTTGCAAATGATAATCCGCATCGAGTTTTTCGCAAGGCTCCAACACTAGACATTTTAGCTCACAAAAATTGATCATGCAAAAAATGACTTTGTGAAAGCCAAACACAATCATGCCACATTGTTCAACAAGACTCAGGTGGAAACCTGCGAGGGGATCCCTGTATGGGGACTCTCGTAAGCAAACTTTTGCAAGGGATAATTCTAAATATTCAAAGGTTTCAACATCCTCAATGTTTAACACTTAGCAATTTTAACTTAATCCAAACTTGGTGCGGGAAAGTGGGTTGTGATGCCAAGGGCATCTATGCTAGAAGTTTCAGTGGGATGCAAATGGAATCCCGCAAAGGGATCCTCGTGAGGACCTCTCCATAGCAGGAGAGTTTGGTAAAGTTTCAAAACATCAAGTTTAAAGGTTTCAAAGTGTTTAATTATGGAAGACTCCAAGTGGCATCCCATGGACAAGGTTCCACAGGCCAAGGATTTGTAGAACCTTGGCTTGTGGAGACTAATGTTTCAAATGTTGAGGAAATTTAGGCCCATTTGTATGGCATCACTTGAATGGATCTTTGCAAGAGGATACCTATGAGCAACTTCTCGTAAAGGGTTTGAAACTTAAGATTTTACACAGTGGCATTATAAATGTGGATTTGCAGATTCAAACTGCGTGGAGTGAGGTTGAAACAAGGAAGGATTTAAAGTAGCTTACAAAGTTTTAAAGCATGGAAAACCTTTAAATTGAATCCCTTGAATCAAAGAGTGTACCATTCAAACTCAAACAATAGCCAAGAATCATGAATTCACACAAAAAACCCATACCTCAATCAGTGTGTAGTGAAGGAATATTGAAGGGAAGAGCTCACAAATCATAGATCAAACCAACAACCCACGAGTGCTTAATTCTCAAGAATTCAAAGTGCAAATGAACCCAATCAACAACCTATTTATAGTTTGAACGTAATAAACGATGCAATAAATGCAGTGAAGGCCTCTTAAATAACACAAACCCTAATTGTGGAAAACCTAAATGCAGATGCCAACAAACTGTAGGACAATTGAATGCAAGAGCTAAGGACTGACAAGCCGGTAAATGCAGAATCCATGAGCAAGTGGGCTAGTAGAATGTAAGAGAATCGAATGCGAGAGCCAAGGTGAACGACGTCACCAATGTAGAATTCCGTAGACGACAACCCGCAAAAGGAACTTCACAAATGGAAAAGAAAACCATAGTAGTCACCTTGTGAAATCCCAAGAAGGGAATTCTACAGGGTGAAACCCGCAACTCAAACTTAGTCAAATTTTCAAGATTTCAAAGGAGTTCCAATTTTTTTGAAAGCAATCCAAGCCAAGGGGAAAAAATGAAAGCGAAAAGAAAAACCAAATTGACACGAAAAAATGAAAAAAAGGAAAGGGGGTCCTTGTTTCACGGGGCATGTGTGCAAACTACACAACAAAATGTTAGGAAAATGGTGTTGTACACATTGCACAAGAATGAAATATTTTAATTATATAAATAAATATTTATTTGTGGCGCATCTAGGAGATGTGTTTAGCCACATTAAATATTTATTTGGGTCCACTTGTAAAGTTGTATTTTTAACATTGGGTTAGTTATTTTATGTGTCAGAGACAAAATAATTAATTATAATTCAAAAAAATTAGCATAAAAAAGTAAATGTTGGGTCAATGGTTTTGAATACTCATGGTTTTGAGGCACATGGTTTTATCTTATCACTTGGTTATATTTGTGTGAACTTGAATCTATAAAGGAAAACACATGTTTAGTGGTTAAGGTTGGCTAGGAGAGTGGGTTGTCATTGTATTGAGTTTCTCTTGTGATTGCATATGTGTAGCACCGCATGGTTTGTGTGGTTACATACTTGGACACATGAAGAGTTCATTAGAGGAGCTTGATGTTTTAGAAGTGTTCATGGAAACTTTATAATTATATTGTAATATTTTATTGTTAAATAATACATAGAGTATGGATGCATTTGGAGGCTAGGTTTTTCTCTCTTGAGGGTTTTTCTAGAGTATATCTTGTGTTATCATGTAGCTTGTGTATTTGATCTTTGCATTATAGTTATTTTATAAGCTTGCATGCATGCTTTTATCTTATAGGGTTATGAAGGAAATGAATGATCATTTTGAGTATTATGCATTAATTTTCTAACAATTTTGAACTATTACATGTGGATATGAATTGATAGGATGCGAATTGCTAAATCTTGCTCACCTTCATTTATGATATTTGGGTTTATTACAAGGATCAACAATATTTAGGAACACCCTTGAGAATTTTTAAAAATATGAGGATCATGTTCTCCTCTAGTAGACCACTAGTTTGATCATCTTTATAACTCTAACTAAAATATTGAAGGTAATAAAAAAGCATGAAAGGGACCTAGGATGATGTGTGATGTAATTCTTTGATAAGGTTACTAAATTTCTTTTTATCCCTTTTCACAAGTTAAATCCTCCATTAAATACTGAATGAATGAATATCTTTAAATATAACTATCAAGAGTACCAATCAACACAGCATTAGATTAACTCATAACAATTAATAAGAAAGTATTGAAGAGATTAAATTTAAATTTTAAAATTTGATATTTAAATCGACAACCACATAAATAATCCAAGTCAAATCTTGATATTTAAATCCACAACCACATAAATAATCCAAGTCAAATCTGTAACTACAAATCTAATCTAAAATGATAAAAAGAATCAAAAAATGGAAATCAATCTCTAAAAATAAATGACGATAATGAATTGAGTTGACACTCAATATGCCATTGTATTATTGCTAGCAAACTTTAATCAAAATGGGCCCAAAACATTAGGGAAAAGGGTATCCGCATGCAATTTTCATGATTAGTGTTTCACAATAGAGATCAAATACCTATTTTTTAAATTACAAATGGGGAACCAAAAGGGCGGTCCTCTCGCCGCACCGTTCAGAATCTCCATTCAGGAGCTTATTACGAATTTTGGGTGGCAGTGAAGATTGTTTCGAGGCATGGGTTGGTCGTATCTGGTGGTAATGGGCCGAAGAGCATGGAAATAAGAATTGAGACAAACAGAGGAGAAGAGAGGAAGGTTTGAAGCGGAGCAAACATAATGGAAGGCAAGGCGAAGGTTGTGGTTATTCTGGGCGCCTCGGGAGCCGGCAAGTCTCGTCTTGCCATTGATTTAGCTCATCATTTCCCGGCGGAGATCCTGAACGCTGACTCGATGCAAGTAAGCATTTTCTATTCTATTCATTTCAATTCTCTTCTTGTCATACTCTCCTTGTCTGTATAATTTATCATGCTCAAATGCCATCCTCACAGGTTTATGAAGGTCTGGATGTGTTGACCAACAAAGTACCATTCCACGAAAGGAAAGGTGGGCCTTTAGATTGGATTAATCCATTAATTACTTCACTCTTCTTCTCCTTTCAAATCCACACCATTATTATTAAAGATGTGATGAGGTGCTTTTTCATTACCATGTAATAGCCAATGGCGCACTTCTTGTAAGGTTCCACAGTTTGGAATGTATGCAGCTGCATCTAAGTTTAAAATGATATTCCGGTCCTTTGCTAAATCGATCTATCCTTGGCCATCTGGGTCACTTTGTAGCAGAACCGGCACCTTTGTCATTTCCCTAAGAACAATGAGAGATTCACCATGATCACTCGTTTAACACAGAGCAAAGTTATTTTAAATTCATTTTTTTGCCAATTTCCTAAAATGTCTTCTCGTGTTATCTTAAGGACCGTGTGCAATAAACACCACGGTTACCACGTAGATATGAACAGGCAATATTTTGTGGCTCAAACGGTAGTAGAAGCCTTGGAAAAGGAGTCACAAGTTAAAACAATTATAGAATGGAGAAATTAGGATTTAAAGTATTTTTAGAGCGGACAGGGGATGGATTTTGGAATGGCAATTTTTCTTTTGCCAGATTTTGGGGATGCAGGGGAACCACTATTAAAATAAAATATAAAAATTAATATTTGAATTTTAAAATACTAACAAATTAAAGATACCTGAAAACAACTTAGACAAGTTAAAAGAAGGAAATTTTTAAAACATAAAAATTTAAATAAATCTACTTAAAAATATAAATATGAGCCCATACATTGTTCAACAGAAAATTAAGTTTGAATAGTTCAATGTATTTTCTCTGAAAGCATAGGATACGGATTTCTTCTTGTGGGAAGCCTCCCGTGTTTTAGCAATTTAACATATGAGAAGGATCTCTTCTCGTGGGAAGCCTCCCTCTCATGCTTTAGCGGTTTAACATTGACTTATCATCCATTTTGAACAAGGCTCTTAGCTGGAATTTTAATAAACCTTTGACCGCCACCAATAAGATGAGATCAAAGTTTGGTTTCCATTCGCCAGGGCCCTAAATTTCATTAATCACTGCATGTTTTATTACTTGTTCCTTGCTTCTAACTAGTGATGCAGTCCTGTCTACGTTCTGGCTTTTGTATGGCAAAATAGATTTCAAGAGTTGATGTTTATCATTTTGTTTGTGATTGCATTTTGGTTCATTTGGAGTTTGTCATGAGAACGAGTCTTCCCAGTTCCTGTGTAAGTGAATTGGAATCACATGTGGTAAATTTCAACAGGTAGTGCTTTCTGTCTAGCTTTATAAATTTGAAAGCCTACCTAGATTCCTCGCTTTCGTCTCTACCCCACTTTAGAAGGTTTGATCTCAGTCACAAAAAGTTCACAAGAAGCCTTCCACTCTTTCTTTTTTTGTCTTCTTAAATGTGCAAGTGTAGGGGTCTCCTTGGCACCCTCAAGATGCTAGGAAGTTACCAATTTTAATAAAAATATGGGGACACCCCAATTTCATTATAAAAAAGGGAATGAGGGGGAGGGGATTTAGGAAGGATGCCTTGTCCCTGTCCTTGGAATGGTCCGGATGTTCAGGATGGGTATTTAGGTCCCAGTGATGCATCCGCAGGAAATAGTGGTCTACAGTTAATTTGTTCTGTTAAAATATTACTGGTTGAGTGAAAATTACTTATGCCAGTTAGATATCTCACAAGTAAATTGAAATAAGGGAATATTGGAAAAATAACTTAAATAGTGACTAGTCTCTTAATCCTCACTGCGCAAATTCTGTTTCTGAAGTGATTTGTTCAGATGGCCTATGAAGGACCAGAGTCTGCGTTCAAGCCAGGATCCATATTTCACTTTGAAGTCTTGTAGTCTGAGTTAGTAACATGGCCTTGTACGCAACACCCTTACACCTTGGGAATTGGTTTGACCTAAAGCATTAGACCAAGAATCTCCAATCTTCTCTTGTGTACCTGAAGGTTGTGGTATATTCCACTAGTATGGCCCATTGAGGTTTGGTCCTATTAGTGTGCCTCACAGTGTTGTTTGTAGCTGGAGTGAGTTAGCAAGGTAGTTGCAGGGGAAACCATTGACCCTCTGAAGAAATCTTTTTTCATTACTTCATGTACTATTATAAATGGTGTTTTGCTTAGCTATTTTTTGTTAAGACTTTTCCTTCACATGTCTTGTTATTTTCTTTCTTTGGCACCCAAATAATCAGTCTTATTTCTCTCAAAAATTAGAAATATGAAATTTAATATTGAAAGGTAAAGAATAATATGTTTTGGTGTTCGTTTTATTTTGGTTACAATTGTAGATTTATTCAAGAATCATACTAGGCCTCAAAGTTTAGATTTACTTAAATGTTAATTTAAGAGTAGTGAAAAATTAGATCGGATCAAATTTATTATGACAAATTTTCAATGTTCAGTTTATAGCAGGTTTGGTTTATGCTTCTTGTTTCATAGCCTTTTTTGTGGCCTTGTGCATGGGCAGCAATATTAATGGAGAAAGTATTCTAAAACTGTTTTCAATTTGAGATTGGATTCCTTCAATGTAGACAAAAACAAACTAAAGGATTGCTTCACATTGTATACAAAGTGATTACAACGTAGAGGTTGAAGGTTGGTTAGACATGGATGAGTAGTGCTTAAAACTTAAGTCCTACACACCAAAATGTTTCAATACAAATGAAAACGAGGAATCTACATCTCATGTTGAGGACCATAAAGAAGTCAGCACCTGATCTCATGGCTTATTTTCTCCCAATATTGAAAGTTCTTTAGTAGTGTTGAGTAGAGCTTCCGTGTTGCAAGGTTCGATGGCTTTGGGTCAAACTCTGGAAGGGGAGATGTAGTCTCATAAGTTAGGTGAGTCCTTGTTCTATGACCCTAATATTTGTTTAGCAAATCTTTAACTCCAAGTTTTCAATTCCTATCCTATTGAGTTTGATTAGGGAAGAATTATCTTTTTCCTCTTAAGAAAGCATCTAGAGAGACAATGTTAGGACTGATGTAATTCCCAAGTGCTAGGATGAATCGGTTGTCTGTTTTTCCAGATATGGCCTATTTTTGGATTAAAGTATAAAAAGGGGTATGAAGCCTAAGGTCAAATTTAAATAATGCCAAGGTCATTGGCCATGGTTGGTGAAGTCAGCATTGTCCAAGTGATATAACGACACAATTGTGGCTCACTATCTATGGTTGGTGACATTAGGCAAAGATGGACAATGATACATGAGTGGCCTAAAAGGTCTAGGAGGTTATATTCATAAAACAAGCATTTAGGTATAAGTCTACATTTTATATATTTACATTTAGTATTCTTAGAATTTGAATTTGTTCTATAAATATAATGTTAGAATGTTTGCAAGTAGTTTGAAATCTCTTGGAGTTATAACAAAGGAGATAGTTTTGGAGGAGCTCTTCAGATTTAGACTAAGCCAAATTTCAGGATTCAAGCATTTCAGAGTTCAGATTGACATTATATTTTAGGTTTCTGTGCATTAGATGAAAGAATGAGGGAACCTAAGGCATTCTAAGGACACTTAAATCATGATAATGCACATGGTTGCTCTAACTAAGCCCACACAATCTTTTGATATATCAATGTGAAACATAGAAAAAGAGAACCCTAAGCCCTAGGATAATGGACCTAAGGTTGATTGGGGGTCTTTTTCTATGCTTTCATTAAGATGGAGATCAACAAAGTGAATAGATTGAATTTCAACCATGAAGGTGAGCCAATTAGGCTTGGATCTCCATCCTATTGAGTTTTAGAATGGATTGGAATTGATTGACTATGATTAACTTAATTAGACTATGTGCCCTAATATGAAAATTGCAAGAATCTGACGATTGATAAGTTGAAATAGTGAATTGCAGGCAGATCTGGGAAGTGCAGAGGACTGTGTACCTGTTATGAAAAGTTGATGCCAGTCAGAATAGAGGGACAAAGTCATCCAGGGACGTATGGGTCCTTGTATGCTTCTCCTGCTCTGTTTTTGCAGTCCTCTGATGACAGATCCGAGATCTCCGTTTTTGCTTGCAAAGTTGTCGAAACACTTCAAACTTCCTTCAATTCTCTTTAAACCTGAAACCTGCACATTCAAAGAGAAGGAAAGGGTTGTGCCATTTAGGGGCTTGCCTTAGTCGAACCCTGTGGTAGTGTTTCCACTTCCACAATGGCAATGGCAATGATAAATGTGTTAGTTTTTATGATTAAATATTTTAAAACTGAAATCAATCAGAAAATGCAGCACTTAAGACAATGAACACAACAAGATACCCTGGGAAAACCCTCCAACTTGAGGGAGAAAAACCCAACAATTATATCTCTTATATATTGAACAATAAGAGCAGAAATCTGCTTACAACTCAGGTACAACACAATGCCGATTTAGATACAATGAATAATCGCAGCTCTCCTAGATGCAAATACAAATGAATATGTTTCTCCTTGAAATCGATCTGCTGATACAAAATGATGAGCTGCTTTTCAGGTGCAAACTTCCTCTAGAATGCGAATTATGATAAATGAACTTGATGCTCAAATGAGTGATGAGTGATCATCACTCATACATATACACGCCAAGGGAATGGACACGTCTCCTTAAGGCATGAAGTCGGCCTCCATAAAGAGACGTGTCTCTTAAGATCAACATGTCGGCCTCCTTAGAAAATCGCAATTCTTTAAGATGGCCACATAATTAATTATTAACAATAATTAATATTTATTTTATTACTTGTATGTGAAGCGCCTCTTCACATTGCATATCGATCATATAAATTAAATAGCTATAGGCTACATTTAACTTATTGTCTTCATAGAACTGGTGCCTGGAAGTAGGAGGCCCGCGGCTGCCATTAACATCAACAAAATGGATAAATGATATGAAAGAATGATGAATCAACAAAGTGCTGCAACTCACCACCCTTCAATGGCTTCCTTGAAAGATTGAAGTCATACACATCACCTCAAGGTCTTGGATCTTGTGTGCTTGAATCGCTTGGGGACCTACAACAAGGGTTAGCCTTCACAAAACAATGATAACATAAACATAGATAAACTCCCATAGGATTTGACATGATGCTTGGATAGTTGGTATAAGTTTTCCACAATCCATCAATTCAAATTGTGCTAGCTTCTGGTTTAACTGTGTATATCAATAGTTATTTTTGGATTCAATTGTGTGAGTTTTTGAATCAAAAGCTTACACACAATCGAATCTAGAAATAACTTTTGATATTCTTATGGAATGTGGAAATCTCATAGCATTGATTAACTATGTATATTTTTTGATTGATGTTTTAGATCACACTCAGCGATCCATCATAAGGAAGAGGAAAAGTGAGAAAAAGGATCGCAGATTAGGCTAAATAAAGGTTGGGGGAGAAAAGTGGAGAGGAAGTAAAAATTAATAAATAAAATTAAAGAAAGAAAATAAATTGATGTGAAAGAAAAATAATAACTTACCAAGTGAAAAGAAAGATAAAAAAGGATAGAATAAAGTAAATTGATAAAAAAATATACACATACATACATATAAATTAAAATTATTTTAAAAAGATCTATGAAAGTAAATGGAATAATGCAATAAATTGATAATATCTATACAAATAAATGAAAGAGTTAAAGAAAAATTAAAAAACTATTATAGAATAATACTATTAATGTTATTAATAGTATTAATCTATATGATCATATAAATTAAAGCAATACAATGGTAAGATAAACATATATACACACACACACACACACACACACACACACACACACACACACACAACAAAAATACCTATATATATAAATATTAATGATATTAATATATATTCTTTATTTCGTGAGGACTCTCAAGATTGCTCGGTGGAAGAAAACCAAGTTCTTTCTTGTATACCCTCTTTGGTCACTAGGGAGATGAATGAGCATCTTTTAAGTAATATCTTGCTGGAGGAATTAGAGGCTATTGTTTTCCAGATGAAGAAAGGGAAAGCCTCAGGTCTTGATGGTTTTGCGGTTGAATTTTATCAAGAATTTTGGGATATTATTAAGTTGGACCTATTGGAGGTGGTTCGTGAGTCTATGAGAAACAAGCAGATGCTGCGGGCTTTAAACTCTACATTCCTTGCTCTCATTCCCAAATTTGAGGGGGTGGGTCGACTGAGTCAATTTCGACCCATTTCTCTTTGTAATGTGGTGTCTAAAATCATTTCCAAGCCGATTGCTGAGAGGCTAAAGCGATGGCTTGGAGGGCTTATCTTTGAAGAACAAAGTGGTTTTGTGGAGGATCGACAAATCTTGGATGGGGTGGTCATTGCTTTTGAGACCATTCACTCTGTGGCATCCTCGAAAGAAAAGGCTATGTTCATCAAGCTTGATATGGTGAAGGCTTATGATAGAGTGAGGTGGTCCTTTCTGCGAAAAATTCTTAGTGCTTTTGGTTTTGCTGAGGAGTGGATCCAGTGGGTTATGTGCTGTGTTACCTCCACTTCATTCTCAGTTCTGATTAATGGTGAGCCCTCCTCTCTTTTTAGTGCTTCTAGGGGCCTTCGTCAAGGGGATCCTCTCTCTCCTTATTTATTTATTCTTTTTGTGGAAGGTCTGGGTAGACTGGTGAAACGTAATGTGGAGTTGGGTTTTATTTAGGGATGGAGGTGGGGAAATGGTTTGCCTCCTCAATCTCACTTGCAATTTGTGGATGATACGACCTTAATGGGTCTGGCCAAGATTAGAGAAGCTTCAAATTTGTGCAAGGTTTTGGATATCTACCTCGCTGCTTCTGGTCAAAGGATTAATAAAGACAAATCCTTAATTTTCTTCTTTAATACTTTGAGGCTTATTCAGCAAAAGATTACTCGTATTTTGAGGTTTCAAATTGGTTCTCTACCTTTAACTTATCTTGGTATTCCTATCTCTGTTGGTAGACTTCCCAGGGAATCATGGTAGATTATTTTGGACAAGTTTCATGTGAAGGTTAATCATTGGACTCATCGATGGTTATCTTTTGCTGGTCGTGTTCAACTACTAAAGTCTGTGGTATAGGCTCTTCCTATTTATAGATGCATGTTACAGGTGGCTCCAGTTGGGTTTGTGAAGGATTTGGACTCTCTGGCTGGGCAATTTTTATGGGCAGGTAGCTTGTTCTCATCCAAGTGGAGCCTGGTTAAGTGGGAGGTTGTGTGTAGCTGAGGCAGTTTGGGGGACTTGGATTGCGGCAGGCAACTTGGTTAGGGTTGGCGTTGGCTACAAAGCTTTACTGGAGGTGGTGTATGGAGCAGGAACATGGGTCAGGATTTTATCTCACAAGTATCTTCCAGGGGTTCGAACGAAGGAGCTTCCTAGGTTTCCTCTGGTGGGGAAAGGTTCAGTGATTTGGGGAACGCTTAAGAAAGGGGCTATGCTGATCAAGGAAGGCCTGTTCTGGATATGTAATAGGGGGGCTGAGGCTCTCTTTTGGTTTGATTCTTGGGATGGTTTTACCCCCATTCTGCGTCAGTACCCTAATTTGGTGACTCTGTCTCATCGCTTTTTGGAGGCTGGTTGGTCAAGGGTGAGTGATTTTAAGAGTTTTTATCCATGTGGACAGGGGGAGGTGGCTAGGTGGAAGGATCCACGTGATTGGCCTATTTGCGGGTTGGAGGAGGATTGTGTTGTGCTTCATAATATTTTGGCTGGTAGACAATGTAGTTCCCTTAGGGTTAAGGATATTTTGGCTTGGAGCTAGAATCCTAAGGGTGTGTTCATTGTGGCTACTGGTTATCAGGAGTTGCTGTCTCGTAAGTTTGGGGGGGTGGAGGTCCCTTGGTGGAAACATGTGTGGAACAAGTTTTTTTGGCCAAAGTGTAATTGATTTGTGTGGACTTTGGCTTGGAATAGATGTTTGACATGGGATAATCTTCGTAAGCAGGAATTCCAAGGTCCCTCTATGTGTGTTCTGTGTGGCTGCAATGAGGAGGATTCCTCCCATTTGTTTTTTAGGTGTTCTTATTCTATGCTGCTCTGGCAGTGGTGGTGGGGTGTTTGGAAACATCCTTGTGTTCATGCATCTTCCCTTGTTGAGTTCTGGAGTAGTCTGGGAAGATCCCTCGCCCAGGCCTCCTTTCTCCAGATTGTGTGAAGTATTGGTCCTACGTTCATCCTTTGGCAAATTTGGTTGGAAAGGAATCGTAGGATTTTTCGTGGGGATAGGATGATGGCTCAACAAGTTTGGCGCAAAGTTGTGGGTATGATCCATGAGACAGTGGAAGCCAAATGTGAAGTGGCGTTTCCGTTGGAAAGAAGTGATGATGATATTGTGAATAGATTGGGCTTGCAGGGGTTGACTTCGATCTCTGTGTGTGTCAGGAGAGGTAGGTGGGCTTAAAAGAGGGTTCAAAGGGTTGGACGATGGCTGCCTCCTGCGACAGATTTTTTGAAGATTAATACTGACAGTTCCTTTAGAGGTAACCCTGGGCTTGCTGGGATTGGTGGAGTTGGCAGAGATTGTTCAGGTTCGGTCATTTTCCTTTTCTCCATCCATAAGGGGCAGTATTCTAACAACCTTATAGAAGGGCTGGCAATTCTCTGGGCTATCGAGCATGCTTGTGCCTTTGGTTGGAGTAAGATTATCTGTGAATCCGATTCACAGATTATTGTTAATATGTTGCTCGAGCAAAGGGTGGTTGAGGCTAATTGGTAGATTGCGTTGGTGGTTTGACAGATTTTGTAGAGGTACTCTACATTGGAAGTGGTGTCTTTTGCCCACATTCTGCGAGAATGGAATAGGGTGGCTGACTATTTGGCTAAGTGGGCTTCTGAGCATGAGGATGATTGGACGATTCAGGCGTGGAGACAGTTATCCCCTGAGTATGTTTAGGATTTAGAGAGGGTCATTGCTGATGATATGGAGGGATGAGTTGCTGGTGGGTTTTTGGATGGTGGTTTTGTTTTTGATGAATGTTCTGGGGTTTTCCTTTGTGGGAGCCCATGGGGTTCCCTGATTCTTATGTATTGTTAATTTCTTGATTTCAGTAAAGTTTTTACCCCTTTTTATTAAATAAAATAACACCTATAAACAAAAATACCTATATATATATATGCAAACATAAAAACCTATAAATAAAAGTACAAATATATATATATATATATAATAAAAGTACAAAAAACTTTTATTTATAGGTTTTTATGTTTGCATATATATATATGTATATATTTGCACTTATGTATATATAACCTATAAATAAAAGTACAAATATATATGTATCCTATATAAATAAAAGTACAAAAAACTTTTATTTATAGGTTTTTATGTTTGCATATATATATATATATGTATATATTTGCACTTCTGTATATATGCACTTATGTATATATGTGCTTATATATATATATTTGTTTATAGGTGTTTTTTGTATATATATAATATATATCAATATCATTAGTATCATTATATATTTATTTATATAATATATTGGTATTTTTTTGCATATATATATATTATATTAATATCATTAAAATATATATATATATATATCATTAATATCATATATATATATGTATTTTTTTTGTGTGTATGTGTGTGTTAATATATATATATATGTTTATGTTACCATTGTATTGCTTTAATCTATATGATCATATAGATTAATACTATTAATAACATTAATAGTATTATTCTATAATAGTTTTAAATTTTTCTGTAATTCTTTCATTTATTTATATAGATATTATCAATTTATTACATTATTCCATTTACTTTCATAGATCTTTTTAAAATAATTTTAATTTATATGTTTGTATGTGTATATTTTTTTATCAATTCATTACTTTATTCTATCCTTTTTGAGCTTTCCTTTCACTTGGTAAGTTGTTATTATTTTTCTTTCTTTCACATCAATTTCTTTTCTTTCTTTAATTTTATTTAGTGTTCCATGGGCTTTTGGGGAAGGGGATGGGGGGACGTGTTTCCGAGACGTGGGGACGGGGGGCCTAAGTTTGGGAACGACAGGGGGGCAGTGGGGGGACGGCAGCGAGGGGGCAGTAGGGTGTTGAAATACATATAGTACTTGAAAAAAAAGTTATAAAAAGATGTATAAGTATAAGAACTATACATCTTGGAGACAACTAGGAGTCCCCTAGAAGTCTTGAGGACACCCTAACGTCCTCAAAGTCCTATCAGCGTCTTGGAGACAGCGACACTAGTGGTGGGATGGTGGCGTTGGTGGTGGCTTGGTGGGGGGACGTCTCCCCCAAGTCCCCAAGTCTCCGAGATGTCCCCCTCTAGGAAACGCGGGGTTTTTTGGGGGGGACGCATCCCCGTGGAACACTGATTTTATTTATTAATTTTTACTTCCTCTTTCTCCACTTTTCTCCCACAACCTTTATATAGCCTAATTTGCAATCCTTTTTCTCACTTTTCCTCTTCTTGATGATGGATGACTAAGTGTGATCTGAAACGTCGATAAAAAAATATACACAGTTAAACCAGAAGCTAGCACAATTTGAAATGATGCTTGGATCTTGAATTGCTGCAATAAATCACTGAAATGCTGCTCTTTACTTTCTCTTGAATGCTCTTGACAATAATAATTTCTCTTAATGTTCACCTCTTACTTCTTAGATTTCAAATGATGCAATGACTAGGTATTTATATGCAATTATGCTAATTTCCCGAAAATTAAATCCTAGAAGCCGACATTTGCAATTTGAATTTTGAATGTTAAAATGCCGACACAGACATATTCAAAATTGGTTCCTGACAAAGTAGGACTCGTATGCCCAAGGGCATATGGGTCTTGGCCCTATTTTCTAGGACATAAAGTGTCAGGGGCAAAATATTAAATGGATGCGTTTGTTCAATGCTTGCAATTTGTTGAAAAACGATAAAAATGGGCCTTGGAATACATAATTTAGGAAATCAAGAGCTTAATTAGGTTCAATAAATTAAGGGGGACAAAACATGGAGTGAAATTGTCAAGGGTGACAATTTACGACGGTACATTTAGTCCCCACTTTAGTGAGAGTATGAACTTACGCTCAGACTCATGCTAAAGTAGAAAATATGTCAAGAGGGGTCCGATTGTCCAAATATTGGAGAGATAGGATGACTAAGGATCTAGGGGGAGCGTGCAAGTGCCTAGGATCTAAGATCCCATGGCAAACCAACATAAGCACAAAGGAACACATGTGTATGAATGCAACAAGACACCATTCACAAACATACATGTCAAAAACATGAAGCATGCATGATGAAAACACATAACATAACATATAGACAATGATGAAATGAAAACAAACACAATGCAAACATGAAGAAGACACAAAATCACACAACAAAATCACAAGGTTAGTACTAAAGGGACTTGAGTTGGTAAGGCAAAGTGACCTTAGTCTTAAATTGTCTCAAATATCAAACGTCATCCGTCGAATAAAGGAATGCTCCCATGAGGACTAGCAAACTGTGTTATGCCGCATCACTCATAGTCATGAGCCACATGGATCCACTGGCTAGCAAGCTGTGTTATGCTAGGTGTCCATGTAATATGATGGGTTTCATAAGGCTAGCAAGGTGCGTAATGCTAAACACTCATGAAACACATGGCTCCATTGGCAAGCAAGTTGTGTTATGCTAGGTGGCCATGTTAAGGTGTTTATGACTCACACCATAGAAAAGTCCGATATTTGCTAGGTGAATCACAAATTGGAAGGCATATGAGCTAGTGAAGTCTGATGTTCACTAGGTGAGTCCCCAAGACAAGGCAAAATGAGAAACACACTAGGTCTAGTGAAGTCCGATATTCACTAGGTGTGTACCCATTGACAACCATACCAAGATTTATACTCCTTGATAACCTTGATAAGGTGCTACAAAATGATTAAGATGCTATGCCAACGCTAGACTAAGTTCAACGAATGTGAACAAAGTGAAGCAAAAATGCCAAACTCACCTAAGGAGGTGCACAAACTCGCCTAAGGAGGCGCATAACGATGATAAGATGAGGTCAAAATATCAAGGGGTGTTATAACACCATCGCAAAAGGTGATTTACAAAACCATCAAAGTGGCTTTGCTCCATGAAAGGTCACACCTTAGGGAATATCACACATTACATCACCACCAAGAGAGGACTAGTCGTGGAATAGAAAACCCACACCTTAGGGAATACTAGCCATAGTATTACCACCAAGGGAGACATCATATGCCAAGAAAAGTCACACTCTTAGAGGACACCAAGCCCAATATCACCACAAAGGAAATGCTTCACATAAAGCAAAAGGGCCACACTTTGATTGACAAGGTCACATTTCCTAAGAGATGTATGCTATCATCACTAAGAAGGGACCATTTCATATGCAAATGATGGGCGGGGGACTATATGCCCCCTTCTTAAAATGTTAGTGTACTTGCTGCACTAACGTTTTAAGAAGATACAAAGGGATCCCAAGAAGGAATGCACCTAACATAAGGCTACTTAACCCTTTGCCCCCCAAGTGTAGGGACAAAGGTGAGCCAAGATGAATGATGACATGCTGCTCCTAGCAAAATGAAATATGATTGCATAAAGCCAAGTTTATACCCCCATGCATGGTAGTGAGTACGTTATGATACTACAACTACCACATGGCAAGGAGCAACAACTAATGCTATTTGACTCTTGTATGATTAAGTGAAGGTCTTTTTGATGAAGGAGAATAACCAAGACCTCTTGTTGTTTCTTGCATGTTAGGCTCTATAGGGACACATATACCTTTCTTTTACATCACATCCTTTTACATTATAGCCAAGTGTTGATATCCTTTTCCGAAAATGGTTTCCATTTCTTTCGAGGAAGGTGGTTTCTCATAATTAGTTTCATCATAATTGGATGTGTAATTTGTATTTTCCTCATTACTAGAAGTTGTAGATTTAGATGCTTTTGATGACTCAGTAATAGATTGTGTTGATATCATTGCGACTTCTTTCTCTTTTCCTGATTTTGATTGCGCAATCTTGTATTCCCCTATGAATGTAGGCGTGAAATCTAATGATCCCCATTCATCATCCAACAACTTTGTTACAAATGAAAGACGCTCATCTTTGTCCTCAATTTGTAAGGGTTCCAATTTTGTAGTTGGTGTAAATGTTCTAAGAGGATTCTTCATTCCTGTTTCAGTTTCTAAACAATTTTCAGATTTTGGATCAACTTTTATTGTGTAGATATGTTGTAAGTGTATTTCATTAGACGATGAAGCGTTGGAGGCACTCCTTTCATTTCATGAATCCATGGTCTACCCAATAGAAGATTGTATGAAAGATCATGGGGCATGACATGGATAGGAGTTTGCAGCACAACCTTACCAACTTTGATAGGTAATGTTATTACACCAAGAGGTTGTTTTCCCACATTGTCAAAATCATAGATAGACAAAGAATTTGGTTGAATTTTAGTTTTATCTACTCCAATTTTGTCTAAAAGGTTCATACTACAAATATTAAGCCCCGAACCATTGTCAATAAGGGTACGTCTAATCCCAATCTTGTTAATACTAGCCATTATCATCAAGGCATCATTTTGTTTTTGTGTTTCCAAAGGGGCTAACTCACTTTGATGAAAGACAATGTCCATACTAGGTGAATTCATACTCTCAATCAAAGCTGCCACATCATTTGGTTGCGCACTAGGAGGGACAACAAATTTTCGCAAAACATTTTGCATGTTATGATAAACAGGTGATGTTTGAATCAAATCCCACAAGGATATCTTTGTAGGAGTATTACGAAGTTGTTCAACAAGATCAAATTCTTTACCACTACGTTGTTGGATATTAGGTGTAGGTGGGAGGTATGGTTCAGGCAATCAAATGGATGTTGGAGTTTGTTTTGGTTGCTTATTGTTTCTAGTGTTAGATGTGTGAGCCATAGTATGATAACTTGGTTGCTATGGCACATGATTACTAGTAAGCTGTTTTGCAAAGCTTAGGATATGGCCATGAGGTTTAGGAGGTCCTATAATGAGAGGTGCCTTAGGAGGTCGAATAATTAGAGGAGTTTTAGGAGGTCCAATAATCAAAGGAGATCTAATAGCCAATTGTGCGTTCATACCTTCAACGGATTTGACTTGTTGTTGATGATCTTTTATCGAGGGGGAATCTAATGTTACTTTAGCATCTTCATTTATGCAATCCATAAATGTATCAATTATTTCATCCTCTTGTGCCACAATATCTTCCCAAGTAGAAGAAGTATGGGAGAGAAACAATCAATATCCTCATGACAGTCAATGGTTGGATCTTCTAACACCAAGATACCTTCTTCACGAATAGGAAAGATATCGGGGGAAGAACAAACATGATTGTCATGATTGTCAATGATTGCATCTTCTTGCACCAAAACATTCTCAAAAGTAGGGGAGATGTTGGGAAATGAATGAAGATTAGGCAAAGTTATATTAAGAATTGTGTCAATGATTTCATTCTCTTGTGCCAAGATACTTTCACAATTAGGAGAGATAATGGGAGAGGGATCAATGAAAAATAACAAAAGAGGAGAAATAAACCTATTTTCACATGCTTGTATAAAAAATTCCTTGAAATTCTTAACAAGATTTGACAATAGAACACGCATTATGACAACAAAATATTTTTGCAATGAGAACATGATGTAAACTATTGTCTTACATATCTGATAATTTCCAATATTGAAATGCAACAATTTTTTTCTTTTCAAATTTGTAACAAATTAAGCAAAATGATACCTTTCTTGCACATGCAATAACATCTTTTCAGATTTTTAAATCAGACATTTGTAAGCAGAAACAGATTGTAAATACAGAGACAGAGATCTGTGCAAAATTTTTCTGAGACACCAATAGTAGGACAGAGGTGCCCAAGGGCGTCTATGCTCTTGATAGGGGTTCTGAAAACTGAAAAATTGAATGCTTATTAGATTGCCTAGGGGTTCTGTGTTTGTTTGCAAACATGTCTAACAGTGAATATCTTTCCAAAATTTGCTTAATTTATGCCAATGTGATGCAAAATGCAAGTGTGCAACAATGTTGAAGATATTTGAATGCAATTTCTAGATTTAAAATGCTATAATTGACTGATTCTAAGATGCGAAAATCTGAGAATGCTGTATTTGATGCAATTTTGAAAGTAAACAATGCATTTTAATTTTTTTTTGACTTAAAGGAAAGATGCCTAAAAGAAAGCAATGCACAATTTCAGATTTTAATGACCCAATCATGAATGCAATTTGAATGTAGATCTGACCTAAATGACTAAAACTAACCCTATTGCAACCTATGATGCAATATGTGATGCATATTTTTTGAATTTTTATGTTTTTATGATGCAAAAAATGAAACCCTAAATGAGAAATTCAATACAATGCAAAACAAAACCTAGATCTAGGGTTTGAAATTTCAGAAGGTATATGATGTCGGGTTCAGCAAAATGAAACATAGAAAAAGAGAACCCTAGGCCCAAGGGTAATGAACCTAAGGTTAATTGTGGGGGTCTTTTTCTATGGTTTTATTAAGATGGAGATCAATAAGATGAATAGATTGACTTTCAACCACGAAGGTGAGCCAATTAGACTTGGATCTCCATCCTATTGAGTCTAAGAATGGATTGGAATTGATTGACTATGATTAACCTAATTAGACTATGTGCCCTAATATGAAAATTGCAAGAATCCGACAATTGATAAATTGAAACAGTGAATTGTAGGCAGATGTGGTAAGTGTAGAGGATTGTGCACCTGTCCTAAAAAGTTGATGTCGGTCAGAATAGAGAGACAAAGTCACCTAGGGGTGTATGGGTCCTTGTATGCTTCTCTTTCTCTATTTTGCAGTCCTCTAATGATAGATTTGAGATCTCCGTTTCTACTTGCAAAGTTGTCAGAACACTTCAAACTTCCTTCAATCCTCTTTAAAATTGGAACTTGCACATTCAAAGAAAAGGAAAGGGTTGTGCCATTTAGGGGCTTGCCTTAGTCAAACCTTGTGTTAGTCTTTCCACTTCCACAATGGCAATGTCAATGATAAATGGATAAATGATATGAAGGAATGATGAATCAACAAAGTGCTGCAACTCACCACCCTTCAATGGTTTCCTTGAAGGATTGAAGTCATACACACACCTCAAGGTCTTGGATCTTGTTTGCTTGAATGCTTGAATTGCTTGGAGACCTACAACAAGGGTTAGTCTTCACAAAACAATAATAACATAAATATACATAAACTCACATAGGATTTGACATGATGCTTGGATCTTGAATTGCTGCAATAAATCACTGAAATGTTGCTCTTGACTTTCTCTTGAATGCTTTTGACAATAATAATTTCTCTTAATGTTCACCTCTTGCTTCTTAGATTTCAAATGATGCAATAACTAGGTATTTATATGCAATTATGCTAATTTCCTGAAAATTAAATCCCAAAAGCTGACATTTGCAATTTGAATTTTGAATGTTAAAATGCCGACACAGACATATTCAGAATTGGTTCCCGACAAAGTAGGAGGACTCATATGCCCAAGGGCGTATGGGTGCCGGCCCTATTTTCTAGGACATAAACTATCAAGGGAAAAACATTAAATGGATGCATTTGTTCAATGCTTGCAATTTGTCGAAAAATGATAAAAATGGGCCTCAAAATGCATAATTTAGGAAATTAGGGGCTTAATTAGGTTCAATAAATTAAGGGGGACAAAACATAGAGTGAAATTGTCAAGGGTGACAATTTACAATCGTATACAATGATACATGCAAAGCATTGATAAGGCGCTTGCAAAAGAAATATTGCTAGAGCATTTTTAGCATGTACGTATGCCTTTACAAGCCTAATCAATGGCCATGTAGTGAGGCAAGGGATATGTTCATTGTTGATTCTTAAAAATATTCATGTCAACAGTAACACCCTTTCACCTATCATGAGGGTCAAAAATTGAATCGAACTAGGTTAATTGTATGTGTGCAGAAGATATCTTTGTAGTTAAGTGTGAAAGGGTTACCAAAAGCAAACTAATTTAAATACATAGTATGTGTTTCAACTGCCTAAGATTAAAAGGGGGTTCACAAACCCGTGATCTAGTCTTAAAATCACCTTTGAAATGGTATCTGATTTATTGGGACAGCAATATGAATTAATCATGTTACCTTACAACCCAAAAGCTTGACATGTAAAGTTCATCAAGTTTTAGGATATAGTGGTATGATGATTGTAAATGGTTTCTTGAAATGCAGATTTGAAATTGGCAATCTTCTTATTAAAACTTTGATCCAATTATGATAAAGAGAGACATTATGGACAATGTCCTCACAATATAATCATGATAAGAGTATTGTAGAGGTTGATGTAAAAAATTGCAGCTAACAAATGGTATGGTACTCATTGAACTGAAAAGGAAAGAAAAGTGTTAAAAGGAGAAATTGGTCTAAACTAAAAGATGTAGCAACTGCATGAAAATATAAAAACAATAACAATAGAAACCTAAATAAATAAGCTTTCAAAGAGATTAATTAAACAAAGTTAAAAGATTTTCTTCTTTCTTTTGATTTAAGTATAGAGCATCTATTCAGGGGCCTCATCGCAATATGCAAAAACATAAACATACAACTTTAGAATACCTAAAATTCCGTGTAAACACTAACTAGGGTGACAGGCACAACAGAAAAGAACCTTGATACCAGCATACAGCTAATAAACTAGTCTAACCTATAATATGCATCTATCTACATAGGGAAACATACAACTATAAATTGGCAACAAAGAAACTGACATAAGCCTTGAACCAAAACATGCATCCAAAATATGCTTCACAGCTCAAAAGAATGCTTGAACAAAACCTATACCTTGAAGAAACATTTAGAAGCTGAACGACCTTGAACAAGGATTACATGTACTACCTGGTATTGTCCTCCGTTGCTCTCTAGCCTTATTTGTCACATCTACACCCGATACAAGCACCATCGCCACCATTACTGGAGATGAGGATGAAGTCCCTAGATTGGATAAATGAATTATATCAATCAATTTTGCCCTTTGAGCAGATTCTGACAGAATATCATTCGCAAAAGCAGGAAGGGAATAACCATTAGTGACCTCCAACAGCCCATTATAGTGAGAGATCACCATAGGTTCTATTATCTGCCATAGATCTTGAAATAAATCCATAAGTACCCCAATATCCTTACTTAGAGTATTACCTCACCTTTTGCCTCCATCGGAATGAAAGAAACAAGTGTAGGCACCATTGAGGCCGACTCTATCAGATCCTCTTCCCCAACCACATTGAAAGATGAAAGCTCCACAATACTGCATCTCATGGGTGCATTGCTAATCACTTCCTCTAGCTTATTGTGGAAGTCAGCTAGAATCATGACCCTTGATCGAATACTTATTGTTTCAACCACCCCCTCCAGGCCCAACACCACCTTTACAAGATTGACAGCTTGTACATTCTAACAATAATTTTTTTCTTCAATCTGAAATCAGAGACTTGCCCTTTCCTTAACGGGTCTCTAAGGGACTGAACACCATGACCATGCCATTAAAGAGAAACCCAACCAAGACAAGAGAAAGTCCACCCAATTTACTGCTGCAAAAATCCACACTCCAACACACCATACTACCATCTAAAACCATTGAAATAGTATCATCCTCCAGCTTATGAAAACCTGCCTCTTCATTACAGCATAGAACAAGAAAAATCCTCTCACACTATCACATTTGTGCAAAACAAGGCCACTAAAAGCAATCATAAATAAGCATTGAAGCCTGCCGCCTCCATATCCCTCTATGGCCTAGAAAAGAGTTGAAGATGGCAAATTAAATGTGTCCATATATTTCTTCTTCAATAAGGATGTTATGTCGCTTCCAATCCTTAATGATATCAATACTTTCTATTGCAGATAATCAAGCTATCTACCCTCTATTAGCCAAAAAAATTGGCTGCTTTGTTTTGTTTGTGGGAGCAATTGATATATTTCACTAAGGCAAACTTACTTACCCATAACAACTCTTCTTTGACATAAGCTCTCATTTGGCAATTAGAACTATTCTCTAGTTTTAAAGCATTTATCACTAGTTTAGAGTTGCCTTCAATATCTATCTCTTGGAATCCCTCCTTATAGGCCAAGATTAGTCTTGCAATGGAATACTCCCATTCAGCTTTGTTATTAGTTTTAGCACTGAGAAAGAACCTCCAATCAAGAAAGCTCCCTGGCCATCACAAAGTAAATAACTTGCTCTTGCTACAGCAGGATTACTCCTTGAAGGACCAAAGTTCAAATTGACTCTCGCCTCCGGAACTGGCCAAAATTGTCTTCTTTCTAATTTCTTACATTCTCTTGATCCATTAACAGGTAGTTAAAAGAGATTTCAGTAAATCAACTAAAAATTAGTAATTTGGACTAAATTACAAATTTGAATCAAGTAGGATGAAAATAAAACCAGCAAACTGATTTCAAAATGAAACTAAAAAATATCAGAATATCAAAGATGTCACAAATTTGGTTAAGAAACATGAACAAAATTTAACATTTAACACATATGACAGAATTTAGAAGAAATGAACATTGAAAGTAAATAATGACAAAAAATGGCTCAAACTTGTATTTGTTAGTGTTTTAAAGATCAGATAATACAACTGAAAGCACTCAGAAAATGCAACACATAAGACAATAAACACAACAAGATACCCTGGGAAAACCCTCCTTTTGAGGGAGAAAAACCCAGCAAATATATCTCTTATATAATGAAGGAATAAGAGCAAAAATCTGCTTACAACTCAGGCCCAGCTCATGGCCGAATTTGATACAATGAATAATAGCACCTCTCCTAGATGCAATGATACAATCGAATATTCTTCTCCTTGAAATCGGCCTGCTGCTGCAAGATGAAGCACTGCTGCTCAAGTGCGAACTTCTGCTTGGGATGCGAATTATGTTGAATGAACTTGATTGAGGAAATGAACAAACATCACCTTGTATTTATACAAAATAAGGTGACTCTTCAAGGAGGTCGGCCTCTCTTGAAAATAATAAATTAAAAAATAATATCAAGGAAGGTCGGCCTCAACCATTTAAATCATACGAGTATAAATTAAATAGCCATAGGCTATCATTTAATTTATTACAACTTAATGTGATCGCTGGAAGAAGCAGCCCGATGCTGCTAATAACATCAACAGTATTTTGTTATTTTTTTGCTAAATTGCCGGTCTTAGTACTGGTTCGTGTTCGGGTTCAATAGTTTGATCCTCGGGTTCGGCCAATTTTTTTTTTAGGGTTGGTTCGTTTTGGGTTCGTCCATACAAAAACATATAAAAATCATACAAAAACATATAAAAATCAGAACTATATACATATTTGCAACAGTAATCAAGTTCAAAATACACCACATATAGCATCTTATATTATATAATAAACAAAACCACCATATTAATAGTCAAATATTAGTCAAACTCGAATGTCATGATATAATTAAAGTTAAAAAATAATAATGTCAAGTGTCAACAATCAGCCATCATTGATGAAAAAGCATATGGGTCTTCAAAAATATTATTCCATATTAGATGATGTAGGTAAGGGTAAATTAGAAGAACCACAAATAGTGCCACTAGCACTCTCATGCTCACTAGTTGGCTAATCATCAACATCAATTGCAGCAAAGTGGGATTTGGCTCTACATCTCACTTCCTTGTGTCCCCTTCCTTGTCACCACTTTGTGTGTAAGGAGCTGCAAGTTTGAATGCACATACACCAAGTCCTCTGCCTTTTTTGAGTATAGTCGATTGCACTTTATTGAGTGGATGAAAGAGTATGTGCTCGAATTCCTCTCAGATGCAGATGAACTAACAACCTATTAAGACAAAATTAGAGAGTTAAGAGTTACAAAATTAAAAGATAAAAGAATTTATTTATAAAACTTACAATAAAATTTTGATCACAAGAGGTTGTAGGTGTGTGAATGATCGGCCATGGAAGTACCACCCTCTATGAGCATCAACCTTATACTTGTTTTGAAGAGCATCGATACCAAGTCGTTGGAGCATGCAAAATCCATGAACTCAACCCTCACTACTGTTGATGTTGTAGCTTTGGGCTACATACTTCCGCCTTGAATGTTAGACAATAAATTCATGTAGCCTAACGGCTATTCATTTATTGCAGTGAAGAGGTGCTTCACTTATCATATTTAATTATCGAGAATAATTAAATGGTCCGACTTATAATAATATTTAATTATTGGGAATAATTAAATGGGCTGACTTCATTAAAGAAATTATATTTCTTTAATATTAATATGAGGCTGACCTTCTTGAAGAGTCACGTTATTTTGTATAAATACAAGGTGATGATCCACCATTTGATGATCAAGTTCGTTCATCATATTTGCACTCCTTGAAGAAGTTCGCACTTGAGCAACAAGTCATTATCTTGAGTAGCAGATCTTTATCTTGAGCAGTAGATCAGAAGTTCGCACTTGTGTAGCAGATCTTCATCTTGAGCAGCAGATCATCATGAGTGCAGCAGATCGAATGCAAGGAGAAACACATTCATTTTGTGTCTTCGCATCTAGTAGAGATGCCATTGTTCATTGTATCAAATTCGGCCTTGTGTTGGGCCTGAGTTGTAAGCAGATTTTTGCTCTTATTCCAGAATATATAAGTGATATATTTGCTGGGTTTTTTTCCCTCGAGTTTGGAGGGTTTTCCGAGGGTATCTTGTTGTGTTCATTGTCTTATGTGTTGCATTTTCTGATTGCTTTCATTTTTGATCCTAAAACTAACATGGTATGAGAGCCAGGTTGAGGAAAAGATCCGATCAGAATTGTTAAGCAGTGTGAGTGAAATGTGAGGTCTAGAAAAAGCCGCATGGGACATTTCTATTCATGAAGGTCTTCACCTGGTCATACAAGGCAGACATGAAGGAAACCGTGCCTCTTTGAGAGCAACAAACCATAAGTATTTTGGGCCTTTGGAAATTGATCATGATGATCGAATTAAGGGATGCCATCACTAGGTTGGTTGAGTATTCATACCAGCTGAAGCTATACCTGTTGATATTGGTTGAGTATTTATCATTAGGATGATAAGCAGTTTGAAAGAGAAATGAACACACAATATGAATCCATAAATATCATCCTTCACAATATCAATCCAGAAATATCATACTTCTCTTTGAAACTGTTTATCATCCTAATGATGGATCATGGAGTATGATCCGAAACGTTGATGAAAAAATGAGCACACAGTTACAATCTAGAAATATCAGCAATAATTAATCACCTGCTAAAATCAGTTAACTGATTTTAAAACAAGAAAAGCTCTAGCTTCATTTTATTCTCAGCTAAGAGCACAAGGTTATAAAACTCTTTGCGTAGTAGCTGAGGTTTTCTTTTTTCCAAAACTTTCAACTACAACTAGGCCTACTCTAGTGACACTTCTTACAACTCAAGTAAACTCAGAGCTTGAGAATCACAAGTAAACAAGGAATGATTTGATTTAACACAAAAACTTAAATAAACTTTCTCCTAGATAACACCTGAAGACTCATTGTACTTATGAGATGTAAGCTGGAATAAAGATTATGCAAGTAAATACGTAAGGCAAAGTACTGAATGAGATTGAGACCGTTGAAGGATGATAGCTTCGGTCAGATATAAATGATGATTGCTGAAAGCATCATCATCATTTATATGTGATCAGATTACTCTCCTTATAAATATTTCTGGAAAATAAGTAAATCGAATTTATAAGCATGTATAAAATCGAAATAATAAATGATGATTAAATTTGCATTTATATATAAATCAGAACTCTTATATTATCCGCCACATGTAGAAGTCTACATATATGTTAAAGATGTTAACTGATTGTTAATCGATTTTCCTTTAGAACCCGCGCGCCCAAAGGGACACGTCCCATGAGTGGACGTGTCTCCACAAGTGGAGACACGTCCACTCATGGGACGCGTCTCGTAGAGGCGGGTCTCCAAACATATAAATGGCAGTTCCCTCGTTGATATGCAAACATCGAAATTATTAATGTTCTGCAACCAGCACATTCAGCATTAGAAAAATAAATCTGACTTAGAATTTTGAGTAGAATTCCTACACTTAGAATTTTCTTAGTTTTAGGCTCCTAGTCTGATTGAGATTTGATTACATTTACATGGTATCAGAGCCAAGTTGTGTGAATCCAAATCAAATCTAAATATCAGATTGCTCTAGAAAAATTCGTATTTTCTAAAATCGAATTCACATCACATTCTTCATAATGTCAAGTGTGATCAAATTTGAAGATCGTCTTGTAGGAGCAGACAACTTCACATCATGGAAATTTAGAATCATGATGATCCTTAAAGAGAATAAATTAGACTCACTTGTGAGAGAAAATAAAAAGGAACCAGAGGCTGATCCTGAGGAAACTCAATGGATTGAAAACAATGAAAAAGCCATGAAAATCTTAGTAGATGCAGTTAGGGATCATATAGTGCCCATCCTAGCAAAACATGAAATTGCATATCATATGTTCAAATCTCTTGAGAGTACTTATGAGATCAACAACACCAGTAGGACTCTTGCATTAAAGAGGCAAATCAACAATACTCAAATAAACAAAGGAGAGTCCATTAATGCATACTTCATGAGGATCATTGAACTAAGGGATCAATTATCCACAATTGGATATTAGATTGATAGCAAAGAGTTAACTCTAATTGCACTAGGAGGCCTACCAAACTCATGGGAGTCATTTGTTCAAGGAATAAGTGCAAGATCTAAACTCCCTAAGTTTGATAGGCTAAGAACTGACTGCCTTCAAGAAGAAACAAGACTCTCCACAAAAGAAAATAAACAAAAGAACATAGATGAAGACATTCATGTACTCAACACATCGTCTAATAAAAGGAATAAGAAAAACTCCTACAAGAGAGGATCTTTTAAAAGAAAGAGAAATTCCAACGGAAAGGGATCTTCTAAGAAGAAAGACATCTCTCAAGTTCAATGCTTTAGATGTGATCAATATGGCCACTATGCAATGAAGTGCCCTGACAGATCAAAGCAACTAGCATCTTTTGCCAAAGTAGGAAAGACAAATTCAGATCATGAATCTGAGAACTTTGTGTTCTATACAGCCTTATCTAGTCAAGTATCTAACAACACCCACAATTGGGTAATTGATAGTGGTTCCTCTAGACATATCACAGGATTCAGAGAACACCTAGACACTATGACTGAAAAGACCAATGAAGAAGTAACCATTGGGGATGATTCCGCACACCCTGTAAAAGGGGTTGGAACTTGCTCCATCAAACTGAAAATTGGTCTTTCTCTTCAACTTACTGGAGTCTTATTTGTACTTGGAATAAAGAGGAATCTAATATCCATCTCTGCCCTTGAAGACAATGGATATAGAGTTACCTTTATGGATGGGAAAGTTCTAGCATGGCCTAAGAACTCAACTATCAAGAAAGCCTAAACCATAGGTGTAAGACAAGGGTACCTTTACAAACTATGCACTGAAGTTAAACAAGCCCTTACCCTTGACACCTTTGAGTCAAATGAGATTTGGCATAGAAGATTAGGACACCTTCATTTCCGTGCCCTACCTTCTGTGGAAAAACTTGTAATAGGCTTACCTAAGTTAAAACCATCTCATGAAGGAACTTGTAAAGGTTGTTCCGTAGGAAAGAGTACAGAGGGATCCTTTCCCAATAGTTTGAGCAAAACCCTAAATGTGTTAGAACTGGTTCACTCAGACTTATGTGGACCCATGTCTGTACCCTCTAAAGCAGGATTTCTATACTATGTCAAATTTATAGATGACTTCTCTAGGAAAACCTAGATCTACTTCCTTAAGTGTAAAGAGTCAATAGAAATCCTCAAAAGGTTCAAAGAGTTCAAAGCCCTTACTGAAAACTTCTTCGGGAAGAAAATAAAAACCTTAAGGACAGACAATGGGAAAGAATACACCTCTGAAATTTTTAAGGAATTCTGCATGAGTGCTGGAATTAAGAGGGAGTTCATAGTTGCCTACAACCCTCAACAAAATGGGGTTGCTGAAAGAAAAAATGAACCATTGTAGAAGCTGCTAAGGCAATGTTGCTTGACCAAAACATTGAAACTTCTTTTTGGGCAGAAACCTCTAGGACTTCTGTCTATATCCAAAATAGATGTCCTCATTCTCATCTTGATAACAAAACTCCTGAAGAATCCTTCACTGGCATAAAACCTGACATTAGTCATTTTAGGATTTTTGGCTGTCCTGTCTATATTCATGTGCCCAAAGAGAAGAGATTCAAACTAGAACCTTCCGGAAAGAAGGGGGTATTTGTGGGTTATAGTGAAACCTCCAAAGCCTACAGGATATTCATACCCGGGCAGAAACAAATTGAATTGAGCCGAGATGTCATCTTTGAAGAGGACATTGCATTCAAGAGGGCAAGAAGTTCTAGTGAGATAGAAACCTATTCCCCTAGAGTACCTGAAATGGAACCTGCTCCTGAGATTCAGAGGGAGCATCCCGAGGAAATGCCACATGAACTTCCTTCTACTTCAGATGAGAATACAAATGACAACGGTAGAAAGAGGCCACTTTGGGCTAGAAAGATGATCAAAGAAGCTGAGGATCATGTAGCACCCAAAGGAACGTTTAGGGAAAGTAAAAGACCCAAACGGTTCTCTAGCTATGTTGCTCTAATGAACAACATCATAAACTCAGAACCTGTCAGTGTTACAGAAGCCTTCAGACATCAAGCATGGAAGGATGCAATGACGGAGGAATATCAGTCCATTCTAAAGAATGATGTATGGGATATAGTGCCTAGACCGAAAGAGAAATCTGTTGTCTCTTCCAAATGGCTCTTCAAAATCAAGCATGTTGCAGATGGCAGTATAGAAAAACATAAAGCACGTTTTGTGGCAAGAGTTTTTTCTCAAAAGGAAGGCATTGATTATGAAGAAACATTTGCACTTGTTGCCCGCTAGACCTCGGTGAGAGCAGTGTTAGCCATTGCTGCAGCTAAAGGCTGGAAGATCCATCAAATGGATGTGAAAACTGCCTTCCTGAATGGAACCATTGAAGAGGAAGTCTATCTGGAACAGCCTGAAGGTTTTGTGATACATAAACCTGACTCACATGTGTGCAGACTGAAGAAAGCCCTCTATGGACTTAAACAGGCTCCCAGGGTCTGGTATGAAAGAATTGACAACTATCTCTTGGGACTAGGATTTTCCAAGAATGATGCTGACTCCAATCTCTACTTCAAGGTAATCAAAGGTGATATGCTAATAATTATTTTTTATGTTGATGACCTGCTGATAACAGGAGAAGATCACCTCATTGCTCAAGGAAAGCAGGATCTAATTTCTGAATTTGACATGAAAGACTTGGGCATTCTACACTACTTTCTAGGTTTGGAAGTATGGCAGAAATCAGAGGGGAATATACTAAACCAAGGGAAGTATACTATTGATATTCTGAAGAGATTTGGAATGTTGGACTGTAGACCGATGTCTACACCTATGGAAACCAACCTTCACAAATTGAAAGAAGCAGCAGCAGAATCCAAGTGTGCAGATCCAACCCTTTATAGACAGATGATTGGATCCTTGATGTATTTGGTTAACACCAGACGTGATATTTGCTATGCAGTGAATGTTCTCAGCCAATTCATGTGTGAGCCAAAAGAAATTCACCTAATGGCTGTGAAACATATTTTGAGATATCTTCAAGGCACTATTGGATATGGTCTTCTTTACAAGAATGACCAACTAGATCTACAAGGGTACTCTGATTCAGATTGGGCTGGGAGTGTAACTGATCGGAAAAGCACATCAGGATGTTGCTTCAGTTTAGGATCGGCTATGATCTCCTGGATTTGTAGAAAACAGTCTTCAGTTGCACAGTGCTCAACAAAAGCTGAATACATTGCAGCCTCTATGGGAGCAAGAGAAGCAGTTTGGCTTCGTAAATTGCTTGTGGGACTCTTTGGTGAGCCCTTGAATCCTACAATTATTCATTGTGATAATCAAAGTTGTATCAAACTCTTTGTAAATCTTGTCTTCCATGATAGATCTAAGCACATTGAGATCCCCTATCATTATGTAAGAGATATGGTGGAAAGGAAAGTGATCCGGTTGGAGTATGTTCATACAAATGATCAAACTGCAGACATTCTCACCAAGCCTCTCTCTCGAATCAAGGTAGAGCACTTCAGGAAGAAACTTGGTATGGTTGAAATGTAATTTGATATTTATGTTTAAAATACAAATTGTTTATAAATTTTACTAATATATAAAGATGTTTAATGTGTAAACTCTTTTGTCATGTGTGTGACTCCATGACCTTATGGGCCTACTCCCCTTGTGTACATTATTGAAAGGTGATGATCTTTCTAATAATGAACACTTGTATTTGACATTGTAAAGTGACGACTCTACAATGATAAACTATCATGATAGATATCATGTGACTTGATATCTGTGGACATGTCATGATAGTATCTCTTGGACACTTTGATGGATATCATGGGACTTGATGTCATCTGAAGATCATTGTGATCCTTAAGAGATAATCATGGTGGATATTTATATCCGTGGATATGCCATGAATTATGGTAGACATCATGTGACTTGATGTCAATGCACATACCATAATAAAGATGTGTTATGAAGAATGTCACATGACTTGACAATATTGAGATATCATATCATATCTTCGATATCACGTGTGAAGGTGATATCCCTACTTATTTGATTTGAAATATCTTCCCTAGCTAAGAGGGAGTGTTGAAGGATGATAGCTTCGGTCAGATATAAATGATGATTGCTGAAAGCATCATCATCATTTATATGTGATTAGATTACTCTCATAAATATTTCTGGAAAATAAGTAAATCGAATTTATAAGCATGTATAAAATCGAAATAATAAATGATGATTAAATTTGCATTTATATATAAATCAGAACTCTTATATTATCTGCCACATGTAGAAGTCTACATATATGTTAAAGATGTTAACCGATTGTTAATCGGTTTTCCTTTAGAACCCACGCGCCCAAAGGGACACGTCTCATGAGAGGACGTGTCTCCACTAGAAGTCTACATATATGTTAAAGATGTTAACCGATTGTTAATCGGTTTTCCTTTAGAACCCGCGCGCCCAAAGGGACACGTCCTCTCATGAGACGCGTCTCTTAGAGGCGGGTCTCCAAACATATAAATGGCAGTTCCCTCATTGATATGCAAACATAGAAATTATTAATGTTCTGCAATCAACACATTCAGCATTAGAAAAATAAATCTGACTTAGAATTTTGAGTAGAATTCTTACACTTAGAATTTTCTTAGTTTTAGGCTCCTAGCCTGATTGAGATTTGATTACATTTACAGAGACAATAGATCCAAGCAAAATAGGCATAAGATTTCCTGCCTTAAATTTCCAACAGCAATTACACTAGACACAGATCGAACATGAACTGAACAATAATCTGCAACAAAGACAGGCTTGCAAAATTGTTCTTACACAAAGTGAACAGACACTGAATAACAAAGTTGCAAGCAAAAGTAGGCTCAACAATTTGTTATCACAATAACGGTTCAAAAGAAATGGGCAAGGCTGCCCTTATTTATACACAAACAAGGAGTAGGGAACCCTAAATTCTCCTTGCGTTTACAACTAGACTTGCCAACATGCAAGCTTTATTTCTAAGACTAATAAAAGATAACTAACAACTAACCACCTGCTAAAATCAGTTAATTGATTTAAAAGCAAGAAAAACTCTAACTTCATTTGATATTTCACAAAGAATAGATATGCATGAATGAGAACAAGTTTAACTTGGAATGCATCAAGTTAATTGTTGCTTTTTGAGTTCTATTCTTAGAAAATATTGCTGCCCCAATAGGTGACTCATTGATAATTTGGGAAACTATATCCGCGAAAAATTTGGTAACTACCTCTTTGTTAGGAGCACTGATACTATTCAAAACAATATTTTGTTTTTCCAACATCTCCTCACCATTTGCAATCAAACTCAAAAATTCTTTCATCTCTTCCGCTACTTTATCAAATTTTGCTGACATCGTGACAACATGATTCATCTTGCCGACAATAGGATCACTACCAAAACTGCCGCAGATGAGATTTTGAAACTTTGTTTGCACTTCACCAAAATCAAAGTAAGTTCCATCATTATGAAGATATTGACAAGGGATATGTGAAACAAATGTGCTTATGAACTTGAGAGTATTAGCAACCTGCTGTCTACATTCAGTCAACTCTACAAATATTCTCTCATAGGTTTTTACTTTGAAGAGGTGTTGTTCTCACCAAGCAAAAATCTTCTTCTTATGTTCTTTTGTAATAACTGAATCATAAGTCATCCCCAAGTCAAAAATGGTGATTTCATGCATTGGTTTCACTTCTGCCATATACTACTCAAACCCCCGGATCCCTTGGCGAAGATCATGGGCGTTATACCTCAATTGGTATATCTCTGCAAGTATGAATTTGCCTTTAATGATGAATTCCTCTATCCAATCTCGCATATGCTTCCCGTATATGACCAACTGACTTAGCTGATGCTGATCTGCCGGTGACTCCAAAATCTGTGGAAGCAACAAAGTAGCCTGTGAAGTGCCATGAAGGAGATTGGAAATATATTGCCGCAATTGCCAAATCTCAGCCTTGAGGGCTACCTTACCTTCTCCATCCTTGAGCACTCGTTCCTTTAGATTATCTGCCGCAACCTCAAAGAAATTCACATCAGTATGTTGGGTGCTTCTACTGAGATTAGCCTTGACAACCCTGAAGTCGTCAATCTCAACCTCATCAACGTTCTTGTCCTCCAAAGGTGCAACAATCTCAATGATAATTTCACCATCAAAATTCTTCATGTGAACTTACTTCTTAAGCTTCTTTACTGGTGTGTCGTAGTAGACACTATTAAGTTCTACAAAGTTCAACTGATAAGAAGGCTTCCTCCTCTTCCTGCCCAGGAGGTTCTCAAGCCAAGACGAGGAGTCTCTACTAACTTCTCTAGGGGGATCGGTTCTAGTTCCATCAACTCCTGATGAAGGAATCGGTGTTAAGATGTTGTGAACGGGTGAATCAATTTCTGAATCTATATGAATGGGAGAAAGCCTCGGAGAAACAGGAGATGAAGGCATTGCTTTAACGTGTAGTGCTGATTCAACTGGATCTTCGGATGGATTTGCTTGCTATTCTTGCTGAATCCCAATGGGAGACTTCATCTTTTCCTTTAAACTCCTTGACATTGTACTGATCTTTGTACTTTTTGGAGGAACACTCATAGCTTTCACTTTGGTTTTGGTCTAGAAGGAGGTAGAGATGACTGAACTATTGGTAGCTTTGCAACTGCAGTAGCTACCTTCCGCGTCCTTTTACTGTTCAAGAATAACCTATTGTTCTTGATAACTCGGCTCGTTCTTTCCTCAGTTGAAGTGTTCTCTTTGTCGGACCAATTAATTTGTGAAAGTGGTCGTTGATCGATCTGAGCTCGGGCATACATGGGAAGTAGGATTTCCCTATCATTATTTGAAAGACCTTCCACATCTTCTGATAAGAAATCAGCTATCTGTTGTAGAGTAAATCTGTTGTAACTATGCTTGTGCACTTCGAACTCATCCACACAATTAACCCAAAAGTCTTCAATTGTAGGCACATGTGCATGATTCTGACCAACACGCGATGCAAAGGCTCCATGAGGATCATATGAATGCCTCTGATTGAAAAACTTGAGGCCAAACTTTGATATTTCATCACCCATCAATTTGGCATCAATTGATGATCTACATCTATAAATGCTCATTCCAACTGGGAAACTGAATGTAGTCTTGCGCCTGTTACGCAACAAGGTGTGAAATTCATATACTTGCCTTAAAAATTCCATGAACACTACTTCATCGGTTGGATATCTCGGTAGCATGACTGGATCACCTGAGAAGCCATACACCTTGATGTAGGAGAACGTGGGAAATTGGATAAACCAATCAGCCCACTTCGCCATTGCCGATCTGGCATCTGCTGAAATTCATACATGCAACTCATTATCTAAATCTCGCATAGTATGCATCAAGAATACATCATTCACCTGCTTGTAATGCCGCTCAGATTCTGAAAACTCTAACTGCGGGTGATCATACACATGCTGAACACCCAAAGTTCCTATGACATTAAAACCTCTAAACTTGCCTTGAAAGGCCATTAGATATACGAGGTAAGATATCATATGGAACTCATGGGCCTTGAAGAACTCTGTCATCTGATGGTGGTGTAATGTCCCCTTCTCATTAGCCACTCAGGATGTCGCTTTGCCTTTTTAATTCCCAAAGTCAAGTGTCGAAATTAGAGAATCATTAATTTAATTATTTATTTATTGGCTAAGTTTGGAGTCAATCTTTGAAGGTAATATAAGTAATTAATTAAATCATTTTTATAAAGTGACCTTGTGAAATATTTTAGTGAACTCTATAAAAAAAAGTCACTTTATGTTGGTGAGAAAAATATAATATGAAGGAGCTCATTTTGGGTCGACACTTTTTGAATGCATATTTTTCACGGCAAAAACTCGAGCTTCCTGGTTTAGGGTTTGAAGAACCTTCTAGCCCAGTTTCGGATGTGCAATACCATCCCTAGCTGGAATAGTTACAGATTTTGGAAAGGAGAAGAAATTTCTAGTGCAAGACGATTTGGAGATAGGTTTGGAAATGGACTTCAAAGCTTTATTTCACATTTTCATGTTCACCATTTTTTGAGATATTGTTGCTGCGATGGAATCGATTTGGAGCTTCTCATATGCTTTTTGAAGGCATGGCATTGTCTTGGAACCCTAGGCACACTCTCTTCAAGCAAAAGACACCTGTAAAATTTGTGTTTTGAAGATATCTGGGCGGGTTGCTTAAAAAACGTCTTTTGCTGTTGAAGAACAACTTCATCCTTGTTGTTGCTGGGTCGTGACATTTGCTGTGAGGGATTGAAGGAGCCGTCTTGAGCATTTACAGCTAGACACATCATTATTTCTGAGAATCGACCACCAAAAAAAGCCATTGCAGCTGCTGGTCGGGATTTCTGGGCAAGTCTGAATTTCATTTTATTTCTGCCAAGCTGGGAACGCATGACAATCAGGTCTGAGATTATTTTCTGCATATTATTGAAGGGCCTTTACACCTGTAAGTCACTGCTGCAAGCTGAGTTTAATCTCTGTATTAAGTATTACCTGTAGAAACCAGCAATTTTTATGTAGCAAGTTTATAAAGTTTATTCTGTGTGTGTGGGTCGCTGCTAGTGGAATAAATGCCATACATGCTCTCAGAAATGTATAGGAGTCTGTTATTTGAGTCTTGAATTGCTGTACGGTGACAATGATGTTAAAGAAAACTCTAGTGTACATTTTGATATCTTTGAAACACTGCAAACCTGGATATTAAATATGCTATGTCTATGAATGGTTGTCAATGAAAAGCAAGAAACCCATGAAGAGTTTGTAATGGTCATGTTCATATGTTCTTCATAATTAATGTAATCACTTTAATGCAATATTACTTCTTCATTAACACCACAAGATCAGCAAATCACGAGCAGTTACAGAAAAAAAAAAAAAAAAAACTACTCAACTCAAGTCTAGAACTTTACAGGTGGAGACTGTCACTAATCAAAGTTGGCCAGTCATAGTGTTCTGTTTTATCAATAATCAAGGAAATGATGTAAAACATCCAAGGCTGAAACTTATTTGCCTCTACTTGACTTGTGACTCAGTTGAGCAAAGTGATCATAACTGCAAATTTTTTCTTGAACTCACCATGCCCAACATTCTTTGGCAAAATATTCTGCTTCTCTTTCAACCATTTTTGTGCAACTCTTTTCCGGTATTTGTCGTTTTGCTCATACCATACCTTTTCACATTCTTCAATTGAAATGACGAAGTTTTTTGTCCATGGTGGTATTGAGAAACATCTTTCGGCCTGAGGCTGCAAATAGTATGCTAATTTGCTGATTGGATTTCTCGTGAAGTTGGATTGTAATGCTTAACACAAGCAATTACGAATTCAAGGCTTTGAACTGGGATGGGGATTGAAGTTGCTGCAAGCAACCCAGAATGACCGAGATTCCTGATTGCAATGTTTCTTGCGTCTTCCAAAGCACACAAATCAAGTACTGGAAACATATGATGCTAGTTGGGTTCGAATGTTCTCAGGTAATCGTGGAGCAACACTAATTTGGTCCTGATTTATGTTGGAGAATACGACATGTTTAAAAACTTGAATTTTGATTGTAAACATGCCTATGTTCGGAAAAGGTTTGCACAAACTGCTAAAAATAGGTTGCTGATTTTTCTCCCAAAAAAACAGATTTCCTAAAAAAAAGTTGAGGTGTGGGTTTTGTAGACAATCTCGTTTTGAAGAGACCTAGATTGTCAAATTTTGAAAAGGCTGAGGATTTCCTGAAAAAGCGCGATCTCCTAAAAGAAGGGCCAAAAAAATTAGATTTTTGGAAAATTATAATTTCTCAATCTTCAAGAAGAGCAAAAAGCAAGTGGACACAGATTGATGAAAATTGAAAAAGTTGACCACCTGTTTTTGAAATGTGATGCCCTAGAAAATCAGACCATGAAAAAACATGCTTCTGTGGTTCCCAATCTTGAATCCACGAAGAACACTAAAAAAACACTCCGTTTGAGCCTCCAAATCTTGATGAGAAGAAAATTTTATCTTTCTTCCTTTGAAATCCAACCAACAAATTATGAAGAATGAATGCTAAAGGCTTTCTTAAATAGAGTTTCGAGATGAAAAAGCGCTTTCATGCAAAACCCTATAATTTTGGAATCTATCCATGAAGATAGAAACTTTGCATGCAAAAATCTGACTTCGTTTGCATGCAAAAATTTGACTTCGTTTGCATGCAATGGTGAATTCCTCTTTTGTAGGGCAAAAAAGCATGCACGTATGAAGACACGTTTTGAAAAATGAATGACGGAAACTGAAAAATGGCTAAGGCATGAGATGCTGGGAGTGTTGATTGGACAGGGGTGCCCAACTACACCAGACTTAGTCATTTTTCTGCGTTTTGCACCTTTTACTTGCTCCTGTTGCTGACAAGGCATGTCGAAATCAAAAAATCTTCTTAAGGCATGAAGACTTGGGTGCCTTGACTGGACAGGGGTGCCCAACTTCACCAGAGTTAGTCAATATTTCATGATTTTCAAATTTTGCTTTGCTTGTCTTTTCCGGGAGCCAATGACCCCTGTTTGATCTTTGTATCGTGCTAGCCGGTGAACAACAGTGTCTGAGAGTCAATCAATCTGGCAAGCTTGATCATAGCTGAGATGAATTATACCCTTTGCCAACCTCTGACACTACATTTGACTGATTTTCTGAGAGCCAAAATCCGGTAGACAGAGAAGTTTTGGTGGTTTTCTGAATGAGCGAAAAATATTCCAAGGCATTGAAAGCTAGGCGCCCCTCCTTGAAAGGGTGGCACCCTAGTCTTCCAAACTTAGTCAAAATTCGATGATTTTCAACTTTTCTATGATTTTCTCCATTTCTTGCAAAACGCCCGCGTTCAATCTCCATTTTCGGCTGTTTGACTGATCCTCGACGTTGGATGATGATTCAACTGAAGAGCCTGAACATAACAGAGATGATCTCTAGCTTTTCCCTGCCCTAAAAACTACTTTTAACTGCTTTTGATCGGATCTGAATTGGACTAATTGGGAAATTGGAACATTTTTTGAATAACGACAAAATTATTCTATGGCGTGAAATGCCAAGCGCCCTTCTTGACCAGGGGCACCTAGCATCTCCAATGTTAGTTATTTTTTCACAAATTTCAACTTTTTCCTTTGCCTTCTTTGTTCTTCGTTCTACGTGCATTATTCATCGTTGGTCATGTTTGTGCAATAGTTGAGACTTTGAGTTTGACACTTGGCGGTTGACCATCCTCCATTGAAGACTTCAGAGCTCATGCTTTGCCTTCTGCAAAAGCAGAAAAGACCCATCAGAGAAAACCTGATCTTTTGATGATTTTGACCGAACCAGCTTGATCGGGAAGTATTTATAACCAATCAAAATCAGTTTGAGCCCTAGAAACAAAGATTCTATTTTTAGAAACTTTTGTTAGCATCCATTTGAAAACAAACCCAAAAAACCCTAACTCAAATAGAAAGTTTCTATTTTTAGAAATTTTGACTTTTGACGACATTTTTTACAAGACTTTAACCACTTTTACAAAATGCCTTAATGAAGCAAAATTTTTAATTTTGGGCATTACATTGCCTTTAACAAATTGCAAGAAACACATTCTTATGTGCTTGTAAGTAGTCAACATTTCATTCAAGAGAACATAGTTGAATTACTAGGTTTGGGCTCCTCACAAGTGGTCCCAACATTGCAAGCTTAGCCACATCTTGTTCCAAAGCCTAGGTGGAAGTGGGATGTGCCCTTTTGCCCTTATGAAACTACAAGAAACATAGCGTTATGTGCTTGCAAAGAATCAAGATTTCATTCAAGAGAACGTAGTTGAGCTTCTAGGTTTGAGCCTCTCACAAGTAGTCACAACATTGTGAGCCTATTTGCATCTTGTTCCAAAGCTCAAGTGGAAGTGGGATGTGCAATCAAAGCCAAATGTTGAGATAACCCTATTGTGGGGAATGGATGTGGTAGTTGCCCTTCCACAATATTGATAATTTAGCATAATCCAGTATGAATCCAATTTTGACTGAGTATTTCAATCTAGCCAAAAACTTGCTCGACAAAAACTCTCTATGTCAGTTGCTGAAGGAAGTAATCTATCACACAAGTGCTTGTTTGTTGCAGCATTGGTGTTTTTGCTAGCACGCTCTCACCCAAGATGGCCCTAACAAGCACCAAGCTGGCCTCGTCCACAATATGGAGTAGCATGTGAATCCTTTTGTTAGAAACTACTTCCTTGAAGAGAGATCCCCCATGTAGGGAAGTGTCATGTCCCCATTACCAACCTTTTACTTTGTTTTGCTAATATAGATGATTAAATACAACCAACCATTTTTTAACATTCTTCATGCAAACTTGTCGAGGCACTTTTCATAAATTCATGATTGGATTTGCCAAGCCTTGTGCTATGGTTTGAATATTGTGAATTTTGGGGTGTTCCAATCAGCATCATCAATGATAGGGATGCCCACTTCACAATTGTGTTTTGGAAGGAGTTGTTCAAGCTAATAGGGACAAAGTTGCTAATGTCTAATTTTCATCATCCAGAGAGAGATGGACAGATTGAAAGGATAAATGAAATCTTGGAGGATTATCTCAGGCACCTTGTTTGGTTGGACCAGCCCAATCGGCCGGGCTTATTGGATCCAGCATAGTTTAGCTACAACATGCAAAAAAGTGCATCAAGTTAGTATTCTCTATTTGAGTTGGCTACAGGGCAATAGTTATTGACTCCTCATACAGTGATGAGTGGATATTTGGGATCGTGTCTAGGTGCAAGAGACAAATTGAAGGATTGGCAGGACTAGGTTGATCTTGCTATGCACAACTTGGTCAAGGCTGTAGAAAGGATGAAAAGGTATGCAGACTCAAGGAGGATGCATTTGGAGTTTAAGGTTGGTGATAGGGCCTTCTTGAAGATGGATTTGATTCAGTTTAGACCGTCCAAGGGGTTGAGCCCATCATTGGCTCGAAGGTATGATGGACCTTACACAGTGACAAAGAGAGTTGGTAAGGTTGCCAGGACACATGAGGGTACATGATGTTTTGTATGTCAGTCAACTCCATTCATATAATGAGGATAAAGAGGACAACAACATGAATGTGCCAATAAGGGGGCCAACAAATGTCTTGGATAGGCTAGGCTTGGAGGTGCAGGAAGTGATTGTTGTTAGGCAGAGAGGATTTGGAAACAAAAAATGGAGGGAATTCTTGGTTCATTGGTAGGGCCAGCCCAAAGATGGGGCATCATGTGAAAGAGTTGGGAGTTTGTGAAAGTATGAAGACAAGGTGTTGGAGTTCTTGGATAAGGACTCCACCACTCCCTTTTGAAAACTCAAGCAAAAATGGGTACCTCGACATCAGTGTCAAGGACAGTGGTGCTAGTGTTGAGAGCATCGCTTGATTTGGAGTGGGGGAGGATATAAGGGGGTATTGTTTCTTAGAGGGCGAGTACCAGTTTGGAGGTGTACTTGTTTGAGACAGGGCGTGCCGTCCCAGTCCAATGGGATGTACCAGGGGGTGTGCTAGTCCAGGATAGAGTGTCCCATCCATTTGAGAGGCGTACCAGTCCCAAACAAGGTGTCCTGTCGGAATGAAGGGCGTGCTAGTCCAGTGTATCGGCAACAGTCCAGAGTGGGGCTAGGATGGGCAGGATAGGGTATGCAGGGTGTACCAGACCAAGGTGTCCAGGGTGAGTGCCAGGGGTGCTCTAGGTGTACCAAGTGTTGCACCAGTGTCTGGGATAGGGTTACAAAATGTGGAACTGGAAAGGTTGTTACCACTACAAAGTCTAGGGATGGAACAAAGTGAGGGTTGTCATAAATTCATAATATTTAAAGGATGTGGGATTCTTCTAGGCTAGGTATTGTGATGGTTCCTCAAGGCTAAAGAAGGGAAAACCATATTTGGTAGTGGTTTCCCAAGCCAAAAGTGGCAAACTAGAAATTGGGGTGGTGGATCAAAAAGTTGGATCAACCTACAGAGTCTGGGAATCTACCGAAAAAGTATTATAGGGGAATGAGATTACCCTATTGCTATTTGGAATAGCATTCTACAAGTTAAGCTTCTTCCCTCGAGTGAAGTGTCATGTTGGAGAGATCCAAGGAGGCACACAACCAACAATCAAACAACAAAGAGAGCATGGTGATCATGGACATGGAAGGGGCATTACAGTGAGGAGTGGAGTTGTGTTCAATGGAGTGGAGCAGGGTCTACGAGCATTGTAGAGTTGGACTTGGAGTTCCCAAGAGGGGGCTGTAATATCCCTTGCTCAATCTGATCTCAAAATGCTGATATAAGGCTCAAAGAATATTGTCAAACAATTCATATGCAAACTTCCAGCTTGCTGGTTTGTGTTATCAGTCTGATATATTTTTTGAAAAATGATTATAGAATGCTTCCAATGCTTGAGAAGCAACACTTCAATGCATAAATTATCATCTAAAAGCATGTATGACTTCTCTTAATCATCTACAATGCATATCTATGACTTCTAAGTGAAAAACCATGCATCTACAGCCAAGTGACATTTCGTCATACAATTGGCATGCATGCTATAAAGCTGAGTACAATGACATTACAAAGCTCCAATGACAACTATATGTAACCAGCAATTTTGTATCTCCTTATTGCAATATCATTATCCAATACAATGCTCATACAAAATGGCCAAGACTCTTGGCATTTACATTAATTTCAAAATATGATAATGCTGGTACAATGCACACCTACAACACTACAACATTGCCTAAATCTGATTACAATGTTCATCTACATAAGCCCTCTAAAATGCATTTAAACGACCATGAAAATGCATGAATTTAACAAAGGAACCTGATGATAGAAATCGCCCCAAGCCAACATTGAAGAAGCAAGCAATATCAAGTGAAATGCTGATCATATATGCCCAAATCGACTAGCTGACCCAGCCGGCCCTGTTTTTGATGAAATAATTTATATAAAATAAATCTCCACTCCTATGCCTCCAAATATGCATCAAATGTCATCGCTAGACCTCCATGAGAAGAGCGCCCAAGCTGGGAAGACAAATCGAACTAAGGAGAGAGAGATATGATAAAAAATGTGCCTCCAACATGCTAGCCGCCATGACCGAGAATTATATCAGATTGCTGGTAAATCAAATAAACATGCAAATCGACCTCCACTATGATGAATCGATGAAGATTATGAACCTCCAAAATATCCCCAAAGCAAACCCCAATCGAAGCATGCAAAAACTTGGCCAAAGGCCACAAAGTTTTTCCAATGAAGCACAAATGGAAGACTGAAGTATCTTCCTCACAACTGCAATAATTCAGATGATATTTCAAACCCTCAAAATTGCTAACCAATGAGAGTTTTCGTTCCCAATGGCTGGAAATGGTAGAAACCCTAGCTGGCTCCTTCACCAAACATGCTCTTCAATTCAAATAACAATTCTTGGATGAATAGAAGCAAGCCCAACCATTCTTAATATACTTTTCTCCTCTTGAGGTCGACCTCCTCTAGAAACTTCTAAATCATTTTACTTTCTTTTTTATTTGCACTTTATAATAATATTAAAATATAACTTTATAATTCATAAAGTGCAAATATGCTATCAAACATTATGTTTTCTAACATCCCTGATAACACATTATGTTTTCCAACGTCCTGATAACACATGTTTTCAAACATCTTGATAACACATCATTTGGTTTTCCAACATCCAAAGGAACATAGAAAACCAACATTAAACCACTGAATCCAAGAGAAGAAGCCAAACCACTGACTAGGTAACTGCCCGAAGAAGACCCTCTAACCAAACTCCTTAGCCTACGAGAGTCAGGAATAGGCTAAACCCTCTGAAACTGATGCTCACAAAATTGGGGACATTACAGTTTGTCCTCCCTAAAATTGCTTGTCCCCAAGCAAAATCAGTAGCAAAGAAAAGTCACTCCACCTGGATCCCAAATGAAGATATGTGTAATGTCCCTGCTATCACAAAACAACCTCTGTAACGCCACCACTAACAGTACCAACTGAACCTGTTGTATCAACTCAATAGCTGATGTGAACGATGCCAAATAAGGATGCACAAAGGGAACCCAAGTAGGGCAGCCATCGACCAATGACGAATCTAAGAAGATTAAGTCACCAACTAACAAGTAGATAGCTGCCATATCATATGAAATGGGTAAGAAATCCAAAGATGGATTGTGGTTGCCTTCATTACCCTCCAAAGACAACTCTTGAGTGGCTGATGCACTATGAGTGTCATCACAAAAATCATCATCACACCCAAAAGAATGTTCACCCTCAAAAATTTCAGAATTAGACAAACTTTGCTCATCATTTTCTAGGGAATGATGAAAGTCATGAATATGTTGAAGATGGAGCTTAGTTTGTTGAGCCAACAACTTGGCTTGCTTTGCCCTTTCTAGTGATCCATCAATCAACCGTCGGGACTGCTCCATATCAGCTGCTCCAAAGTGTCTAAAACTTGTCCCGAAATGAGAGGCAATATCAAAATTCCCATGTCCCCTACTTGCATCATGTGTACCAACCAAAGTAACACTTATGTCACTCCTTTTTCCATGAGAAAGTAAAGGCATACCGCTGCTGTCCATGCACAGAAAATAGGGACTGATTTCTTCTCGTTTGTCCTTGCCTACAAATTCCTCCTTGAAATGATGAACAAATGCATGACCTTTATGGCTTGAATCTATTTTAACTTCCTCATGTGACATAGGTGGTTACCTCATGTTGATGTAAAGAAGTATGTCTGCTGTTATCAAAATCAGAATAGTTGTCATACCATTGTGTAAAGTCTTCGCCCTTTTTAGGCACCTCTTCAATGCAAGCTTCATGCCCAACACTTGTAGACTTATCTTCATAAATTCTCCCATGTGTAAGTATTGCAATCTCAAACAAATTAGTGTTGATATCATGCCATTGTAAAGTGTCTCCATCATTATGCTTAGTTGAATCACTAGTGGCCGCTCTACTAAGTAAAGGACCAATTTCCACATCCACCGATATATCTTGGACCTTCCAATCACAATCTGTTTCTTCACCATGATAGGATGAAGCAATGCTAGGCTCACCTAATGAAGCATCACAAGAAACCATACCTTCATATGGCTGCTCTAATGTAACTGATTCCTCTTCAATCATCACCTTGCTCTTTGTAGAAACCCTTCGCAGGCTCTATCCGCTGTGCCGTTTGATGTGTTTTATTTTTTGTTTACTATTCTGATTTTTTTGTGTTTTCAAGGGGTTTTGACAAAGCAAAAACAATAATTGAAAACTAATCTATCTGAACTAAAATTCAAATTGATTGCAATATTGATCAAAGTCATTTATTCCCATATGACTGCTAATGTTTTGAAACACAACGTATTGCTGATAAAAAAATACATAAAAAACATTTGTACGAAATGATTAAAACCTGATTGTTTGTCTCCAGAATGCAACCACGCTGCTGATTGCTGATTGTTGATGAAGCTGCAATTTTACTGTTCATGCACACTGTTCATGCGCACTATTCATGGCTGCAACTTTCTCTCCCTTGTTCTGTAAATAGAAGAATACTGAAAACGTACTGTTGGAGCACAATTAGAACCTCTGTATGAGATTCTCTTTGAAGTATCAAATTCACCAGGTATTTCACTGGTTCAAATGATGAACACATAGAAGAACTACGTTCTTCAATGGTGAATACTGAAAACCCTTGTCTAGAGCTCAGAGCAAGAAGCAATAATCAATAACAATAACAATGGATGCCGAGAATGAGCTCTTAAGTCTCTTTTTATTCTTTCCTTAGGAGAGCTCAAACACCTTCCTGGCCAATGTGGGATAAAAGATTTATTCCCACATTAAATTATTCACTTAACGCACTTTACTATATTAAAGTGACTTTATTATTATAAAGTTACTTTATAACTTTATAATAATATTAAAATATTAAATAAATCACTTAAGTCACTTAAATTTTAATATCTCTTGATTTACTTGTCTGATTGCTAAGCCGTCTGAGCCAGGAGTCGAGAGACTAAATCCACATGTGACTAAACTGAGATTCTAAAAATAGCAGGGTGCTCCCATGACTTACTAAAAATAGTAAGTCTAGCCAAAAGATGTCCGATTGACCCCGAACGAAAGCCAAGCAAAGAAACTCCGCTAACCGAGGCTGAGCCATGCCTCACAAGACCCCCTAATCTCCTCATTAGCCTACGGAGGTTGCATAATAGGCTAACTCTACACTGCAAAGAGATGTCAACTAGAAGGGGACATGACAGTCCGCCCCTCCTGAAATTGCTTGTTCTCAAGCAGTCTCAACGCTGGATGTTGCAAAATCTCCTTGCTCTCCCACGTAGCATCCTCTACAGGTAAATCTCTCCACTTCACCAGATATTCCCTGATAGTCCTCCTGCGAAGCTGTCTTTCCCTGTACTCCATAATAGACTCAGGCACTAAAATCAATTTTCCCTCATCATCTAAGGGAGGTAATACTGCTGAAGGTACCACACGATGTCCTAACGCCTTCTTGAGGCGTGATACATGAAAAACATTGTGGACCTTACTATTAGCTGGGAGCTCTAGCTCGTAAGCTACCTCTCCAATACGCCTGGTAATCCGGAAAGGACCATAATATCGTGGCTTGAGCTTCTCTGATCCACTCTTCCTGAGAGTAGATTGTCGGTAGGGCTGTAGCATGAGGTATACCATGTCTCCCACCTCAAAAGATCTCTCTGTCCTCCTCTGATCCGCATACTGCTTCTGCTGATTCTGTGCCTTAGCTATGTTCTCCTTAAGAGCCTTTACAATGTCCTGGCTCTCCTGTAATAAGTCCTCTGCATTGGGCACCCTACTGTCGCTCAGACGCAAATCAAGAAAGCTAGGCGCCTCATAACCATACAGCGCCATGAAAGGGGACATCTGGATGGTCATGTGATATGTGGTATTGTAACAATATTCACACAAATATATCCATCGGACCCATGCCTTTTGCTGCCCTGCAACATAATTCCTGAGGTAACCTTCCACCCATTTTTTCACAATCTCCGTCTGACCATCGGTCTGCGGGTGGTAACTGGTGCTCGGGGTAAGCCCGGTCCCACAAAGTCTGAACACCTCCTACTAGAAGTGACTCAAGAACCGACTATCCCTGTCGCTGACTATACTCCGTGGCAAACCATGTAATCTAAAAACATCACGGAAGAAAATCTCGGCTACCTGTGTAGCTGTGTGAGTGGTGGTGATCGGGAAGAAGTGAGCATATTTCGTCAACTGATCCACAACTACATAAATACAGTCACGTCCTTGGGTTTTCGGCAAGCCTGTAATAAAATCCATCGACAGACATTCCCACTTCCTATCAGGAATCGGAAGGGGCTGCAATAATCCTGCCGGAAATGTGTTCTCCTGTTTGTTTTGCTGACAAACAGGGCACTCACGCACATACTGAAGAACATCAGCCTTAAGGCCTTTCCATGTAAACTGCTCTCGTACCTGTCTGTATGTTTTAAAGTAACCTAGATGTCCTGCTGTAGGTATGTCATGGAAAGCTCGCATAATGGTGTTCTTCATCTCAGAACCTGGGACCAAGAAAATCCTGTTCTTGTAAATGATCAGCTCATTTACAAGTGTGTACTTGGTGTCTACTATGGATCCCTCAACAATACCTGATGCCCAAGTGTCCCTGGCATACTCTGCCACAATCAAATGCCTCCAATCCTCTGTAATGTGCACCATAGAACTCAGATGAGGCCGGCGAGAAAGAGCGTTAGCAACAACATTTTGTGTTCCCTTGACATAGGTAATGTCAAAGTCATATGCCTGTAACTTGCTCACCCACTTTTGCTGGCGGTCATTCAAATCCCGCTGTCCAAGGAAATGTCTCAAGCTATTGTGATCAGTTTTAATGCAAAACTTGCTGCCTACTAGGTATTGCCTGAATTTGGCCAAGGCATGCATTATGGCCAGCATTTCCTTATCATATATGCTGAAAATCCTCTCTGGTCCTCTGAGTTTCCTGCTCTCATAAGCTATCGGGTGCTTGTCCTGCATTAGCACCGCTCCTATGCCCTCACCAGAAGCATCACACTGAAGCTCAAATGGCTTCGTGAAATCAGGTAAAGCCAGTACCGGACATGTAGTCATAAGCTCCTTGAACCTCATAAAACACTCCTGTGCCTCAGGAGTCCAAATGAATGCACCTTTCCTCAACAAATTCGTCATAGGTGCTGCATGGCGAGAATAACCACTGACAAATCTGCGGTAGAAACCACACAACCCAAGGAATCCTCGCAGCTGTGTAAGGTTCTCAGGAGTAGGCCAATCTATGATAGCACGGATCTTCTCAGGATCCATCCGCACTCCCTCTGCACTGATGATGTGGCCTAAATATAATAACTCAGTCATTCCTAAGTCACACTTGGATTCCTTGGCATACAAGGACTCCCTATCCAAAATGCTGAGTACAGTCTCTAAGTGAGCTAAGTGCTCCTGCCATATCCTACTGTAAATCAATATATCATCGAAGAAGACGAGTACATATCTCCTCAACTGAGAGTGGAAGACCCTGCTCATGGTGGACTGGAAGGTAGCTGGAGCATTGGTTAGCCCAAATGGCATAACCACAAACTCGAAGTGCCCACAATGAAAACGAAAGGCGGTCTTCTCAATATCCTGCTCACGGACTCTGATCTGATGATAGCCCGATCTCAAATCTATCTTCGTAAAATAACAGGCTCCATGGAGCTCATCAATTAGCTCATCTATACGGGGTATGGGGTACCTGTTCTTAATTGTTCTCTTATTCAATACCCTGTAATCAATGCACATACGTAGGGTACCATCTTTCTTCTTCACTAGAACAACTGAAGAAGCAAATGGCGACTTACTCGGCCGAATGTGACCCATAGCAAGCAGCTCCTTGATTGTCTTCTCTATCTCATCTTTAAGCCGCTTCGGGTGCCGGTAAGGAGTAATCATGACGGGCTTAGCGCCCTCCTCAAGCTCTATGATGTGCTCTATCCCTCTGTCTGGAGGTCTCCCTGGTGGAATGTCACTGAAAACCTTATCATACTTAACCCGCAACTGCTGGATGTCAGGATGATACTCGGTCTTATGCTGTCCACCCTGTGTAGGCATCAAGGTACACTCTGCTGCCCACTCAATCTGGTCATGACGAATGAGTCTCTTCATCCGTCGGAAGGAAATAGTCTTAACACTACTGTCTCTGATGGCCTTCAATATGTGAGTTTTTCCTTCCACCTTGAACCAAATCTCCATGTCTTTAAGGCGAAGTGTAACCTCCTTAAGAGAATGGAGCCACTTCATGCCCAAGACTATATCAAGATCACCCATGTTAACCACATAATAATCAGCCTTGAATTCATAATTATTCAAGCGCAAAGGGAGATCCTTAATCATGCGGTCACACTTGAGAGTGTAACCATCAGCCACCTTAACCCGAAGACCCTCAAACTCTTCGGTCATTATCCCACGCTTCTCCACAAATCTGGCATCAATGAAATTGTGGGTGGCACCTGTATCCAGAAGGGTAATAACCTTTTGACCAGCCAAGACTCCGCGGAGTCTAAAAGATCCCTCCTGCTGAATGCTAGACAGCCGTGCCTCCTGGAACTGAAACTCTGTCTCACCCTTAGGCTCTGAAGCCTCTGCCTCTGCCTCTGACTCCTCAAGACTCTCCTGCTGTTCGGAATTTTCAGAATCCGAACCCTCATAGTAAGCCCACATAACCCTGTTGGCCTTTCCTTTTGGCCTCAAAGGACAATCGTGATTTATGTCATAGGGACCCTTGCAGTAGAAGCATAACTTCTTCCTGCGTAAATCGTTAAGAGTTTCTCGGTCTAAGGGTGATGCTGATTTACCCTTAGAGTCACTCTTAAAATCAGATTTTTCCTTGTTCCTATTGAATCCCTTGCTGTCCTTAAAAGAAGAAGAACTCCTAGAATTGAACTTGCTAGATGGGGCTGCAAGTTCCATGCTACGTGCCTTCCTCATAGCTTCCTGTAGTGAGGGAGGATCAAAAGCCTTAATCCAACCCTTCAACGGTTCCGATAAGCCCTCAGTGAATAAGACTATTAATCTCCTCTCTGAGATATTTGGCACCATAACTGCCAATCGCTGAAATTCACTGATGAGAAGATCCAATCTTCTTGTTTGTTTCAGCTGAGCTAAGTCTCGAAAGTAAACTTTTGGATCCTTCTTATCAAACCTCTCCACGAGCCTATCCACAAAATCCTGATAAGCTGTCACCTGATTATGTTGGAGAGTGATCATCCCATGAGACCACCAATCGTGTGCTACTCCCTCCAAGTGCAAGGTGGCATACTTAATAGCTTCAACCTCTGTCATAGGTCTCAATGCTAGGAAAGTATCAAGCTTATGAATCCAAGCTTGAACAGTCATCTTGCCACTACCATCAAAAGAAGGCAAAGTAAGCTTGCTCGTAGCTCGCTGAAGTTCACTGTTTTGATTCCTGGGCCTTCTATCTTGTCTAACTAAATGATAGTGTTCTCTCCTCTGATTCACAAACCTATCAAAAGTCATCCTCTCACGCACCTGTGGAGTTAGTAATTCCCATTCATCATTCGCAGCCATAAGAACATCTGCGAACGCCTCCTCACCTGCTTCTTCTACTGGGGCTACCTCTGGCTCATCTCTAACAAAGGTAGGACGAGTTGGCCTATTTGCTGTCCAAGAACGAGTCCTTTGGCCTCCAAGTGAACCCGTTGCACTCCTGTTATCCCCTTGATCTGAATTTCGTCTATCCTGTGGATTAATACGTTCAACCAAGGTAGTAAGTGCCTGTATAGCTTGAGCCATCTGCTGCTGTTTTGTAGCCATTGTTCTGAAGAACTCTCTAGTTTCTTGTTCCTCATCTCTGTTCCCTCTAGGTGGACTGCCTGCAAACTTGTCACCCATTTCAACTGCTGGTACCTCTGTAAATGGATTGTCTGCTCTCCAATCCCTTTCTTGTTCAGCTTTTTTGCGGGTGTAATACCTGTGAGGTCCAATTTCCTGTGGCTGCATATGAAACCCAAATCCCTCAGGCTGACAGGAAACCACTCTGATACCACTGTAGAAACCCTTCGCAGGCTCTATCCGCTGTGCCGTTTGATGTGTTTTATTTTTTGTTTAATATTCTGATTTTTTTGTGTTTTCAAGGGGTTTTGAGAAAGCAAAAACAATAATTGAAAACTAATCTATCTGAACTAAAATTCAAATTGATTGCAATATTGATCAAAGTCATTTATTCCCATATGACTGCTAATGTTTTGAAACACAACGTATTGCTGATAAAAAAATACATAAAAAACATTTGTACGAAATGATTAAAACCTGATTGTTTGTCTCCAGAATGCAACCACGCTGCTGATTGCTGATTGTTGATGAAGCTGCAATTTTACTGTTCACGTGCACTGTTCATGCGCATTGTTCATGCGCATTGTTCACGCGCATTGTTCATGCGCACTGTTCACGCACACTGTTCATGCGCACTATTCATGGCTGCAACTTTCTCTCCCTTGTTCTGTAAATAGAAGAATACTGAAAACGTACTGTTGGAGCACAATTAGAACCTCTGTATGAGATTCTCTTTGAAGTATCAAATTCACCAGGTATTTCACTGGTTCAAATGATGAACACATAGAAGAACTACGTTCTTCAATGGTGAATACTGAAAACCCTTGTCTAGAGCTCAGAGCAAGAAGCAATAATCAATAACAATAACAAGGGATGCCGAGAATGAGCTCTTAAGTCTCTTTTTATTCTTTCCTTAGGAGAGCTCAAACACCTTCCTGGCCAATGTGGGATAAAAGATTTATTCCCACATTAAATTATTCACTTAACGCACTTTACTATATTAAAGTGACTTTATTATTATAAAGTTACTTTATAACTTTATAATAATATTAAAATATTAAATAAATCACTTAAGTCACTTAAATTTTAATATCTCTTGATTTACTTGTCTGATTGCTAAGCCGTCTGAGCCAAGAGTCGAGAGACTAAATCCACATGTGACTAAACTGAGATTCTAAAAATAGCAGGGTGCTCCCATGACTTACTAAAAATAGTAAGTCTAGCCAAAAAATGTCCGATTGACTCCGAACGAAAGCCAAGCAAAGAAACTCCGCTAACCGAGGCTGAGCCATGCCTCACAAGACCCCCTAATCTCCTCATTAGCCTACGGAGGTCACATAATAGGCTAACTCTACACTGCAAAGAGATGTCAACTAGAAGGGGACATGACACTTTTCTTCAATTTTGGAATCATCATGAAGTGTCGTGTAGTCCATATCTTTCTCTTGGCACATCTGATTTTTGTTCTTCATATTATCAGCTGTATGCTGGTCACTAACTACTATAAATTCATTGTAGAGGTTTCTAGATACCTCACTTGTAGTGATCTCTTGTTTCTCCTTATCCTTTTGCTTATATTTTGCAAACATCATTAGATATCCCCTTTTAAAATCAGGATCACTCATTGCATCATACAATTTCTGCATCAAATCATACGTGGTTCTGTCAAAAACCATAATGACTCACCCAATAGGATGGCAGGAGACCGCTCTGATACCACTGTAGTATCCCTTGCCCAATTTGATCTCAAAATGTTGATATAAAGCTCAAGGAATATTGTCAAACAATTCATATGCAAACTTCCAGCTTGCTGGTCTGTGTTATCAGTCTGATATATTCTTTGAAAAATGATTATAGAATGCTTCCAATGCTTGAGAAATGAGAATCAACACTTCAATGCATAAATTATCATCTAAAAGCATGTATGACTTCTTTTAATCATCTACAATGCATATCTATGACTTCTAAGTGAAAAACCATGCATCTACAGCCAAGTGACATTTCGTCATACAATTGGCATGCATGCTATAAAGCTGAGTACAATGACATTACAAAGCTCCAATGACAACTATATGTAACCAGCAATTTTGTATCTCCTTATTGCAATATCATTATCCAATACAATGCTCATACAAAATGGCCAAGACTCTTGGCATTTACATTAATTTCGAAATATGATAATGCTGGTACAATGCACACCTACAGCACTACAGCATTGCCTAAATCTGATTACAATGTTCATCTACAGAAGCCCTCTAAAATGCATTTAAATGACTATGAAAATGCATGAATTTAACAAAGGAACCTGATGATAGAAGTCACCCCAAGCCAACACTGAAGAAGCAAGCAATATCAAGTGAAATGCTGATCATATCTGCCCAAATCGACTAGCTGACCCAGCCGGCCCTGTTTTTGATGAAATAATTTATATAAAATAAATCTCCACTCCTACGTCTCCAAATATGCATCAAATATCATCGCTAGACCTCCATGAGAAGAGTGCCCAAGTTGGGAAGTCAAATTGAAAAAAGGAGAGAGAGATATGATAAAAAATGTGCCTCCAACATGCTAGCGGCCATGACTGAGAATTATATCAGATTGCGGTAAATCAAATAAACATGCAAATCGACCTCCACTATGATGAATCGATGAAGATTATGAACCTCCAAAATATCCCCAATGCAAACCCCAATCGAAGCATGCAAAAACTTGGCCAAAGGCCACAAAGTTTTTCCAATGAAGCACAAATGGAAGATTGAAGTATCTTCCTCACAGCTGCAATAATTCAAATGATATTTCACACCCTCAAAATTGCTAACCAATGAGATTTTTCGTTCCTAATGGCTGGAAATGGTAGAAACCCTAGTTGGCTCCTTCACCAAACAAGTTCTTCAATTCAAATAACAATTCCTGGATGAATAGAAGCAAGCCCAACCCCTCTTAATATACTTTTCTCTTCTTGAGGTCGGCCTCCTCTAGAAACTTCTAAATATTTTTACTTTCTTTTTTATTTGCACTTTATAATAATATTAAAATATAACTTTATAATTCATAAAGTGCAAATATGCTATCAAACATTATGTTTTCTAACATCCCTGATAACACATTATGTTTTCCAGCATCTTGATAACACATGTTTTCAAACATCCTGATAACAGATCATTTGGTTTTCCAACATCCAAAGGAACATAGAAAACCAACATTAAACCACTGAAACCAGGAGAAGAAGCCAAACCACTAACCAGGTAACTGCCCGAAGAAGACCCTCTAACCAAACTCCTTAGCCTACGAGAGTCAGGAATAGGCTAAACCCCTTGAAACTAATGCTCACGAAATTGTTGACATTATAGGGGCCTGGGTCTTGAGATGGACTTGGAGTTCTTGAAGGAGAGGGACTTGGGTCTTGGTGTTGGTAAGTCTTCCTGGAGCCATGAGAGGTCTTTGCGGAGCACCAAGAGGTAGTCACAGTTTTGAACTAACTTGGAGTTACAAGGTTTGGAATTCACGTGAAGAGCTATAGCCAGTGGTGAGGTCAGTGTTGAAGATCGCAACTTGAATAGTGTGTGCAAAACTAGGGGTGGAAACTTGTAATTGGGTTCTTGGGAAGTACTCAGGGTAGTTTACTCCACATTGGTGTTGCACCATTTTGTGTGCACATATTAGATTTGCATTGCATTTTGTGTATAAGTTGCATTGCTAGTCAATTCTACCGTGCATTGGTATTTTGGTGATTGGTGTGTGCAGGCTTTGGAGCTTGGGTGTGCATATGCATAGTCTGACACTCTTGGGCACTCTTGATTCCCACGGACAAGAGAAGAAAAACATTTCGGTGCTGCACAGAGGCGTGGCCTTGTTACAATTGGTATCAGAGCTATTGGATAGCTCCTTTGAGATTTTAATGTCTCCTTTTGGGATAACACTAATTCTTGTCCTAGAAACACAAGTTAATGCAGTTAGGGTTACAACTTATTAATTAAATACTTTTAAGCGACATAAATCTTGGTTTAGGTTCTACAATCATGTTAGATAATATTGGAATATAATTCATATAATTAGACATATGTAATAAATGTTTATCTATTCAAATCACGCGAATATCTAAATGTTTCAAGTAACCTAAACCACATAATATTTATTATTCGCATTCGGAATTGGATCATAAGGGAAAGTGGATGAGAAGCATGATAGGTCCGCCCGAAGCTATCACACCAAGCCGAAGAGCGGATATACCATCCCCCTTGGCCCTCAAGAGGCGCACGTAGACATCCCACATGGCGTGGTCTACTTGGTGGACAACTTGTATTTGCATTCCCTATCCGTGCTACCTTATCCATTCTTCCTATGACTGAAACTTTCTTAATTTCATCTCAATCATCAATCCATGTGGAGGTTGGGGAGAAGGGCTTACCATAGATGGCCCGTAGACAGCCTCTCCTAAGCCCAAGAGCGGATATCGCCCCCTTGGCTCCAAGTGGCACACTTAGACATCCATCAAGGAGTGGCATACCTAGGAGGACATCTAGTATCTGCTCAACCTACTAGTATTTTCTCCCCAGCTTCTCCCATGGTTGTTGATGAGAATAATAAATATAAATATACAATTGCATACAATAATTATAGTGGAGCATACCACAAGAATAATAGATATAAATAACAAAATATATACATAATAGTTATGATAGAACATGCCTCAAGAATAATAGATGTAAATAACAAAATATATATACATAATGGTTATGATATAACATACCTCAGTATGCTGACTCAGACCTGTCTTATGCCTAAATTCTGAATATGTTTCTAAGGATACTTGATTTTCAGAAGATATCCTTTTTATAGATGACTTGATGATTTACTGCCCAAAATATGCTCTTCCTATTTCTGTCCTTAATCTCTGTTCATATATCTGCCTTAAAATCTGATTATATTCCATTCTATATATTTCTGCTCCAATGATATTCATTCTTCTTTATTGATATGTCTGTATTTCTCTGCTAGATCTGCTTATATTTAATTCTTCCAGATTTCTCCTTTATTTCTTCCCTCATTTTCTATTCATGTTTCTGCTTTTAAAGCTCCTTTTACTCAGAAATATATTTCAGATTTTATTTATTTCCTATTCTATGATTATCATCCATTCATATATTCCCCCTTATATCCAGGGATGTTCCCCTTTTTAACTCCTACGGTGGAAGAGACATGGCTCTTCACAATTCTCATCCCTTATCCCAAGGGACATACCTCCTCAAAAGGAGTCGTTGTTTTACAACTAAATCACAGCCTTCATAAATCATAAGTTATCTTTAAAAACCAATTGGTGCAGCCCTTAATATTGCTCTTCTCCTCTTTTATAGAAGTCGATGTATTGTTTATAGATATATTCATTGTTATTTTATGGAATCGCTTCCTTCTAAGGTCTTTTAATATTATTTGCTATCTTTTTATTAGTATCCCTATCTTTTAATATGGGATCGCTGGCTGCTCATTTTTAAAATTATTTTATATCTTATATTAATATATTTATATTTATATATTAGTTTTATATTATAATGATTACAATTTAAATTGTTAATATTTATATTGTTATTTATTTAATTTACTTATTTTGCATCTGAATGCTTTATACTTTTATGGTTGCAAATTTCGGGGACATGACAGAGACCGGGATTTGGGATTAGGGTGCAAGGTCTTGATACCCCAAGCTAGCCACACCATTTTCGAAGTAGGTTTTTTGAGGCCTAGGGAAGAGAGGCCAAGCGTCAGACATCCATTTTGAGTAGTGGGGCTCTATGGATCTAAGAGAGGGATCAAAAGCTAGTGGTAGAGGGCCAGGCTTTGAGGGAGAACCTGAATGACTTGTTGGAGATAGGGTGAGGAGAACCAAGACAATCCAAAAGCTCAAAGATAGAGTCAACGATTTGGAGAATCAAGTTGAGTCTTTGCAGGTCATAGACATATTTAGTCGATTGGATGCATTAGATGATGACGTTAGGGGCTTCCATATACAACTTGCTTCCAAGAGTTTGGACCACAAGAAATCAGAGGATGAGATCCAATTTTTGAAGGGGATCATTTCACAAGGTGGAACCCATATGATGGATAGAGGGATGATAAAGTTCTAGAGAACTTCTGGGACATGGGTTAGTTTTTGGATACACTTGTGGGTACTTAGATGAAGCAAAGGTGAGAACACCACTTTCTTGTTAGGTAGTGCCAAGCTTTGGTGGAGGACTAGAGCAAACGATTTGAGGGTAGGCAAGCTAGTGGTGAAGGTGGACACATGGGATGAGTTGCAGAGAGCTCTCAAGGATTAGTTCAGGCCTGGGAACTCTGCCTGGCAGGCTAGGGTGCAACTCATGAACTTGAAATAGAGTGCGAGAATCAAGGATTACATAAAAGCCTTCTTTGCCTTGATGCTGGAGATCAAGAACATGTTTGAGGCATATAGGTTGTTTCAGTTCATGAGAGGTCTTGCGCCTTGGGCTTAGCAGGAGCTCAAATGTCTAATTGTCCAAACCCTTGTAGGGTAGGGTGGACTTTGATTTCCCGTTTTATTCTTAAATGTCTGTAGCCTATGTTTCAAAAGAAATCAATAAAGATAATATTACACCAAATTGGCATTAAATAAAGATTAAGCTATGCTCCCCCAAGTTGTGGGGATGGGGACGATAGGAGACAACGGGATGTGTTTCTTGTATGGGGGTACTTTTGAGCCATTTTTTAGGGGACGACAAGGGACTACTACTAAAACATAGGGAAATTTTTAAAAATACATAGAAATTTCAAATATTCAAATCATAACATTGACAAAGCATTCATCATAGACATTGTAGAAGATTAATACATAACATTAGACTTGAATTGAGATTTTCACATGAGAATTGACAAACAAATTAAAGAAATTCAAATTCTTTCATTCTCAATGTGCATCCATATTAGATAAGAATTATAACAAAATGCTCGAAGGCTCCAAGTTTCAACTATAAATCGACAAAAACATAGAAAATGTATGGCTCCAAGTTAAATGGGACTTTTGCATAGGTTTTGAGGACATTAGAAGGACATTCAAATGGGTTTGAAGTTGGTGGCCCTACTCCTTGGAGATGTAATGTCCCCTACTTGGAGTATGCCTGAATTTGCCTTAAGAGACACTTAAACAACATAAATTTGTTTTACAAATAATATTCCATAGTAAATTATATAATAAATATTGAACTTAAGAATAAATGAACTATTGACATTTATGAAATAATGAATAACAACTTAAGCTTGAATCCAATCTATAGACTCTTTTCAATAACCAACCATGGTAGGAATTGGAGAGAAATGCATGATAGGGCGCTAGAAAAATTGTTCATACCAAGCATAGTTGCCGGGAGACGCAGGGTACTGGTACTGGTATGGGGACGGGGACACCAATCAAATTAGGGTACGTGAGTTAAATGAATAAGGTGACGGCTATTTTATATGTAAATGATTCATTGGAAATTTTGGTTACGGGGACTGGTATGTTGTCTATGTTCCCAAAATGGAGAATCCCGACAACTATAATCACAAGTAAGCCCAAGGGCGTGCTTATACCCCCCTCGGTCCCAAGTGGTAGGAACATCCAACCAAGACAGTTCCATCCAACTTAGGGTGGCATTCTTACGTTGTGAGAACCTATACATTATTCATCTCAACTAAGCCCAAGAGTGTGCTCATACCCCCTGGCCCCAAGTGGCAGGAACATCCAAGCAAGACAATTCCATCTAACTTAGGATGGCGTACTTACATTCAGAGAACTTATACCGCCCTTCCCTAACATGTTTCCTTGCCAACCGTACACATCATTGCTTAAAGAGAAGGACACAAACTATAATAATATAAATAAATTCAGTATTTCCCTTATTAGACATAACATATCTCTCCTTAGTCATTATGAAAATACCTATACATATATTTATATGCCTATCAAATGTTATACATTAAATGCATTACAATCAAATGCATACTAAATACTTTCTTAATCAATTTACTGGTTTCTTCATCCCAATCGATTGATTGATTGGCAGTTATATATATACTAATATATGTTATATATATGGTTTCTTAGTCCTTCCTTGTAGGGTAGGGTAGGGTGGACTGTATAATTAAATATTCCTTCCCCTCTTCACTCAACTTCCCTATGCATTTATATCTTCCTTATGCCTCTTCATGAAAAGAGACATCCCTTAGAATAGTCACAACCTTTTGAATGGACATGTCCTTTTGTTAAGGAAAGATTGCTTCTCTTAAAATTAATTATAATTGCTACTCCTCAGTAATTGAATCACTGCCTCTTTACTCACTACTTCACAAAGTCTTAATTGTTGACTTCACTAAATCGCTGCATATTATCAAAGATAATTGCTGCTCTTCTTTTAACATTACCACTGCACCTTATTCACATTAATCTCTGTTCTTTTAATACATCATCATTGCTTATTAATTCTTTATATTCATTTTTATTTCATTCTTGGGCGATTATTACATACTTATATTTTCCTTTTACTTAGGCGCCAAGATATGGTCGGCTAGCATGAAAGTATGGGTCGGCTAGATTAATACATATTTGATATTTATATAGTGCTAAGAGGGCGCCAAAGTATGGGTCAACCAGCAAATAATATATAATACATTTCTCTTTCATAGTCGGCCATCTTGAGTGTAGAATAAATGTAATAAATGTCTCATTTCTGAAATAGACCCAGTGCTGCGAAATGGGCAATTTAGTGGCTGGCCTTCAGCCTTAACAACCTTATTTGCTTTCTTTCATTGACATTATGCTTATGTAAGTTTAAGTCAGTGTATGCTTCATGATATACTTTAGTGTTGCAATTTGATCATGGCAGGGGCATGCCAAGCGATTTGGTAAAAATCAGTCTCCAAGACTTGGACTCAACAAGATGATTTTTGACCTAGACTCAAACTTGGTGCCCAAACTCAACCAAGACTCGGAAAATTGAAAAAATCATGAAATATAGAGATTTTGAAGGATTTAAAACTTGTTCCACGAACCTTTTAGTAAATAAGCTTTAAAGACACAATAAACTCATCAAATAGAAGCTACTTTGATCACATACACAAGTATACATTGATGACATGATTATAAAAGCAGATTTTAGCTGAAGGAAACAGCATTGTTAGTCATTTAAATAATGAATATGGTCAAATGTATACAAAACTCATGATTATGAAATCCATGGCATCAAAAGAAATATCAAAACTAAAACCATAAGTCTGGCGTAGAGGAGCCTACATCACTTGTCCCAACATCACGAAAAGTCTTGTGTTGGCATTTAAGATAGATTGTTGATGATGATGCAACCATGATATCTGTTTGTGTCTCAGTGACACCAATATCCAATGGGTATACTCATGCTCTAACCTCTTCTGCTATAGATACTGCCTTTGCCTTTCAATCTACATGATCAACCCATACAAGGTCCTCATCGTTGAAGACATGATTCTCAACCTTAATGATCCAATCTGATTGTGGATCCGCCTTCTATAGAGTGATGAGAGATAAGTCATTGCCCAAGATTTGTTTGTGATAGAGGTGAAGGTTGTAATGAGCATAAACAAGATCGTCAATCTTTGCACTGCTTAGAGTGTATGTGCTTAAACATACTCTAATTGCGTTCACATCTTGAAGTATTGCATGGTTAGCTCAAGACACAAATTGCAATCCTCTAAAGATTTGACACCTTAGCACCAACCCTTTCCAACATGCATCTGAATTGAGAAGAAAAAATCAATCTCATTGTCTAACTTTGAGTTTTAATATTAATGTAGAAAAGGGAAGAGTTTTAATGTTTGAATGATTTAGGTTGCACTTGACATCACTTAATATGTTCATTAAGAGGACATGGAGTTTTGAAATGGGTTGTCAAAATTCAGGGACAACGAGAAAGAACTAGAAAAGCCTGAAGGCAAACTTTATGTCATAACTGAAAGAGGCTTCCAGAAATATGTCGGAATCATTATTTGTGTTTGTACTCTAATCACAAGAAACATGGTGCAGAGTGTTTTATAGTCAGGAGATGTGACTTTAAATTGGCTGTGGTGAACAATCTTACAAGTTTCTCCGACGCAGAAGAAATATGTAAATTTTCTGTCTTGATTGAGTTTTTCTCAAAATTTTTATGGCATGTTTGATTTTTGAAAAATCTATAGGTTTTTGGGTACTTTCATGTTGGATTTGAGAATGTAGGCATATTTCATTTACACAAAAAGGCAATTATTGAAAATCGAGTGTACATGCATATATGCTACTTCATAATTATTTATAATGATTTTTATTTAGTTAGTGAGTCTAGAGGGCAATTTTTTTTCTGAATTTAAGTTTTCTTATGGTCAATTATGATTTAGTGGGTCTACTAAAACACATGTTTTTGGTTTGTTTCCAATTTTCTTTTGGTTCTTGATAATCTAACTAATAAGACAATTATGATTTCTAGGAGTACCTCACCATCTTCTGGGCACAATTAATCCAAATGTGAAGTTCACATCTAAGGACTTCCGTGACATGGCTATCCCTGTAAGTCTCTTATTGTGGTTTGAAAGGAAGTATTTTATTTTTTGTTCATCCACATGCTTTTTTTTTTCAATCAAGGACAATAAATAGCTAACCAATATGTTTTCCTTTGATTCGATCCTTTGTTTATTGAATGTACAAAAAAATTCACAAACTTAAGAAGGTTATTTCAGTGTTTTCTGAATTATATTGGATCTTTAAGTTAACATACATTATAACTTTATTCTGTATCATTCCATTACTTTATAATGGTTGATCTTTGAAAGGAAAACTTGTTATCTTTCATGCCCCATTGATTTAAAAGTGGGACTCATAAATTCAGTTTGTTTTTTTACCAGATTATTGATTCAATAATTTCTCGCAAGTGTTTGCCTATCATTGTTGGGGGAACAAACTACTACATACAGGTAAATCAGCTGCAACAGCATAAATTATGGTGAAAACTTAATGGTCAATGAGTAGTTCTCAAAGGAAATATAGATATTTTCTTTTCCTAGTAAGTGCATTGTCTCTACAAATAAGTTTAATATGATGCTTGATCAAACAACAAAACCTGGAAGAAATGCAATTTGAGCACTAGTGAATGTTTTCTATTTCAAGCTGTTACAGATCTGGAATTCAGCCATGGTGCTATCCACGAATGATACGAAAACATGTTAATTCAATTGTATTTTTTCTGTCTATTTAATTATTAATAGTGCAATTTACCAGTGAGCTTTATGTAAAGTCATATCTATAAAGTTATAAACATAATAGGAACCCATCACAATTCATAGTCTACAATGAACATGATGCAATTATCTGTTGCCTGTGACCAACACTATTTAGAATTATGTATTTACAAGTACAACTGAGAAATCCCAATTTCTTAAGTGCATGAGTTACAGCTATAGGAGATAAAATCTTTGGAATCGAGGAACTGCTAATGGGCGAAAGTTTTTGTGGATTAGTTATGTTGGTGTCATATTTTATTGCACCTCTTTTATTAAGTTTACTTAGGTAATATGTTTTGTTCTAGAATGGCTAATAAGGACATGTGTCATTCCTTGGTGAAATATTCTTTTTAATTTTTAATTTTTTTTGGCAATTTCCTTATATATATATATATAGTATTTCCCAACTATGCTGATTTTGTTTTTGTTTTCAATGCAAAATTTAAATGAATAACTACTAATTGAATTTACTATTTTTAGGAATAAAATATTCACAAAATACTACTAATAATATTGTTCACATAATATTTAACAAAGTTAAATTACATAAAAACCTGGGGTAAGTTTCCACATTGCCCTTAATAGGCTGGGCAGCTGGTTAAAACTCCTAAAATGTCCAGAATCTGATTGCTGTCTTTTATTTTTGCGCTGACCTCTTATTTCCCACGTTCCATACCATTTAGTGATTCCTTTATGTTTTCTATTTTATGTTGTGTTGGCGTTTCAATTAGCACCTCTGGAGTGCTTATTGGAAAATGGCAGCTATTGCAAGTGTGTAGTCACTGCTCTTTGAATTATTGAGAGGAAGATCTCTCTTTGCTGATGTTTGCAGAAAAAGAAAAGTAAACTACTATTCCTATCTTTTTACTCAGTGGCAGGACAAAAGGGTGCATAAACACAATGTGTCGTATCTAAGGTTTTCTCTGGTTTCTGCAGATCTTAACTACGACTAAACTAGCTTCTAATCTATCCTATCTCCTCAAAAAAAACAGAGCATGAGGGCATAGGAGCCGGAATGGATGGTTCGATCACTCAGACAAATATTTCTTCCAGGATGCATTTGAAGGCTCTAAACTCCCAGACTTATACCGAAATAGAATCCATACAAACAATCTTCATACGGTAGATCAGATTTCAGGATTCCCAAGGAGGTACCAAGACCTTTCCGAGGTATAGGCTGAAAGATAATCTACTAGAAACAACAAAGATACGATAATCTAACTCACTAAACTCCCAAGGAGGTACCAAGACCTTTCCGAGGTGTAGATCGAAAGACAGATTATTAGAACAACACTCAATGATAAATTTTGAGACTTTTGGATCAAAGGCAAGGTAGCTCTCCTGATTTATTATCTCAAACTTCTTCAAAGATTACACTTTGGGACAACGTGTGTCAAAGAGACATTCACACATGATGCAATCAAACCAAGAATACATTAACAATGATTGGATACACCTATCTGAATAAGAAGAACACAAGCTGTACTTAGCGTTTCCCTATCACAAATACGATCCAAGAACATATACTAAGAGAACAATATGAAGGTTTTTTAGCTCAGCATTTTGCTGCTGTGAAGTAAAGTTGCAAAATTATGAGCAAAGACTGTTATTTATAGAGACTCAAAGGAGTAGGCAACCCTAAAATCTCCTTGATTTAACAATTAGTTCTTGCCAATCTGCAAGATTTATTCCTATGTCTAAAAGTAGGTGAGCAAACAGTTAACTGTAAATCTACTAAAGTTAACAAAAACTAAACAAAGAGTCAACTAGAAGCCTACTTTAGTTGACTGAAACTAAACTACAAGTGAACTCCAATTACAAAAGTGCCTCCAAAAAAGAGATCCACAATTAGTGGAGATCTAGAAATAGACATCCATAATTAATGGGATTTGACATGCATGATCAGTGGGACAATGAGTTAACTTGGAATGAGGCATCAAGTTAACTCCGGTTGCCATTAATGCTATTTTGGAGGGTAGGACGTCCTAAGTGGGTGTTTTACACCTCATCACCTTTGGTCAACAGTTCTTCTAACCATCTGTTGACTTCTTCATATGGAGACCATCACATGCCACAACTGTCAGCTTACCGCTTGTCAGCAACTTGATGTATGTATCTCCTTCATTCTGCTTCGCTTAGGAGGGTTACTCCTTGTCTTTTTGTCTGTGTTTCCACTTTGACATGGAAGGTAGTGTAGTGTTCACTAATGGCGACTTTGTGTTGGGAATGACTACCTTCCATGTTCTTTTGCAACTTTACGTTTTTGACGTTTTCCTTGATCTTTTTTAGTGGAAGAGTGTTGTATGATGAAATCGCGAAGTTTGACTGCAAACACTCCAACCGTGAGAAATGTACATGAATTCGCTGCATGCGCAAAATTCCAATGGTTACAATCCTCTAAACAGGCCTTGGAAGGCTATCAGATATACGAGGCAAAACCATTATGGAACTTGTGGACTTGTGTGTCTATGCTTGTCAATCTGTCCAAATTGACCTTTGGGTGTGCCCAACGTAGATCGATGTCAGTCATTTTCAGGAAATCATGGAGTAAGACCATTTTGGTCTTGTATTCATCTTGGGAGAACTACATTCTGAAAACCTCGAAGATTGATTGTGCACTCGATGCTATTCGGACAATTTTTTCTAGAATTGCTAAAAATAGCCTTGCCGGGGGTAATTTTTACGAAAAATTATGAGAAGTGGGTTTTGTTGAGAAGAATTTTCTAAACAAACCCAGATCATCAGAAATTCGAAAAAACGTATTTTTTCTATGACATGCAAGAGCCCTTCGGTGACAGAGGCAGCGAGGCACCAGAAAATGATTTTTTCTGGAAAAATCCAACACATGGGTTTTGTTCGTGCTTCAAAGCTGAACAAACCTAGTTTGTTTGTTTTTGAAAATTACGACTTTTCGTGGAAACCCTAAAAAAAATAGGGGTAGCAGGGCTACTTTTTCTAGAAAAAAATCTAACATGTGGGTTTTGTTGAAAAAGTAGTGCTGATCATACCTAGTTGGCCAAATTTGTGATTATCTGCTGTTTTCTTGGACATGCAAGAAGATCTAAGACAAGGAAAGAGGAAAAAGACAAGAAGAAGATTGGAAGTTATCAGCTGTCTTTCTGGAAGAATTATGCCTTTTGATGCAACCTCTGATAAATGGTCCCTATGTGCAATAGATCTTCAAAAATATGAACGGTGAAAACCCCTCTGTCAGATCTTCAAAAACGTTGGAGAAGAAAAATATATGTTCTTAAGCTCCTCAACCTACAAAAAAATAATGAAGAATGGATGCGTAGATGCTTTGATATGTCAATTTGGAGTTGCAAGCATCAATTGGGCGTCCAAAACTTGATTGGGGAGTTAATATGCATGATTAGGAGTTAACTGGAGCAAATTCCACCAATTTTGGGACGTTTTAGCCATGTGAAAGCCTTCAAAATGTCTTAACTTCAGTCATCCGGTCTTACTCTGACTTTAGGTGTCCCTTTGAGGTGTTGATCATTTTTTCATTATTTTTTCGTGGTGAAATGCCTCTATTCGATCCTTGGTCCCGGTTGTTTGATTGATCCTGAAGTGTTGCTGACGAATCTATTGCCAAGTTGAGTCAACTCTGAAGAGGTATGCTTGGGAGCTACAAAGCCAAAAACCTGAATCTGATGCCTCAAATTTAAGGGCGCCTTTTCTCAGCAGGGGCACTTATTTCCTCAGACTTACTCAAATTCTTGAGTGTTCTTCAGTTTCTCCATTTTGATCCTTCGTGCTCTATTCTAAGATCACCGCTGACTGATGAGTCTGATGATCTTGCTGGGATGTGTAATGGAATGCCAACTCAACCTCAGAAAGGATGACTAACTTCACAAATCTTGAAAGTTGATTTTGATGCCTTAAAAGCTTGGGCACCCCTGGCCTGCAGGGGTGATTTTGGCTTTTTACTTGTTATTGTCAACGTGCAAACTTTCACGAACCGCCCCAGCTTGGTCTCTGTTGTCAGGTGCTTGACTTGTTTGTTGTCTTGGCTGACGGTGTCGTTGTTGAGATCGACCAAAACAGAGGAGGTCATCCTAGAGGTGATTGAGCTTGCAGACTGCATCTGACTGCCCAAAAAGATGGGCGCCTTTTCTCAGCAGGGGCACTTTTCCTTAACACAACCTATTTCTCCATGTTCTTCATTTAGTTTTCACCCTTGGTGCTTTCTGCTTGATTTGCTTCTGCGAACGCTTGACAGGTCCTGTGAACATGCAATTGGATTGATCGTGAGGCTAAGAGAGAACTGAGCAGATGCCTTGTAGAAAGCATTTGTTGAAAACTTCATCAGGTGACTTAGATTCAAGGGTGCCTTTCTTTAGCAAGGGCGCTTTTGCCTTGTTATGCACTGATTTTCCACGGATTTGAGTCTTCAATATCCCTTGTTTCAACTTCCATTTGTCGGTGACTGCTAGATCAGATGACCTCACTTGACGATGCGTTGGAAAGCCAGTAGCAACACGAAGAAGATGACTGCCTCTATGAAAATTGATGACTGTCTTTGACCCTCTAAATTCAAGGGCGCCTTTTCCCAGCAGGGGTGCCTTTTTGGTGTAGTTTCATCATTTGCATTGAAGATCTTCATCTCTTCATGCTTCATGTTTGCCGTGCATCGTGACTGTCTTGAGCATTGCTGTTGATGACATAGACGCGTGCATCCTTGCAATCACCTTCATCATGCTGCATGTATGGGTGCTTGGAAAAACGACTAAGGCATTCAACTACACAACCTCCTTGGTAGCAAGGCGTTCGTTTTCTAGACTTAGACAATTTTCAACATTTTTAACGTTTGAAAATCCCCTTCATCGCAGAGCATCTTTTTGAGCATTTTCACCATGGATTCCTTGTTGAAGCTTAGATTTCGCCACCTAGTACTGGCCATTCTACCATTAATGGCTGCAAAGGTTCTAGATTTCTTCCTGAAAAATGAAAATAGACCCACCAGAGTAAAACATACTTTTTGATGATTTTGACTTGACCAGTGTGATCGTGGAGTCAAATTATCCTATCAAAATCGTTTTCAATCATTCTGGAAAGGTCTTATTTTTAGGTTTTTCCTAAAAACAGGGGTTTGAAACCCTAATTTTCAAATTTTCAGAAATTTGCAAGCATCTTCCTTGACATAAACCCACAAAAACCCTATGTTTGGTTTGACCTAAAACATACTTTTGACAACATTTTTACATGATTTAGCTCAATTTAAGCAAAATGCCAAAAAAATATTTTGGGTACAACATGTTGCAACTCCTTTTTTCCTTCCAATCTTCACACAACCCTTCATACTTTGACTTGCGATGACCTTTCCATATAACTGCTTTTTTGAGAGTTTGAATAATATTAAATAGGGTGTTGCAGGGTCTCATGACCTCCCTTAAATCTCCATAAGAAACTTTGCTGCTGTGTTGACCATCTTTCCTCCCTTTCCATATAACTGCTTTTTTTAGAGTTTAAATAATATTCAATAGGGTGTGAAAGGGTCTCATGACCTCCCTTAAATCTCCAAAAGAAACTTTGTGTTGATGTTGCAGTGTCAGGCATCACTTCCAGCCACGACTTGCAACAATAAATATCATATAGCCTGTCGGCTATTCTATTTATTGAAGTCGATTTAAATATATGAAGAGGCGCTTCATTTATTGTATTTATATTATTTAATATTTAATTATTATTGGAGGCTGACTTTATGAGTCGCGATTTTCTAAGGAGGCCGACTTGTTGTTCTCAAGAGACATGTCTCTTCTTGGAGGCCGACCTCTTGTCTTGAAGAGACACATCCTTTCCTTCCAGCGGGTATATGTATGAGTGAGGATCACTCATTTTATAATCAAGTTCATTCAACATAATTCACATTCCTAGAAGTTCATACATGAGCAGCAGATCATCATCATGTAGCAATAGATCGTTATCCTGTAGCAGCAAATCGATTTCAAGGAGAAACAGATTCATTTGTATCTGCATCTAGAAGAGGTGCAATTATTCATTGTATCAAAATCGGCATTGAGTTGTGCCTGAGTTGTAAGCAGATTTATGGTCTTATTACATCAATATATAAGAGATATATTTGTTGGGTTTATCTCCCTCAAGTTGGAGGGTTTTCCCAGGGTTTCTTGCTGTGTTCATTGTTTTAAGTGCTGCATTTTCTGATTGCTTTCAGTTTTATATATCTGATCATAAAAAATAACATGGTATCAAAGCAGGTCTAAGGAAAGATCTGATCAGATTTACATAAGCAGCGTTATCCTCCATTAGTGTTCTCATCTTAGATTACATCTATCTTATTGTCAAGATGGTGAACGGGCTCAAGATTGAAGATAGACTCGAGGGCGCATCAAACTTCACATCTTGGAAGTTTAGAGTGATGCTCGCCTTGGAGGAAAATGAGTTAGCTGAGTTTGTGGAGGACGAAGTTCCCAAACCAATTGAAGAGAATGAGAAGCCTCAATGGAAGAGAAATGGCACTAAGGCGAAAAAGATGTTGGTTGATTCTGTGAAAGATCACATTGTGCCAATCATCTCCAAGTTGAAAACAACAAGAGATATGTTCAAGACCTTGGAGGAGATGTATGAGATCAACAACACAAGTCGAGCTCTTGCATTAAAGCAGCAACTTCATCATATCAAGATGGCGAAAGGAGAATTCGTCATCTCATACTTCATAAAGATCACCGAGTTGAGAGATCAGCTCTCTACCATTGGACATATAGTTGATAACAAGGATTTGACTATGTTGGCTCTCAATGGTCTTCCTACATCTTGGGAGTCATACATTTAAGGAATCAGTGCAAGATCAAAACTTCCCAAGTTTGATCGATTGAGCGCAAATTGTATTCAAGAAGAATCAACGTTGGCTGCAAGAGGCATTGGTCAAAGCTCTACAAATGAAGACATTCATGTTCTTTCCGCTCAATCCTCGAAGAAGAAAGGAAATGGACGAAAGAAAGGGTATTTCAAGAGGAATAGAGATAAAGGGTTTGATGATGCCCTTGCATTTAAGAAGAAGAAGTACCTATCTCGCGTTCAATGTTTTAGATGTGACAAGTTTGGTCACTATGCAAAGGATTGCCCCACTAGACCAAAACAACATGTTTCATTTGCGGATGTGGATGAGATCTCTCCTCAAAAGGATTCAAGGGAATTTCTATTCTATTCTGCCTTGTCAAGCAATGTTCCAACAGACAACAACACTTGGTTGATTGATAGTGGTGCCTCTCGTCACATCACTGGGTTTAGAGAACATCTTTCAGATCTGGTGATGAGAGATACAAGTGTTCAAGTCATAATTGGAGACGATGCATGTTATTCTGTGAAAGGCGTTGGGACCTCCACTATTCACTTAGATTCAGGCATCTCCTTGCAGTTGAGTGATGTACTATTTGTACCAGTGTAGAAACCCTTGTTTCCCCTGTTTCTCGAATCTGACTGTTTTTGTTTGTTTTTGGTGTATTTTGATTTTTTTGATGTTTTTGCATGAAATAAGAAATTGCGACTTTCAAAAGAAATACTGAATAAATTCAAATTAAATAACACAACTCCGGAAATGATAGAAATTATTGAATCTCCAGTTGCCAGTCTATTTATTAAACTTCTAAGATGATTACAAATAAGATCCAGGTGCATGCAAGCAAAAAGGCAATGATATTTTTATGAGAAAACCTGGTTATTGCTACCAGCTGAAAGAATGCGAATAATAGTACGGCTACAATAATGACTGCTTCTCCCTTCGTCTGAAGCTCCGGAAATGGTCCAGATGCTGAGGCGCCTCAATGAATGAAGACCAAAGTTCCAAGTGATAGGCGATTTGCATAAAACCCAAGGACGGCTTGAAAGTGAGAAAGTACGGCCTGTTGCAAATGGTACGACTGTCAGATCAGCAAGTACAAAGTGTACGGCTTCCTTGAAATCAATGTCCAGACTCAAGAATATGATGCGCCTTGGTTAACAACTGCTTTCTGGATAAAACCCTAACAAAAACTCTGAAGGTAAATAATATCTGAATGCTCTGTAATTTCTTCTGAATGAAGAAATCCCTCTGCCTGGCAATAAATCGGATGATATTTCACACCCTCTGAATCGCTTTCACTGGAGATGGCTCGTTCCCCAATGCTCTGAGACTGAAACCCTTGGCTTCCGTGCTCTAGTCAAGACTTGATCAATTTTCAATTCACAATAACATAATGGCTCGAATTCCAATGAAAAATGCCTTATACTCATGAAAAGTGCAAATTCCTTAAAGATAGGGATCATTAAAATAATTCGAACTTTTCTTTTTATTAATTCCATAGTCTCCGATGAAATTTTAATTATAAAATATAATCTCAAATGGCCCCCTTCCCATGTTGGGCGACCCCTTCAGCCAAAATCACTTAAGTTATAATATTTGAAATATTATAACTTTATATTATAAGCTCCAATAATTAATATTTAATTAAATCAATTAAATATTAATATCTCTCTCAATATTTACCGATGCACGAACCGTCTGAAGTTGACGACTAAGGAGGTGATTCTGCACGTGATCAATCCATACTGCTAAAAATAGCAGGGGTCCCTCGCTGAGTGCCAGATACTGCTAAAAATAGCAACTCAGGCTAAAAGTGTCCGAATGAGCCCGAACGAAAGCCAACTGATCAAATACTGACAACTGAAGCTGAGCCACGCTCCATCAAGACCCTCTATCCATCCTATCAGCCTACGAGGGTCGCATAATAGGCTAATCATGTGCTCTGAGAGATGTCAACTAGAAGGGGACATGACAGTCCGCCCCTCCTGAAATTGCTTGTCTTCAAGCAATCTCAACTCCGGATGCTGCAGAATATCCTCGCTCTCCCATGTAGCATCCTCCACAGGCAAATCTCTCCATTTAACTAGATATTCCCTGATAGTCCTCCTACGCAACTGTCTCTCTCTATACTCCAAGATAGACTCAGGTACTAGAATCAACTTTCCCTTATCATCTAAGGGAGGTAGAACTGCAGACGGTACCACACGGTGACCCAACACCTTCTTGAAACGTGATACATGAAAAACATTGTGTACCCTGTGCTCTGTCGGAAGCTCAAGCTCATAAGGATCCTGAAAGGACCGTAATACCGCGGCTTAAGCTTCTCTGACCCACTCTTCCTAAGAGTGGACTGACGGTAGTGCTGCAGCATAAGATAAACCATGTCACCCACCTCAAAATGCCTCTCCGTCCTCTTCTGATCTGTGTACTGCTTTTGCTGATTCTGTGCCTTGGCGATATTCTCCTTGAGAGCCTTCATAGTATCTTGACTCTCCTGCAACAAGTCTCCAGCACTTGGCACTCTACTGTCACTTAGTAACAAATCCAGAAAACTCGGCGTCTCATAACCATACAACGCCATGAAAAGGGACATCTGAATGGTCATATGGAATGTCGTGTTGTAGCAATACTCACACAAATGAATCCATTTGACCCATGCCTTCTGCTGCCCTGCAATATAATTCTTGAGGTAACCTTCCACCCACTTATTCACTATCTCCGTCTGCCCATCTGTCTGCGGGTGGTAACTGGTGCTCGGTGTAAGCTCGGTCCCACAGAGTCTAAACACTTCCTGCCAGAAGTGATTCAAGAACCGACTATCCCTGTCGCTCACGATGCTCCGAGGCAACCCATGTAGTCTGAATACCTCACGGAAAAAGACCTCTGCCACCTGTGTAGCTGTGTAGGTAGTGGTAATCGGAAAGAAGTGGGCATACTTCGTTAGCCGATCCACAACTACATATATGCAATCTCGCCCTTGGGCTTTAGGCAAGCCCGTAATGAAGTCCATCGACAGGCATTCCCACTTCCTGTCAGGAATCGGAAGTGGCTGCAATAAACCTGCCGGGTACGTGTTCTCCTGCTTGTTCTACTGACAAACAGGGCACTCACGCATGTACTGAAGAACATCTGCCTTAAGTCCTTTCCATGTGAATCTCTCCCGAACCTGTCTGTAGGTTTTGAAATACCCGGGATGTCCTGCTGTAGGTACGTCATGAAAGGCTCGCATGACAATGTTCTTCACCTTTGAACCTGGGATCAAATATATCCTGTTCTTGTAAATGATCAAATCATTCACAAGCATGTACCTGGTATCAATTGTCGATCCCTCAACAATGCTGGAGGCCCAAGTATCCTTGGCATACTCTACCACAATCGTATGCCTCCAATCCTCTGAAACGTGAACCATAGAGCTCAAATATGGCCTGCGTGAAAGAGCATCAGCTACTACATTCTGGGTTCCTTTGATATAAGAGATATCAAAGTCATATGCTTGCAATTTACTGACCCACTTCTGCTGACGATCATTGAGATCTCGCTGCCCCAAGAAGTGTCTCAAACTGTTATGATCAGTTTTGATGCAAAATTTGCTGCCAACAAGATACTGCCTAAATTTTGCTAAGGCATGCATAATAGCGAGCATCTCCTTATCGTAAATGCTGTAAAGTCTCTTTGGCCCTCTGAGTTTACGACTCTCATATACAGTAGGGTGCTTGTCTTGCATAAGCACTGCACCAATGCCCTCACTTGATGCATCGCACTGAAGGTCGAAAGGCTTTGAAAAGTCAGGTAGTGCCAACACAAGGCATGTAGTCATCAACTCCTTAAACCTCATAAAACATTCCTGTGCCTCAGGAGTCCAACAAAATGCACCCTTTTTTAATAAATCTGTCATAGGGGCTGCATGACGTGAATAACCATTCACGAATTTGCGATAGAACCCACACAAACCTAGAAACCCTCTCAACTGTGTCAGGTTTGTCGGTGTAGGCTAGTCAATAATAGCGCGGATCTTTTCAAGATCCATCCGCACTCCCTCTGCACTGATAATGTGACCTAAATATAACAATTCGGTCATCCCCAAATCACATTTGGATTCCTTGGCGTACAAGGACTCCCTCTCTAGAATACTCAACACAGTCTCCAGGTGAGCCAGATGCTCCTGCCAAGTCCTGCTGTAAATAAGGATATCATCGAAGAAGACCAATACGAATCTCCTCAGCAGTGAATGAAAAACCCTGTTCATCGTGGACTGAAATGTAGCTGGTGCATTAGTGAGCCCAAATGGCATCACTACGAACTCGAAGTGCCCACAATGACAACAGAAGGCAGTCTTCTCAATGTCCTGCTCACGAACCCTGATCTGATGATACCCCGATCGTAAGTCTATTTTAGTGAAGTAACATGCACCATGGAGCTCATCAATAAGCTCGTCTATACGAGGTATTGGATACCTGTTTTTGATCGTCCTCTTATTCAGGACTCTGTAGTCAATGCACATGCGTAATGTTCCATCCTTCTTCTTTACCAAAACAACTGAAGAAGCAAATGGTGATTTGCTAGGTCGAATGTGACCCATGGCAAGTAACTCCTTGATCATTTTCTCTATCTCATCCTTCAGCTGCTTAGGATGTCTATAGGGCGTAATCATAACGGGCTTAGCACCTTCCTCAAGCTCAATAATATGCTCAATGCCCCTGTCTGGAGGTCTCCTTGGTGGAATATCACTGAATACCTTATCATGCTTGACTCTCAACTGCTGAATGTCAGGATGATACTCAGTCTTCTGCTGTCCCTCCTGTATAGGTGCTAATGTGCACTCGACAGCCCACTCTACCATGTCGTGTCGCATGAGCCTCTCCATCCGGCGAAAAGAAATTGTTTTGATGTTGCTGTCCCGAATTGCCTTCAGGATGTGTGTCTTCCCATCAACATCAAAACGGATCTCCATGTCCTTTAGACGAAGAGTGACTTCCTCAAGTGAATGAAGCCACTTCATGCCCAAGACCAAATCAATGTCTCCCATGTTAACTACATAGTAATCAGCCTTGAACTCATAATTATTCAAGCGTAAGGGGAGATCCTTAATCATGCGTTCACACCTAAGAGTGTAACCGTCGGCCACCTTAACCCGAATGCCCTCGAACTCCTCAGTGATGAGTCCGTGTTTCTCAACAAATCTAGCATCTATGAAATTGTGTGTGGCTCTTGTATCAAGGAGGGTAATGACCCTCTGCCCTGCCAACACTCCACGAATCCTGAATGAGCGCTCCTGCTGAATGCTAGATAAGCGCGCCACCTGTATCTGAAGCTCTGACTCTGTCTCTGCCTTAGGCTCTGAAGCCTCTGACTCTGACTCCTCAGAACTCTCATGCTGTTCGGAATTCTCTGACTCCGAATCCTCATAATACGCCCACATCACTCGATTTGCCTTGCCCTTAGGCCTCAAAGGACAATCGTGATTGGCATCATAGGGACCTTTGCAGTAGAAGCAAAGCTTCTTCCTGCGTAGATCGTTAAGGGCCTCACGATCCAAAGGTGGTGCTGCTGATTTACCCTTCGAATTGTTCTTAGAATCTGATTTTTCTTTGGTAAAATCAGACTTCTCTCTGTTTCTGTTAAAGCCCTTATTGTCCCTGAAAGAAGAAGACCCTCTGGAGTTGAATCTACTGGATGGGGCTGCCAACTCCATACTACGTGCCTTCTTCATCGCTTCCTGTAATGAAGGAGGATCAAAGGCTTTGATCCAACCTCTCAATGGCTCTGTCAAACCCTCCATGAAGAGCACTACCAGTCACCTCTTTGAAATATTCAGAACCATAACTGATAACTTCTGAAAGTCACCAATATACGACTCCAAACTACCACTCTGTTTCAACTGAGCCAAGTCTCTGAAGTAGGATTCTGGATCCTTCCTGTCAAACCGCTCCACCAACCTGTCAACAAACTCCTGATATGACGTGATCCGGTCATGCTGTAGTGTCACCATCCCGTGGTGCCACCAGTCGTAAGCTACTCCCTCGAGATGCAGTGTCGCATATCTAATAGCATCCCTCTCAGCCATCGGATGCAATGTGAGGAATGTGTCTAGCTTACTAATCCATGCCTGGGCTATCACTTTACCACTACCATCGAACATCGCTAGATTGAGCCTGTTTGTTGCATGCTTCAGATCATTATTTTCGTTTCGAGGCCTATTCCCCTATCGAGACCTATAATATTCAACTCTCGAATTCACAAATCGATCAAAATGCATGCGCTCGCACACTTGTGGTATCAATATATCCCACTCCTCGTTGGCTGCCATAACTGCATCAACATATAATATGTTCCCAACTTCTTCAACATTCTCCTCAACCTGTTCTCCTCTTAGGAAAGTGGGTCTAGTAGGTCTATTTGCTGTTCGTGAAACAGTCCTGGGTACCCCCTGTGAATCTGCATCACTCCTGTCCTCATCACGATGTGGTGATGGTCTCCTTGGCGTACCTATCCTCTGTATAGCCATGGTCAACTGTTGTAATACATCAGTTACCTGCTGCTGACCTGTTCGCAAATCTCTAAGAGTCTGTCTAACCTCTGCATCTTCCTCCTGAGGATCTCGAGGAATCTCTGTTCTGTCACCCATGCCTGTATCCTGTACAGATGCTTCAGACGAAGAACCAGACTGAACACCTATCAAGCCTGTAGCCGTCTCACCTTCCGGAATAAGTGGTGGCTGCCAAGTTTTTCTGTTTTCCCTCTGATAATATCTCTTCTCTCTATCACTCTGGTGCATGAACAAAATGTTTTTTCAAACCCAACAAGGATGGCAGGAAACAGCTTTGATACCAGTGTAGAAACCCTTGTTTCCCCTATTTCTCGAATCTGACTGTTTTTGTTTGTTTTTGGTGTATTTTGATTTTTTTGATGTTTTTGCATGAAATAAGAAATTGCGAGGTTGAAAAGAAATACTGAATAAATTCAAATTAAATAACACAACTCCGGAAATGATAGAAATTATTGAATCTCCAGTTGCTAGTCTATTTATTAAACTTCTAAGATGATTACAAATAAGATCCAGGTGCATGCAAGCAAAAAGGCAATGATATTTTTATGAGAAAACCTGGTTATTGCTGCCAGCTGAAAGAATGCGAATAATAGTACGGCTACAATAATGACTGCTTCTCCCTTCGTCTGAAGCTCCGGAAAAGGTCCAGATGCTGAGGCGCCTCAATGAATGAAGACCAAAGTTCCAAGTGATAGGCGATTTGCATAAAACCCAAGGACGGCTTGAAAGTGAGAAAGTACGGCCTGCTGCAAATGGTACGGTTGTCAGATTAGCAAGTACAAAGTGTACGGCTTCCTTGAAATCAATGTCCAGACTCAAGAATATGATGGGCCTTGGTTAACAACTGCTTTCTGGATAAAACCCTAACAAAAACTCTGAAGGTAAATAATATCTGAATGCTCTGTAATTTCTTCTAAATGAAGAAATCCCTCTACCTGGCAATAAATCGGATGATATTTCACACCCTCTGAATCGCTTTCACTGGAGATGGCTCGTTCCCCAATGCTTTGAGACTAAAACCCTTGGCTTCCGTGCTCTGGTCAAGACTTGATCAATTTTCAATTCACAATAACATAATGGCTCAAATTCCAATGAAAAATGCCTTATACTCATGAAAAGTGCGAATTCCTTAAAGATAGGGATCATTAAAATAAGTCGAACTTTTCTTTTTATTAATTTCATAGTCTCCGATGAAATTTTAATTATAAAATACAATCTCAAATGGCCCCCTTCCCATGTTGGGCGACCCCTTCAGCCAAAATCACTTAAGTTATAATATTTGAAATATTATAACTTTATATTAGAAGCTCCAATAATTAATATTTAATTAAATCAATTAAATATTAATATCTCTCTCAATATTTACCCGATGCACGAACCGTCTGAAGCTGACGACTAAGGAAGTGATTCTGCACGTGATCAATCCATACTGCTAAAAATAGCAGGGGTCCCTCGCTGAGTGCCAAATACTGCTAAAAATAGCAACTCAGGCTAAAAGTGTCCGAATGAGCCCGAACGAAAGCCAACTGATCAAATACTGACAACTGAAGCTGAGCCACGCTCCATCAAGACCCTCTATCCATCCTATCAGCCTACGAGGGTCGCATAATAGGCTAATCATGTGCTCTGAGAGATGTCAACTAGAAGGGGACATGACAACTAGGCATCAAGAGGAACCTTGTCTCCATTTCAGCCTTAGAAGATAAGGGATATCAAGTAGCATTCTCTGAAGGAAAAGTTCTTGCATGGCCAAAGAACTCTAACATCAAGTCAGCTAGTGTGATTGGTGTTCGACAAGAATATCTGTACAGGCTCTCCACTCATCCTCTACAAGCCTTGTTGCATGATGCTTCAAGTTCATGTGAGCTTTGGCATAGAAGACTTGCTCACATTCACTTCCGAGCACTTCCAACCATGGAAAAGATGGTCACCGACATTCCTAAATTCAGCCAGGAGCATGAAGGCACTTGCCGAGGATGCGCATTGGGTAAGAATACTAAAAGACCCTTTCATAGTAGTGAAAGTAGATTTAAATGCATTCTAAATCTTGTTCATTCTGATTTGTGTGGTCCAATGTCTGTTACTTCTTTGAGTGGTTTCTTGTATTATGTAATTTTTATTGATGACTACTCTAGAAAGACTTGGATTTATTTCTTAAAGACTAAAGAATCTGAGGAAGTACTTGAGAGATTCAAGGAATTCAAAGCTCAAGTAGAAAACTTGTCCGGGAAAAAGATTAAAGTTTTGAGATTTGACAATGGAGGAGAATACATCTCTGGAAGCTTTCGTAACTTTTGTATTGAATCAGGAATTAAGAGGGAGTTTTGTGTTCCCTACAATCCACAACAAAACGGTGTAGCAGAAAGGAAGAACAAATCTATTGTAGAAGCAGCTAAGGCCATGATTCATGATCAGGATTTGCAAATCTTCCTTTGGGCCGAAGTTTCTAGGACAGCTGTGTATGTTCTGAATCGAATCCCTCATCACATCTTGGAGGACATGACTCCTGAAGAAGCTTTCATAGGCGTAAAGCCTGAAGTCAGTCATTTGAGAATATTTGGCTGTCCTGTGTATATTCATGTCCCTAAAGATAAAAGGACAAAATTGGAAGCATCTGGCAAGAAGGGAATATTTGTTGGCTACAGTGAGACTGCAAAAGCCTAGAAGATTTACATTACAGGTCAGAAACTAATAGAGATCAACAGAGATGTTACATTTGAAGAAGATGTTGCATTCAAGAGATCTAAAGGCTATCACATGGAGATAGACAATGAACACCAAGATTCTTCCCAGGATATGGAAGTTGACCATCCTGAGATTTAGAGGGAGGCTACTGATTCTAAAGAAGATGATGATCCAGTTGAGCATATGGAACCGACTGATGGGCCTACAGACATTGTTATTGGTCGGAAGAGACCTCTATGGGCTAGGAAAACAATGCAGGAGGCAAAGAAGTTTGCAGCCCCTAGAGGAAGATTTAGAGAAAGCAAAAGACCTTTGAAGTTTTCAAACTATGTTGCATTGATGAGTCAAATAATTGAATCTGAGCCTTCCAATGTTGAGGAAGCTTCAAGTCAACAAGTATGGAAAGATGCTATGGCTGAAGAGTATCAATCAATTCTCAAGAACGATGTGTGGGACATTGTACCTAAACCAGAAGGCAAATCTGTTGTATCTTCTAAGTGGCTTTTAAAGATCAAGCATGCGGCTAATGGAAGCATTAAGAAGTACAGGGCTTGATTTGTGGCTAGGGGATTCTCTCAGAAAGAGGGAATAGACTGAGGAAACATTTGCTCTAGTTGCTCGTTATACCTCCATCAGAACTGTCATTGCCATCGCAATAGCCAAAGGATGGAAGTTACACCAGATGGACGTGAGGACATCATTTCTAAATGGTGTAATTGAAGAAGAGGTATACATTGAGCAGCCTGATGGATTTGAGGTTCATGGGAAAGAGTCTCATGTTTGTAGATTGAAGAAGGCACTATATGGCCTTAAGCAAACTCCTTGTGCTTGGTATGAAAGGATTGATCGATACCTGTTGAGTTTGGGTTTCTCCAAGAATGATGCAGATTCTAATCTATATTTCAAGGTAATTAATGTTGAGGCCTTGATATTGGTTCTCTATGTTGATGATCTATTTCTTATTGGAGAAGAACACCTCATTATCAAATGCAAGAAAAAGTTGGCTTCTGAATTTGAAATGAAGGATCTTAAGTGCATGCATTACTTCCTTGGTTTAGAAGTGTGGCAGAGGCCTAATGAAGTCATTCTAAGTCAAGGGAAGTATACAATAGACATTTTGAAGAGATTTGGCATGATGGATTGTAAACCCATGTCTACACGTATGGAAACCAATTTTCAAAAGTTAAAGGAGGCTGCAACTAGTTCAGATTTGGTAGATCCTACTATGTATAGGCAGTTGATTGGATCGTTGATGTATCTAGTCAATACTAGACCAGATATTTGCTATGCAGTGAGTGCACTTAGTCAGTTCATGTGTAAACCAAGGAAAATACATCTAATTGAAGGGAAGCATATCCCGAGATACTTGCGTGGCACAGTTGGGTATGGCTTGAGATATTCTTCTGGTGTGGACTTGAAACTGCATGGTTATACAGATCCTGATTGGGCAGGTTGTGTTGTTGATCAGAAGAGCACCTTTGGATGTTGTTTCGGTTTGGGGTCTACGATGATCTCCTGGTGTAGCAGGAAGCAGTCTTCAGTGGCTCTGAGCACCGCAGAGGCAGAGTATATTGCAGCATGTGTGGCAACTCAAGAAGCAGTGTGGCTTCGGAAGCTCCTTGCAGGATTGTTTGGGACAATCATTGGAGCCAACTATCATTCATTGTGATAATCAAAGCTGTGTGAAGCTTTCTGTCAATCCAGTGTTTCATGACAAAACAAAACATGTTGAGATCAAATACCACTATATCAGAGATATGGTATTGAGGAAAGCAATTCAGTTGAGATACATTAGCACGATGAGCAAACGATAGACATTCTGACCAAACCTCTCTTTAGAGTAAAGTTTGTGTACTTCCGAGACAAGCTTGGTATTGTGGAGAATGAAGCCCTAGGTGAGAGGGAGACTCAGCTCCAGTGATCTTCTATTATTTGCTTTAATGCATTTCTCTCTGAGAGAGATTTGAGGTGCAAACCCTTGTTTCCACTCTCTGGGAGTAGCGAAGGTGGATGTCATGTGTGTGATTCCATGACAACATCACGTGAGAGAGTCCGTTAGGATTTTCTTGTACTTGTGTTTATTCACCCTTTGGGAGTATCTATGGTGAATGTCATGATGAGATGATGACATCACGTTGAGTGATGGGCACTTGTGCGCATATACCATTCATGGGAGTAGCCATGTGGTTGATATCACGATGAAGTGATATGTTGTTGTCCACATATGAGAGTAGCCATTGTGGTTGACATCATGATGAGGTGATATGTCTTGCACAGCTGGAAGTATTCCTCCCTAGTTGAGAGGGAGTGTTGATGTTGCAGCGTCGGGCATCACTTCCAGCCACGACTTGCAACAATAAATATCATATAGCTTGTCGGCTATTCTTTTTATTGAAGTCGATTTAAATATATGAAGAGGCGCTTCATTTATTGTATTATTATATTTAATATTCAATTATTATTGGAGGCCAAATTTATGAGGCGCGATTTTACAAGGAGGCCGACTTCTTGTTCTCAAGAGACATGTCTCTTCTTGGAGGCCGACCTCTTGTCTTGAAGAGACACATCCTTTCCTTCTAGCGGGTATATGTATGAGTGAGGATCACTCATTTTATAATCAAGTTCATTGAGCATATTTCTTATTTCTAGAAGAAGTTCATAGGTGAGCAGCAAATCATCATCCTGTAGCAGCAGATCGATTTCAAGGAGAAACATATTCATTTGTCTCTGCATCTAGAAGAGGTGCAATTATTCATTGTATCAAAATCGGCATTGAGTTGTGCTCGAGTTGTAAACAGATTTCTGCTCTTATTACATCAATATATAAGAGATATATTTGTTGGGTTTTTCTCCCTCAAGTTGGAGGGTTTTCCCAAGGTATCTTGCTGTGTTCATTGTCTTAAGTGCTGCATTTTCTGATTGCTTTCAGTTTTATATATCTGATCATAAAAACTAACACTTTGCCTCTAAAAGAGGTATGCAAACTTGCTCTTAATACAAAGTGAACTGAAACTAATCGATAACAAGCTTGAAATTATAGGCTCAGCAATTTGTTATCACAAGCAAGGTTAAAGAAAAATGAGCAAACACTGCACTTATTTATAAGTTTATAACTAAGCAGAGGAGTAGGGAACCCTTAAATCTTCTTGCTTTTACAACTAATACTCGCCAACTCGCAAGCTTTATTTCTAAACCTAAAGAAGATAAGCATCTACAACTAAGAAAGTATCAAAAAATAGAAAGTGCCAACTCATTACAATTGTTTTCTTTCTCTTCTCAAAGAATGGATAAGAATTAAGACAAGAATAGAAAGAAAGCTGAAAAGAAAGCTTCTAGCTTAAAGCTGATTTTATATTTCAAGCACATCCGCTAAAAAGCGGGCAACTATATCCTTGGTGGGTGTGTCATTTCTATTAATAACAAGATGCCGCTTTCTCAAGATTTCTACGCCATCTGCAATAGATCTCAGGAAATCTTTGCCCTCATTGGCCGCTTTCTCAAACTTTGCTGACATCATGGAAATCAGATTCAATCTTCCAACACTGCCATCACTGCCATGAACAACACTCTGAAACTCTGCTTGGACTACGTCAAGCCCAATGTATGAACCATCCTCAAGGCAATACTGACAAGGAAATGCTGCAACAAACTCTCTTATGAACTTGAGAGCATCAATAACCTTTTGCTTGTATGCAACAAATTTCTCAGATATTCTTTCATATGTCTTAACTTTGAAAAGCTGACCTTCTTTCCACTCCAAAATCTGCTTTTTGTGTTCTCTTGCAACTATAGAGCCATATGCCATATCTAAATCTGCAATTATGATTTCATGCATAGGCTTGACTTTTGCTACCAACTGCTCAAAATCCTGGATACCTTGACATAAATCATGAGCATTGTATCTCAACTGAAAGATCTGTGTCAGAATTTCTTTTCCTTTGATAATGAATTCTTCAATCCATTCTTGAGTTTGTTTCCTACAAATAACCAAGTGCCTTAACTGCTGTTGATCAGCTGGTGTCTCTAAAACCCGGGGCAACAACTGTGTTGTTTGTGAAGTGCCATGAATGAGATTAGAAATGTATAATCGGAGTTGACGATTTTAAGCCTTGAGGGCTGCCTTGTCTTTTCCATATTTTTGCATTCTTTCCTGAATGTTTTCCGATACCATCTTGAACAAACTCATGTCATCATGCCGAGTACTCTTGCCATGATTTGCCTTGACCATTACAAAATCATCCATATCCACCTCGTGTCTGTTTCTATCTTCAGGAGGTGTAGTTGTTTCCATGACCATCTCACCATCAGGATTTCTCTCAAAGTGCATTTGTTTCTTTGTCTTTTTCTTGGGTGCTTCCTGATACACATTGAGATCATCAAGATTCACTTGATATGAAGGCCTTTGTCTTGTCCTTCCCAAGGAGCTCTCAAGCCAAGATGTGGTATTTCTACTAACATACATGGGAAATACAACTGCAATATCCTCTTCTACCTCCTTGTCTTCCAAATCAATGTGAATTGGCAAAGACCTTGGAGATGGCAAAGCCTCATGTGTCAAAGGCACATCTTCTGTTTCCTCTTGAGGTATGGGCTCATGTGGAGGGACTTCTGTTTCAACCATTGGCTGCTCCTGTATGACTGTACCCGTGAAGTCCAACCTCTTCTTTGCATTCTTTGTTGACCTGCTACCTTTTATAGCCTCCTGACTTTTTCCTTTCATCTTCAACTGAGCTCTGGAAGAAGAAGGAAGAGATGAATGTATCCTTGGCGGCTCTGCTACTGGAATGGACTTCTTCCTTTTAAGGACGAAGAAAGTCTTACTGTATTCAACAACTTGATGAGTCCTTTCTTCCACTGAGATGCATTCTTTATTAGCCCGATTAACTTGTGGAAGAGGTTGTTGCTCAATCTGCTTTCGATTGTAAGCTAGTAGAAGCACGTCTTCGCCATCATCTGATAACCCCTCAATATCCTCAGACAAGCAATCCTTCATCTGATGAAGAGTGAGTCTACTATTGCTACGCCTTCGAACCTTAAACTCATCTCTGCAGTTGGCCCAAAAATCCACAAGTGTAGGTACATGAGCAAAGTTTTGACCAAGTCTAGCTGCATAGACACCATGGGGATCGTAAGATCGTCTCTCACTGAAAGGCTTGAGACCAAGTTTAGTTAACTCGTTATCCATTATTTTGGCATCCGCTGATGACTTGCACCTGTAGATTCCTAATGCAAAAGGGAAGCTGAAGGCTGGTTTCTTTTTGTTTCGCAAGTGGGTGTGAACATTGAATACTTGCCTAAGAAACTCCATACACACATCCTCATCCGACGGATACCTTGGCAACATGAGAGGAGCACTGGAATAGCCATAAACCCTTAAGTAAGTGAAAGTAGCAAACTGAATATACCAATCCGCCCATTCAGACATCGCTGCCCTGGCAATAGATGCGTACATGTAGCTCATTGTCCTAGTCACACACTATATACATTAGGAATGCTTCATTCACTCTTTTGTAGTGATGTGATGATGCAACAGACTCCAGTTGAGTGTAGTAATTGTAGACATGCTGAACATTTAAGGATCCCTCATTGGTTAACCCTTTGAATTTGGCTTGGAAGACAACCAAATAGACTAGGTAGGAGATCATGTGGAATTCATGCCTGTTGAAGTACTCAGTTATTTGATGATGAAGGCAGTCACTGATCAATATAGGGCAGTCATAGAATTTTGTCTTCTTCATGATGTGAGGTATCACATAAAACTTCTAGCACTGAAACTTAGTTGCATCTGCTTGGCCTGTAATCCGGTTGAGCAAGGTGATTATTATGGCAATATCATCCTTAAACTCGCCTCTCCCAACATTCTTTGGCAATGTCTTATGTTTTTCTTTCGTCCATTTTGTTGCAACCTTCTTGCTGTACTTCTCTTTATGCATTTCCCATATACTTTCACATTCATCTCGAGAGATAGTAACACTTCTGGGCCAAGGTGGATTTGAGAAACATCTTTCTATCATATGAAGCTTTAGGCTGCAAATAGTTCTCCCGTCCACTGATTGAATCTCCCTTGCTGCAGGATTGTAATGCTTGATGCAAGCAATTAGGAATTCTAAGCTTTGAACTGAAAAGGGGATGGATGCTGCTGCAAGAAGACCTAAATGGCCAAGGTGCCTAATGGTGACATTGTCTGCGTCTTCCAAAGCACACAGACTGAATACTGGTTTGATGTGGTATAAATCAGTTTCAGCTGTTTCAATGAAGTCATGGTACAATGCTGATTTAGTCTTGAATTCAGTGAGAGTGTACTCCATTCTGTAAAACTCAAAGATTGACTGTGAACTCGCCTATGTTCTGACAAGTTTTGCACAACTTTCAATTCTTAGCTTGTTGATTTTCTTAGTCAAACGGATGAAAATTTTCAAATTTTTTCTGAGATATGGGTTTTCTTTAGAATTTCGTTACAAGCCAACCAAGATTGTTTGTTTTTGAAAATTTTGTGTAGACTGAAAAAACAACAAACCCTAATTTTTTCCGAAAAAACAAAAAAACGTTGGCATCTGGGTATTGTTTAGAGGCATATTTTGGATGAACCCAGTTGATTAGATGTTGAAAACCTTGAGGTTTGATCCAAAAAGCAGCCACTTGAAGTTTCATTGAAAAAGCTGTGATATGGGTTTTGTCCAGAAGAATGTTTAGGATGGACCTAGAAGATTAGAAGTTTTCTCTGAAATGCAAAGAAAAAGCAACTGCTGCAACCTTGAGAAAATTCTCCAAAAATTATCTAGAAGATAGAACCAGTATAACCCAACTTGCTGAAAATTGAAAACAATAACTTCCTTCTTCAAAGATTTGATGTTCTGGATGAAAAAAGCATGAAAAAGCAAGCCTTCTTATGTGTTGATCTGAAAATTCATGAAAAACCAACAAGTTTAAGTTCTTGAATCTTGTAAAGAAAGGTTTGAAGTTGCTGTTTTATTTCTCCTTGGACGCCACCTGCAAGAAAATATGAAAAATAAAACACAAAGGTGCCTTAAATAAGCTTTGTCTTGAGAGAAACAACTTTCTTTTGCCCTAATTCTTCAAAACCATAATTTGAATTCGTGCAATGAACTTAGACATTTTTCTTCATCTTCAATTTTTGAAAATTTCAAAAAATTCACTAAGGCAAGAGAGATTGGGCGCCCTTCTTGGCTTGAGGCACCTATTCTCTCCAGACTTAACCATGTTTTCATTGTTTTGAACTTTTCCTCAATTTTCATCTCCAGCTTGATTTTGATTTCCGGCCTCCAGATTGATCTGACGAATGAGTTGAATGATTCCTCACGGAGCTTCATCGAATCTAACAAAGTTTGTTTGGAAACGACTTTCGATGAAAACTTCATTTGACCCTTCAAAATGTTGGGTGCCTATCTCCTCCAGGGGCGCTCATCTTTACTAGTGTTAGCCATTTTTATGGGCTTTCAGTTCTTGCTTGTATTCTGACCTTCAGATGAATTCATGATTCCAGGAGTTATACTGATTAGATCGACTGGTTGTCAGGTTCATTGGATAGCTGAGAAGATTCTAGAAGGGGTCTCTTGGATACTGCATTTCTTGAAACTACCATTTGAGGCCTCTAAACCCTAGGCGCCCTTCTTGACCGGAGGTGCTTAACTTCTCCAAAGTTAGTTTTTATTTTGAGATTTTCGCCATTGCTTTTGACTTCTGTCGTTTTACTCACGTTTTCTCCTCTGTTCAATCTTTGATATCTGACGACTGCCAACTTCGATGAACGTACTGATGATTGCGTTGGAAAGCTTGATCAAATCCGATGAAGTCACGTTGGAGGTGTCTTCTGCAAATTCATTCATCTGACACATTAAGAACTTGGGCACCCTTCTCCTTCTGGGGCGCCCAGATTTACCAGACTTCGCCAAATTTTGTCTGTTTTCACCTTCAGAGCTTGAACATCTCTTATCATGTCTTCTGTTTGATCTTCGATTCCGGATGACTGCACTGCCGGGCTCACTGCGGAGCTGAGAAGATCTTGAACAACATTGCTTGGGAGGGTGAACCTCTGATTCCATTATCTGATCCTCTGAAAAGTCGGGCGCCCTTCTCCAGGGGCGCCCATGGTTGGTAGTGTTAGAAACTTTTTTGAAAGTTTCAATTTTCTTCCTCGTTTGCGTGCTTTCCTTTGCTTGGCTGCCAGAAACGAATTTTTTTCTAAGGCATGAAGGTTTGGGTGCCTATTTTGAGCAGGGGTGCCTGGTGTCTCCAGTGTTAATCAAAATTTCTCATTTTTCAACTTTTTCAGCTTCATCTCTCCGTTCTCCATTCTTCATGCACGTTTATCATCGACAGCTTCTATTCAGTGTTTGTATGTCGGATTTTGGCACCTGACAGTTGATTGACCTCCATTGATGACCTTGGATCTCTAGAAAAAGCTTCTGAAAAAGCAGAATAGACCCACTAGGGCAAAATTGATATGTTCGTGATTCTGACTGCACCAGCCTGATGAGGAAGTATTTTGAGCCAATCAAAATCTGTCTTAACCCTAGAAGCCAAACTTTCTATTTTTAGAAAATTTTGCCAACATCCGTTTTGAAAGAAACCCAGAAAAACCTAGAAAAGTTTCTATTTTTAGAAAACTGCTAAAAATAGAAATTTTCCTAAAATTTAGGGTAGAAAAACTGAAATCTGGGTTTTGTTGATTTGGTCGTTTTGAACCGACCCAGATTGTCAGATTTTGAAAATTTCAAATTATTGACCCCCATGCAAGACATGCAAAACTCTAGTTTTGACCTTTTTGATAGATTTTGACAAGACTTTTAGTTATTTCTTCAAAATGCCTAATTGTAGCAAATTTTTCAATTTGGGGTACAACATGTAGTGACGATAGTTGTTTGGATTTGTGACCTTAATTTTCAGAATTTGTAGGTTCATCAAATTCTTGTGAGCAATTCTCATTTTTGTAACTTTTAGAGGTTTGTTTGGGCCTATACAGACTCTTTTATGTCCTTTTTAAAAAGTGTGTAACCTTTGCATGCTTCTTATTGGTGATTGTTGTTTGTTCCTATTCTAAATTAGTTTAGTGAATTTAGTTCTTGGTACTTTTTGTGTAACTAAGAGAACTTTTGATGTAAAATTTGCAAACTTATATTAAAGGGGATCATGTATGAACAAATTGATACAAAGGGTCCACAATTTTGGGGGCTTTCAATCATGGTTTATTAGTATAAATTCATAAAATTTGTAGTTATTCTAAATGACTAGAACTATTAGTCTTGGTGAGAATATATAGAATTTTACTTCATGGAGAAATCTTGTCTACCCTATCTTCTTGTTATTCTTCCTAAGCCAAGTGGTATTTGGAGAAGAATGAGTGGTATTTGATAGACATTAATGTCTTATTATTTTTGAAGAGTTCTTACATCATCTAGAGCGCTCAGAGTGCCTTTTTACTACTTGATCCATTATATACAAGCTGTGTGGAGATCCATTAGAACCTCCATCTTACTTGTGATGACTTCTTTGTTGATTTTTCTTCATCTGAAGTTGCAAATACTAATATAGAGATTTCTTCTTTTGCTTCAACAAAATTCATGGCTTCTCGAAATTCTTCTGACAATTCTCTTCAGGAAGTTCATAAATGTTTACAATGATTTGCTTCATTGGAATACATACTTATTAGACATCTCACATCTGTTTGTAGAATCTCATCTTTGGGATCTTGATGACACTATTGGGGACATTGTTCTCCTCTTTTATGACATCTCTTCTGTAGTTTCATCGTTTTCTCTGGATCTAATAAGGGTACACATTAACTCTCTTGTTCACTCTCCATCATTTCTACATGCCTTCATAATGACACATCTTGCAGTTGTACCTGAGTCTATTGATCAGGTCTAGTCATATTTTAGCATAGGCATGGAAAAATATGAACATTTTCTATAGATCTTTATCTTCTCACCTTTCGTTCCACCTTTGGAGTGGGAATTCAACAAATATGCAAATCAGGGGTTCTTTCTTCTAAATGGGAGATGCATTGCTTGATGCAAGGGGACCTGCTTCAACACTTTTTACGAGACCTTCAACATTCTTCATCTCCTACAACATGGGGGAAAGTGTTTCTTGGTGGGGCTACCATTGTCTTTCCTTGGAGGGATTCTTTTGTTTGTAGGAGCCTAACATGGCACTACTTGCCCAGATCCATTCCTTTTACTCCATAAGTTGCACTTAACGGGTGTTGCTCTTTTAATAAGTTTAAATAGGTAATGTGTTTCATTCCTAGATACCTACAAGGATGTGCCATTTCTTGATTGATGCCAATTAGGTGCCAAATTTGCACTTAAGGGGGTGTTAACTTGTTTATTAAGTTTAAATAGGTAATATGTTTCACTCCTAGGTAGCTAATAAGGATGTGCCATTCCTTGATTGAAGTCAATTAGGTGCCAACTTTGCTTCATCATTCCTTAAATTGAAGGCAATTAGGTGCCATGTCTGCCTCACTAGGTAACACCATTGCCTCTATTTGTTGAGTTAGCTGCTCTTTCTGTCAAGTTAGCTCAATTCCTCTTGGACACTTCTCATTGTGCCTCATCCATCCAAGAGGCTATAAATAATTGTATTTTCATTTGATTAGAAAAAGACATGGCAACAAAAATGCCAATTTTTATCCATCCAGGTTTTCAATATAAATTTTATTTTTGGAAATTTTGGAGTAATTAGTTTGATTGCCAATGGTCTCGGGTAGAGATTGTAGGGTTAGTTCTAAAATCTTACAAGTCAGAGTGGAAGCTGGAATCTTCCTTTCAATCTTAGTGTTGATGCAAATGATGTCATCGATCAAATTTCAAGCAAACATCTTAAGGTACAAGCAGCATGTGATCATAGGTGTATTTTTTGGGAACTGAGGTTATAGGGTGCCTAAAAGTGGTCTCAAATATGGTTTATATGATGATTAGAATTTTCTGTTTAAACCCAGCTCTATCTGATTGCAACTGCAGGAAACCCTAGGGTAGAAACCCTAGTTTAGGAACATAAAATTCTAGATTTGAAATTGAAAATACTGAAATTATGAAATTTTCTGAAACTTTTCAATTCTGAAATGAAAATACGATGCGCTAGGGGTCTGCATGTCATGATGATGAAGCTCTAGGGTCTATGCTTACTCTCAATCAATTTATTTTATTTTCATCATATACCTTGTCATTTGCAATACATTCTGAATGTGGATTGATCTTGTCAACCTCAAGCACCTAGTTGTCCTAGATGCTCCCTGATATAATTAAATTGAATGCATTATTTTGTTATATGCAAATTAAGTATTTTGATTGCAAATTGCAACAAAAGAACTAGAATATAGAATAAGAAGTGCAAGTTTTCCTTCCCTTGAATTCTTTTCAGCCAAAGGTGGAGGTTATGGTGGACAAAAATCTAATCATTCATTTGCTGCTAAGTCAAACAATTGTGTTTGTGTGTTCAAATGCACTCCAAGAACACTCACAAGCAAATGAACTACATGGCTGGCTCAAATTGTGCATGATCATCCATGATTCCATTGTATGTTTTTGGCATCTTTCTTAATAAAATTTTACCATTCCGTTGGCAAAAAACAAATATTATCAGCTTTCTATAGTCATAATGTATTACAAACTTAAAAGTCAAACTTCAAAATTTGAGATAGAAAAAAGTGAGTTGATTGTAAATCATTGGTTTCAAAGTGGACCTTCTTTGTATGACACATTGGCAAAACATACCTTTCCTTACTGGTATGATGTTAACTCTACAATGGGTGCTTTCCAATCCTTTGATTCAAGGAAAAATTTCTTAGAAGCATTCAAAGATGACCTCTATCATCTCTTCATTGAGATTGAAGGAGTCATTATAAAACAATGTTGGATTTAGATAGTATCCAATGACATGGAGGGCACGATCTACTAATCTCATCTCTCATTGATGATTTCTTATCAACCAGCCTAAATTTTTTGACTAGAGACTCTAAAAATTGTACAATCTTGTGTGTATTTGTCCACAAACTCTTGGAAAAACCATAGTCCACAATGATCTTTCTATCTAAATGATTGGCAAATCTCCTCACCTCTAGTTGGAGAAGTTCCTTGCTATCCACGAATGTGAACATTATATGCAACACCCTCGTGTGATTGTAGATGAAGTTGGTGACAGTTTTGACCTTCTCCAATACAAATTTAATCCATTGAAGTTTGCCAATGTCTTCTAGGGTTAGATCAAGACTATGAGCTGTGCATGGCCTCAAAATATAGTTGGCTACTTCTCCATTAGAATTTTCCTATGCTCCGTAGAGTCTCTGAATGGTGCGATGATGTGGGGATAATGACACAAATATGATATAGTGCTTGAAAAATTAGTTATAAAAATGTATATGAAATTGCAATTTATCTTTTATGTGAGGTTAAACTTTAAACTACTAAACACAATGAATCAATTGAATCAACAATGCATTGAAAATTTTGAATACGTTAAATATATTATTTAGTTTTAATATTAATATAGTTTTCATTTAAGGGACCAAAAAGGTTTATTGTGTACATTCAAATTGTTTGAAACTACAAGTATTTCAAATAAAATATTATCTAGTGAATATGAGTCCACATGAATTTTTATAGCCATGTTAGCAACAATAAGAACTAAATGAGGATGATCTTAGCTATTGCCACACAAGTGATTATTGCTAACCATAAACACCTTGTTCCACCCAAACATATAAACTTGTTGCATATGACACCATCGTTGCCTTGAATACCTCCGAGATGAGTGTGCTTACAATCTAAAAGCCACATCACTGCATAAGTTTATGGAAAGAGTTTAGGGTAGTCCCAAGCCAAAGACAAAGGAAATTGTTACCCATCTCAACAAGTGCAAGTTAGGCATAATGCACATTGAGTAACACCATTAATGCCGACATGTAGGGACACATACCTAGTATTAGATATGATGAAAGACTAGAGTGCATTCACATTGGATTGATTTAAAAAAAATCGATGTCTCATTGGGGTGGGGCATCTCTATGTTGTCCTTGAGATGGTCAAGGGATGTGGCAAGGGGATGTCTCGTCCTTGCCCTTGTGTCCTAGAGACATCCATGAAACAACATGATTCTTTTGGGACACACCCTGATGGAACATCGGAAATTTCCTAATAACAACTTATTTGCAATAAATTGGACCACATATTGTGGTTCAACTACCACTTCACCAAATAAAGTGAATAGTGTTTATGTTGAATTGACTCTATTTGATGCATTAATAAATTTGAGGATATTGTGCCAAGCTTTGATGCAAGAAGGAAATTGATGAGTATAGTTTCTTTGATTTGTCCAAACCATGACATGATGGTGTGATTGGTCCAAGCCTAGCTCATGCAATGATTTGCAAGCACATTGCTCAAATCTTGAACTACTTATCTCAACATGTTTCTCCTCAAAATGTCATAGGAGAGGGCTTTGAATGCAAGAATTCCAACCACAATGACATCCACCATAGCTTGCTAGCATGGTGACATGGAAAAATTGAAGAACATGCTAGAATAGTAACAAATATTAGTAATGGCCTCTTTGGTTTGCTTATGAACAATCTTCTTCCACTTTGTTCTCTCTAAAGATGGTTGCATTCTAGGTGCAAAGATGGCATGAATGTTAGCCTCTGAAATATTCTCTCTCAATTTTTTGATTTTTAAACCAAACATTTACAATAGAATCAATCGCCCGTTAAGGTTAGCATAACCAAAACGTTCATGAAAGAACTTTAACCAAGAATGCGCCCTAAAACCACTTAAGGAGGAGGGGCGGGCATATGGTTACAGGATCCCTAGGATCTACTGGATCAATGAGTACGAGATTACACTGAAAGAGAAATATTAAACTCAACACCAAGGATGTGCATTCAAGATCCTTTGACAAGTGAGGTGCTAACATATGGTGGAGTATTACTGCTGAATTCAAATGAAACAAGGCGGATAACCAGCCAAAGAGCCTTCCACGCTACCACCAAACAGTTGGGGGAAAAGATTACAAATGATTACTTCTTCTGCTGCGGTAGGCATCTACTGAATAGTGGGGATTCACCACTTGAAAGTGGGCATGAAAGATATTACAAAACAAAATTATCCACACTGGCAGTATACCATCTAGGGGTGCTTAATGTGAAGTTAATTAATTAATGCAACAAACCTAAAACTGAAACAGTACTACTGTTAACAGTTTGTACAAAGTGAAAAGCTGCAAAATACATTGTTCATCACCATTTTTCTAAGCACCACTTTATACAATGTTTCCACGTTAGAGTATAACAAGAAAAGAAGAAGAATAGGGAAACAACAAATTAATTGCTTCTATCTCAGAAATCTGCAATTCTGGAAATGGCAATCAACTACTACAAAAATACATAAAATGTTCACAACTCAATCAAAATACCTCCGAATTGCGTGAAACTGAAAGCAAAGGTCATTTGGAAGATGGGCGCCCTTGTTGTGACAAAGAAACGGCTCCAAAACACTTGCAATATTTAATGGCACGATTCCCAATGCATGCTGAAAGGTACAGCCCTTGAGAGGGGCGATTTTTCAATATAAAAATAAACACTTCAAGATAAAATCTGCAACTTGAAGGAGATGGTCTCCTAGACCTTAGGAATGATAATATTAATTGCCCAGAACCATATTAAATTTCATACATTCAGCAATGAACAAAATTGAATTTCAGCTGTGTGCAAATAGCAACTGCAAAATTGGAAAATACTTCAAAATTTCATCTTGAAACTCAATGTGCTAGTCTGGATGAGAAGCAACAATAATTCAATTAGGTGTTATCTTGCAAACACGAAATTGAAGAGGAACTAGGAGGTCAGCATTCCTCGAAGTATAAAATGATAAATCATTTCGACAGCATAAGTTTAGCAAAATCATGGATAACAAATGCTGGAGCCAAGCCTCAATTTTAAAGGAAGAGAGGAGACTGTTCAAATCCTCCAAGAAGGTACGCCAAAAGCCATCACCTTTTCATTTTCAAAAAAAAAATATAATTCTTCACAAAAGTACGCCCCACTTGAGACAATGAAGAATTAAATAAAAGACCTTCTAAATTCTTCATGTGGTGCCACCCTTAAAGCCCCCTTTTAAAACAACTTGAAGTTAATTCCTTAGGCCAAGGGGTAACTGCGAATTAGAACCATTTGCTCAATTAATGAAGAAATCCATTAAATTAATATTTCCAAAAGGCCAAGGCTTAGTTCAGAATACTGCTTCCAATGACATGATGAACTGAAGGCTGACAACTGCAAACTGCCAAAAATAGTATTTACTATAAATAGTAAATAATGAGGAAAGATCACAAAACCTCCAAACTTGGAATCCTTTGATTCACCTCAACGAGCCTACAGGATTCCGGAATAGGTTGATGAGCCACTGACAAGGTTATTGCCAAAAGGGGAACATTACAACCTCCTTATGTTAGGTCTTTTTGATGCAAAAGAAGGCATAGAAGAATCTTTTTTTTTGTCATAGGCTATTGTGGTTGCTTTGCCTCATCAAAATAATAGACTTTAGCCTCATAAGAAGTCGATTCAATTTTTGTGCCTATGCTTGGCTTGTTTCCATTACTTTTAGCATAAAAGACAAAAGCCACCAAAGCTTGATGGGTGACATTTGGTGGGCACACTTTGTAAGGATTCAAATTATTGCCTAATACCTTTGTCAAATGCCTCCATTGCATTCAAGGCCAGAAAAATGACATGATTATGCAACCTATCCTAGCCCACTCCTTGCAATGATCTGCAAGGACACTGGTCAAATCACAAACTACTACTCTCAAGATGTTTGTCCTCAAAATCTCATAGGAGGGGGCTTTGTACCCAAGACCCACATTTGCAATGCCATCCACCATAGCCTTCCAACATGGTGACTTGGCAAAATTGAATGACATGTTAGAATAGTACCAAAAGTTAGCAATGGCCTCTTGTGCTTACTCATCAATAGTCTTCTTCCACTTCATACTCTTTGAAGATGGTTGGGCTCTAGGTGCAATTTGAGGTGAAAAGAATGTGTGAATGTTTCCCCCTATGTTAGGGCTTTGCAATGTAGAAGGTGAATGTAATGTCCCCATTTTCGATGTCCTTTGGGCTAGTTCGGTTCTAACTCACTTACTATTTTTAGTAAGTACTATATTTAGTAATTGGTCCTGGCAGCAATGCAATGTTGGGTTTCTTGTTTGGGCAGTGTGTGGAAGTTGTCTGGTGAGTTTTAATGTTTTGTGTTGGTTCGATATTTGGCGAGTACTTACTATTTTTAGCAATTTCTATTTATAGTAAGTCTATTTTGAGAAAATTGGTGTTAGACCCATAGTGTTCTCAACAGTGTTATTTCTATGGTGGCATTGGAGAGCCTAAGGTTGGATTATGTAATATTTCCTTTATCAGTCACTTAAGTTATTTTTATAAAAGAAATTTATAACTTAAGTGAAGGGGTAGGTGGTCATCGAAAAGTACCTTGGTGCTTAATGAGGTAACTTAACGTTGTTTTAGAAGGCTGAATAAGGCAAAATAGTTTCCTTATGAGTAGACCCAGTGGCCTAGTTGCACAACGTTGTTTTAAAAGAGGGGCCATGTATTTCAAGTGGATGCCTAGAAAAGAGGTTTGTTTATCATTTTTAAAGGCTAATGTTATGCCTCATAAGGTGGGATGCCTAGTTTGGGCTTAATGTCAATTTTAAATTAAAAACCAAAAGTGGAATTTTGGAGGCAAAAAGTTGGACGCCCCTCTTGGGGTAATTTCATGTCATTTCATAAAGTGAAATGAGAGGGAAATATATTCAAACTGAAATGCAAGTTGCCCTAATTCTTCTCTCACTTTATAAATATGAGTTTTGGCTCTCATTTGGTTATGTTCTTTTTGGCAACTTAATAGAATGTTGCTGGAATGACTCCAGAGTACTTGGGCTGCATGTTGAGGACAAAAACCCTCACCGTATTTGACTGATTTCGGTGGTGAGAGATCCACCCTAGTCAGATTTTGAGTGGTTCCATCCAGGGATCACACAGTGCTTCAATAGAGTTCAGATTTTCAGGGTTTTGAAGGGTGAATGTTGAAGATTTATATGGTATTTGGATTTTGGTTTGCTAGTGTTAGTGTGTTTTGGAGATTGCTTCATTTTGGAGGTGATTACTAGATGTTTTTTGGTGTGTTTTGAGGTCTGATATACTTTATCAGAAATCTGGAAACTCAGTTTTGTCAATGGCTGAAGGTCGAATTTGATTGTAGCTCTTTGGGTGGCTGACTTTTTCATTTTGGGTATTTGAGCATTGGTTTTCACTAGTCTAGGCGCCAACTTTCTAGCCATTGTTTGGGAGCTATTGTGAAGACCTGATTTTAAAGGCAAAATCGCCCTCTTCAGGGCCGTACCATTCTGTACCATCAAGTATAAGGGTTGCTGACGTAAAGTCCTCATAATCAGACCATTTTCAATGTTGGTGTTGCTGCCTCTAGGTGTGGAAAAACAAGGGTTATGGTTCGATCTCTCTGAGAGATTTTTGGAGATCTTATGTACTGACAAGCTGCTGTTATAAAGCAAATACCATGTCTGAAAACTCTTTATTACAGGTCTGAAAATATAATGTAATAATCAGATTTAAATCTGAATCTGTTGCGCTCTTACATATGTTATTATCTTTATGAATGATTTCACCTTTCACTAGCTTTATACTCTTGCAATATTCTATATGTTATCATGCATCATGAAAACACATTGTAAAACATACACAAGTACATCAGCAAACAAACCAAACAGCAGACTGTATCTTTCAAAAAAAAACAGGGGTGGTCATTTCAGTGTAGAATATACTGTCTTTCATAGGCTATCATGGTCATTCTACCTCATCTTGGCTCTAGCCTTAGGAGAAATCAATCCAATTGCAATACGTATCCTTGGCTTCTTGGCATTACTTTCTACATAGGACTCAAGAGCTACCATAGCCTAATGGGTAACACTTGGAGGGCACTCTTTGCAAGGCTTCTCATCATGGTTTGATATCTTTGCTGAATGCCAACAATAAATGCCTCCATTGCATTCACATTGTTTGTATTAGAAACAACTTGATCATAGGTCCATGCAAAGTCTCTTATGCAGCATGCTGATTTAATTTGCAAAATAAAACAAAAAAGGGTTAGGGTTAGAACATTGTATGTACTATTTTTTTTTGAAAAAAATCTCTAATGCTAACCCTAAACATAGCCTAAACAAAAAAATAGAAAAAATCCTAATCCTAATAGTAAACCCAGAAAATTTAAGGTTTATATTTAGGGTTTACTAAAATATTCCAAACCCTAACCCTAAAAATTTCATGGCTTAGAGTTGGGGTTAGGGCATGCTAAAATAAAATAATCCCTAACCCTAACCATAAACCCTGAAAAAAACAATGTTTTAGGATTATGGTTAGGGAGTATCAAAAATTAAAGTCCCTAACCCTAACTTCAGGTTTAGTGTTAGGGTTAGGGTGCACTAAAAATAAAAAAACCCTAACTTAATTATAAACTGAAAAAATTTAAGGTGTAAGGTGTACTGAAGCATAAAAGTTGCTAATCCTAACCTACCTGAAAAAATTCTGGGTTTAGGGTGTACTAAAAGTTAATTATTTTCCCCCATACCTAACTGTTAACCTTGAAAAAAATTCATGGTTTAAGGCCTTATCTGGAATAATGTTGTGCAAGATGCCAAGCTGTTGAAGACTACTTGATCCAATCTGGTCAAATCAGATGTTGCTTCCTCAAATGCAGTCAAACTGTCAAATTTTGTCCGAAATTGCTGTTGAAAAGTCACCAAAATTTGCTGCTGAAATGAGCAAAAAATGTCTAGAAGACAAATCTTATAGGTTAAAAAATCATGATTGTTTGATCCATTTTGTCAGTTGACTTATTATATGTAAACAAGACTTTTTTTGGGGGAAAAATTTGGCAGTATGATGAGTTGCAATTTTTGCTTCTGTTGTTTAGATTATTTGAGCAGTAGATTGAAGAATAATGTTGTCTTGGAGTTGCAAGTAGGGGATGGATGTAGAGCTTGGTTATGGAGTGTCATGAGCTCAGTTCTTGCTCTTGTGACACTTATCCATATGTAATTGATTGAGAAATAGTGATTGAGGAGCTGGAGTAGCTCACTTTTACTAGACTTTTCACCCATTAAGGGTTTCTCTAGGGCTACTTTGTGTTTACATTCATTGTCTTGTTTGTTTCCATTTTAAGTCATTTTTGCCATTTTTACATGTTTTATGGATGTTCCAATGAACTAGGTAGATGTGTTATGCTCTAATTTTTGAGTTGTCATCTTTTTGGAGAATCAGTTGTGTGCTAGTGTTAGAAATCCTAATGGGAAAGACTGTTAGACGACCATCCTTATTAGTTTACAGAAGACAATTTGAAATTGTAAACAAATGTTCAGAGATGGTTTTAGAGATTAACTTCAACAAGCAGTCATAGTTGCACAAGTGGCTTCCTTTCGCAGAATGGTGGTATATTATTACCTTAAATACATAAACTAAGATGACTCCATTTGGATCCCTTTATGGGTATCCACTAACATCTATCACACCTTATTTGCGGGGGTGTATTAAGCTAAATATTTTGATGATCATCTTTAGGATTGATGGAATGTTATCAAAAGTCTAAAGGAAAGCTTTGTAGTGGCTCAAAACAAAATAAAACAATAGGTGGGCCAGCATCAAAGTAAGATAGTTTGAGGAAGGTCATTGGGTTTTCCCTTGACTTCAATCATATGAGCAATGTCCCTTTGGTGGTAACAATAAAACAAGTTGCATCCAAAGTTCTATTGTCTCAAGAAGATTCTGCATAAGTTTGGAATTTACAAATTTGGGCAACTCCATTTTCAAGGATATATCCTTAAAAAAATGATTGGGGATATACTTGTAGTTCAAACAAAGATTCTAGAATTGTATGAAGAAGGAATAAATATCATAGGACTCGAAGCCATTATTGATCAATTATCAAAGATTGAAGAAGCTATGAAGCATTGCCATCTTGGAGTATTGGTGCAGGGTCACTAGGACCTCATAAGCAAGTCTTTATGTCATTTTTGTTTTTTGGGCTATTGGTGTGTGTTGGTGTTTAATAAAGTCATTTATGGCTATTTAGGATCATGTAATCCATTTTTGATGTGTTTATTGGGTCGTTGGTTTTAAAATGGGAAAAGTTGCTAAAAAGTTGTCATGCAACTTTAGCAAGGTGGCAAAAATCAAGAAAATGGTTACATGCAAGCACGAAACAGTTACAAACCATTGTCATTGATTGTAAATGCATAAATATACCTTCAAAAGTCGAATGGTGGGTTGGGGAATTGATTTTTGTAGTTTTGGGTTAATGAAAGCAAGTTTTTATGTGTTTTTCTATCATTGCAGACTGTTCTTCTTTATTGTATGGCCTGTACGACCCATTTAATGATCTGAAACTGGTTGGAATGTGTGGGCATGTGAATCCTCTTTCTTTTGGTTTTTGTGGCATTGAATTTCATTGAATTTTGTGTAAGATATGGGCATTTTGGTGAAGGCTGCCCTATTCTAACAATGTTTTCCAGAATTTGTAGTCTGAGAACATGCTAGTACGGCTATGTATGGTACAGTATGGGCCTGAAACCAATTCTACTAGTTGAGGGTATGAGTCTAGTTTCATATGCGTTTGGTTTGAGCAAATTTTATTAATTTTTGAACGCGTTATGCCATTTTTGGTGAGAGTAGGTCTGTGGCTGGCCTAGGGTTTCCAGCAGATGGAATAATTGCATAAATTTTTATTGCACCATTGAAATTTCATAAAATTTGGTGAAAAGTTCTGTTTTGATCATATCTATAAACCCTTTAACGGATAGTTCATATTTCAAAATTTCGTGGAGTTATTAATGTCAGTTTGCTTGCATTTGTTTGAAAAACAGTCAAAAACCCAAGTTCAATAAAGGCTTGATGAAATCTATGCATTGTGTGATGAAGGTTGGATGGGAAATCGTGGTGGTATGCTGTTAGAGGTCTGAACAAGTCTAAAACATCATGTTACATGCTGTCCCTTTGCTGTTTGCCTTGGTGGTGTGCCATTAGGCTTGTGAGCAAGTCACCAAAGATGAACAAAATAGCACTTTTGCATCATTTGTATTGAAACCCCGTTTGAATGTGTCAAGTTAGTCTTGTTGTGAGTCCTTTCTCTACATCAAGTATCTTGTCAAGTGTAAGAACCTAGCATAAGAAGACACTGCATGGGAGGATGGGATTTTTTTCGTGGAGTCACCTTTGGATGCAATGTGTTCAGGGCAACACGTTTTATGATGGGAGGGCAAGTTACACATAGTTATTCTTTTTCCATCATATCTAATGTAAAGCCATGTGGTAGCTGACATGTGTCACACATTCCTTTGACTAGTTGATTGTAAATTCTAGAATCACTAAATTAAATGCAGATGGTTCATTGAGAACTGTGGTGATGCCCCAGTCTAGTGCCAGCTATAAATAGAGGCTAGTTAGTTTAAGGTCATGGTATTGTCTCTTCATTTTTTATATTCTTAATTTTTGGAGGTTGCACCTTCTACTTTTATACTTATGTTGCTTTTTGTGTTCTGCCCGGTCATATATCAGATATGCTCTATCCTCTATTACTGTCTGCATATTGGATTAGACTACTACTATTATTCTAGATTTTTTGCACTACCTAATTGAATTTCTGTTACTTTTTGGACAATATGTTAGTTATTACAATGTTGTATTTGGGAGAGAGAGAGAGAGAGGACTTAAGGAACCATTTGTTCTCTTACTAAGATCAGGAGCAAAATATGAGAAGAGAAGCAAGTTCATCAGATGGAATCATGCAATATTTATTCTATTGAGTCATTATATTCTAGGCTTTGGAAACAATTGTGTGCAAAAACAAGGTTCAGATGTGTAAAAAGGGATTCAAAAGGTATACATGGCTGCAAGTCCTCGATAATCTGTATCTTTATGGAAAGGGGTGCCCTCTTGATAGGTTTGAGAACTACAAATTCATTGGCATGCGGAATTTAAGTGTGGAGTCATTGCTTTTTACATTCATGGCAGTTCCATGTAGAAGGAGTTTGAGTTATGTTTCTTCAACATACAATTGTTCTCTTTTTGAGTTTTTGTAATGTCCCCTTTCTAGTCACCGCCAGGAGATTGATTATTTTAGCCTTTATTTATTCCCGAGGCTAAAATTGGAGAAATAAGGTAATAAATTATTAAATTAATTATTTATAAAGTCGTCTCAAAATTATAATATCAAAAGGTGATTTTATTTTATATTAATTAATTTAATATTAAGTGACTAAACAAAATAATAAATCATAAAGTCACTTAAGTTAAAATATATCTTTTATCCCACATTGACAAGAAAAGTGTGTGGGCTCTCCTTGGAAAAGTATAAGAAGAAGCTTGGGTTGGGCTTTTGGTCATCCAGGTATTTGACATTTTCTACTACATTGGTGAAGGCTTGAATGCTGAAGCTAATTGCTCAAGGGTTTGAATACTCTAGAGTGCCAATTTCGGTTTTGAAATATCAACCCTAGTTGGATAGTGGAGGAAGATACTTCAGTCTTTCTCATTGAGATAATTGCAGTCATTTTTGGAGAAGTTTGGTGAATCATTTGAAGTCTGCAATCTTGTTTGTACCTGCAGATCAGCCATGAGAGATCTTCATTCGATGCTCTTCAATAAGGAGATATAATTTTGTGGGCACTTGAGGGATTGCTTCCTTTCGTGTTGGCAATCATTTTTATAACAAGTTGGAGGGGCTTTGAGCTGTGTTTATTTTTATATCTGCATTTCTTCCTAGCAGCAGGGGCGGCCCTCTTAGGAAGGGGTGATTTTGGTTTAGAAGGCTGCAAAAATTCAAATAAAATTAATAGAGGCTCGTTGGGACCTAAAGAGGATAGGCACAACACTTTTGGAGGATTTGCAAGCACCTTTTGGAAGAATCGAACTCCTTCTACTTGCCGCCACTCATTTCCAGGTTTTATATTTCGGCATATGTAATGCATTTTAGTCTAGTGGTGTCATTTTCAGTCATCAACATTATAAAATCAGTGATTTTCATTCAAGTAGCAATGCATAGGGTTGAAGTTGTAGATGCTGTCCTATGACAGCCATTTGGCATTGTAATTTCAGTCCAATTTGAAGTAAGGGAGATTTGCATTGAGCAATATATTGAACATTGTAATCACTATATTTGGCAAAGGGGAATATGAAATATACCCCTTAATTATTTGCCTTTAATTTTCAGTTACAACAATGCAAATCATGCACCCGTTAAGAATTAGCTCTTAAACCAAAACACAACTGAAATAACTCTAACCAAAAATGCGCCCTAAAACTATTTAAGGAGGAAGGGCGGGCATATGGTCAGAGGATCCCTAGGATCTAATAACTTGAATTACAATTGGAAATGAAGAGCTAAACTCGACACCAAGAATGTGCACGCAAGATCCTTTTGCAAGGCGAGGTGCTAACATATGGTGGAGTGCTAGATTAATTGAAAGTAAACTTCTTTTGCAAATACAGGCGTCCACAAGCGGTGGGAATACTCCACTTATTACGTGGGTGTGATTATTACAAACAATTATAGGCGGCAAGCCAGCCAATTGACCTCACTTCCAATTAAACTGTGGGGGGTATACAATCCACACAACCACTTTATTTCGTGGGGTGAATTACAAACAAAGTAAATTGCAACAAGTAAACAAACTGCTGTTAGTACTACTAAACAACTTACAAATCATTAAATAACAACTGCAATGTATCAACAAGAATTCCCAAAACAATCAATGCTTAGAGTATCACTTCCTCTAACATTTACAATATGAATAGATGCATCAATGAAGCTCAATACAACAAGATAATTAAACTCAACTAATCTGATCAGAAACAGAGAGTACAAAAAATCAGACTAGCAGGTTATAGAATCACCAATTTGGACGTATCTTTCTCAAGACTATTCGGAAAGCTCCCAAACCATAGCCAAACAACAGATAGGAGATGTGCTCCCAAACCTCAAGGAGAAAACGAGCCAAATATAGTAGCAACATGAGGCACGTTTCCCAATGTAGCCAAGTGAGATGGTACGGCCTGCCAAGAGGGTCGACCTTCTCTTAAAAAATCCACACTTAACCAAAAATTACGAAACTTTCCAGAAAGGGGCGCCCTTCACAGTAGGACAGCATGGACGATCACCCAGAATGAAACAAAAATCCACGTTGAAGCTATGAACAGAAATCAGTTTCAGCCATGGCAAATCAGCAACTTCAAAAATAGGCTTTACATCAGCAACTTGTTAGATTTCATCAAATTAAAGCTCCATCTGTATTTTAAAGTGAAATACAGCCATGATAATCCACCGAGGAAGCCATAGTTGTAGGCCCGAAGGATGGAGTGAATTCGCTAAGCTTCCCCTTAGCCAGGTTCTGGTTTCAAACCAGCAACATAACACTACTTTCCAATTTTCAAAGATGCCATACAAAGAGCAAGGCATCAATATATAAGCTTCAAATGACAAATGAAGCAATCTGTAACTTCCAATCAATAAACTATTCAATTCCTCCGAGGGACGCCATTTCTCAATAGTCACTTTATTTTTGACTTTAAATAACTCACTCCTCACCTTTTTGGCGTCCAACTTTAAGTTGCACAATAACATTTAAAAGTAACATTTAAATGCATATGAAAATCGACCTCCTTATATCCCCTTCATTAAGACAACTTAAAGACATGAAGCCTAGGCATGGGGTACAACTTCAAGATATGAAAATTGACTAAGTCTGGGACTCAGTCCAAGGAGGGATAGAAGCCAAAACACAAAGCCAACATTCAAACTGATTCTGCCAGAAATAGAATGATGACTTGAACAGAATTGCTGATGGTGCCACTGCCACAAATAGACTTACTAAAAATAGCCAATGCCAAAAATAGTAAGTTAACTTCAAAAACCTTCAAAAAAACCAACTGAACAACCACACTGCCCAAAATGTGAACTGCAGATGATTGAGCTGTTGCTAGAAGGATACTGCTATAAATAGACTTACCAAAAATAGCAACTGCTATGAATAGTAAGTTTGCAAAACATTAACTGAACATCGACTGAGCAGTAATCATGACTTACTATAAATAGTAAGTGTTTCCAAACGCCTTCTGAGCACAAACCGGGAAGCCAACATGACTTACTATAAATAGTAAGTGTCTGGAAAGGTTATCAGATGGAGATGCATGTTACACCATTCTGAAGCTCTCTGAAAACCTAGGAAATTCCAAGAAACACACTTCCAAACTCCTGCATGCAAGCCTTCAAAAATGCATTTGATACCTCCTGAAAAATAGGAAACCCTAATTTTTCATTTTGCTTAGGCTACGAGTTTCCGGAAATAGGCTAAACCTCAAGAAGACCATATGGCTAAAATGGGGACATTACAGTCCGCCCTTCCCAAAATTGCTTGTCCTCAAGCAATACCTCCATACTCCAAGCAAACAATTTGATCCTTACCATGCCAAAAAGAATCCATTCCTGTAAAGGTCCAACATGTTGATGTTGCACCTCACTGATTTTATTAACATAATCAAAATTCCGAAACTGCATGGTCCTCCTATGCAAAAAGTAACTCATTTTGCCAGCCCTGAAAATAATGCAAACAAAGGCAGAAGCAACACCTTGCAAGGGAACTGTCATTATGTCTTCAAAATTCCACGAAGACTTAAAACGCCTTTTGTGAAGCGAATTGATAGAACTGTTATGACTGCAAGAAAAACTCACAAATTTCACCTCATGAGACTCCACCTCATAAAAATCAATTTCCAGCTGCTCCGAACATTGGTATAGGAGAAAACACGGAAAAAGGCCACTGATCTTCATTAGAGAACATCCCTTACATGAATTTTGGCTATACTGAAACAATCCTTTTCTCTTTTGAGCCCCGAAATTAGTCATAACAGTTGACTGAAAGATCTGAAAATGAAGACACCCATCAACTAACAAATCTGATTTAAACATTTCAAAATCTGATTCATGAAAAATCAGCATTCGAAACAGTAAACAGCAGTTGCAAGATGGAAAATCTGTAGCAAAATAAACATATCTGCTCATGAATAAGTCCAGTGGCGCCTTAATCAAAATTCCCATTGTCACAAATGAATAATTTCTGATCATGATATCCCTCCAACCCTTTATCTTATAGAAAGAATTTATCATCCAATTGCTGATTACAGAGCATCCTTCAACACCTTGGTGAATGAACATAACACCATGTGCTGATTCCATCCTTTGAAGTTTTATTTTTTCTTCAATTCGAGAAAATATGCCAAGGTCCCAAGTCATCAGCATTGAAGAACCATTTCTCAGACGGAGAACTGCCCTTAACTGAACCCTCAGATTGAGACGTTCCATCTGAATAGATACCTCTTGAAACTCCAGGAAGTATTCAATAAATCTGAATTCAAAACCAAGAGTTGTGAATTGTCGGAGAGATTCAATAAACCCTTCATCAATCTCAATTCTGAAGTCAGTTACTCTCAAGGAAGCTGGAGCAAACATAAAACCAGACATAAAACTAACCAGCAACCTCATCAAAAATTGAATAAATTCTTCATCAGAATGGCAAGCAATTCTTTGTTGTTGTTCAGGAAGAATTTCTTCATCCCTTCTAATTTCCGGATTCTCTACTTCCTGCAAAAGGGATGAGCTAGGAACGGAGATGGATTCATCCTCATGCCTCAATTCTTCAATGCTAGAATACCTTCCTCCATCAATATGACTGAAAGAATTTCCCTCATCTTTTTCAAAAAAAGGGTTTTCATAAGTCCCGCTAGCACCATCTTCATACAAGGCATTATCAAAGGCCTGAAAAACTTGTTGATGGGAATTCGGGTACTCCTGTCTTTCAGGACAACATTCCAACTCAAAAGTTTCTTGTATGAGATCAAGCTCATCAAGAATTTTCTGAATCTCTTCAGCTCTTCCTTTATTTTCTTGTTCCCATGAACATTGAGCCGTAAAAATCTGATTCTCTGCTTCCATTAGAGCCTCATGTACTTCTTGCAATTTTGCTTTAGTTTGCTCATTCCATTCCAACGTCTTGTCTGCAATATTAGCCACCTTGTCTTTATCACGGATAATGAGCACAAGACTTGACTTGAATTCTTGCAAGGCATTATTAATTGATTTCATAACAGCAATAGATATACAACACGTATCACGGTTTCTTGGTACCTCATTAATCAAATTTTCTATCTGTCGATGAATATCATCGAGTCTGGATAAGACTTGAATTTCTTTTTCAAATATCATTGAATTTGAGCTGCATGCTTCGTGAATTGGTTGAGATGGCGCTGTCCTGGTGTACAAAGATGTCAAAGATTCTTTCAGCTAAACTACCCAAATTTTCACGCATCTGTTGTACACTTTTTAACATCTCATCAATGGTACCTCCCAATTCGTTAGTTTTTTGTCTCAGCTTGGCTTTGAGCAAGGAAAATTCTGTTTTATGCTCACTAGACACCGCTTCCTCCATTTTGTCTTCAACACAAGATTCAATATTTGTGAAGGATGGATTTCCCTCGCCTACATCCTCCGTTTTCTCGTGTTGTTCTAACCAAAACCCTCCTGAATTACGAAGGTGTAGAAGAAACTCATCAGCTGATAAGATATCATCAACTGAAGATGTTTTTTTAGTCTCAAGGAATTCCTCCTTTGTCTCTTCATCTTGAGTCTCCCTAACCTTTGTTTCCACAACATTTTCATGTTTTTCTAAATTTGTTGTGGTTTTGCTACATTCTTCCCTAGAATGCATGAATAAATGTTTTTCAGAAAATTCCTTCTGAATATTGGATACAAAATCAAATGGATTCCAATTTTCATCTTCTTCTTCAACATTAGAAATCTCCTCTTTGTTTTCCACAGTCTTCATCAAAAGAGGCTTTAATTTGTCTTCACATTGATGAAACAATCCTTTGAACAAAATCTCAGTAGTAGGAGAAATTGGCTCCATTGGCTCATATGCGTCCAAGACAAGTGTTTGGACAATATGAGGAATAAATTCCATTTCATTAATTGTCAAAACAAGAATATTCTTAACAGCAGCAAAAATATCCTCACCTTGTTCACTCCATGTTGAATTTATGAGATAATGGAACAATTGATAAATCTGATTCTGCATATCCAAATCAATTAACAACACACTTGTTTTTAGCATGGAAAAAGTCTTCAAGATGGCAACTTTTCTTGGGAAGAGACTGCTACCCGTTTCATCCAAATCCTGGAAGCCTTCCACAATTAAATGCAACACTTTCTTCATGGTACCATCATAAGGCATCATAGGTGCGAGGATTCTCATCATCTCACTAAGACAAGAAGTGACCAGCAGATTGGCTTCTTCATCAGGATGCATAAACCAGTACGATTGATTCATGGATATCATTGCAGGAGTTAAGGCTCTTTTAATCAAATCAGAGGGTTACTGGTTCACTTGATTCAAACACAGTTCCAACTCATGAAGAACAACTATTTCCTCTTCCACTGATGAACATTCTTCATTGAACCTTTTTCCAACTGTATAAAGTGATCTTGCCAAACTTATCTCCTCGTTCAAAGCCATGACCTAATTGATCACAAAAAAGCCAACCTTAAAAACTTCTAAGGCTGAAACAATACTCTGTTCTGATTTCTGACGTAGTAACGAACTTCTCTGACTCTCATCTATCTTTGAAGCGCTCAACACACAGGATGGCAGAAAAACAAGCTCTGATACCACTGAAATATACCCCTTAATTTTTTGCCTTTAATTTTCAGTTACAACAATGCAAATCATGCACCTGTTAAGATTTAGCTCTTAAACCAAAACACAACTGAAATAACTCTAACCAAGAATGCACCCTAAAACCATTTAAGGAGGAGGGGCGGGCATATGGTCAGAGGATTCCTAGGATCTAATAACTTGAATTACAATTGGAAATGAAGAGCAAAACTCGACACCAAGAATGTGCACGCAAGATCCTTTTGCAAGGCGAGGTGCTAACATATGGTGGAGTGCTAGATTAACTGAAAGTAAACTTCTTCTACAAATGTAGGCATCCACAAGCGGTGGGAATACTCCACTTATTACGTGGGTGTGATTATTACAAACAATTATAGGCGGCAAGCCAGCCAATTGACCTCACTTCCACTTAAACTGTGGGGGGTATACAATCCACACAACCACTTTATTTCGTGGGGGGAATTACAAACAAAGTAAATTGCAGCAAGTAAATAAACTGCTATTAGTACTACTAAACAACTTACAAATCATTAAATAACAGCTGCAATGTATCAACAATAATTCTCGAAACAATCAATGGTTAGAGAATCACGTCCTCTAACATTTACAATATGAATAGATGCATCAATGAAGCTCAAAACAACAAGATAATTAAATTCAACTAATTTGATCAGAAACAGAGAGTACAGAAAATCAGACCAGCAGGTTATAAAATCACCAATTTGGACGTATCTTTCCCGAGACCACTCGGAAAGCTCCGAAACCACAACCAAACAACAGATAGGAGATGTGCTCCCAAACCTCAAGGAGAAAACGAGCCAAATACAGTAGCAACAAGAGGCACGTTTCCCAATGCAGCCAAGTGAGATGGTACGGCTTGCCAAGAGGGTCGACCTTCTCTTAAAAAATCCACACTTAACCAAAAATTATGAAACTTTCCAAAAAGGGGCGCCCTTCACAGTAGGACAGCATGGACGATCACCCAGAATGAAACAAAAATCCACGTTGAAGCTATGAACAGAAATCGGCTTTAGCCATGGCAAATCAGCAACTTCAGAAACAGGCTTTACATCAACAACCTGTTAGATTTCATCAAATTAAAGCTCCATCTATATTTCAAAGTGAAATACAACCATGATAATCCACCTAGGAAGCCATAGTTGCAGGCCCGAAGGATGGAGTGAATTCGCTAAGCGTCCCCTTAGCCAGGTTGTGGTTTCAAACCAGTAGCATAACACTACTTTCCAATTTTCAAAGATACCATACAAAGAGCAAGGCATCAATATATAAGCTTCAAATGGAAAATGAAGCAATCTGTAACTTCCAATCAAGAAACTATTCAATTCCTCCAAGGGACGCCATTTCTCAATAGTCACTTTATTTTTGATTTTAAATAACTATTACTCCTCACCTTTTGGCGTCCAACTTTAAGTTGCACAATAACATTTAAATGCATATGAAAATCGACCTCCTTATGTCCGCTTCATTAAGACAACTTAAAGACATGAAGCCTAGGCATGGGGTACAACTTCAAGATATGAAAAAAATTGACTAAGTCTGGGACTCAGTCCAAGGAGGGATAGAAGCCAAAACCCAAAGCCAACATTCAAACTGATTTTGCCAGAAATAGAATGATGACCTGAACAAAATTGCTGATGGTGCCACTGCCACAAATAGACTTACTAAAAATAGCCAATGCCAAAAATAGTAAGTTAACTTCAAAAACCTTCAAAAAAACCAACTGAACAACCACACTGCCCAAAATGTGAACTGCAGATGATTGAGCTGCTGTTAGAAGGATACTGCTATAAATAGACTTACCAAAAATAGCAACTGCTATAAATAGTAAGTTTGCAAAACATTAACTGAACATTGACTGAGCAGTAATCATGACTTACTATAAATAGTAAGTGTTTCCAAACGCCTTCTGAGCACAAATCGGGAAGCCAACATGACTTACTATAAATAGTAAGTGTCTGGAAAGGTTATCAGATGGAGATGCATGTTACATCATTCTGAAGCTCTCTGAAAACCCAGAAAACTCCAAGAAACACACTTTCAAACTCCTGCATGCAAGCCTTCAAAAATGCATTTGAAACCTCCTGAAAAGTAGGGTACCCTAATTTTTCATTCTGCTTAGGCTACGAGTTTCCGGAAATAGGCTAAACCTCAAGAAGACCGTATGGCTAAAATGGGGACATTACAGAATATTTGAAGTTGGCTGCAAATCGTTTGTCAAATTGTCAAGTAGATTCTTTCATATCAGCATATCTTAGTTTTCATGCCAAGTGTTCGTAAAAATGTCTCTTGGCTGTAGGTGTGCATTTCACTTTAGAAATTCATGTATTTGCATATGAAAATACAAAAAGATTTGCGTATCATCTTAGTTACTTGGTTAATCAGCTTTGCAATCATTTTCAATCATTTTTATGTCATTAGCATTAAACCATAATCAAACAAAGCAAACTGAAAACAAAAACCAGCAAGCAAGAAGGTTGCAAGACAAGTGTTTGACAAAATTACCAAGGCTGCAAATCAGTGTTTTATATCAGATTTGGTCAGGCACATTACAATTTCTTTTGATAAGTGTTTTCTTCATCGTTGATCTTTTCCTCTCCCAATGATTCAATAGCTACTCTGCTGAGAAGATGTTTATATTTTTATCTTAAATAATATGAAGATAATAAATATTTGTGAATTTTTTTTGGAAACCAGGCTCTTGTTAGCTCGTACTTGGTAGATGACGTGATGGATGTTGGAGATGAGGATCTCAAAATATCTGAAAAAGATGATTGTGGATATGCAGGTAACATGCCCATCTGAAACCAGGAAGAATTGATGATTACATTATGATTCAGGAAGGTTGATGATTATTTTAGAGCTACATTTGTACCCTTTGAGAAGGTACTGCGAGATAACTGATTATTTATCTGGACATGTTTGTAGGAAGGGATGGTAACCAAAATAAAGAATGCACTCATGTAGTTTGTAATGAAAGTAATCCATTTGATCAACTTAAACAGATTGATCCTGTTGCAGCAAATAGACTTCATCCTAATGATGTTAGAAGGGTAAGAATTCTATATATTTCATTTCCCGGTATCTTTCTTTATGTATCTGATATTAAAGAATTAGAAAACATAATAAGTAAAAGCTTTCCCTTCTTTCCTTTCCCTAATGAAGTTCATCTTAACTTTTTTTAGCAATTGAAATATTAAGAAATTTTGTTGTTATACATGAAAAGGAGTACTTGTTGCAGTTCGACATTGTTGTAGAAATATTATGATGGTGTAGTTGAAATTATAACCTTTTCCTGTCTTCTCTAATGTCCTAATGTACAAGAAGAGAACCCCAAGACTTGCCTATAAATCAGATATTCTCATATTTTTGATGAAATTTACTTTGGAATATTATAATTCTTAAAGCCAAAATCATGTCAAGACAGTAAAGAAACTAGTCCACAATACCTTGTTACTCTACTCCTAAGGTCTTTGGTACTCACGAGTTGATGAGATGTAAGATATACATCTATCCAGACCACAAGAAAATGATTTCTTGTTACAAAAGGTTATAAAATAATATTTTGCAACCGTGTGAACTTGATATGTTGTTAGATAGATACATGCGTTTCTTTTGACTTGATCTTCTTACTGTCAAATATTTAACATTTTTCATGAGATAACCTATGGGGGCATCCTTTGAAAGAGATAATTTGGGTTAGAATAATATGACATACAAATTATGATGATGTAAAATATATCAAGACAGTAATAAAATATAGTGAATGCACAAATGGTTACATTTGAGAGTAAAGGTCTAGAGAACCACACCATAGTGGATTGTTATTTGTAAGTATCAAAGCTTCCATTCTGCAGTTTTATTTAGATATTTTTGTTTTGTGGCATTTACCACCATTTGGAGTATTAAAGACTCAAGGAATGAGAACCACACTGTAGTAGATACATTGTAAGTAATTAATGGTATCTAGTGTAGTTTTACTTAGATATTTTTATTTCTTTTGGCATTTTTCACCATTTGGAGTATTTAGTACTCAAGGACTGACTTTTAGGGTGCAGATCCCTGGGATGATGTGTTAGGATTGTTGTTATTTTTGGTATTAACATTGCTTAGAGGCACTTGTGTACTTTCTCAGTTCCTTGCCTTCTGATTATTAAAAATGGGTGAAAGGTCAATGAGAAATGACTACTCTTGGAAAGTAGTAATATAAGTGAGTATTAAATACCCCATGTAATGAAAACATCCCACAAATAAAAGCATGTAAATATTACTGCATAATTTACTTAAAAGAAAAGTGTCGGTATGGAATGATCCACATAGTTAATAATTTAGATTGAACGTAGGCTTATAAGGCATTGTATGCACTAAAATGTTGCCAATTCATAAGTGTGACTTTTGGGGTGCATGTCCCTAAGTTGATGTGTATGCATTATTTTCTCTCCATTACTAACATTGCTTAGTGGTGCATGTTTTGTGGGTCTCGCCTCTTAATTTTTGCAACATACCTGAGTGGATCTTCATATTAGAAATGACTTCTCATGAAAACTAATAATCTTAGTGATGGCTTGAATATTCAGATATTCCATGCGATCACTAAAACTTCCACGAATTGAAATATCTAAATTTAAAATATTAGATACATGATCAATGAAGTTTTACAAGAATCTTGTTGAAGAGCACAAAAGATTTACTGAGAGGGGGGGGTGGGGAATCAGTAAATCAACACAAATTTTCAAATTTTAACTTTCCAAACAATCTTCAACTTTTATCAACACCAACTTATGATATGAATCAATGAAAAACAATTTGACACCACTTTATTGAAAATAAATAAATGACTTTTACAAATGAAAGTAGGTACCAACCTACTTGATTATGAATGGAATGATTTTGTAGGCTACAACCTACAAGGAGCACCAACCCCTTAACAATTTTAGTAGGCACCAACCTACAAGGAGCACCAACCCCTAATGTAAGACACCGAACCTTGACTTGATGGATGAAGGTAAATGACTTCAATTAGATCTGCATTCTCCCAATCCTCCAATCTACCTTTGTGATGAAAAATCTCACTTAGCCCACACAAGAAGATGGGTTTCTGATTTGAATCACTTCAAAATTCACAACCACACCTTGGACTTGGTTTTGAAAATGAATATATACCTTGTTCAACGGATACAACACTTTGATGAAACAATCTTGTCTTTTCAAAACTCATTCGCACCTCTTAAAGATTTCAAACTTTTGATAAACACATAATTAAAGATTTGAATGACACGTCTTTTCAGAGTCATATGTTTTTTTTGTTGCTTGCATCTGCTCATAAGAACCACATCTTTTGGCTGTAGAAAATACATCTTTTGGTGAATGCACATCCTTTCAGATTAATTGAATCTTTGTGATTAAATCTGTTTTAAGAACAGCCGCATCTTTTATTCATCACAACCTTTTTGATTTGCATCTCTTCAGAAAACACATCCTTTCAAAGAACACAATTATTGATGTTCTTCTAAGCCATGTCTTTTTATGGAAACAAGACGTCTCTTCAAAATACGTCTTTTTGAAAGATTATTACTGTTGTTTTTTGTTTTTTTAAAACACGTCTTTTCAAAAGAATGTTATGAGTCCAAAACGTGTCCCTTGACAGAAGGATATTTTCACACCTTTTGGTCTCAACGAGTTGTATTTGTTTGAGACTTGTCTATTAACAAATCGATTGAAATCGAAGAAATATTATCTTTACAGCCACTTGACTAATAATCAAATATGTATATTTTTATTTTGTAGTTACGTGATAGTTCAATACTTGTTCCGATCGCGTCCTTTCTTGAAGGTTTGATTAGTTAACCTTTTTTCAGAATGCATTGATCAATATGGCTTTGAATCTCAACTGTGGCAATGCTGCTTGAATCTCATGATTTTTTGATTTGAATTTTAAGTCTTTGTTCTTCATATTTTGTTTAGGCATATCTGCATGATTTGTGGCATTGACATCAATGACAATACTTGTAACACTTGTAATAAGTGAAGAGAACACAAAAATATTGAGACGGGGGGAGGGGGGGCTGAATCAGTATTTTAAGCTTTAAAACTTAAAACCATATGAATCAGTAAACAAAACATTTAAGAGAAAACATCAAACAAGATGAACATTGCTATCACGTAGAAAATCCTTTCAGGTAAAAAATCATGGTAGAACTGTTGCTTTCATTAACATCAAATGGGTACCAACCCAAGAGACTACAATCTCCAGATTACAAGAGTGAGCACCAACTCATTGGAAGCACCAACTTCGAGCAGCTGAAGCACCGACTCCAATGTGAGCACCAACACACTGAAGATTATCACAACACTGCATACTTGACTTCGAATACAATCTGCACATCATCTGAGACACTTATACTTGCAAATGAAATCATTGATCAAAGTTTGAATTTTCTCTGTTCAGAAAACTTAATCTGCAACTAGACCTTAACTCCTTCCCATTTACCATTCTTCATAAATCATTGTAAATAGAACAAAATTTTTAAAAGTCACACACCAAAACTTCATGCGTTTGACACACATGCCTTGATACACATATTTAGTTTAGACTTGAAATTGCATAATGTCCAAACACTCTATAAGAAGAGGGGATGCTTTCATGTCCCTAAAATTACAACACTAAAAACCATAACTTTGAAATACAAATGAATAACAATTTGAATATCAAAAATATAAATATAAATATTAGCAATTGAATGTTAGCATAATATATATATAGATTGATATGTATATGTATCTATATGTATATGCATATATATATGTATGTATGTATATGTATATATATATGTATGTATGTATAGACAGCGATTTCATCATTTAAAGACAAAATTTACAAGGCAGGGATTTAGAAAGAGTTCACAACCTTTTATGAGGGGACACGATAAGGTATGAATAGGAGGAGAAAATATAAGTTGTGGGTGAAGACTAGAACAGGAAGTCTACGAGAGGGGCATTCAAGGAGGTTTAATAATATAATATAATTATATTATAAGGCAGATCTATGAACAACCAATGAGGACAGAATAGCAGAAGTAGAAACAGAAAAAGAAAAAGAAGAGATAGGAATAAATAGAAAGTCTGACATATAGGAAATAGGGATGGGAATGAGTAGAAATAAATATAGAAATAAATCAAGAATCTGAATGAGAATAGCAGAAGGAAATAAATGGAAGATCATTTGGGATTAGAGCAGAATATCAAGAGGCGCGAGAGACATATGAAGTCAGATAAAGGGAAGTAAGTTAAATATAATTTCATATATATATATATATATATATACAATTATGCAATAATGATGCTTGCAACAATTATTAATCCTTATTAGCAATTGTTCATCTAACTCAATCTATTTGTTTCTCTTTAAGCAATATCTTCTGTATATTAAAATAGATCGAATCCTAGGCAGAAAGATATTTACATTCAGGCAGCCTATAATTGCAGACTAGTAAGAAAGATCAAACAAGAAGCAGATCAGAATTAATTATTACATCTGCTGATGTGCATATAGCAATCGTATGTTTTAATAGATATTGTGGTATGCTCTATCATGATTATTGTATGTAATGATATATTTCTTATTGATATATTTTGTATTTGTTTTACTCATCAAACAATCATGAGGAGGAAAGGGGGAGATACCAGTAGGTTGAGCAGATACTAGAATTCTTCCTAGGTACGCCACTCCATGATGGATGATTGTGTGTGCCACTTGGAGCTAGGGGGGTGATATCGCCCTTGGGCTTACGGAGAGGATGTCTACGGGCCTCCTATGGTAGTCTTTTCCCCAACCTCTACATGGATTGGTGGTTGAGATGAATTCAAGGAAGTTTCAATCATAATAGGGATGGATAAGGCAGCAGGGGTAGGGAATGCAGATACAAGTTGTCTGTGATGTCTGCCACCCCATGTTGGATGACTGTGTGTGCCACTCGAGGGCCAAGAGGGATGGTATATCCGCTCTCGGGCTTGGTGTGGATAGCTTCAAGTGGACCTGTCATGCTCCTCATCCTAGTCCCATTATGATCCAACTTCCAATGTGTATTATGATATTGTGTGACTTATATTATTTGAAATAGTTAGATGAAATGTCCCACCCTAGGTGGACACTCACAAACTGGGTTGGCACCTTGAGAAATTTGTTGTTCTCACAAAGTGTTTTGTTTGTTTTGATTTTTAATGAATTATAAAACCAGGGATTGCAAGGATATATATATATATATATATATATTTTGATTTTTAATGAATTATAAAACTAGGGATTGCAAGGATATATATATATATATATATATAATTGCAAATATGGGAAATTACTTGAATTGGAACAACTTTAAATCTGATTTAACATAGCTTGCAAATACAATGAATATATTTAAGTCAGATCATCATTCCTTTTGCAAATGCAATATACACATACCCAGAGTCCATAGCACTAAAATACAATTATATATATATATATATATAATTGCAAATATGGGAAATTACTTGAATTGGAACAACTTTAAATCTGATTTAACATAGCTTGCAAATACAATGAATATACTTAAGTCAGATCATCATTCCTTTTGCAAACGCAATATACACATACCCAGAGTCCATAGCACTAAAATACAATTCTGAAACTGTATATCAGCTGGTTTGGAAATGTATCAGCAAATCTGGAAATGGTAATCAGCAACTGGAAAATCCAGAAATTGATTGCCTAACCACATACACAGATTTCTCCACCCAAAGAATGCAGCTAAATGATGATCTTAACCCAGCCGCTCAAGATGAAGAAGCTTTCTCACTCATATTCTAGGCGTTTTCACCCTCGAGAGCAACACGTCCAGCTGCAAAGACCTGTACGGACCAGCTCTTCAAACCCTATCAATTTATGATGACAATCACTTTAAATCTGCACACTTGATTCCCACGTGTTAAATGATGAAACTCTAATAGCTGGAAATGCAACAGTAAATGAATGACTTTGTTCTTGAATTGATTAATCTTCAAACCCCTTGAAAACTTCTGAGATTTTCTCCAATGAAGCACAATGTAACTTTTGAGATAAAGCCATCCAATTAGCAAACCTCAGATGATCTTTCACACCCTCAGAAAGCTCAAATCAAGGGAAGCTACACTCCCAAGTTCGCTTGCAGCTGAAAACCCTAGTTTCCATGTCCAAAATGCCAAAGCACAAGCTAAGTTGAATGAATGATCAAGAAGAATGGATTTCATTTGCTTTTTGATGCCTTACATGCTCTTCATGAAGAGGTACGACCTCCAAGGGATATTCCCATCATTAAATATATTCTATCTTATTTGCTTTTGTTGACTTTAAATTTCTAAAATAGGTGCCCAAGTCAAGTCACTTTATTATTTGACTTTATAATATTAAATAATCCCCTTTTAATAAAGTCAATAAAACATTTAATGATGTGCACTTTATAATAATTAATTATTATTAAAGCATCACTTTAATAATAATTAAAACTCCATAACTCCAATAATAAACCTCATAAATCAATTTCGTCTACCCCACTGAGCTCATTGCTCACTAGGGTGCCTTACTAAAAATAGTAAAGTTGGCCTCTATCATTCAACTGACTTACTATAAATAGTAAGTGTATACAAATGAAGCTAGAAACCCTTGAATAACATCCCCTCTGAATAAGCCAAGGATCTGGAGATGCCAAACACTGCAAACTGCCAACTGAGATACTAGATATCTGCACAATAGGGTCCTCTAATCATCATTATTAGTCTACAAAGGCCCGATGATAAGTTAAACCTCCAACTTTGATGCTCGCTCAAAAAGTGGACATTATAGTCCACCCTCCCCGAAATTGCTTGTCCTCAAGCAATCTCAATTGAACCGGAAACACTACTCCACCAGAAGCCCAAGGGAAGAATTGTAGAATGACCCACATCACCAAACAACTCTAGGAGCACCAGCATAAGCACAACAGTAAACCCTATCTGGAATCTTGATGCACAAGAAGGATCCCAAAGCAAACTGTAGAGTTCCCAACAATATAACCACTGTATCCATTGGGTAGAGATTAAACTACGCTCAACATCACCATAAGCAACTACCCCAATGTAGGACAATCTACTATACATAAAGACAGTGCGAAAATTCCTTGAATCCCATAACCAGAATGGAAGTTTGCCATGCATATTACCCACTGACTTCCATTGTACTATTTTGATATCAACTTCACCATGTTGGAAGTGGTGAAGCAACCCAATGGGGCCCATCCGAACTACAGTGCCAAACCTGTCACCACCTGGATCTCAACTTAGCCGAAACTCACATCCATTAGTCGTGGGGAATTAAGAATATCTAGAAGTGTCTATATCATAACATTCCCTTTCATCCTCTGTGAATCTCCTATGGATGTGATAACTATCCCTCGTAGGTGCTGGAAGATATGTAATAACTCCTCCTAAGTCGAGGAAATGAAATAACTCTCGTCCATCACCACGGAATGAACCAACCATGCCATCATGCCTATTGCCACTACAAACTCCCTGTAGCCATTTCTCCAATGGAATTTTTTGAGACCAAGAAGTTGCAAACTCTGTCAGATACATGTTAGCATGATGGAAAACTGACATCTGATCCTACAAGTAATCCCCTGCAAACAACTGGGTCGGGCAACTGTAGTCTCTAGTTCCCTCTCCTATAGAGGGTAACCCTTCATCCCACAATGGATGATACAAATCCCGAGCCAATCCACACTTGCTCATCATCAAGTCATCTGTGTGTGGACTAAAGGAGAAGTGATGAGCACTCTTCACTACGTAGTCAAGATAAAAAGCACTTGCCTGTGTCAATGGTTGACTGTCATAGTTATGAGGAACACACTCCTCATCACTCTCATCACTCAAATCAGAAGATGGCTCATGTCTCTGATCCCGAATGGCTGACTGGGTAGATGCTTTGCCAATCTTCTTTGCATACCCAATAACATACTCTCTATAATGAAACAAATGAAGATATTCTAAGTTTATCTCCTCTAAAGCGCTCTTGATAATCCACAAGTCACAAATGTGAGTACCAACCGAGACCCCATACCGTCTGTCCTCAAACTCTGCTGTCCAAAGGAGGTACTCAACATGCTTATAAGTGCAATCAAAACGTGATAAGGTTTGGTCAACCTTCTCTCTAGTGACCTTTAGCTGACCCCTCCATCTCTGTGGCTCAATAGGTTGTCGATCAAGATTAGCTGCATGGGATGAAATTTTTGATTTGCTTCCAGGGAAGGGAAACAAATCTACATGCAAACCAATATCCCCACTCGATGATACCCTGCGTACCTCTTGAGAAGAAGACAAAGCAACATACTGATCCGTCACACAACTCTCTAGAGAATCCACTACTTCACCAAAAGAGCTATCGATAACCTGCTCTGCATCACCTATAATGGGAATATCCTTAGGAACACCAGGTGTAACACATTGTTTCTTGCCGAACTCAACCAATGCACACATCCCATCTGTGTCACCTGCACCTGGAAGTGAAATAGATGTTGCCACATCCTCCACATACTCATTACCACAATCCGTGGATGTATGCTCATCACCAACTGCTACCATAGAAATCTGAACTGTATCTATAGATGGTGAAGATTGTGCCGAGCTCAACTCCACGGTAAGCTCATCAATTTGTGACTTAGACTCTTGAAGGGCCATTCGAGTGCTCTTCAATGAGTCCGTGGTAACCTCAAGCTCATAAGTGAGCTCATCAACTTCCTCTTTCCCTTTTCACGCATCATAACAGATCCCATCCCACTCGAGAAGATAATCTCTATCGGATAGTAACTGTAGGTAATTATTTTTCATTACCCCCAATGCTTCTCTAAGCACATGAAAATCTGCAAGGGAAAGTCCACTATTACAATGCTCATTTGTTTTAGAAATACTCCAACAATAATTTTCCAACAACTGCCGAGCAACATCAAATTGTTCTAAGGCTGTAGAAATCATGCCTTCGTTCACCTTCAACTTCCCTGCTAAGTGAGGAGACCCCTATGAAAAATCATTTCCACATGAATTTTCTGATTTGAAATCAGCATTATGATAAGAGGCTGAATCACTATCACTTACTGATTGGTAAGCATCATCATGTGTGCCATCAACTTTGCACACATCTTTAACACAGGTACTGCTGTTGTGTACCGCATAGGATGGCTCAATTGACATGTTAGAAGCTGCTGATTTGACATTGCCATCGCACACTTCTTCTTCCAAAGTAGATGCATGTTCATCCAAAAAGCTATCTTGGGACCATTCACCATTAAACAAATTTTCTGATTTATTTTCCATGATCTGATTTGCAAAATCAAACTTGTTGTGTCATGAATCCTCAACACATAATGCATCTTTAATGCCCAAAGCTTGAGTATCAATATTAGACAACCCCACACAACCATCTTCCTCATGTATAATGGCTGTTATCTCATTCTGATGGAAAGAAATCTAATTGATGTCACAAAAATCAGAACTGTTATCAGGGCTGATAACAACTTCTTGAGCGCTGAAAGAATCATCAAGGAGTTTTGTCAACTTACTATCAAGATGTGTGACCTTCTCATCTTCAACCACTTCAAATCTTACCCTCTTTTCTTGCACCTGCTCCTCAACAAACAAGTAGGGCCTTAGTTTACCCTCACATTGTTCAAAGACACTATGCATCAAATCACTTGCAGCTGGAGATAACACCTGTTCCTGCCTACGAACAGCTAGAAGGACAAAATAGGCTGAGAGATGTCATCACTGTCATTAATAATGGAAGACATAATAGCCCTCATGTAGTCTTGGATAGATTTGTCATTCTTCTCACTGATGGAATCAAAGAAGAGATGGAACATCCGCAAAACAAGATCGTTACAATCAATAATCGATCATGACAATGCAAGATCTCACCTGTGCCATCAACTCAAGGATTTTGATCTTCCTTCCAAAAGTAGAACTACTGATATCACCTATCCCAACAAAACTATCAACAATCAACTGCAATACTTCCCTCATTGTGCCAACTTCATAGGGAACCTGAGGAGTTGTGATCATTATAATCTGACTAACGCAAAGGGCAACAATGAGCCTAATTTCATTGTCTCTGTTGCACCCAAAATGAAATTTTTGGCATTCTGCTTAATTTGAGCTAAACACTATAAAAATGCCATCGAAAGTATGTTTTAGGTCAAACCAAATATGAAGTCTTTGTGGGTTTCTGTCAACGAACCTATGGTTAAAATTTTGAAAAAATGAAAATTAGGGTTTTATGCCCCCATTTTTAAGGAAACCCTTAAAAATAGGACCTTCTCGGAAATGATGGAAAATAATTATGATAGGGTTAATTACCTTCACGATCACACTGATCAAGTCAGAATCATCAAAAGATATGTTTTACTCTGGTGGGTCTATTTCTATTTTTCAAGAACAAACTTAGGAGCTCCGCAACCATTAATGGCAGATTGGCCAGTACCAGGTGTTGAAAGCTAAAACTCAAAAGCTCCAGCGAAGAAGCCATGGTGGAAAAGGTAAAAAAGATGTTGTTATAGCGAGGGAGTTTCTCAAAACGAAAAAGGCCAATATTTGGCTAACTCTGAAAGGTGCACGTTTTGCTACCAAGGCAAAACACAGTCTCAAGGTGAAAAAGGCGCCCCTCTTGAAGAAAGGCGCCCTTGGATCTCAGAGGGCAAATGTAATCATTTGGCATCTTCAACTTAGTCATCCTCTTCACTCTCATGCTGGCTCGACAACGAAACAATCAGCAAAATCATCTGATTCAAGGATCATTGACCAACCGTCAGCAAAGTATGGAGGATCCACCAGCAACGAAGATGCCAAATTAGAGAGCTTCATAGTAAAAGTGCCCCTGCTAGCCAGGGGCGCCCCTCAGTTACAAGCACCAGATGAATCCATCTGCTATAGCTCCATACATGATATCTTTCCAGCTTCCTCCCAGCTACGTGATCAATTTGACAGCAGGTCCACAAGACACGCCAAACGATCACGAGTTGAGATCAAGTAGAAAAAGACAAAATTGAAGAAGTGGAAAGATAAGCTAGAAAATGGCTAAGGCATGGCTAAAAGCGCCCCTCTTGAAGAAAAGCGCCCTTTCTTGAAGGCATCCAGATTCATCCAAAATCTTCATTGCCTCCTAGGATGACTTTCTCAGCTATGACCAGTCGCGTCAGTAAGACTATCAGCAAGAACTTGTGACAAATCAAACATTTGATGAAGAAGGTGAAAGACTGGCAGTCCACAGCCAAGATAAAACCAAGCAAAAGCTAAAAGCGCCCTTGCTAGCCAGGGGCGCCCTTTAGTTTGAAGGACCTAAACCTACAAGCTTCAACTGAAAAGTCAGTCATCCTGAGCAAGACTGAGCTGGCTACCCAATGCATCGTCAAGCAGAGTCATCTGATTCATCTAAGCATCGAGCATGTCAGATCAAAGCAAAGAGGGTCTAAAAAAATCAAAATGAAGAACACCCAATGAAAATTGACTAAGGCATTGTCAAAAGTGCCCCTCTCAAGTAAAGGCGCCCTTCTTTTTGGAGGCCTAAACTCAGTTTTCTGAGTTAATCTCTCCTAGGCACATCTCATCAAACTGATCCCACCTCAACAACAGAATTGCCAGCCACTGCTAGAGATCAATTGAGTAACCTGAATCAGATCAAACGGGAGCACTTCAGCTTGCAAAATGGACAAAAAAGACCAATTTCAAGGATGGACGCCTAAAGGAAGTCAAAGCAAAAGTGTTGACTTGAGTTAGCAAATTTGGGGCCAAAAAGAGGCCAAACACTCCACAATCAGTGGAAATCACCTTTTGGAACTCCAGATCAGACCTAAATGATGAGTTATCTTCCATACTTCGTGGATCTCAACCCTAATCATCATATATTCTTGCTAGGCATCCCATTCTTCATTATTCTTTTGCAGGTTGAAGGATAAAACAACAAATAGCTCCCAAGAACACGTTTTCAAGATTTGGTAGAGGTTTTGGACAGATCTCCAATATTTTTGAAGATGAGTGGCAATAAAAGTATTCTTCCCCGAAGATTGTTTCCAGAGACAGATTATTGCTAAGTGGCAGTTTATAACTTCCAATCCATCTTCTGTCTACTTCCTCTATTTTCTGTCTATATTTCTTTGCATGTCACAGGAAACGATAGATAATAACAGATTTGGCCATCTGGGTATGATCAGCACAACTTTTTCAACAAAACACACATGTTGGATTTTTCTAGAAAAAGTAGCCCTGCTGCCCCCTATTTTTTAGGGTTTCCGGAAAAAGTCATAATTTTGAAAAACAGACAAACTGGGTTTGTTCAGCTCTGAAGCATGAACAAAACCCATGTGTTGGATTTTTCCGAGAAAAAAACACTTTCTGGTGCCCCGCTGCCTCTGCCATCGAAGGGCTCTTGCATGTCAAAGAAAAACTCGTTTTTCCAAATTTCTGATGATCTGGGTTTGTTTAGAAAATCATTCTCAACAAAACCCATGTCTCGGAATTTTTCGTAAAAATTATCCCCGGCGAGGCTATTTTTAGCAGCTCCAGAAAAAGTTGTCCGAGCAGCATCAAGTGCATAGTCAATCTTCAAGGTTTTCAGAATGCAGTACTCCCAGGTACAATACAAGACCAAGACGGTCTTGTACCATGATTATCTGAAAACGACTGACACAGACTTATGGCAGAAAAATCCAGAGGTCAGTTCTGAAGACTTGGAGGGCATGAACCAAATTACATTGCAGAACATTGAAGAATCCGGTTTATTCCAAGCTGCATCCATTCCGATCACCTTATAGACCATTGAGCTTGTAACTGTCTTGCACAAAGCATTACAACCCTACTACAAGAGAAATCATGTCAGTGGATGGGAGGGTGATTTGCAGCTTAAAGCCGGTGGACATAGAGACTTGTTTTGCAATTCCACTATGTCCTACCAAGAAGGTCATATTTGTGACAGAATGCGAAAAGGCATTCGAGGCTTTGAAGGATAGGTGTTCACTTATAATGGTTGAACATTGGTTAAAAACGAAGAGAACCAGCTTGCCCAAATTGGTTGGGTGAGGAGAATTCAAAGATGAGTATGGAGTGTTGATCACTCTACTCAGCAGAGTCCTTGGACAAGAAGAGGGAAAATCCTTCCAGCCATGGATGTTCTACATTATTGGCAAAATAATTAGCAGGAAAGAACATTACGACTGGGCCTCTCTAATCAGTGACACGCTCCACCAACAATTTACTAGGTTTCTAGAAGAGCGCCGTTTCCACATGTGTTCCTACCTGGTATACCTGATAGCCTTCCAAGGCGATTTCAGAACACTAAACACTGTGGGAACCCTGGGTGTGCAAAAGGTCCAAGAATACTTTCCTCGCTTTGAGTTCACTCTAGCGGAAATGCACTTCAAGAAGATAAATGACCTTTTCACTATGCACACCGTGCATGAGCTAGACCATGAGATGCACGTTCGTATTTCACCAGCAGCCAAGGCAACAATGGTGGACTGGGCGGATTGGTTCATCCAATTCCCCACTTCCACTTACATATGCGTGTATGGCTACAATGGCCACCCCGCCATGATGCCACGCTACCCCTTAGATAGGGTAGTGTTCATGGAATTCCTAAGGCAGTTAGCCGACATTCACTCTTACCTACGCCTAAAGAAGAAGTCTGCTGCAAACTTCCCTTTCCAGATGGGACTCTACAGATGTAGGACTGCAGCCGATGCTAGGTTGATAACCCAGGAAATAGTGAGATTTAATCTCAAGTACCTCATTGATAAGAGGTCATCATATGATCCCAGAGGATCTTCACAGCACATCTCGAACAAAGATCATCACATGAACTTTTCATGGAGGATTTTTGGGTCAACTGCGAGGATCAGTTTGAAGTGAGAAGAAGGAACTACAGCAGATTCAAGCTCTCGCAGATTGCATAATTCATGTTCAGAGGACATCGAGGGCTTATCTGATGATGAAGAAGAGGTCATTCTTTCTTCCTTCTTCACGGGTCAAGTAGATGCACAACCACTTAGCAAAGTAGACTGGTACGCGAAAGAGAGTACGTCTATCGAGGAAAGAACGGGTAGAGTAGTTCGACACAGTCAACTCTACCTTGACAGTAAAAGGACAAGGAAGGTAGTACTTCCCCGATCAGAGCCGCCAATGGTTCAGTCTACACTACCTTCCTCATCTAGGAGGAAACCCAAACAGAAGAAGATGAGCATTCTTCTAGAAGGAATGCGAATGTCAGGGAGCACATGGAGAAGAAGAGGAATTGCTAGCACAAGCCAGCAAGAGGTACAGGTGGAGATAGCCACCAGTTTACCTAAAACAGTTGAGAACACTGCAGCTACACCAGAGCCAGTGATTGAAATAATCGCTGTAGAGATGGAATCCATTGTAGAAGAAGTTGCAGCAGAAGCGGTGCCTGTGATAGAAACAGAGCCACCGGCTTCACCACCATCACAGAGGTCGCAAAGTCCAATTGATTTGGACTCGCCACCACGAGGCATTGCCACGACACAGTCTCGTTCTTCCAGCATTCAGGGGGCCTATGTTCCTCCTCCTAGCGATGCTAGCCGAGATTCTATCTGGTTGGAAAGCTCGCTTGGAAGGAAAAGGGAGAGACCTTCTTATCAGCTTGACTTCTCTGAATTCTACCATGTCCCACAAGACATGTCGGCAAGGAAGTTGAAGAAGCAAACACATGTAGAGAGGAATGCAGAGAACGAGGTTGTCATAGAGACTGCCGCCCTGCCTGAAGATAAAGACATACATAATGTGAGGGTTGAGGATTTCACGCTTTCAAAGGTGAACCTTGGAAAGAGCACTCGAGAGGTGGAGGCAGACCTTCTCGGAATCGCCTCAGCGAGCGTCAAGGAAAGAATGACCAAGGATGGACAAGACAAAGCAGCCTTGAAGGCTGAAAACCATCAGCTAAGATTGTACATTTCTAGTTTGATACATGACACTCCCAACTCCTCGGCCTTGCCTCAAAGACTATTGGATCTCCCAGCGGAAAGAAACCATCATCAGTTGATCACATACGGCAAACACTTGAGACGCCAAGTGGATGAGTTTGTCGTCCAAGGAAGGTGTGTATTAGCAGAAGCATTTCAGCATAGAGACAGAGCACATGGACTTCGATCAGAAATCCAACAGTCAAACTTGAAGGCAGCTCAAGAGAGGCCAGGAGAAGAAGCGACAGTTGCTGATCTGTAACAAGTATATGAATCAGTTACAACCACTGAAAACAAACACCATCTCTTTGAGTGGAAAGAACAGGTGGCATAGAAGGTGAGAGCCTACGATGGCAATTTAGTGGAGCTGATTGACTATAGACGCTTTGTCGCCAATATTATCAACTTCGCAAGAACGTTTGTAATATCCTTCCCTGAGTTAGAATATCAGTGAGGAGGGGAATATGTTGAGGTTGAAACGGTACAAACACGGTTCCAAGATGTCATCCGATCTTCATTCCTTGAAGATCCCAATGGTTGCAAATTAGCCAAAATTGCAGCCATGTCTGTTCAGTTAGATGAAGCAGTTGCCCAATGCATAAACTATTAGCAGTAACTTGCGACGGGTGAAGAAATGCTTAGATGCCACATAGTCACCTTGAAAAGCATTGATTGCCCGGGGGCCGAAGAGGTCAATGACTGGATAGAGACTTTGTTGACCAGTGGTGAAGAGGTGTAAAGCACCAAAGAAGGATGTCCTACCCTCCAAATAGCATTAAATATGATTGAAGTCAACTTGATGCCCCTTTCCAAGTTGACTCCAGATCTCCACAGATCATGCATGTTAGATCCCACTGATCTAGGATGTCTAATTGACTCCCACGATTTGTGGATCTCAGATCTCCTTTAAAGGTGGATGTCTATTTGGAGACACATTTGTAACATAAGTTCACTTTTAGTTAGGTGTCAGTCAACTGAGCTAGACTTCCAGTTTGACTTTTTTTTAGTTGCAGTTAACTGAAGTAGATTTCCAATTAACTGCTTGCTCACCTACTTTTAGACATAGAAATAAATCTTGCTAATTTGCAAGAACTATTTGTTAACTCAAGGAGATTTTAGGGTTGCCTACTCCTTTGAGTTTCTATAAATAAGAGCCTTGGGCTCATTGTTTGTTTAACCTTTATTTGCTAAGCAAAATTGCTTCGCCGTTGTTGCCAGAGTTAGCTTGTTTATATCTGTTCACTCTTCGATGAGAGTTCATTGGTTGATCGTAATTGTGCATGATTTCGTGCCTTTGCTGTCCCGATCTTTGTAATTCTTTGGAGAAAGCTTGAAGAAATTAATCAGATGGCGCATGCTTGCTTGATCTAAATACTTGAGTCTATTCAAAGTCTTGTTCTAAATAGTGAATTGTTTCAATCTCCTCCTTGGATATTTTGTCATCAATCATTATCGTTGGATGTTGTTTAATGATTTGTCTTGCAACCTACACTTTGGATAGGTGTCGTCACCTCCTCGGGAATCCTGTTAGATAGGCCATCGTTCCTTGTTGTTTCCAGTGAGCTGTTTCCAAGCCTACACCTCGGACAGGGGTTCCTCCTCCTTGGCAAGTCTTAGATCCAATTTACCGTAAGAGAGTGTTTACTTGTATCGAGCCCTATCTTGGTATATATCCGAGAGTTCAGAGCCTCGGCCATATTCCATTGAGACGGAGGATTCAAGTGATCCAACCAATCCATTTAGCTCCTATGCCCTCATGCTCTGTTTATTTTGAGGAGGTAGGATAGTCTAAAAGCTAGTTAGTTGTAGTTAAGATTTGCGGAAACCAGAGAAAAAGCTTAGCTATGGCGCATTGTGTTTATGCACCCTTGTGTCCTGCCGCTAAGTAAAAAAGATAGGAACCTTAGTACACCCCTTTTTTACAGTAGAAAATCAGCAAAGAGAGATCTTCCTCTCTGTAATCCGAAGAGCATGTAATAACACACTTGCAATAGCTGTCTGTTTCCAATAAGCACTCCAGAGGTGCTAATTGAAACGCCAACAATCTCTATGTCTCAAATACTTAAGCTCACCCAACGAAGTCACTGTTAGAGTCATAGAAATCTGTAACAATGAAAAAAGGTGATTGCTCAACAAGACTTGAGCATTCTTCTAGTCTCCTCAACGTGACCAAAGTATGATACCTAGATTGAGGTTGACTGCCAAGTTTGGTACCCTGTTCATAGATAATTCTGGCCAACCACTTCCTATCACCTGATACCATTTCTCTGTCACTACTTGAACCCATAACTTAAATCAGAGACTGGAAACTATGAAACTTGATCAATGAGTGTTGGTCACTCAAATGTTGACAAATGTGAGCTCATTGAATATTGATTAAACCCAACACAGGATGGTAGGAAATCGCTCTGATACCACTGAAATGTCCTAGCCCAAGTGGACACTTGCAAACTGGGTTTCCACCTTGATAAATTTTGTTGTTCTCACAAAGTGTTTTGTTTGTTTTGATTTTTAATGAGTTATAAAACCAAGGATTGCAAGGATATATATATATATATATATAATTGCAAAAATGGGAAATTACTTGAATTGAAACAAGAAGTTTAAATCTGATTTAACATAGCTTGCAAATACAGTGAATATATTTAAATCAGATCATCATTCCTTTTGCAAATGCAATATACAGATACCCGGAGTCCATAGCATTAAAATGCAATTTTGAAATTGTATATTAGCTGGTCTGGAAATGTATCAACAAATCTGGAAATCGTAATCCGCAATTGGAAAATCCAAAAATTGAATGCCTAACCACATACACAGATTTCTCCACCCAATTAATGCAGCTAAATGATGAGCTTAATCCAGCCGCTCAAGATGAAGAAGCCTTCTCACTCATATCCTGGGCGTTTTCACCCCCAAGAGCAAGATGTCCAATTGCAAAGACCTGTACGGACCAGCTCTTCAAGCCCTATCAATTTATGATGAGAATCACTTTAAATCTGCACACTTGATTCCCACGTGTTAAATGATGAAACTCTAATAGCTGGAAATGCAATAGTAAATGAATGACTTTGTTTTTCAATTGATTAATCTTCAAACCCCTTGAAAACTTCTGAGATTTTCTCCAATGAAGCACAATGTGACTTCTGAGATAAAGCCACCTACTAGCAAATCTCAGTTGATCTTTCACACCCTCAGAAAGCTCGAATCAAGAGAAGCTACGTTCCCAAGTTTGCTTGCAGCTGAAAACCCTAGTTTCCATGTCCAAAATGCCAAAGCACAAGCCAAGTTGAATGAATGATCAAGAAGAATGGATTTCATTTTCTTTAAAAATGCCTTATACACTACTCATGAAAAGGCACGACCTCCAAGGCATATTCCCATCGTTAAATATATTATATCTTATTTGCTTTTGTTGACTTTAAAAAATTTCTCAAATAGGCGCCCAAGTTGAGTCACTTTATTATTTGACTTTATAATATTAAATAATCCCCTTTTAATAAAGTCAATAAAATATTTAACGATGTGCACTTTATAATAATTAATTATTATTAAAGCATTACTTTAATAATAATTAAAACTCCAGAACTCCAATAATAAACCTCATAAATCAATTCCGTTTGCGCTAGGAGGTAGCCCACTAAGCTCACTGCTCACCAGGGTGCCTTTCTAGAAATAGTAAGGTTGGCCTCTATCATCCAATTGACTTACTATAAATAGTAAGTGTATACAAATGAAGCCAAAAACCCTTGAATAACATCCCCTTTGAATAAGCCAAGGATCTGGAGATGCCAAACATTGCAAACTGCCAATTGAGATACCAAATATCTCCACAATAGGGCCCTCTAATTACCATTATTAGCTACGAAGGCCCGATGATAGGATAAACCTCCAACTCTGATGACAAAAAGGGGACATTACATTGGATATTTACATGATTTAAATGGATAAAACATTGATTATATATATATTTGATTACATGAATTATATTTCAATATCATCTAACATGGTTGCAGGGCCTAAACCAGGATTCATCTTTCTTAAAGCATCTAATTGGTAAATCATAACCCTAACTACATCTATTTGTGATCTAAGGCACAAATTAGGGTTTTCTCAAAAGGGGACATTACAGACGCTAACATGAAGAAAATGCCATGAAGTAACTCTAGAAAACTCCCGCCTTTACATAGCTCATGCCAAAGATAAGTGGAAGCGACAACATTCTCAAAATGCTCACATCTTCATATAATCTGCCAAATCACCAAAGAATCACATCCACGGATTTTTCAAATAACCTTTCAATCATCTTGACTCCACACATAGAGGCATAAATTGACTCGAACAACTACAGCGCGAGCAAAGAATGAATTTTCATGATTCCATATCTCTCATACAAATCAATAGTCATTCAGACGCTATGAAAACGAGCATGACTCCATAAAGAATACTCATCCTCTCGAGTAGTGGCGATGCTGGTTTCATGAGAGTCCCAGAAAATTATAGCAAGGGTGCATTGACAATATCTCATACATGCGGACCTTTTGGATTTCATAAGTCCGAGCACTAAATGACTCTGGCCGCTGAACTTCACTAATTAACTCTCACACAAAACTGAGCATCATTAGAAAAATGGTCCGCAATATACTCAAGAGCCACGACCCCAATAGCAGAATGAAAAACAATGATTGCGTTAGAAACACACAAACTTTCACATTAATGATCACGTCTATGATTCTCACGCACAACACTGTTCGACACCCATAATGAATGCTATCATTCAGACTCACGATAGTGTATATAACCTGACCATACAAGTCCGAATACACACCTCACAGAGGCATGAATAATTTTCTGTATAAGAATAGACTTCTAGGAAGCATGCATTTAAACTCGTCATGAAGTCTCAAGCCACCCACATAAAAATAGAAATCTGAAGCTGTCGTTGAACCAATCATAGATTATTGGCCGCCCTCAACAAAGAATCTGCACCAAATATACAAGTTGTCGCTAGAAATAAAGAGTTAGCAAGACGTTACAAAACTCTTGACTCGACCCTTTGGCAAGTCAAGGCTAACATGACAACTGCCACGAAGGAGAAAGAGATATTTCAATGCTAACAAATTTGACATTTCAAAGACGACAAATTTCCACAACTTCAAACACTTTGACATCAATGACAAAATATTTCAACAATAAGTATATTCTTGAGTGCCCCCTTGTAAACACATGTTCTTTTTTCTTTTGTAACTATTGTTATTTCATTATAAGGTGCATAATGAATGTTTTGATTTTTGGTTTGCTTGTCCCTAAAGAACCAAATGTGAATGTTGTATAAACCATTCCACCTTGAATGAAGAGTTTTTATTTGGTAGATTCTTTCATTTGGTTGTGTACTTTGTGGTTTTCTTACTTCAAAGTTGTCTTTAAGTGAATGCCAATTATGGTACTCATTCCTTTTTCCTCTATAGTTGGTCCCAAAATTATTTAGGATCTCACCAATCCTGTTTGGATGTGAAAATGACTGTAAAACCTGGTGTTGTTAGTTTTTCATTTTCTTGTAATTCCTTTTTCACCAACAATCTTACTTTTATAGCTAGCCTTATATACGTACAATATCCTACTTAGAATTTTTGTACTAAGTATTACATATTTTTTTTTTTCGTTTTGTGTGATACAATGTGATATTAGGCTCCTTGAGGAACTAAATTGCTTCATGTGTTTGTTTTAAAATATCATATTTTGTTTGCTATTTCCTTATAACTTTAGCTAGGGGCACTTTGTCATGATTGATTTTCCTCAATCCGAAATTTAATGGATCATCGTAACAATTAAGCAAAGGGAGCACTATCAAGCCTGTAAACATGTAATTATGAGAGTGGATTTGATGGTATTATATTGATACAAAAAACATGTGTAAATTAAAGGGAGCACCCAAATAAGAGATAGGAAGCTTGCGTTGTGATATCCCCTAATTTTTTAATGGGAAGCTCTTCACAGTCTTCAGATGTATCTTTACGATCATAACATTTAGGGACTGTTGTTCACTAAGTACTTGTAATATAAATTATATGCAAAAGTTATAATTACAATTTACATTTAATTAACACTATTATTGATTACATAACTATACAACAAAACTTTATGCTCAGATCAAACCTATTCTAATATTCACTCTTTGCTAAACTTGGTGTCATCCTCCAGCAGTAGACCCTTGTTGGTGTAAGAACTAACACCTCTGGAGTGTAAGTTTGTACGGACAGCTATGCACACTACGTAATGAGTGCTCTTCAAATTAGGAGGGGAAGCTCCCTCGTTGTGCTGGAATGCATGAAATAGAAAACTAAACTAATGTCCTATCTTTTTGTTCTCAGCTGGTAGAGGCACAAGGTTAAGAAAACCTAGAACGTTGCAGCTAAGTATTTTCTGGTTTCGCAGATCATGTAACTACAACTAAGCTAACTTCTTTAATATCTATCCAATTTCCTCAAGAAACAGAGCATGAGGAAATGGAGCAGGAATGTATTGTACGATAAACTCCAGGTGCGGGCTCACAACATGAAGGCAAGGTAGGCGCAACTATTTGCTAATCCAGGAAGAAGTTTATTAAAACAAACAAAATGAACGGTAAACCTGGTACAGCTTCACAACATGAAGGCAAGGTAGGCGCAACTATCTGCTTGGCTGAATGAGTCTACTATAACACACATCATACGATAAGCTTTGAGTACAGTTTCGCAACATGAAGGCAAGGTAGGCGCAACTATTTGCTCTTCTGAATAGGCTTATAATAAACAAAACAAAAGGTAAGCAACTGGGACAGTAGATTGTATAGACGCAACACGCATGCAATAACGATCAAACCAACAACCCCATTTAACTAAGGTCGAATAAACACCATAACAATAATATGAAGGCAAGGTAGGCGCAACAATTTATTATAACAACAATTACTCTTTGAACAGATACAATAATAGCAATACTACAGGCAAGGTAGGCGCAGCATGTATGCTATCAAGCAAAAGTTAAAATACAAATGAGCTGAAAGCTCTTATTTATAGACTTCAAGGTGTAGGCAACCCTAAAATCACCTTGAGTCAACTAAAGTCTTGCAATGCATGCAAGATCTTATTCCTAAACCCTAATTGAATGAAACTATACAGTTAACTAGAAACTATCATCAGTTAATTGAAACATCTAATCTAAATGGACAAGGTGCAACATGCACGTCCTTATTGAAAGCAAGTCAACTGGAATGCTATCATCAGTCAACTGAAAAATCTAATCTAATCTCCAAGTATATGTAGATGTTTCCAAGAAAGACATGCATGCAATGTATAACAGCAAGTTAACTCGGAAAGAAGCCTCGAGTTAACTACTTCTGATGACTCATCATTGTAAGCAACTGCATGGTCTAACTGAACGTCTACTCCAAGTTTATCATCTCCTCCAGGAATTTATCAATAGTATCATCATCTGGCACTTTGACGCTGTCCACGATGATTAACTCCTTGTCCAACTCTTTGTCTCCATCTCGGATCTCCCTCTGACTATCTCTAACCTCTGTGGTCACCTTTTTGAAACTGATAGTTAGCATTGTAAACTCCTCCATCTTGGACGGCTCTGGCCCTCCACATAGGTTATCACAAACTAACTCTTCGAACTCAGCTTGAACTACCTCTAACTCGGCGTAGGTACCATCCTCATGCCGATAATGACATGGGATTTGAGTGATGTACTCGCTGATGAAACGAAGAGCTGCAACAACCTTTTCCTGAATCATGCTCATCTTAGCAGAAATCCTGTCATATGTCTCCACCTTGCAAAGATACAATTCTCTCCAAGTGAAGACCTTCTTCTGATCTCCATCTGCTTCAATGGCGTCATAGATTCCTGCAAGCTGTGATATCAAAATCAGGTCCTTTGGCTTACGCTCGGCTATGCAAATCTCGAGCTCCTGAATTCTCTGGCGAAGACTATGTGCGTCAACCCTCAACTGATATAGCCCTCAACTGATATAGCTCTGTGAGGAGGTGTCGACCAGCAACAATAAAGTCTTCAATCCAAGTATCCAGTAGCTTTCCTCGATTAACCAAGTGTTGAATCCTCTGCTGTTCTGCGCGGTCTCTCGAAGTTGTGGGAGTAAAGGTGCTTGCCCCTTGTTGCCATGAAGCAAACCCGAGATGTATCTGCAAAGTTGTCTGATCTCAGCCTTGAGAATTGCCTTATCCTGACCATCTTTCATGACGCGCTCCTCTAGATTACTCGTGATGACTCTGAATAGATTCATGTCGGTGTGTCGAGTATTCTTACCCAGATTAGTTTTGACGAAGGTAAAATCACCAACATCAACTTCATCCAAGTATTTGCCTTCTAGAGGAGTAGCAACCTCTATGACGATCTCTGCCTCAAGATTCTTCTCAATATTTATCTGCTTTCTGGCCCTTTTATTCAACCTGTTCTGATAGGGCTCACCAAACTCAGACAAATCAAGATTATATGAAGGCATACGCCTCTCCCTCTCCAATGACTTCTTGAGCCAAGATGAATAAGGAATACTGTCCTCTCGAGGTGGAGCCGTTCCTATAGTATCAGCTGCTAGCGGATCTACTGGTATGAGGGTCTCATGTATCGGAAACTCAGACTCTGAATCAATATCTATGGGAGACGAGTGTGGTGAAAAGGGTGAACCTGGAGATGACAAACCGGCCTCAGTCTGAATAACTGGTTCCGATGAAATAACTAGCTCTGGAAGTACTGTCTCTGTAACTGGAAATGCTTGCTCTTGAGGTACTGTCTCTACAAGTGGAAGTGTTGGCTCTGTCTCAACCTGTGTCCTTTTGGTGATGCTTTTTCCTTTTGAATTAATTCCCATCTTAACCCCTTCAGGCGGCCTCATAGTAACCTTGACTCGAGGTTTAGCTCTAGAAGTAGAAGGTAAAGAAGAAACTACCACTGCTGGCGGCTCTGTAATTGGGATCACCCTTCGCTTCCGCTTGCTCTCAAGGAAGTACATGGTGGTTTTGATAACAGACCTGGATAAGTCTTTCACTGAAGTGTTCAATGGGACATACCAATCAGGTTGGCGAAGTGGCTGGCGAGCAACTTGGTCTCTAATGAATGAATGAAGAAGTATTTCACCATCATCATCAGACAAACCTTCCACATCCTCTGACAAGAAATCAGCAATCTGTGGAATAGTAAGCCTACAATAATGACGACGACGCACCTCAAATTCATCCTCACAATTGACCCAAAAGTCCTCAAGTGCTGCCGAATGTGAAACAGTTCGCTCCAACCTTGCTGAATAATGACCCAACGGATCATAGGCACGCTTCTGAGGAAAACACCGAAGCTGAATTTTCGCTAACTCGTGTGCCATTAACTTGCAATTAGCAACTGTTTTGCATTTGTAAATACCTAACTCAAACGGAAAGGTGAAAGCTGGCTTATGTCGATTGCGAAGAAAAGTGTGAACCTCATGTGCCTGTCTCATGAACTCCATGAAAAAAACCTTATCCGATGGGTACCTTGGTAGCATCAGAGGCTCTCCTGTATATCCATATACACAAATATATCTGAAAGTAGGAAATTGGATAAACCAATCTGCCCAACTCTCCATTGCTGATTGTGCCTCTGTAGAAATCCTCATATGCATCTCGTTATCTAAATTTTTGACTGTCCTCATAAGAAAGTGATCATTCACTGTTGTAAAGTCCTGTTTAGCTTTCGAAAACTCCAACTGAGGGTAGTATTCGTGCACTCGCTGAACACCCAGAACTCCATCGGTCTTTAATAATTTAAAGCTGCCTTGAAATGCAACTAAGTAAACCAGAAAAGTTACCATATGGAATTCGTGAATCTTTAGGAACTCTGTAATCTACTGGTGAAGACACTCGCTGATAAACATGGCCCAGTCAAATGTTTCTTTTTTATCAATAACTCGTGAGATGAGGTAGAACATCCATGTTCGGAAAACGCTTGCGTGTTCAGAACCTGCTAACCGATTAAGGAAAGTTATCAAAATAACAATCTCGTCCTTGAAATCCCCACGTGCAATCTTCCTTGGCATGTTGGTTTTCTAAACCTTCAACCATCGTTGAGCTACTTTCTTCTGTGATCTATACTTGTTCTCTTCCCATATTCTGTCACAATCTGAAATGGTTACAACGAAATGATTTGAACGTGGGGGAATAGAAAAACATTTTTCTACATCCCTCGGCTTAAGGCTACAAATAATCCTTCCATCTGTCGATCTGATTTGTCTGGTAGACGAGTCATAATGCTTAACACAAGCAAGTACGAACTCAAGATCAAAGACTGAGATAGGAATGGACGCCGCTGCAAGTATCCCTGAACGTTCAAGATTTTTGATTGTAGTACTGTTGATACCCTCCAATGAGTTTAGATTGACGATGGGAAAAGCATGACTTAAGTCGGTATCGGTAGTTTTTAGAAAGTTATGAAGAAAGACCTGTTTGGCCTTATAGTCTATGGGATTATACTGCATTCTGAAAAACTAGACTTTTGACTGTAAAGTCGGGTATGTTTGGACCACTTTGGAAAAACTGGAAAAGTTCGGGGATAGGCTAAAAATAGCAAGGGGAAGTGAATTTTTTCGAACAAATTCTAAGATATGGGTTTTGTGTAGAATCAAATTCTAATGCAATCCAGAATGTTAGAATTGTGAAAAAATGGGATTTAGGCTTGCATGCAAAAGGTTTTCGGTTGAGATTTTAACTGGCAGTTAGGGGCACTGGGGGCAATTTTTCCCGCGAAAATCTGGAACATGGGTTTTGTGTAGAAATGAATCCTAAAACCACCCAGATCAACAGATTTGCGATAAAACGTGATTTAGGCCTACATGCAAAGAGAATTCTGGAAAAAAGCACAGTGCTTCTAGAAAAGAGGCAGTGGGGCAATTTTCGCAAAATAATCTAAGACATGGGTATTGTTGTTGATGCTGAAATACTCGAACCCAGATGATGCTTTTCTGAAAAATCTGCCGTTTTCTTTGACATGCGAAGAAAACCTAAGACGAGAATAGAAGAAAGTAAGACAGAAGAATAGAAGTTTTATTTTTTTTTGTTTTCTCTCTTCTTCTGTAAAAATTCACCTATGCTTGAAGTAGAACTGATAACACCTGCATGCAAAATAGAAACCAAGTCTGAAATAATCTTCCTTTGAACAATTTGAATCTGTAGCTACGAAGAATACTGAAATCTGACACCTGTAGGACCTGTAGATCAATTTTATGCTCAAGAAAGATGTTTCTTGTCAACTCTAATGAAGAATAATGGACGCCATTAGCAAAATATATAGAAAAATATCTTCTAAGGCGTGTGGAATGCATGCTAAGCTTTGGAAATGGCGCTTGAAGTACAACTGGTGCTTCAAAACTCACGCATGGCCTATATTTGGCTTCAAACTCAGTTAACTGGATGTAGAACCAACCCAAGTTAGGGCGCCATCTTGAAGATTCAGTTAACTGATGCATGCAAACTAGGTTTAGCCAGTTATGACTAAAAAAAAGGTAAAATAGAAGTCGACCTGAAAAAGTGTTTAACTGAAGATCAAAATTTGGCAAACTGAAAACTCTCTTCATGCACACTTCTACTTTTGAATTTCAAAAAGTCAACCTTTGACTTTAGGCGTCCTTCCTTACTTAGACATTTTTTGAAAATTTAGAATCTAAAACCTCAAACGAAGCTCATGTTCGATCACTGATTCTGGTTGACTGTCACGTCGGATCAACTGGCTGACAATCTCGATGAAGAGCAAGACCAAAACTGACAAGAAGATTCCTTGAGGCGGCAATTCAAAATTCAATCATCTGAGGCTTCAAAAAGATGGGCGCCCCTGGCCTCTAGGGGCGCTTTTGACCTCAGTGTTTGAATATTTTCAGGCATTTTCATCATTTTCACTGATAACTTGACCATATTTCACTCGACGTTTCCCGGTATTTGACAAAACTTCAGAACATGCTGACTGGCTCACTGCGGAGCAGACTGAATTCTGAGCAAAGGCTCCTGATGAACACTTTATATAAAAACATCATTTAACCTTCCTAAATGATGGGCGCCCCTGGCCTCCAGGGGCGCTTTTCTCAACCAATGTCATCCATTACTGCAACTGGCAAAAATTACTCAACTTCCGGCTGCGGATTGCCAAGACATCGTCTGAACCTACTGAGACAGGAAACGGAAAGCTGAAGCTGACACGAACGAGATGAGTATCTGAAATCATCAAATAGATTTCATTAAAGGTCTCAAAACCTTGGGCGCCCTTGGCCTCCAGGGGCGCTTTTGTCCTTTCTGAACAATTTTTGATCAAGTCTAAAACCTCTAGTTTGACCACTGATGGCAGCAACTCGGCAACTCAGATTCACCTGCTGACAGATGCATCGCGGAGCTGGACCAAAAATAGAAACAAACTTCCTGGGTGTCACTTGATCAAAAGACTTCATCTGAATCTTCAAAAAGATGGGCGCCCCTGGTCTCCAGGGGCACTTTTGACCTCAAAGTTATCTACTTCGCATTTCCTTCTTTCTTTACTGAATTTCCGTTTTCAGGCGTTTTACTCCTCTGTCGGACTAGATGGTTAGCTCATTGTGAAGCTATCAGGAAATTGGAGAAGTCATCTTGGTAGAAAATTTCACAAAAAGTTGAATACAGCTTCCATAATGATGGGCACCCCTAGCTGAGAGTGGCGCTTTTGACCTCCAGACTTAGCCAATTTCACATTACTTTTACTTCGTTGAAAATCTCCTCCGTCAAAAAGCATAATTTTCAACATTTTTTATCGGAGAGCGTTCTTCTTTGAGTTTCAGGCTTAGATATTAACACCTGGTATTGGCGAACTGCCATTAATGACCTCAGAGGTCCTAACTTTTCTCGTGAAAAAGTTATAACTACCCACCAGCCTTAAACTGACTTTTAACTGAAACTGACTTCAGCACTGTGATCGTGATGTGAAATAAGCCAATCAAAATTAATTTTAGCCAATTCTGACAAGTTCTTATTTTTTAGGGTTTCAGGCTAAAAATAGATTTGAGAAACCCTAATTTTCAAAATTTTCAAATTTTGCCAGTATCTCCGTGGCATGACATTGACTCAAAGCCCATACTTTATTTGCCCAAAAACTAAGTTTTGACCTCACTTTTACAAGGTTTAGACCATTTTAAGCAAAATGCCTTAATGAAGCAAAATTTTTGGTTTGGGTACAACAACCCTCCACTCTCTTGCATCAAACCTTTTCTAATAGTCACTCTCTTTGCTAAACTTGGCGTCATCTTCCAGCAGTTGACCCTCCACTCTCTTGCTTGTACTCTTTTAAAAACCATGCAGCTCTGGCTTTTTGTTTTCTTGCTGTTCCAGTTTCCTTTTTGAAATACCTTTGGAGACTGAGTTAACCATACTGACTTATAAAATTTCCAGAGGAAGTATTTATCTTTTGTGATATCTATTAGCCTAAGTGAGTCTTGTATGTGCAGTTGTACTTGTGAACAAAGCATTGTATGTGATCGTGTGAATCACCAGGTGTAATTGATGTTCACCTAAACAAGCTTAAGCTTGTATGGAGTTATACATCACCAGACTTGTCATGAAAAAAGTAGATGTACTTACATTTTCTAAGGACTATTTATATTTAATCTATCTTAATTCTTGTTTATAAACTCCAGCACAGGATATCTAAATGACATCCCCAAACACTACACACAAGCCATATTTCCTAGTGACTATGATTTTGACAAATCTAAATATATATTCAGGCTTATTGTCATTTGATTGGCTTGAAAGATATTAAATGAAATTATGAATCACTCAGAAAACAACAAATGGAGAATTATATGGAGAACTGGAGAGTAAATGAATAGGAATGAGAACCGTCAACAATAGGAATTGCTATTAGACATAGCAGGAAGCCCATTTGTGTGGGTTCAGAGTAGAACTTAATCATCTTAAAATTGGAAGAAATTATATGACCATGATGATTAAAAGTTAGCTTTATTTTCTGATTAAAACAATTGGCAACATTCAAATAAAGGAAAATACACAATTTGGAAATTCAAAGGTGCAATTGCACCAAAAATGCTAAGGCTTATTAATGATGCTTGAAAGAAGCCCTAATTAGGCGCTTTAAAGAAAATTGAAACCTATTTTCATATCATTAAGTGAATCACAAATCTCTAAGATGATTAAAGAGATTAAGGCGATTGAGAAAGTTGTTATTTGAAGATGCTTTAGTTTTTTCTCACTATCTGTTGTATCTATGCAAAAGTTCCTATATATGTCCGTTAGTTTCCTTTTTCCACCATAGGTTTTTGTTTTATATTTCTAAATTGTAAAGGGCATTGAAGTTGAATTGTCAAAAGTGGGTGGGAAGGGGATAATCAATTGATTTGTGGGTAGTTTATTGTTTAGGTTGAACTAACATTGCAAAGAGGAGCAATTGAAGTGTTAAACTTGCGATTGAGAATTTTCTTGTGAAATGTTTGAGAACCCTAAAACCCTCTAAATAAATCCTCTTCTTCTACATCTTCCTCAAAATGTATTTCCTTAACATAGGCTCCTTCCATTCATGAGTTTATTGTTATATACATTATTCTTTTGTCTCCTCGGAGGATGATCTCTTCTTGTTGGGAATGAAAAACACCCATTAGTTGTATTAACCATTTTATGTTCAACAATATTGTAATGTCCTCGTTTTAGCTGACATTGTTTGCTGAGGAGTGAGCCTATCTTTTTGACCCTCGTAGGCTGACAGTTATGGACAAAGGGTCCTTTGTGGTAGTTACTCGGTGGTTGGAGACAATACTTCACTTTCTGATTCAGGTTTGGACCTTTGCAGATGCTTATAGAGTGTTATTTAGGCACTTATTATTTATAGTAAGTTAGGTCATCAGGGTTACTATTTCTGGCAAGGCACCTGGCTTAGTTGGCTATCTCAGTTTCGACCCAGTTTGGCAGTTTGTTGAGCAAACGAAGAATAATGGAGCATTGAATAATAATTAAATGATTATTATTATGACTTTATATTATAAAGTCATTTTAAGTGAAATATTAGAGTTATTAATTAATTAAATGGCTTATTATAAAGTATTAAATGACTTTATAATAAAAAGGGCGAAATGTTCATTTAAGTGAGTATTTATTACTCATTAAAGAGGATGCCATTTATTAATTAAATAGCCTAAGTGAAAGAGGCGAATTTAATATCATTTAATTGCTTTTTGAGAAGGGTTGACCCTATTGGGAGAATATATATATTTCACCAAAGACAAATCGAAGGATTATGTTGATGATTATTCTAATTTGTCTTTATTCTCTCTGAGAGCATTGGGGTTTGTGAAACAAGGGTTTCTGCAAACATTGGATTTTGGAGAACGTTCCCTCTTCAGAATCAAGCGTACTGAGGTTGTGAAAGATCAGCTGAAGTTTGCTAATCAGAGTGGCTTCATTCAGGAGTCATACTTGAACATATTGGTGAAGAAAAATACAAGCATTCCAAGGGTTTCATGATTATATATTTGCAGACCAGAAATTTAAGAGTTAATCATTTGCACAGCGAAGTTGGTGTTGGCTACTCCAGTACCCGTGAATAGTAAATCGCTACAGTTCACGCTATAGTACGCGCTACAGTAACACTACAGTATTAAGGTTTCTTTTAATTGAAGAACTTTCTGGTTTTCTTCAAGGGATTGTTCCAGATGTGTGTGAGAGCCTTAAAATCATCTATGGCTGCAATTATCAGTGCCAAGGCATCCTTCTAGAGACCGTACGATCTGCATTTATTGCTGCTAGCAGGCCGTACTTGCATTACCAGCCAAGGGCGTGTTCTTCAAGGGCCAAATCGCTTGGAGTTTTGAGCATACATCAACACCATTATGGATGCCATTCCCAACAAAGATGATTAGCATCAATTACAAGGTGGAGATTGCACTCTTTCAAGCCAATCGAGGGTTTCATCAAATGTATTTATTCGCTGCAATACTTCCAGGTTTCATATCAGGTTCTTCATGTCAGTATTATATTGCATTTAGATTCATATTTGCATATAGGCTCTCTTGCTGACTTGATCAGCTCTTTGGCAATGTAATTATAGTCATATCATCATAATCAGATCGCTTATGTAATGCTGCAGCAGTCTGATGATATAGTTAGAGTCAAGTCTAGGATTGAGAAGGAAATTAGAGTTGCATACATATTGGTTCCATTTGCATTATATTTTCTATATTGTAATCAGCCGATGCATGTTGATTTATAATAGAAGGAGGCTTGCATATCATCTACTTGTCATCTTGTATTGGGTTATGGATGCATGTCAAGTGTTTGCATAAATATTTAGCTGCTGTAGATGCACATTTTCACACCCTTATATGCATGAAAAGGTCAAGAATAGGTAGCATATCATTTCTATGACATTGTTAGTCAATCTTGCATTGTTGGAAGCTTTCAAAAACATAAATTGCAGCATACCAAACCACAGGAAAATACAAAACCATCAAAACAAAGAAATATCTTGCATTATCCAACATAGTTCGGGTTTGAGAGATGCTTGGTCTCTTACAAATATCACATAAGTTGTTTGCACCCAAATTTGTTACCTCTAAAAAAATTTGTGTTTATCATATCTATAGCCAAACGAAAAGTCATTCTTGTCACATAAATGCCAACTATGTTATCTTTCTTGTCAAAGTGGTTAAGTGCTTAGTTGTTGGTCTATCTTGGTCTCCTAATGATGTATGTAGGTTGCTCATCATGAAGATTATCAAGCTATGAATCTTGAAGGAGGCTCTAGCTCTAGCACCAACAAAGGAAAGAAATGATGAAGTTGCAAGAAAGACCACGATGGTAGATACTAGGCACAAGTAGAAAGGATAAAGGCTAATAACAATATTCTTTTGTGCATTGCGACAAAATTATATATGAAGACTGCCTTCCAAGCATAAAGTTGTCACTTTAGAGTTCCAATATTCAAGATAGGTAGTTTCAGTGATGTCTAGAGATCAAACTTTCTTGAAATGTACCCTCTTAGTTTTTTCGGATTTTTAACACAATAAACCAACAATCAAACACTAATTAGCGTTAGCTACAAATCCAAATCTGCTCATGAAGTAACCCTCACCAAGAATAGTCACCAAGATCCCAGAATGGGCGAGGTGAGAGCATATGGTTTGGGGATCGTTAGGAAAAATCAGAACTGAAAGTACAATTCATCTGCTAAGAAGGCATCCACAAGCGGTGGGAATACTCCACTTATTCAGTGGGTGAGATTATTACAACTTATTAAGGCGACAAGCCAGCCATGTAACTACACTTCCACTTGAACAGTGGGGGGTATACAATCCTCACAACCACTTATTTCGTGGGGGGAATACAACATTAATGAAAGATTATTTATTAAACTCAACCACTCAATCGTGGGAGTATAAAACAAACTAATTTGCAGCAATAAACAACTAGCTGTTAGTACTACTAATCAACTTTACAAATAATTGGAAATACAGCTGCAAAACATCAAAGATAAGCTTCCAAAACAATTGTTGGTTAGAGTAACACTTCCTCTAACTCTTACAATGTGACAACGATATTGAATTGAAGAACGGACCTGTAGAATGATAAAATATGCAAATCTGATCAGAAACAACATTAATAGAAAATCAAACCAGGAACATGAATACTGACATGAATGGATGTATCTCCTCCGAAACAACTCGGAAAGCTCTTAAATCACAACCAAACCACAGCTAAGAGCTAGGTGCCCAACCTCCAAGAAGAATTCGAGCCAAAAACAACAGCCATAGAGTGGCACAAATTCCAATGCACATGCTAGGAAAAGGTACGACCAAGCAAGAAGGTCGACCTCTTCTCAAAAATCAGAAACTCAATGATAAAATCTGCAAACTTGCAAAAAGGGTCGCCCTTCACAAAGAAACATCATGAGCGAATACCCAAAATGAAAATAAATTCACTGACGAAGTATGAACAGAAACTTGCTTCAGCCATGCCGAACCAACAACTTAGAAAAATAGGCTATACATCAGCAACTTGTTGATAACATTATATTGAAGCTCCATCTGAACTGCATTGTGAAGTACAGTCTCATAGAACCACCTAGGAAGCCATAGTTTCAGGCTCGAAGGATGGTTTGCAAAATGCTAAGCTTCCCCTTAGCCAAGTTCTGAATTTCAAACCAGCAACATAACTTTACTTTTCAAAATTCAAGCATGAGAATGAAAGAGCAAGCCATCAATAAATAAGCTTTACAAAAGGAGATGAATCAATTGTAACTCCAAAAGAAAACTCTTCAACTTCCCAAAAGGGACGCCCATCTCCAAAAGCACCTTTTAAAAATATAATATTTAAACGCTTCATTCTCCTGTCCAAGTCGTCCCACTTTGATAAGAAATAGAACATTTAATAAAATATTAAATGTATCCACTTTATGGCCCCAACTTAAAAACAAATTTAAAGTCATTAAGCTAGGCGTGGGTTACAACTTCAAAACACAATTTTAACTAAGTATAAAACTTAGTCCAATAAGAAAGCCAACGCCAAACTGGAAACTAAGAGATTACCATGATTTGGATAATGATCTGAATAATAGTGCTAATGAAGATACTGCCAAAAATAGACTTACTAAAAATAGCCAATGCTAAAAACAGTAAGTTTACATCAAAACCACAGAAGGCCAAGCTGAGCAGGAAACACTGGAAATCCTACTTTGCTCATCTGAATAGCCTACAGATTTCCGGAAATAGGCTATCAGTCCTGTTGATGCGTGTTTTGTGACACACACGAACACAGTAGAATAAAGTGTCCGGAGAATGCTCTATCCTCTCTTGATAAAAATCACCTTTCGTGCTAAGATTGCTAGATAGATCACAAGGTAATTCCAATGTTCCTAAGTTGGGGTGCGGATAGGCTCTGTGGTAGTATGAGGTTTGCTGGTAACCCAAGGGGGCATAGTATTGTAGTAATTTACTTTGAAAGCAAGAGTTTGAATGCAGTGTTGTATCTTTTGGATTTTCTGATTTTGGATAAAATAAAAAAGAAAAAGGAAAGGGGTGAGAAATCTTATGCTAATCCTAAGGAACTAGGAGACGGTAACGATCAAATGCAACTTAAAGGAAACCATGCTTTGCTTCGTCTCGAAAAACGACAACTACACGAAAGCAGGTGCAATCTTCTGGGATTTATGCTTGAGATTTTTCACTATAAATAACACCATCAATTCGAACAATATTATTCAAGTAAATGTTTTAAAAGCATTTATATCAAGAGCTCAGTCTAACTTTGCACATCAAATGAAAAACATCCATTTGAAAAAAGTATGAGCTAAGTTACTTTCAATCCTCACCATCAATCTCTCGCTCCACTAACAAATAAATTTTAATCTATAACAATCCTACGAGAAAGAGCAAATATGCAACCATGCACCCATTTGACAATAAAGGTTTCAAAGCAACTCATGCAATTATGAATTTTATTATCTCAATGGTTTTCACAACAATTTCATACAACTCTTCTCTTACTTCTAAAAGAAACTAATTCTAACTCAAAAATCTAATCTCTAATCCTTTGATAACAATTTTTCTGATTTCTTCCGATCGTTTGAAATGAAAAAGAAAGGGTACTTATAGAATTCCCCGATACAATGAATGGCCGAGATTGAAACAAAATCAAGGGCCCAGATTTAAGCACGAAAACCCTAATTAGGGTTGCCCAAAACATCGATCAGTTAACTGACAGATGAGTCACCCACTGGCGGTTGTATCCTTATCCACTCATGCAATGCCTCGTTCGACGAACCTAGACACAATGGCGCCAATCTCCTCGATGGTAATGTCTGGCAAGGTGCTGACATTGTATTCCAGCAGGTCCAGACTATCTGCACAATCAGCAAAGACAACTGCCCATTCTGATTCATGCTGCAAGAAAGTACTACGGATATTCAGCAGGTCAAATGCTTTAGTAAGATTTTCGCCCAAAATTGGCATGATGGAGAAAATCTTTTGCACTTCCCTTTGCATATTATCCAGCCACAAGTCATTTTCTCGAACAATGTCTTTGTTCAATATATCTGCAGCCATATGAAAGATGCCATTTTGGATGTTCCTTACTTGCTCCTCGACCTTGATACTCTCTGCCTTAACCTTTTCAAGCATTTCCCTACGAGAGACCAATGCGTAATACCAGTTGCTGAAGTCGTAAGCCGCCCCAGCTGCAATAATCTTCTCGTCAATCAGCCTTTGCTTAGGAATTTTCCTTATATCACGGAGGCAAGGAATGATTCTGTCTTACAAGTCTTGCAATCCGTCCCATGCCTCAATCAAATTTGCAATCCTTGTGAGCAGGGAAGAAGTTTGCCCATGAGCGTGTACTAACTTCTCCACAAATGCCATTACTTCTCCCTCTTTTCTTGCCATCCATTCTTGTGTTTCCCTAGCAGTAGTTAGTTCTTTCTCAAGACTTTCTATCGGCTCTTGTGATGCATTTGAGAGCAGAGGGTTTGATTGGTTGCCTTGGTTGAGTGGCCTTGTCAAATGCCGGATATACTCCTTCAGGCGCTCAACCTCCATCTTATATTCCCTTTTTTTCTGAGTCTCCTTTTCTAATCTGGACTTAATGGTGGAAACGGAATTGTCCAGATCTTCTACTTCTTGCCCTTTGGTAGATGGACCAATATCAATTATAGTAATGGCATAATCCGCAGGAGTAATTTCATCCTGCGGTTTCTCAACTATCGGGACTGCAATTTGCACTGTGCGGTTACTAGTCTCATCTCTTTGAATAGTAGATAATTTCTTGGCCGGTTTTTTCGTATTTACTTGCTCTAACCTTGCCAAGAAATCATCAATATCATCTGTTTCTGGTGCTGCAACTGGTACCTTAACCTTAATTCTTTCCTTAAGCCAGTTTGGTATTGTAGGCTGCTCAACTCCATTGTCTTCGCAGTCCGGAATATCCTGAATCTCTTGGATTTCTTGTGCCGGCGGGTCCTCATGAATCCCCCTTAGGGCTGAAATCATCCCTTCTTGGAAGTTGTCTTCCGTGTCATTCAGGTCCTCATCTGATTCACAAATCTCTGTGCCGGTTGGAGAATGGTGAAAGTCCTGCTCAATCTGCATAGGCTCCGTGTTTCCTTCAAGCACTGGTGAAGGAATTCTTATATTTCCCCATGATTCTTCTTCCATAATCAGTAGCTGCTTGATATTCCCAGATGCGGCTGAGTGAAGGGCCTTAGTCTTCTTCAGGATCGGCTTCTCGCTTGTTGCCACCTCTTTGCCTTTCCTCTTCTTCGGGTTGATAGGCTCGATCCGTTCATTTTCCTGAGAAGCGCCAATATTTGAAGAACACGATTCAGCTTCGCCCATTAAATCATAGGTGAATGGCACACCTCGTTGCTTCAATGTTTGTACCCGCTGATCTACCCACCATTGTGAGTATTTGACCACTGGTCTCATAAGAGTTGTTAAATCACTTAACTCAGGCTCTGACCATTTGACAGAAGGGAGCGGCAATCCTTCATCATATCCTGGCTGTATGTACACTTCATCGTCATCTAGCTGGTCAGGTACACGGAAAAGTTCGGTTGTCCTGATCATGCTCAAGGATAATCTTGACCAAAGTCTTCTCCTTACTTCATACTCGTCGGCAGCATTTGCCCAAAAATCTTCAAGGTCAACTCTGTGCCTTTATTTCCTTCCGTTTACCATTCCCATGTGATTGAGTGGATCAAAATCCCCTCTGGACTTGTATGAGGTGAACGGATATAACTGTATTTCTACCCTGGCATTGTCTGCTGCCTGCGATGACGGATAGGATTCTACCATGTCTCCTATGAACAAGGGAAACGTGACAGCTGCTTTTTGCTTCGGTCTCTGGATATTCTGGAATGTTTCTAGCTGCCTGATTACTTCTAGTAAAATCATCTTGTCAGTAGGATAGATTGGCAACCTGTAAGGAGATTCTGTGAATCCCTGTATTCAGATGTATGTAAATCTTGGAAACTGGATGAACCAGGATCTGTATTTACTGATTAAACTTTTTGCTTCGGGTGTAAGTCTTTGATGCGTTCCTCCCTGCAGCACCCGAGTGATGTACATGAGGAAAGCGTTATGTGCCCTGCGCCAATGTGACTTCTCACTCAACTGCAATTGGGGATAGCAGTTATAAACTTTGAGCTCTCCTTCGTTGTTGCCGACTACACCTTTGCATATCAGACCGGTATATCGGTACGTACGAGCGAGTGAATACACAATATAAGAACCCATATGAAAGGATTCAGTTTTCTCCAGGTTAACCAATTGTTCATGAATACTATCACTGATCATCCTTGACCAGTTGATCATTTTTGTCCCAGCAGATACTTCATCAATGAAGTAATACATCCAACTTTCAAAAGGCGCTCCTTGAGGACTGCCTACTAGTCTGTTCAGCAACAAGACTATGTCTCCGTATTCTTCCTTAAAAAATGGCCCGAGTAATTTCTTGGGCAATCTCTTGGATGAGCATCTAGGTTTTTCGAGCCAATTCTTGTTCATGTTGGGCATGCAAAGAGTCTGTTTATCCTCGTACAATTTCTGCGCATCCTCCTTCGACCGGTAGTATGTTCGGTGGTAAGTCGGAATGCCAAATGTTTCCTGTATAGCCAACTCCCCTAAGTATGCCAATACTCTGCCATCAGGTGCCTCAATTTGTCTTTCTTCAGCATTATAGTGCAAGGCGCATTCTACCATCAACTCCGGACACTCGACTGCTGGCGAAAATCCTACAGCTTGAACTATACCATTTCGCATCATTCTTTGCGCAATTGGAGTCGGCATGCTTGTGTCAGTTCCGTACATTCTTTTTCGAAATTCCTCCAAGTCAACATGGCCGAGATCAGTGTCCGCAACATTCTTCCATTTGGAGATAATTTTAGACTCCAACGGCGCACCTTTGCTTGCAAACTTCATTTTCTTCTTCGATGATTTTCTGGCGTTCAGCATAAATCTGCAAAAGAAAAATTTAATAATCAGATTTATTTACGCATAAATAAATTCCAGCAAACTTGATGAGTTAATTTGTGAAAACAATCATTGCTGGAAATGAAAGAATTAAATCGCTTGCAAAGAGAAAACTTCGTCAAAAATAGAGGAAGTAAAGTCTGCCTGTCGATGAAAAGTGTGTTGCTGCTGAAGTAAATTTGTACTTTCAGCCTTTTACTTCGCAAAAAATAATATAAAACTTCACAAACTTCTCTGCCTTAACAAATTTTCTCAACTTCGCTTTCGAAAGAATGAATGAAAATGAAATGCAAAGCCAATTTAAGGCTGAGAAAATCGACCTAATTAATTGTTTCCAATTAATTCAGTTTGAACTCGGCTGGCACTTGTCTTTCGAGTGGCAATTTCCGTCTCCAGCATAAGTCATTAAAGAAATTTTCTATTTTTGCCGCCAGTCGAGTGAAGTTTATTTTTCTTCTTTCTTTTCTGAGCAATTTGCCTAGAGAAATTCGAATTTTCTCATTAAATGGGTTTTGGAAAATAAAATATTAAAATAATATTTTATGTGTTGTTTCCAACACGTTCGTTAAAATAATTAAATAATTATATTTAATTATTTTTTCATCCAAAGGCAATTTCAAAATTTTTAAATCTCTCTGTGCCTGCGCGAATTTTAATCTTGCCAAGATTTTTACTTAGGCGAATTTCAATTTTGCCAGACATATCATTTGATTTTTCAATTAATTTTCCAATCGTCTGGACTTAGGCAAATTTTCAAATCCTTTGATTTTCTAGGTAAATAATTAAATCTTTGTTCATCCAAGTGATTTTCAATGTGATACACGACTCCAGCATATTTGCCTTGTGCAATTTGTCACTTTATCCATGCTTGGACGAATTTTTACTTAGTAATTGTCATTTAATTTCACAAAATGGCGAATTTTCCTTGTATTTTCACCATCTCCAATCATCTTGGAGTGCACCCCTTAGTATTTTACCCTTTTCCAGCCTTCTTGGAGCGGACCTTTCATGTAATTTGCAATTTCTTTTAGGCTGGGTGGACTTCATTTGCATTTTGCAAGTGCCTTGGTACATGGCGGACTTCATTCACCTTTTGCATATTTCACTTTTACCTTTGGGCGGAGTTCAGGTCCACTTTGCATTTTTTCATTTGCCATACCCTTGGAGCGGACTTTGTGAGTGTTTGGCAACTTGCAACTCCTTGGGCGGACTTCACTTAGCATTTGCAAGTGCCTTGGGCGGACTTTGTTCAGCTTTTGCAAGTGCCTTTTGCACATGGCGGACTTCAAGATGCTTTTGCAATCTTCCTCATAGCTGGGCGGACTTGCTAACTTTTTTGCAAGTGCTTTGGGCGGACTTTACATACCTTTTGCAGCTGCATGGGCGGACTTCATCATTTCCTTGCAAGTGCTTGGCGGACTTTGTCAACAGTTTGCAACTATCTTGCTGGGCGGACTTGCTAACTTTTTTGCAAGTTACCTTTGCCCTTCGCCATTTTTATCTTCTTTATGCATGTCCATGCCTTAGGCGAATTTTCTGGTTTTTCAAACATTTTTCACCCATTTTCCCCTGTAACCCTTTGAAGTTGATGTTTCATGAACTGTGCACTTTCCCGAAATAGAAACTTTCTAAAAATAGAAATTTTCCAAAAATAGAAACTTTCTAAAAATAATCCCTAAAAAATAGGGATCCCAGAATGTGCTAAAAATGCCAAAAAAAAGTCCCTAAAAAATAGGGGCCCGGGGTCAAAACCCTAAAATTTAGGAAGTGTCAGAATTGACTGAATAGACAGTCGATCTTCGTCCACAAGGCCTTCTAAGCGCTTTGGCAACGTTCTATCATTGATTTGGGTTCGCAATCATTTCTTGACTCAGACGACCTTCAAAATTTCAAATTCTAAGTACCTCATCAGACAGACCGAAACTCAGAGGCAAAACCACCAGAGGATAAAACCACTAGGGTCCCCATTTGCAATGGGGCGATGTGTGAAAAGGTCACAACAAGTCCACAACAAGGTCATCACTGAAAATGGGACATTACACTTTCTACTTTTAGAAAATTTCTTTTTGTAGAAAAAAGCTACTTTATGTTTTTTTTTTGGTCTTGGATTGAGAAGACAAACACGAAAATCACAACTTTCTATTTGTTGAATTTTTTTTTTTTGTCCTTTTTGGTTTAAAGCAATAGATGGCAATGATAGAAGATCAACAATATAAATTCAAGCTTCATTAGGAAAAAATGGTTTTAGGGGCCACTAAAATGATAGAAACTTCATTGAAGTCAGAGGTTTAAAGCGTAACATTCAAGAATGGAACAATGGATTAATTTTAATGAAAGTGTTTTTTTTTTTTGGTGAAATCATTTGAAAGCTCATCAAAAAGCACTCCAAGTGCCCATGCCTTGTTCATTATGGTGTTGACATAGGCAAATCCTTGATGTGAACTATATGTAAATAAAAATTAAATACAATTGGGCAACTAAGTTCTTTTGAAAACCAAAATAACATGTTTTTCTTGCCAAAATGCAGATAGAAACAAATGAAAAGTGACACCCAAGTTAGTATATGCACTCAAGTGAAGACTAGAAGGAAAATAATTGTAACAAAGGAGAAAAAATGATGAATGTGAGTCCTTTATTGAAAATGATGCCCACGCCAAGATTGAGGATCAGTTAAAGCAAACTAAAGATAAAATCAAAAGTTTAGAACCCTTGATTTATATTTTATATTATTTTAGAGGATAGTGATAGAATTTCTTTCAAATTAATTGGTTTTATTATTTTTAAAGCTTCAAGAATCTGCAGCTTGAAAGTTATAAATGTTTCATTTACACATACAATGTAATTAGAGTTGATGCAAAACTTCTGCTGCAGAAATTGTCATTCAAGTTCTAAGTTATATTAAATTGTGTGAGGTGTTGTTGTGTTAAGAATGCGAAGTTGAAGCTTTCTTGTGCTGCCAAGATTTCCATTCAAGTGCAATCCACAAGTTGTAATCACTCGAATAAAAATCCAATTAATAAGAAGATCTTTGTTAACTTTGTGTGCCATTAGTGTTTGAATCTATGAAGCAACTTTCAATGTTCTTTTAATGTTTTGTGTTAATTAATTGCTATGTTCCACCAAGTTTCCGGTACAGGGGGACGGTGGAACGGCGGGACGTGTTTTGGGGATGACATTTTTTTTGGGAATTTTTGGGGATGGGGGGACGGCTATATATATATATATATATATATATATATATTAAAAATATAGAGAAATTTCAGATATTCATATGAGTAATGATAATCATAACAATGAACATTGATAAAGTTGCAAAGGTAACCACCAATCATATTGACATATACATTATAGAGTCGAACAAATTAATACTACAACTACTTAATTGCTTCCATAATTCATGTCAAACAATCAATGTGCATATGATATTAAATTTTAAAAATAAAATGCCCAAAGGCTACAAGTTTGCACTACAAATGTCAAAATGGCAGTCACAAATGTATAAACCATAGTAATAGAAAGTATGATGGCTGCCTCTACTCGACTTTTGCCAACATTGCATCAAAATCAGACTCAGAGTTTGAGTCATTGCCAATTTTTTTCTTGTTCACTTTCCTCTTAGCTGCAATTTTTTTTTGGAATGTAAAAATTAACTCAAATGGCTTTGAAAGCAAGTTTTATGTTTCATTTTAGGCTTGGGAGGGTGTGGGGTCCACTTAGAAACAATAAAAAAAAAGCATTTTTAATTTTAGAGTTTTTTCTTTTTGTAAAAACTTGCTGGAAAAAAGGGGATGGCTGGCTGTCCCCTTGTCGTCCTTGCCGATCGGGGATGTTCCAAAAAAAAGGGAACTTTTTGGGGATGCTTGAAAAACGTCCCCAAGGTGTCCCTTGTCCCCGAAACGTCCCCGATACGGGTATGGGTACGTGGGGCAAAAGGGTAGGGGATGCGTCCCCGTGTACCACTGATTAATTGTCTTCATCCATTCTTCTTCTAGGTGTTGTTTTCATGTGTTGTATTTTTTTCAAGATCAAATTAATCACTGATACAACTCCAAGGATTTTTGTTTTAAACATTGGATAGTATTCTTGTTTATGTTTTAGTTGTCATAAATTGAGAAAATTCATTGGTGAGAATAGTTCTTTAAAGTCTCAAGCTCTAATTTTTGAGATCAAAACAAATAGGTCAATTTTATTCATTTATTTTATCCTTATGCGAAACCCCCAAATAATAAATTGTACAATGTTCATATTAGTAGGCTTGTTTTGCTTTAGATTTTAGAGTAGATTAAATTAGGGAGCTTCCGCTATGAATTTGAAGAGAGGATTCCTCATCCATTGTTATGTTTTGTGTTGTTATGAAAGTGACAAATTAAAACACCAACATAGGGACCCAATGATCCATGCATATATGACCTCAAAAATTACTTTCCTTTTTATTTCCAAAAAGTTTACTTCCACATGTCTCCACGTTCCTATAGTGGTTTTGGGAGTACCATCAACTAGAGTTTTTTCATAAGATGTGTTGTATAATAATGGCTTCCTTAATCACTCACAAATGTGCTTAAGCATTATATTCACATTAGCATTGAGGTCTACATAGCTTCCTTTAGTAATTTCGTTGATTTTAACACAAACCAAAATGGGGTTCTTATTCAACTTTTAGGTCTTGTCACACTCTTGACTTGGTAGTTCCTGTTGTCCCTACTACACTTGTTCCAATGTTTTGTAGACTATTTTTGTTTTTCTATTAGATTTTTCTCGTTTGCCGAGTTGGTTAGTTCTTTGAGCCTTTTGCCTTCTTTTGAAAAGCAAGCCTTGTGCTCTTCTCTTTTCTTCTCTTCTCATGTAGGTTCCATGGATTTCTGTACTATCAAATCAGGTTTCTCCTTAACGGTATACTCTTCTCCCTCATCTTTGGATTCCTCTTGGACTTCCTCCTTACCAATGTTAACCCCTCCTTGGGTGATCATTGCAATTCTATTTTTCTTCTTGTATTCCTCTATGGCCCTCTTCCTAAGGTTTTCCTTCCTCTCTACATAATCCCTTTCTAAGCATATTCCCTAAATTATTGAGGATTCACCTATCTCCATCTTATTTTTGGCTCGGACTTTTGGATCTTCATTGAGGCCTTTGCTCTCTTTGCTGCATGTGGCCCTAACAATTATCACTTTTTGTGCTTAGAGGTAACAACTTATTCTTGTAGTTCTAGGTTGCTTTGTGATAGTTAAAAGAATCATGTGTGGTATCACCTTAGAACCCACAAGATTTCTTTCCCTTTCCCTTGAACTCATTTTTATAATGTCCCATCTCACCACATTTGAAACAATTCACCTTCTCTTCTCCTCTGCCCTCAACCTCTTCCCCAACTAGAGCTCCCTCTATTATCATTGCGTTACCCTCCTCTTTGAGAATCTTTTGCATAATTTACGTGAAGGTAATAATTATCTTTTATTTGTGCAACTTGGTAGGGTTTAGATTTCACATTTCTTATGCAAGGCCTCAATCATTGTCTTTTGACCTCCAGGTTTTTCTTGGTATCCTAATCTTCTAGATGATATGGGATCCTCATGTAGTTCAAAATGGGTTTTTCCATCATCATATATATCTTCATTTCTCGAACAATCAAATCTAGTTTTTTGTCTTTCATTTATCATTAGATAATGCTTAGCAATGTACTTGTCTTACTCTCGCTAGAAACCACACTAGATACTCTTTGGCTTCCCAGTGGGTCTATCACTAAATCCTACCTTCAATGTTGTAGCTCTTTTGGACCCTTTAATTATTTGACACTTGTTGCTAAGATGTTCTTCATTGGCACAACGAGTGTACTTGATTTTATTTCTTCAGAGAAGTGGTGTTCTCTTTTTGCCTTCTCCCTTGGCCAAAATTTCTTGTTTTTAGCTTAAACTACTCCAATTCATGCCACAATTTCTCTATTTCGATCCTCCCATCTGTCTTAATAGCCCTTAGCCATGATTGCACCTAAATCCTTGAGGCTAACTCTACGATTTCATTATATGAGTTGAATATCTTGCCATCTTATATTGTTATCATAAGTACTACTCCTAATATAAACTATTCAATTTTCTATTTCTTAGTTAATAGTTCTTTCAATTTTCTTACTTCACTTTTGAATCTTTGATCATAATTTTTTATACTCATCCTTTTTTAGGAACATCTCGCATCTTTCTAATGCTTTTAGATGAGATGTTTGAGGATTGAAAAGTTTTAGGAACTCAATTTTGAGCATGATCCATTTGTTATTTGTGTAAAGGACACTCTTCATGTACCATCTTAGAGCTTCATCTCTCAAAGTCCCTCCAATGCTATATAATTTAATCTAACTGTCTCTAATGCTCAATCTCCTTTGTTTGGACTAAAAATAAACAAATGCTCTTTAGTCTCCTTGGCGTCTTTCCCAAAAATGGGAAGCTTAATTTGGTTTTGGGCCATTTGCACTATAAGAATGGTAGCTTTTTTTGGTTCTTCTCTACCTTCCTTTTGTTTACTCTTGTATTCCCATGTGGAATCTCTTGGTCTTTCCTTTTTGTCTCTCTATTATTTTTAACAACCCCTTGTTCTCTCACAAGTTTCCTTTGTCTACTCTTATCTCTAGTACCTCAAATTTAAAGAATTTTCTCCTAAGATCTCCTTGCATTGGCTAACAAATTCACTCTCAACTTCTCTTCTTACTCTTTTCTCTTACTCCTTGTGGAAGGTTTCACTATGTATTTCTTTTCTAGAGACTCTTCTCAAATTACTTGGCATGGGTGGTGACATTTGGTTTGCAAGGTTCATCTCCTCATGGGGTCTCTTGAGTTTTGGAGATGTGTTATAATCTTTCTCTTTTGCTTTGTTCTTCAAATATTTTCAATAATTCATTAGTATATTAAAGATTTTTGAAAATTTCTTCTATTGTTTTGCTTTCTCTTTTTGCATTTTTTTCTCCAGAAATTTCAAGGTCCTTGTCCACCCGTCTCTTTATAAACCTTTGTACCTACTAACTTTAGTACCCAAACGGTCTATGTTGAAGTGTAGACATCTCAAATGATAAATTGGGTTATCAATTCCTCAAATCCTTTTATAGTCCCGACCTTTAAATGTGAGAGTTCTAGATCAATGGTCAATTCTCAAGTAAAAAACACCTCAACTAGCTAAGCTCTTGATAGGTGATGTGGGAGATCTCTAAATTTTGGCTTCTAGAGTTAATTTGAGAGCATAACCACATTCTAGAAAATCATGTACGAATTCCATCTCGAGCATCTGATATAAACAAAGGCAATCCAGAAGATCATAAATGGTTTCCAATACCATGGCGCAAACTAAGGGACCAAATTGGTCTCCTAAATTCCAATGCCCCTTCCATGGCGAGTCCACCTTTTGGGAACAATTTGTAACTCCCAAGTTTAAACATTCCACTCACCAAACTTGGGTGCTCCAATTCGGTCGATTCAAACCTCTTACAATATGCTTTCGCACATGCCATAATTAGCTAACCAAAGATGCTCCACCTGATCCATTATGTAACCCCCCCCTTTACATGTTCTTGCATGCTCTTACATGTATCATAGAGATTCTCTTACGCATCTTACAATGTCATAAATACTCTTATATGTCTTACAATGACTTAGGTGCTCTTAACACATCTTACACACAACATAATGTGATTCCCTTGTGGCATAATGTGTCATCACAAGTAGTTTCAAGATTCCTCCCAAGTGGGGTGCCCTTTTCCATGTGTTTCATATTCACAACACACTGCAATTTAAATAAATATAATGTCTTCCAGATTTGCAAGGTTTAAAACACCTAATCCCAAGTTCATAATATTGATGTCTTCCTTGCCACTTTTCTCTCTGTTATAGCCATTATGAAGGATAATGACAAATCTATCATTTTTGATGGTTTGTGTTCATTATTGATTGACGAAGCTCAAAATACTGGGTTAACTTGCTTCAAAGCAGCAAGTGCACATGACAAAGAGAAAAATTGGAAAACAGGACTTCAAGGGTAACCATGGCAAAGAAAAGTATTCAAGGGAAGATTGAGGAGGCAATCATGACGGGGACAAGGAGAGTTCTAATTGTAGTGACACCTAATAAAGGTTGTTCAAAAAAGAATAAGCTAAAGAAATGCAAAGTAGGAGGAAGGGGTGCTATTACTGCAACAAGGTAGTCCAAAGGAAAATGCTTGTGTGAGGAACTAAATCACTGTCAAGATAAATGTAGCAGTAAGTATGTTGCTATTGTTAACCATACATATAATGTATTGCATGTTACTGCTTTCAGATATGAGTGAATAGTGAATGTGAGGTGCACTGGTCATATGGTTAAGGTCGGTGATTTGTTTATATCTCTTAGCAAGGCTGAGATGAGAAGATCTATATTGCAAATGATTCAGCAGGGACTGTTGTAGGAAATAATAGTGTGTTGGATAATGCTGTTATGATGGGTATTGTGTTTTTAATCTGAGTGCTAACCCTATATCCACATTCTGAATCACTCAACAAGGGAATAAAGATGACTTTTTTTTGGCCTGATTGATTTGTTGTGAAAAATATTAGCAAACAAATTTTAGGTGGCAGTAGGCATCAAATTTGATGTGCGCTACGGCTTTTATATAAGTTTGCTTGTTTAGTGAATTTTTTGTGTGGACGATGGCCTTATGTTATGGTGGCTAAGACAGATGAGGTGAGTTGCCTATGGCATAGTAAGTTGGGGCATGCAAATGTTAGAGCCACACAATTGATTGGCTGTTTGAATATGGTCCATGGTTGAGTTCTCCATCCGAGGTTGTGTGTGCTGGTTGTGCTCTCTAGAAGTATCATTGAAAAATATATGACAAGAGTAAGGCATGGTGTGTGAAGGGACATCTAGAGTTGGCTCATTCTGATCTGTGCTACATGAAGCAGTTATCTCTATCAAAAGCTAGGTATATCTCAACATTAATTAATGACCTTCAAGGAGGCTAAGTTTTTTTTATTAATGTATTTAGAAATCTAGTGCTTTGGAGAAATTTTTTGAATGCAAAACATTGTTTGAGAACCTATTTATGCATGATGTCACATTTTTGATACTAGATAAAGGGAGACTATGAATTGTGCTTTGGAGGATTTCTTTTCAAGGCAAGGTATTGTACAGTAGTGAATTGCAGTATATACTCCCCTATAGAGTGTTGTGACCTTGGAGGAAGTGAATTATGGTAGAGATGGCAAGGTGTGGACTAGAAACCAAAGGTAGGCATTAGATTTTGGGTTGAGGCTATTTCTCGTGCTAATAATATTCTCAATAAGTTTAGAGGGGGTTTGACATGAGATGTGAAGTTCTCAATAGTGTTGCATGGACTAATATTCAGGATGAGAAGCAAAAGAACCTAGATCTTAGGTCATAAGTTTATGATGGTGGGCCACTAGGAGGAGACTAAGGCCTTTATACTATAGGATCTCCAACCAAGTAGGTGGTAATCATTTGGAGCTATGTTATTGTCGATGGGTAATATCATTTAAGTATGGAGTAAAATGCAATTGTTGTGAGGACTCCTTGAAAATTTTGCAGATTTTTGATGTGTTTGATGGTGAGGCTCCTATATTAGGTATTGTGGTCCCTTAACTATGATTGTGCTAGATGAGGTTGCTTCAAGAAACGAGGAGTTAGATTTTGTGCATGATGCATTAGATGATGTGATAACTCTTATTGGTGTGGCATGTATAAATTTTGAGATTTTGGTTGAGATGGCCTTGCACATGAGGTTGATGGTTTTGGAGAGGGGTTAGTTGTCCCAAGTGTGAAACTAAAATCCTTGAGAGGTTGGGGATGATAGAGAAATTAGTTTGCTACATAGAGGACATAGTGAAAAGTGAGCTAATTTTGTTGTCATGATTAGGGTGATGGACACTTTTAGGAGGCCAAGGTTTGAGCTGAGTGAGATGTTGATATGGTGGGTGATTGCAACTACTTGTGAACAATAAGATTTGGGAGTTTTTACCCTATCCAAAGCATAAGATGTAGAACATTTTCAAATGCAAGTAAACTTCCAAAACCAAGTTCACTTTGGATGGCTCTTATAAGAGGTATAGGGAGAGATTAGTGGCTAAGGGATGCTTTGAAAACCGGGATATTGATCACTGGGAGACTTATGATCTACTTTCCAAAATAGAATTGATTCATAATTTTCTTTCTCCAAGTAGCTAGATTTGAATGTGAGGTGCACTAGATGGATGGGAACATGATAAATCACTTTATAAGTTGAAATAGTCTCTCAAGCATGGTATGAGAAGATAGATATGCGCCTTTTGGTATGCATGGTCTATAGGCATATGCAAGAGCCAAAGAAAATCCATTGGAAAATTCCTTTGTGAATATTGAATTTTATTGAGGATTGTTCATGTTTGGGGGGTCATGTGCCCTAATTGGCAAGTGATGTGGACACCCAACAAATAACTTCTAGCTATGTTACCATGGAATGAAGTTCTATCATGTGGTATTGCCAAAAGTAGAAAAATAATTGCAATTTCCACTTCTAAGGAAAAGCATAGAGGAGCAGTCAAATGTGGCATAAGAAGTGGTTTGTTTTTGGGATTTTTACAATAGTTTGGTCTTCGACATGAGACGTCAACCATAGTTAGAGTATGGTCAGGATGCTATTTTGATTGCTCACAATTTAGCAGAGCTTGCTAGGACTAAACATGTAGAGGTTCACCAATATTATATTCTACATTGCATTTGAGATGGGATATTGCATCTTTAATTTTTGGAGGCTAATGATAAGTTTGCAGACATCTTAATCTTTGAATTGGTACTGCCATATAAATTAATAATGATATTGCTGGCTCCTCTAACATGTCTTTTAACACTGACCCCTAAGGATTTTGGTTCCTTGCTTGGGTGGTTTTCATTTGTTTCTATTGCTTTGAGGGGCCTTCTGCTCACTTGTCTATTTATAATTGTACTAGTTTTAACCCCTGTTTGTATATTTTTTTTTGGCTATTCTCACTTTTTGGTTTTTGCTTCATGTCTAGGGCCCATTTTTCCTTAGTCCATTGTTATTATACCTATTGTACATTATAGGCCCTTTGATCTTTTATTGGTCATTTGTGGACATCAATATAATTGCTTTCTTTCTTTCTTTCTTTCTTCAAGAGTTATTATTAGGGGAGATAGCAAGTAAACCCACCTTCCTTTGGGCCTTCTAGATTGTGTTTTAGAGGAGATGCTAGAGCTATAAAGCTTACCTTATTGAACCTATTAAGTTACCAATCTTGCGGCATGCCTTGGAATTGATGATGGTGTAGTAGGGCATGAAGTGTTGATTCTCCGGACCTGTTATTAGGATAGGTAGATAAATTAAATTCTTTACCCCGCCTATCATTTCTCATTCTCTATTGAGTCTATTGTGTTAAGAGTTCCATAAGGTCATACACCATATCTTTGTGTTCTTATGAGTTGATCTATTAATGTTTGGGCCTTTTTTTTCTATTAATCATGGAATCTTGCACTAAATTCTCACAGCCGACATGGGCACACACATTAAAATGTATTATAAATAGAGTTTTTCTGGATTTATGTTGGCTTGAGGGAGAACAAGCATTGACTGCTTACTCAGAGTTCACCCTCACACACACAAATATCCTAAACTTTGAGGCTCGGTAGTCCTTACATCATATTTATGTAACAGAGCTAATGCAGTTTAGTGCAGGTGGCATTATGTGTTAAAAACATTTTCAAATTTCTTATCGCATGGCTGAACTAAATGCCAAGTAGTGCATCATGTTTCACCGTACCTGCTATCAATCTGCATAAACCTTCTCCTTCCATCGTCTGGTGCTTGTCAAACTCTACCTTACAATTTGATTTTTAAGATCTCTGATCCTACTTGATGGCATGTCTATGGTGGGTGTATCAACTCCATCTGGATACCTAATATCATTGCCCAAGGACATTTTCACACCTGCTTTTTTTCATCTTTTGAATTTGTTAAGATTTTTTGTTCATGGTTTAAATGTCTTATAGCACCGTGCTCATGGTATTCTGATTCCTTCTTCTCTTCCTTCTCTTTCCTCACTCCCAACCACCACGCCCTCTTTCACCAGTCTCCTCATGCATGGTTTAAAGAAATTTCTTGGAGGTTGTTGCATTGGATTTTGATGTAAGTTGTATATATTTTAGAAATCCTGCAAGTTTTACATATTTTTGGTATGTTTGCAGATAAATAGGTACCTTCAAATCTATGAAACAACTCGGATTCTTCCAAGTAAAATTTTCCAGGGAGAGAAATCTAAGGTATGTGCTTTTAGTGACTCTTGGAGGATATCTGATGAAAGTGTTATAACAGAAAAAATGATTTGTAGTGCAAGTCTTCAATAAAATACAGAAACATGGTCCTTGTTATCTAAATCGGGAAGTTAGTCACAATCTTAATTACCCTGTTGAAAGCCATCTTTTCAGCCAGTATACAGCAAGAGTGTTAACTGAGTTTTTGCCACATTTTCTGTATGTGGACCACCTGTTAGTGCAGGTGCTAATCTGCTCATACTCTGTTGTTGATTGTCAAAATCAAAAGTTCTCTACATTGTGACATGATGTACTTGGAATCTGTGTACAAGCAGAACTTTTCTGCTTCTCTTTTATAGTTTTTCTGCTATATTGTCAAGCTTTGTTGATTAAAACAATATGATAGAAACAAAAATCTAATTTGATATTCTGTTGCCAAAATTTCAGACTAGCAAAAATATATTTATTCAAGTTTTGAAGCATAATATATTAAAGAAGGCATCCTAAAATCATTTGTAGAGAAAAGACAATATTAAAGCAGAAATGTGAAATCCAGAGAGTGCTTATTGTTCGAAAAAGATTATAAAATCAGATGTATTGAAAATGATTAAAGGTCAAGTTTTAGTTGTAACTTTGTGGGTGATTATGAGTCATTCAATGTTCTAGAATTATGAGAAATGAAAGGTCATATGAAAGTAATAAATATCTGTAGAAACCTAAAATCTGATCTTACCCAACCGCACCTAATGTTAGCATATCCTAAACCTATTTAATTCAATAAATATTTATTATTTATTTAATTATTCCCATCCTTTCCCATATTTATCCTAATACTCTAATTAAATAAATATTAACTATTTATTTAATTATTTTCCCTTCATTGGATCCCATTAATTAATTGATTTCCAATTCACTTTCATCCTTGTCCATTTAATCCTATCCCTTAAACTTGTTCACATGGATCACAATCTAAAATCATTATCATGTGACAAATGTCCCTTTCACAATGCCTAACTAAGATCTTGTCTAGATTCATTGAACCTAGAAACCTTCCCAAAAGTCAAACTAACTTTCTATCTAATCCATTCATTTCATATCACACCTCTTAATTCTAGCCATTCACTTAAGGATATGCCCTAGTGCACTTCCTAGGCCTAGTCCTTATCCCTCATGTGACACTTGTCAAATGACTACAACCTTTGATCCAAGCTTTAATCCTCAATCAATCCTAGCCATCCATCATTCAATGCATCTTGGCCCTTGATTTTTCTCATAGAAATTCTATAAATGAAAGGCCTCTTCTCCCATTTGAAGGGATTTCTTCTCATGCTACTGTTATGCTGCTACATTTTCTATCTACTTCCATATCCTAGCTAATCTTCCATTATCTTACTCTCATGCTATCCATTTGATCTATCATCATATAAATCCTATCATCATGCTACCTATATAAGATACCATATTTTTCCATCAACACATCAAAAGAGAAAATCAAGTGGAGCTAGGGTGCACTCTACTTCAGCTCTATCTGAGGAGAAAGAAGGGTTTTAGGTGAAGATATTGTGTGTGTGTTGCATTGTCTTCTATGTTGTTTACTTTCAGTCTTTTCTTGTTCTTCAATATCTTTTCAAATTAGTGATTTAAAACTTGGTGAGTACTTCCAAGTCCTGCAGCAAGGCAATAATTCATGAGACAAATTGGTTGAAGAAACTTGCGAGTTTCTTGCTGGGACTTGCTTGGATCCATTGAGCTTGACAAGAAACTCAACTGTTGTAGAAACAGGCTAAAACCCTTATTTTATTGGTTTTTGTCATTTTTATCGTCAACAATTTGGATCGTCAGTGACATGAAAGTATTGTCAAGAGATCAAAAGTATCTATTGACAATTGGATTGTGGTTTGACAGGTATTTGCTTTGGCTTTTTATTCTTTGTTTTTTCCTATTTTGAATCCATGCTACTTGCTTTTTATTTTTATTTTCAATGTCTAAAATCTAAATTTTCTACAGTGTGCAATGTAAGGCAATGAGCAAGGTGTCATGACCCCAACATGAAGACATGGCTCTCACATAGACTTAAAATTTATACCTGCAGCAAATACCTTCCAGGATTGACAGCGATTAAAATCCTCCAAGTCAGCGATTACTATATAAGACAAAGTTATTTCAGACAAAGAATTTGTCTTATTTACAAAAAGCTGCAAAATAAGACAAAAAGGTATGCAACGATTATTAGGAAGAAAGCAGATTCTAAATGCAACGAATAAGGAACAGCGATTAATATCATTCAAATAAGTGCAGCGATTAATAAGTAAAAGGCAGTGCTTAGATTGTTAGTGGAAAGGCAGCGATCAGCTTCTATAAGGCAGTGGTTAATTAGTTAAAGGCAGTTTTGTAACAAAGAGACATGCCTATTCATAAGGATATCTCTCTTCTAAAGAGATGCATCCTTTCATATTAAAATAAAGATATAAAAAGGAAAATAAAGGAGAAATCTGGAATAGGAGAGGGAAATCAATTAAAAATCTGGGAAAGGCAGCAGATTGGAAACAAGGGAAGAAATCTATTGGATTAAATATTATTGGCAAAGATATAATTGGGAGATAAGTTTATATATATATATATATATATATATATATATAAACACCTATTAATATAAATAATGAATAGTTATATATATATATATTTGTTATAGTTATATAGTTATATATATAGGGCCAATCAATCATCGAGTCATCTTCCAAAGATATTTATATTCAGGCCAATATCTGCAAACTATAGAAAGCATATCAAAATTATTTATTTGCATTCAAGGAAATAATTAATAGTTATTATATTTGTTGTTGTGGATATAGCAATCTTATGTTTTCATAGATATTGTGGTACGCTCTATCATTATTATTGTGATGTATTTATTATTGTATAATCTCTATGAATCTGGACATATTTAGTGTTTGAAATTCTCATCAGTGCAACCATGAGGAGAATGGGGGAAATTCTAGTAGGGTGAGCAGGTACTAGATTTCCTTCTAAGTACGCTACTCCAAGCTGGCCACTTGGGGCCAAGGGGGTGAGTATCTGCCCTTGGGATTAGAAAAGGGAATCTACGAGCCTCCTATTGTAGTTTCTCCCCAATCTCTACATGGATTGGTTGTTAATCATAAAAGGGATGGATAAGGCAGCAAGGGTAGGGAATGCAGGTACAAGTTTGTCCACCAAGTACACCACCCCATGCTGGATGATTGTGTGTCTACCACTTGAGGGCCAAGAGGGATGGTATATCTGCTCTTGGGCTTGGTATGGATGGCTTCGGGCGGGCTTTCCATGCTCCTCATCCAAGTCCCATTATAATCCAACTTCCAATGTGCATATGGATATTGTGTATAGTTATGTATTTACATGGTTTAAATAGATAAGACATTTATTATATATGTTTGATCATATGAATTATATTCCAACATTATCTAACATGATTGTAGAACCTAAACCAAGATTCATCTTGCTTAAGGCATTTAATCGGTAAGATATAACCCTAACCATATTATACTTGTGATTCTAGGGCAAGATTTAGGGGTATTCAAAAAGGGGACATTACACAGGGCAAAAAGGACCTTGCATGAAAGCATGGTACAATTAAAGGTACCCTGAACTTCAATGATGTGAGTTAATATGAGAGAAGGTTTCAATTGCTCGAAATATCACCTTGCTTGAATTGCTTGTCAAGAAGTCAAGTTGTGCAGCCAAATGTAGAAAGAAGTGCTACGAGAAAGTAGTCTTCTAATTTCTACCTATGAGGAGAAGAAGTCCGAAAGGAAGAGGACATGGGAAGCTATTGCATTAATGATGAATTCCATAAGCATCCTTGATTTATAGGAAGACTCTTTTATTGGCCTACAAGTTTTAGCATTCCTTCACACATATTGAAGAGAGTTCAAACCATATGGATTCCCCACCTAGCTTCTTCAGTTTTTGCAATGTTCTAGGTGCACAACCTTTTCTTGGAGGTACTGCTTGGAAATGAGAGAAGCACTTTAATAACGTACCATTTAATGTGGTGAGCAACACATTTATATGCATTGGTAAATGAATTACCAGTTGCTGGTGCAGGGATTAAGACACCAAGTTCACATAACTTTGAGCCATTGTTAGAGGAAACTGCCAAAAAACATGGTTAATAGAACACCAAAAGAGAATATGGCAAATAAAGTGCTGCAACATTTTATATGATGCATAGACAAACAATAGGAACGTGATTGGTTAACTTTCTAGTGGCTTGTAGTGGCACATGGATGTTCTTGAAGTCTATAGATACCTCGTACGAAGTCAAGAATTTAGAGACTTTGTGCAATTTATTGCAAGCGGTGGTCTAGGAGGTTGGGGTGGAAAACATTGTTAAAATTATCAACTACAACCCAAATGCATATGTAGCCAAAGGATAGGTATGCCACTATTTTATGGAGATGTTGTGTTGCCTATTGCCTTGATTTAAGGCTTGAAGACATTGGGAAGATTGAATGGATCAAAAGTGCAATTGAAAATGCTAGAGATATTATAAAATTTATCTAAATCATACTTGGGTGCTTAACTTGATAAAAGAGCACAAAGTGTGATCATGGATTGCATGATTTGCCACAAATTTTTTATCACTTTGCAAAGCATTGTAGAGGCACTACCTTCTCTAAAGCACATGGTATAAGTAATTGGTGGTTGAAGTATCCTTATTGCAAGTAGAAAGAAGGGGAGAAATTGTGAGGGCTGTCTTTAATGATGTGTTCACCAAGAGCATAGAAGAGGTACTAATGGTAATTTACAAATCTATGAATGAATTTTATATTCGTCATGCTTTTTTGTTTTTTATGTTTCTGTTAATTGAAATTTTTTATTTTAAAAATTTAGGCAATGGAGCCTTTAGTCAAAGTTTTGCATTTGATTGATGGGGGATAAATGACAATGAATTATCTCTATGAGGCCATGGATATAGCCAAAGAGGCCATACTACATTATAATTGTGGAAACACGAGAAATATGAAATCATTTGATAAATTATTGATCATAAATGAACCTACCAACTCCTTTAGCCAATACATTCCATGGGGTAGTATGTAACCTTGGCAGAAATGGTAGCTAGATTTCACCAAATTTTAAAATCAACACAAACCCAAGCTCTTTGATCCTTAAGATCTTGAGATGGGCAAGGTGAGAGCCTATGTAGACTAGGATGTGGTCAACAAACAATTAATATAAAACTTATTGGCAGCAAGCTGTCCAGTTTACAATCAAAGATAAATATGTAGATATGATCAATAACATAGAAGCAAAAATCGCAAAAAAATCGCGAAAATTGTGATTTAAAAAAAATCTGGAACCCTGGCGATTTTTTCATTGATAAATCGTGATTTTTTCTGGTGCATTGACCACCAAAAAAATCATTGAAAATTGGCAAAAAATCATGTTTTAAACGGCAAAAAACCGTCCAAAAAATGATGGAAAAAAACCCTTAAAACACGATTTTTGGCTAGAAGTTTTGGTGCTTCTTTGCGTTTTACATGATATTGCAGGCTTTTAGCGTTGCGGCTGAAGTTTTTCGAAGGTTTTGAACGATTTGCGGGCAGCTTGGACGTGTCTACTCTCAGGTTGCGGGATTTGCTGGTCAAGATTTACAGGTAGGAGTCGACCTTTGTATGATGAATGATCAAAAAAATGAAAGCAATTAGAAATTCATAATTTCTTTTTATATCAAGTTGAAAATTGCCAGAAGATGATTGTTATTTTAAGTTTTAACTGTAGACATGTCCAAGCTCATTTGTTTGACCCTTTCATTAGAGAAAAAAAATGAGATGAAATTTTTCCTGAACTTAAATTGGAGCTTGTTAACTCCCTCTAACTCCCTTTATTCATTTGATATCCCCAAATAGTTTCGAAACTGGGCCAAGTCTATAGAAGGTTTGACACAGCACCATAAAGTTGTTGGATTCTCTATTTTTTTTTCCTATAAATCTAGTGGGAAATTTTTTTATGACAGAAAGTTAGTGCTGATCCTGATTTAATCTCTCATTTACTCATCATTTTACAGCAACAAGTTCACTTCCAGAAGAGGCAGAATCCATAAGATGTTGACCAATTAATGACTTCACACCATCACATTTGAAATAGTTTTCACTTTTATGTTTTATTTGTCAAACTCGTTATCACAATTGTTTTCTGAAAGTTTTATAAGTTAATTTTGTTTAGCTGTTATTAGTTTTCACTTTTATGTTTTATTTCTTAGACTTGTTATCATAATTTGTTTTCTGAAAGTTTTATAAGTTAATTTTGTTTAGCTGTTATCATAAGGATATAATTGATTGCATCTAGTTTTTTTCGTGTTTTGACTGTGAATATGATTGTGAGTTATAATTCTGTTTAATAAGAAACATATTTTTGGTAGTATGGTAGTACACTCAACAAGCAATTTGCATAGAACATGTGGCACAAAATCATATTGTGATTGGAACAAAGTAATGAAGATGCCTAAACTTGTGAAGTCTATGTTTTAAAAAAAGAAGCAGAAACATTAAAGAGTGAAGATGTAATGGCTTGTATGCCAGTATCCAAAAATCTGCGTGCCCCAGCTGGTTTGTTGATTTATTAATCAACTATTAGGAGTTGCAATATAAAAAAACAAACCCTAATATTTGAAGCTACTCAAGACAGAAAAGGTAACAAAATCACTAAACATTTTATTTGCAGAGATGCAAATTGAACTGCAAGCACTTGACATCAAATTGTGCAGTCAATAGAATTCAATTGCCATGAACTAAAGACTAGAACATCTGAAAATAAAGATTAGATTGGCAAGCAAATAACACAAATAGGTATGTTGGCAAGCAAAAGAAGAACATCTGAAATCAAAGATTAGAATGATTCTGTAGTCAACAAAGATCTGCAAGACCACATTTTGTGCAAATTTTCTCTTGCAATCCACCTCACACATTTCCTACAAGCTTCCCTCACTTTGTCAACTTCACTTTTACAAAATTCTGTAACACGTTTATTGAAGTTCCAAGATTCTTCTTACAGCTGTTGCTAACTTTTTGCTTCCTATAAAAAAATATAATATTTAAGTTCTTGTAGATTATTCAAAAATTCTGCAAGTCTTTGATCAGTCACACACTCATACATTGGGCAACATTTTCACTTTTTGATCTTTATTCATGCCCGCAAAGTAGACTGAATAAAACGTTTATTGCAGATTTGATCATAATGGCACGTCAAAAAGATTGTGTGGACACATTGTACTTCAGTTTCGGGGATAACGAAGGTTAAATGCAGCTGGTGTTTGAATGATATCATCGGGGGCATTTATCACTTCAAATGACACTTGGCAAAGGAGCCATGAAATAACAACACTCCTTGTCCAACATGCCTTGCAGATGTCACATGTCAGGCAAAACAAGCTCTTCATGCAATTCCCAAGAACAAGGCAAAAAGGGCAAGAACTGGGGTTGAAATAGGTTCTAATTCTGCAAATGCTAGAGGAAATCAAGGTCAGGATGATGGTGCAAATGAGTTTATCAGGGAATTAGGGTCAACACCTTCTACAACACGTAGCCCAAACATAGGTGGAGGAAACATTAATGCTTTCTTTGCACCTCGTACTACATCGGGATCACAGACCACTTTGGAGAGTAGAGGATGGAGGAAGAATGTCCATGAACAAGCAAGGAAGGCGATTGGAAACTTTGGTACTACTATAACTTGCCATTTCATGTTGCTAGCTCACCATATTGGTAAGGAATGGTGGATGGTATTGTAGTTGTAGGTCCTGGGTTCAAAGCCCCATCTTATGAGATATTGAGGGTTGGTATGCTCAATGATGTGGTATAAGATGTTAATGATATTCTTAAGGAGCATCAACTAGAGTGGGCAAAGACTGGTTGCAGAATAATGTTAGATGTATATGGATAGATAGAAGGAATCAAACCCTCATCAACTTCCTCGTCTCTTGTGAAATTGGCACTATATTTTTGAAATTTGTGGATGCATCAGATACTATCAAATCTGCAGTTGCATTGTTTGAGATGTTTTGATTGGTTGGTCAAAGAAGTAGGGCCACAATATGTGGTTCAATTTATTACAGACAATGCTGCAGCTTGTGTAGCTGCTGGGAGACTATTGATAGACAAAACCCCTCTCTATTTTTTACCCCATGTGCAACACATTGGCTTGATCTAACCCTTGAGGACATTGGAAAACTTGAATGGGTTAAGGAGGTATTGCAAAAGGCCTGCAGTGTTACAAAATTTTATTTATAATCACATGAGGGTTTTGTGTATGATGCGTACTTTCATAGAGGGCAAGGAGCTAGTTCAACCAGGGCTGACAAGATTTGCAACACACTTCCTTGTACTACAAACTCTTTGCCAAAAAAAAAAAGAATTTGGAATGAATGTATGTTTCAAATGAGTGGATGGAGTCTGGTGTCACAAATCTAGCAGATGGCATAGCAGTGGTATAATACATGTACTCTTCTAGATTTTGGGATGCAACAGAACAAGTTGTAGAATTTTGAAAACCTCTAGTAAAAGTCTTGAGACTAATGGATGGGGATAAATCCCTCATGGGAAATTTGTATGAGGCCATGGATAGGGCCAAGGAGGTGATGAGGGGTAGGATGCAAAATGAAAGGGACAAGTATATGCCATTATGGGACATAATTGATAGAAGATGGGATTGACATATGCATTCTCGTCTAAAACAATCCCTGTGGTGTTTGAATCTGGCCTTCTGATTTTCTGTTTATTTGTTTTTGAGTGTTTTGATGCCTGAAACGAAAAAATTGAAATACATAAATAAATGAAAGGAATGCTTGAAATGATTGAAACCTAGTTGATTATATTTGATTGTAAACACAGATAAGGCTTACCCATTTGCTGGTAAAGAATTTCATAAGTTTGATTTTTATTACATCAGCCTTAATTGCACTCCATTCAAGATGTCAATCACCAATTTGAAGGTTCGCCAACTAGAAATCAGTTTGCAAGTACTCCTTCAACCTGGATGCCTTTTCTAGAAGCCACAAACAGCCACAAAAAGAGGCGATTTGCTAATTAGAAGAAACACGCCTCCCAAGAAGGTACGACTATACTTGCAACTCCCATGTTCCAAATTTGGGCAAGGCTGAAAGCTGGTTTAAAGCCTAATAAACAATGAGGAAAGTGACGCCTAAGCCACAAGAAGCCAAAGATAAGGTACGACTTGAAGTGGGAGACCCCTGTGCCTTGGAAAGATGAAATCTTCAACTCCAATGGTGCTGGTTTATTATTGGTAATTTGCAACTACTAAAATCTACAAACACTTGTCTCAAATCTGCAATGATAATCACAAAACCTGATTTATTCTTCAAAGCAAAACTCCATATTAATGCTCAAATGTTGATCCCTTAATGTGACCAATTATGAAGGAACCTTGGACGATCTTGCATGCCTGCAGAACCTGTTCTAAGAGAGGGTATCCATCCTCAATTAGCATGAAACTTCAAAACTTGCAGCAGCAGCTCCAAAATGATATAATATTCTTCAATACTTGAATAATGAGCCAAACCCTTGCCTTATGGAAAAAGGATGCCACTTTTAGGTTTTAGCCTTTGACAAGTCAAACACAAATATCTCCTCTTGAAAAGCAACACCACTTTTCAATAGCTCATATAATTTAATAGTAAAACATATGTGAAAGTGGCTTTTTCGCTTAAAACTTCATAAAGTGACTTTTGACTTAAATATTCCATAAAGTGACTTATTTCACTTAAATACTTTATAAAGTGACTTAAGATATTCTTTGAATAAAATCACTTTCACTTTATAACATTAAATCACTAAATCACTTAATAATAGAATATTATTAAATGATGCGACTTAATAATTCCATAACTCCTGACCTAGGTATCTAAATGATCCCTCGAGAGTGTCCCATGACCAAGATCAACTGCAAGTGTGCCATCACTGACCCGAAATGTCACTTACTAAAAATAGTAAGTAACAAGGACAAGTCCTGAAACCCCTCAGAATGATTCCCTAATCAGCCTGTTAGCCTACGAGAATCGCAGTAATAGGCTAACCCTTTTCCTCAAGCCACTTGCTAGGAAGGGGACATTACAGTTTGCCCTTCCTGAAATTGCTTGTCCTCAAGCAATCTCATCATAGGATGCTGCAATATATCCTCATTCTCCGAAGTAGCATCCTCATCTGGCAGGTCCTTCCACTTAACCAAATATTCCCTGAATAGTCTGCGCTTCAAATGACGCTCCCTACTATCAATGATAGCCTCAAGAATCAAAATCAGTTTCCCCTCTTCATCCAAGGTTGGTAACGCTGTAGAAGGTGTCACATTATGTCCCAACGCCTTTTTGAGGTGAGATACATGAAACACGTTGTGAACCCTACTTTCTGCTGGTAACTCTAGCTCATAAGCCACTTCACCAATCCGTCTGCAAACTTTGGATGGGCCATAGTACCGTGGCTTGAGCTTCTCTGAACCACTCTTCCTCAAAGTGGATTGCCTATATGGCTGCAGCATAAGATACACCATATCCCCCTCCTCGAAAGAATGCTCCACTTTGTGCTGATTTGCATATTGCTTCTGTTGATTCTGAGCCTTTTGTATGTTCTCCTTTAGAGAACCAATGATGTCCTGGCTGTCCTGAGCAAATCCTTCGCACTGGGCACCCTAATATCTCAAAATAGAAAATCCAAAAAATTGGGAGCATCATACACATAGAGTGCCATGAAAGGTGACATCTGTATAGACATGTGATGCGTAGTATTATAACAATACTTACATAAATGCAACCATCTGACCCATGCCTTCTGCTGCCCCGCAATGTAGTTCCTCAAGTAGCCCTCCATCCATTTATTAACTATCTCGATTTGTCAATCTGTCTGTGGATGATAGCCCGTGCTCAGAGTGAGTTCCGTGCCACTAAGCTTGAAGAGCTCCTGCCAGAAATGACTCATAAATTTGTTATTCCGATCACTCACTATATTCCGAGGCAACCTGTGTAATCGGAATATCTCTTTGAAAAACAAATCAACAACTTGCACTACTGTGAAAGTAGTTGAAATCGGGAAAAAGTGTGCAAACTTCGTGAGCCTATCAACCACAACATAAATGCAATCCCTGCCTTGGATTTTGGGTAAACCTGTGATGAAATCCATGGATATGCATTCCCACTTCCGACTAGGAATGGGTAGAGGCTATAGTAGTCCTGTCGGGAAAGTGTACTCCTGCTTGTTCTGCTGACAAGTAGGACACTCTCTAACATACTTGAGAACCTTTGATTTGAGCCCCTTCCAAGTGAACCGATCCCTAACTTGCCTGTAGGTTTTAAACTAACCTGGGTGGCCTGCCATAGGGGCATCATGAAGGGCTCTCAAAATCTTCTTTTTCATAGAGGATCCTGTTGTAAGGAAAATCCTCCCTTTGTAAATGATGAGGTCATTCACAAGGGTTACCTGTCATCTGCAACTATACCATCAATGAACTTAGAAGCCCACTTATCCTTCGCATACTCAGTTGCAATAAGATTTCTCCAATCCTCAGTTACTTCACCTAGAGAACACAAGTAGGGTCTCCTCAAAAGGGCATCGACAACTATATTTCTCGTACCTTTGACATATTCTATGTCAAAATCATAAGCCTGCAACTTGCTGACCCATTTTTGATGCCGATCATTGAGGTCACGTTGACTAAGGAAATGTTTCAGAATGTTATGATCAGTCTTGACCAAAAATTTTCTGCCCACCAAGTACTACCTGAATTTAGCCAACGCATGCATGATGGCTAACATCTCCTTGTCGTAAATGCTGTAACCTTGCTCAGGACCCCGAAGTTTCTTGCTCTCAAAAGCGATGGGGTGCTTATCTTGCATCAAGACAACACCAATGCCCTCCACTCAGGCATCACATTGTATTTCAAACGATAGTGTAAAATCTGGAATAATGAGAACCGGACACGAACTCATCAACCGTTTGAACTTCTCAAAACACCGTTGTGCTCCTAGGTTCCAATCAAAAGCCCCCTTCTTCATCAAGTCTGTAAGTGCGGCGGCCTGTTGTGAAAATCCCTTGACGAAGCGGCGGTAGAAACCACATAACCCAAAGAACCCCTTCAACTGAGTGAGATTCATGGGTGGAGGCCAATCGACTATAGACTTCACCTTTTTAGGATCCATCTTAACCCCCTCGACATTGATGATATGCCCCAAGTATAGTAACTCCCTCATACCAAAGTCACATTTTGATTCCTTGGCAAATAGAGATTCACTCTCCAATATGCTCAACACTGAATCCAAATGTGCCAAATGATCCTCCCATGTCTTGTTGAAGACTAGTATATCATCGAAAAAGACATGGACTGTCTTCCTCAACTAATCTTTGAAGATCCGATTCATACAAGATTTAAAGGTAGCTGGTGCATTGGTTAGGCCAAAAGGCATAACTAAGAACTCATAGTGGCCATAGTGGCATCGAAATGCCGTCTTCTCCACATCCCCCTCTCTAACCCGGATCTGATGGTAACTAGATCGAAGATCAATCTTGGAGAAGAAACAGGCTTTGTGCAATTCATCTATCAACTCATCGATGCGCGGAATGGGGTACCTATTCCTAATGGTCTTTTTATTCAAGGCTCTGTAGTCAATACACATTCGTAAGGTGCGATCTTTCTTCTTCACTAGGACAACAAAAGATGCAAAGGGACTTTTACTTGGTCTGATGTGACTCATATCCAAAAGTTCCTTTATCGTCTTCTTGATCTCGTCCTTCATCCTCTTGGAATGCCTATGGGGAGTAATGATTATCGGCTTAGCAGTGTCCTCAAGCTCTATAATATGCTCAAACCCTTTGTTAGGTGGTCTCCCATAAGGTAAACCCTCAAACACCTTACTGTGTTGTCTCTCAATGCCTGTATGTCGGGAGAATACTCATGCTTCAGCTGCTCACCCTGTGATGGAAAAGTATAACACTTAGCTGCCCACTCCACTTGACCATGGCTGATCAATTTCTCCATTCTCCAGAGTGAGATAACTCGAAGACTCCCATCTGACATTCCCCTCAAAACATGTCCCTTGCCATTGGCTTCAAATTTCATCTCCATCACCTGCAAGTTGAGGGTAAACTCCCCAATAGCATGAAGCCACTTCATGCCCAGTACCACATCCAACTCTCCCATGCCAACCACATAGAAATCTTCCTGGAACTCATAATCGTTAAGCTGCAATGTGAGGTTTGGAATCATTCGGCTACAACTAAGTATAAACCCATCAGCTACGCGCACTTTGAACCCATCAAACTCTTCTGTCTTAAGTCCACGCTTCGCTACCAAGCCCTCATCTATGAAATTATGAGTAGCTCCAGTGTCAAGCAAGGTAATCACACGTTGCCCACCTAGGACTCCTCTAATCTTGAAGGATCCTTCTCTCCGAATGCTCGAGAGTTGTGCTGTAGGTATAACTTCTTCCCTTCCCTTTTCTGACACCTCGGAGGCATTTTCTTCCTCCTTCCCTTCCTCATCAACTTGCTGTTCTGATTTTTTAGAATTTGATTTGTCCGCATAGTAGTACTCTAACTGATTCATACCGTCCTTTGCAGGTGAATCACAGTTTCTTCCTTCTCAAGTCTTGAAGGGTTTCGTCATTGAGTTTTTGGAAAGGTTTTCTTTGCTGGTCTGAAAAAATATTTGGTGCTTTATCCCTTGATGAAGAGAATGGTTTTTGCGGAAATCTTGTTTTTGGGGTAACAAGCTCCATATCTCTCGCCTTCTTCATAGCATCCTGTGAGGAAGGTGGATCAAAGGCTTTGATTCAACCATGTAAGGGTTCGGTCCCACTGAAAAGCACTACCAACCTCCTCTTTGATATTCCCGTGACCATCATGGATATCCTCTGAAACTTTGAAATATAAGCCTCTAATGTCCCAACTTGCTTAAGTTGTGCAAGTTCTTGGAATGAAACCTTAGGATCTTATTTGTCAAACCGCTCAATGAGTTTGTTAGTAAATTCATCATAAGAAACAATTGACCTGTGACCCAAAGTAATCAAACCATGGTACCACCACTCATGAGCAATGTCATCTAGGTGAAGTGTGGCGAACCTAATTGCCTCTTCCTCAGGCATGGGCCTCAAGGATAGGAAGTTATGTAACTTTTGAACCCAACCGTGTGCGGTACAGCGATGCACTCCATCAAAATGTTTCAAATTAATCTTACTCACCGCTTGTTGGAGATCTCTGGTGCCCTGTGGTGCTCTAGTCTCAAGTCTTCCAACCGCCATTGCCTCTATCTTCTTTGGTTTAAGAATTGGTCAAATGCCAACATATTCTTGATATCAATAGGTAATGAAGTGTGCTCAGTATGGCTGGTCCTAACCTCATCGACCATGTTTGAAAGACTACTCTGGAAGTCATTCCTGTTGAATATGGGGTCTCAACCCTCTATGTAAAGGTAGGTTGCAAAGGCCTAGCTGTGGTATTGATAGAAATCCTTGGCCTCTCTTCAGGTTGAGCATTAGAACTATTGGAATTGTTAGGTTGTCTTGTGTGACCAAGATTAGGAACCTGGTTCATCTTATGCAAAAACACCGCCAACATGTCCATCAAAGTGTCAAACTTCTGCTCTCTCCTAGCATCTGGGCTAACAGAACCTGAATGCGCTTTGTCTCTATCTCCCATGGTTCCTACAATACTTTCACTATCACTGGATAAAGTTCTTGTTATTTCCGGTGAATTGTGAATGTTTAAAACCTCTAAAATGGTGTCTCCCTCTTGCACTTGCAGAGGATGCCACGACCGTGAACCCCTGTGATAAGTCTGTTCTTTATCACTCATGGAATAACCTCATAGGATGGTAGGATATTAAATCTCTAATACCATTGAAACAACCTCTGTGGTGTTTGAATCCGACCTTTTGATTTTTTGTGTGTTTTTTTGTTTATTTGTTTTTGAGTGTTTTGATGTTGGAAACGAAAATAATTGAAATACACAAATACAAGAAGGAATGCTTGAAATGATTGAAACCCAGTTGATTATATTTGATTGTAAACACAAATAAGACATACCCATTTGCTGGTAAAGAATTTCGTAAGTCTGATTTTTATTACAGCAGCCTTAATTGCAGTTCATTCAAGACGCCAATCACCAATTTGAAGGTTCTCCAGCTGGAAATCAGTTTGCAAGTACTCCTTCAACTTGGACGCCTTTTCTAGAAGGCACAAACAGCCACAAAAAGAGGCAATTTGCTAACTTGAAGAAAAACGCCTCCCAAGAAGGTACGGCTGTACCTACAACTCCCATTTGCCAAATCTAGGCAAGGCTGAAAGCTGGTCTAAAGCCTGATAAACAATGAGGAAAGTGACGCCTAGGCCACAAGAAGCCAAAATGATGGTATGGCTTAAAGTAGGAGACCCTTGTGCCTTGGAAAGATGAAATCTTCAACTCCAATGGTGCTGGTTTATTACTGGTAATCTGCAACTACTAAAATCTACAAACCCTTGTCTCAGATCTGCAATGATAATCACAAAACCTGATTTATTCTTCAAAGCAAAACTCCATATTAATGCTCAAATGTTGATCCTTGAATGAGACCAATCATGAAGGAACCTTGGACGATCTTGCACACCTGCAAAACCTGTTCTAAGAGAGGGTATCCATCCTCAATCAACATGAAACTTGAAAACTTGCAGCAGCAGCTCCAAAATGATATAATATTCTTCAATACTTGAATAATGAGCCAAACCCTTGCCTTATGGAAAAAGGATGCCACTTTTAGGTTTTAGCCTTTGACAAGTCAAACACAAATATCTCCTCTTGAAAAGCAACGCCACTTTTCAATAGCTCATATAATTTAATATTAAAACATTTGTCAAAGTGGCTTTTTCACTTAAAACTTCATAAAGTGACTTTTGACTTAAATATTTCATAAAGTGACTTATTTCACTTAAATATTTTATAAAGTGACTTAAGATATTCTTTTAATAGTCACTTTCACTTTATAGCATTAAATAACTGAATCACTTAATAATAGAATGTTATTAAATGACGTGACTTAATAATTCCATAACTCTTGGCCCGGGTATCCAAATGACCCCTCGAGAGTGTCCCATGACTAAGATAACCTGCAAGTGTGCCATCACTGACACGAAATGTCACTAAAAATAGTAAGTAACAAGGGCAAGTCCTGAAACCCCTCAAAGAGATTCCCTAATCACCTCGTTAGCCTACGGGAACTGCAATAATAGGCTAACCCTGTTCCTCGAGCCACTGGCTAGGAAGGGGACATTACATCCTCTCCATGTTGCAGGATACTACCTTAATCCAAGTTCGTTCTATAGCTCTTCATTTAGACATGATGATGGCGAGGTTTCACAAGGCTTGTTCAAATGCATGGAAAACATGTTTGCTACCACTAAAAATTACAAACAACTATGGGAGAGTTAGCAATGTACAAGCAAGTAGGGTCTTTTCTCTCATTGAAGGCTGCCGTGGAAGGAAGGAAGACCTTGCTACCAAGTAGACTCTATAAACCTGTGAAAGTCTCTCTATTTTGTGGACATGATCATTTAGCGTTAAGATTGTTTTAAGATATTCTTACATGATATCATCTCCATGTAATGTGTTTTTGTAGCACAATGGTGGGATTATTTTGGTCATGAAACCAAACACCTTAGATGGATGGCGAGACACATTTTGAGCCAACCGTGTAGTTCATCCGCTTGTGAGCGTACTTGGAGTGTCTTTTAACACATACATTCCAAGAAACGCAACCGGCTAACACAAAAACGGATAAATGACTTGGTGTTTGCTCACCACAACCTTCACTTGAAGCTAAAGAAATCTCAAGGTTAGACTTTCAATTCACTTGCAGTTAGTTGAAATTCTATTGATTATCTTTTTCACTTGAAAGGCCAAGACTAATTCTACATGGACAAAAACATGTATTGTTGAGGATGACGAGCCAATCGTCCTTGATGAGATTGTTCTAGAATCTAATTGGATTGTTGCTAATGAGGACTTTCTTGAGCCTAAGGATTTCGAGTTGCTTGGCACTCAGTTGGACGGTCACATGGTTGAAGTAATTAGGAGAAGCTCTAAACTAGGAGCTTCATCATCACGACCTGCTGCCCTCTAGTGTAGTTGTCATTGGCTACATTTGATTTTTCTAACTTTGTACTTAGTTTAGAGGTTGACTTTGTACAAAGTTACAAAGTATATTGTAATTGACATTTTGTCATATGTCAACATCTAGTTATTATTTATGCACTACAAAGTATATTTTGTGCAATGCAATGTAATCATTGATATGAATATAAAAAAATAAGTCTATTTTATACAATTCATTGGTTAAAATCTCTATTTTCTTTGCTCTCTATATCTCTATGCTTTGGAAATGACCTTACGTTTTTAAAAAAACTGGCTTTTGTCTCTTTTTCTACAATTTTTTTTGTTTTTTTTTTCAAATCCGATTTTTCCGCAATTTTTTCAAAACATCTTGATATTTTGGTTCGCCGATTTTTTCCTCAAACGATTTTTGCTGCTATGATCAATACCATTGGCATATTACAAGCATATTTGATCAATAATAATACCAAAGTGACAAATAATAAGAAGATTTGATCAATGCCAAATGGGTAGATTACTATAGAACTAATCAATGCCAAATTGACAGATAACAAACAAATTTCAGTTCAATGCCAAATTGGCAGAAATGATATGTAAATTTAAAAATAGGATCCAATGGTAAACTGTCCAGGATCTTCTTACAATATCAAATGCAATAACTTTGTGGCAGTAAACCTCATAGAAGTTTACAATGTACAACTGTTATTGTTTCAATAACTGAAACAATGATTTATTATAGCAGATATCTCAAAAGTGATCAATCAACAGGAACATTATGCTATAAACTGATATAAAGATGAAAATAATGTATTTGCAGCATACCATGTGAAGAACAACAGATTTAGTGTAACAAGCAGCCACAACTGATGAACATTACCCACTGAAAACTAATAATATATAGTAGCAAACCGTTTTGAAATTATATATATCAGCAATCAATCAACCAAGGAGTAACCAAAAAATCAAATTAAGGTACCATAAGTATTTCCAGCAAAGATATGACTCTGTAAACAACTAGAATTAACAATATGGATCTTTATTTCCAAATGTGAACAGCTGCAGCAGTGGTACAACCTACAACCAAAGATGTGCAGCTCACAATAATACAAAATATTGCATTTGAATGACTGTGATACCTCTTTGGAGAGATGCGGCTGCCTTATATGTATGTATGCATGTATGTATATATGCATGCATGTATGTATATATGTATGTATGTATGTATGTATGTTGTGCTTGTATTCGGCGAATCTCATCCATGAGATTCAAATTTCATCGAATTTCAACCAAAACAAAAAAATTCGTTTAAATTCGCCTCAAATTCGTACAGCATGAGGCTTAGGATTTTTTGTTGGAACATGTATTATCGGCCCCTTTATTTTTCTCTCCGCTCTAGTATGAGGTGTTTAAAAAGCTAGGTGCGCCAAGAAATTGGCAGCCAAGGGCATCCTTGTGACTTTGGTAGATGCTATGCCTGTATCATCATAGCTTATAATGGTCGCGGACTTTTCGCTCACAACGTCAACAGTTTGGGTTTCCATATGCGTTCGCCAGTTGTGTCCGACGGATTACCTCAAGACTTTGACAGATCTCTCAATTACAATGAGTTCAACAATTCTCTGTTGAATAAGATGGAGTTCCACGTAGAGGAATTGATGGAGGAACTGCAACGAAAAGGCCCTCCGATCTCCTGCATCATCACCGACATGGTTTATGTTTGGCTAGACAGCATAGCCAAGAAATTAAATTATTCATATGCTTGATTGGTTCACGATTATTGCTTTTTGTTATGGCTTTTTTTTTATTATGGTTTTTTATTATTCATGATAATTGCTTTGTGGGTATCATTAGATTTTTATTATAATATAATTATTATTTTTTTGTATTAGATATCGAGTGAAAAACAAATTACAATGAGGCCAATTTGCAGATTTATCTCATACTTCTACCCCCATTACAAAAATTACATAAATTCCAAGGCCCCCCATTACATAGCTTGACTAAAACATTGCAACATAGGAATGCTTGACTATTACATTACATTAGATGTCGACTGCACAATTTGAATATTTACAACACAAGAGTTACACTTCATCACCAAGAGCTCGAATTTGCAAATGCCAAAACCCAAGTTTGCAGTTGTCAAAAAGGAACCCCTTGACAAAGCCGATACCTGGAGTAGACTGTTGTATGGAGGCCTCACCCTTTACTGTCAAAAAGGATTCACAACCAACAACCATTAAGGACCTGCACCCTCCCTACGTCTTGGATCTTTCAGGCTCAATAAGGAACCTGCAGCTTCGATCTCTTCCTTGGTCAAGTCCTAGATGCTGAGTAATGGAGGCACATCCTCCTCCTGGTTGCTTTTGTTCACTATTCCATTAAATTCCTTTTGAAAGACTTCTAGAGCCCCGAGGAAAATCTTTGTTGTGTGCTGCCGACTGTGTCCAAAGCTGACCTCCTGTAAGTTGATCGGGATTGTGCACAACAGTATTGTATAGTGTAAACCTTTTAGAAGACTCAGTAAGTCCACGCTTGACCCCATTAAATTTTTCATCATTTCTCGCTTTCCAAATACCCCAAAGAAATTAAGTAGAAACACAATTCCAAAACAGTGTTAGGTCCTTCCTAATTTTATTAATTTTTAGTGAAAGAATTCCGTTCGGTCTAGGATTTTAAGATCCTTTAGACCCAACCCGCCTTCAACCTTGCTCAAGCAACACCACTCCCACTTCACAACATGTTTCTTTTTCTTACCTTTCCCATCTGACCACAAAAAGCTCCTTATCTTTTTTTGAATTTCATCCACCTGGTAGGTACTGAACAACCAAACTGACGCAAAGTAAAGATTGTATGATGCAAGTATTTTCTAGCATATATGAATACTTTGTTGGAAATGTTGTCATTGATGTCAAAGGCATTGGACAAGATTGTTGAACAAATTGTCATTGATGTAAAATGTGGGCAAAAAGGAAATCATTGACAAACTATACTACATATCCAAGGAACAAGATATGAACAATATTGATATTGCATCTATTAAAGACAACAACTAAGAATGCCCATGGAGATAAGTCTAATACAAAGACAAAGAAAACTCGGAGGAAGTCTAAATCGCTGAAGTCAAAGCTATTAAAAGAAGGATTAAATAATATTCATTTATTATTACCTTAAGCTAAACTTGAATAGAATGAATTTTAATATCTTCGAAGCATTATGTTGTCGATGATATTTATTATCAAGTTGGAGATCAACAATAAAATAAGCACCATTCAAAGGAGCACACCTGTATATTTTGACATGCAGATTTATTAGGCCACTAAGGATAAGTAGACGACAACATGATCGGAAGATCACCCAGATTTTTAGTGGTCATGGGCCTTGTATTAGAATATATGCTTCTTTTGGACACGTGGATATAACTGCTGCTGGAGTTTTACTTTAGAGACTATGATGCCGACTAATGTATCATGATTCTTTGGGGTTATGGTTTCTAGAAAGAAATTGGAAGGAAGATTCGTGTCAAAGAAATGCGTCAGCTTCACGTGGAAGCTATCACCTTAATTGACACAGCCGCTAAGGTCTAGTGATCGATTGTTATCATTGGGCCCTTTATGGAAGACAGTAGTGACCATTGAATATGTAAATAAAAAAGGGGATTATCATTGTGAACGATATTTTCCATTACAAAGAGCTGTCTCGGTTAAGGCAACAATAAATAGACGGATGCTAATTAAATGGCGGAAGAGACAAAAGCCTTGATGATACTTAGTATGATCATCTTCAATGTCTCCATGAATATAACGTGCCGCCACATCTTGTGAAGAGAACGTAGAGTTGAAGTCTATCTCATATATTTAGAGAAAAACATAAGAAATGATTAAAGGAATCGAAGCAATTAAAGTTAATCTTAGTTAAGGTGCAGCGATTAGAAAATGTGAAGGGCCGTGATTATTTTATGATGAAAAGCAGTGATTAATAATAAAGAGGGAGTGGCTTTAGATAATATGAAGGAGTTAGTCAAAGGCAGTGATTTAAGACAAAAGTAGATTATATTATGATATGACGAAATGTTTCATTATAACATACAACGATTAAGAAGGCAGTGTTAACAATATGCAGCGATCACTTTTAAGGAAGGCAGCAAATGAAAAGAAGAGGTATGTTGTTGAGAAGGACACAACCTTTGGACAGTGATGTATCCATTATGAAGTGATGCCTCTCTTCATAAGAGGCAAGAAGATATAAAGTTGCAGATTTGAAAGAGAAAAGAGATGTGGAGTGTTGTGTGTGAGAGTGGAGAAAAAGATATATCAAGTACACACCAGCAGATTTATGCATGAAGAAGATATAAAAGATCATTCAATACGAAAATTTGATGAGAACTAAAGAATAACTGTGTAAGAGAAATTTTTTGTAAAGAACATTTATATGATCATTATCAGTTGAAGAAGGAAATAAAGGAAGACAAAATATCTCTGTAATTCAAGCAGAATTATAAGCACATCTGGAGAAGTTTTAAAAGCATATTAAAGCAGATTCATAAGCATATCTGAAGCAGACTATTGAATCATAATTAGAGCAGATCATTGAAGCATAGTTGGAACAGATTTATAAGCATATTTTGGAGCAGATTATTGAAGCATGTTGGAACAGATTTGAAGGGATTAAAGCAGATTTTGAAGAAGAGTTTATAACAGATTGAGAAGAGTGTTGTGAAGAAAATTCTAAGGCAGTACAAGAGCAAGTTTATTGCATATTTGGTGAAGATCAGAATTGTCCATCATCAGTTGAAGAAGCAACATTGAAGGTGGAACATTGTTCTTTAAGTTATTATTTTTGCTAAGTTGGTGCTTGGCAAGTGGGGGTTGGTGCCTCTAGTAGGTTGGTACCTACGAACTTTAGGAGTTGGTGCTCCTTGTAGGTTGGTGCGTACTAAATCAGAGATAGGAGTTGGTGCTCATTGTGGGTTGGTGCCTACTAAATTGTGAAAGTTGGTGATTCAAATAGGTTGGTGCCTACATTCATTGTAAAACTTATATGATTCATAAAGTACATTATTTGTATTGTGGTTTTCTTCTGTAAGGGTTTCCATGTAAAATCTTGGTGTCAACTTTTTTTTATTCTTATATTTTTGCATAGTTGATATTGTCTTGGAGTTTAAAGTTGATAAAAGTTGAGAGGGTAAAAATTTGTTAATATACTGATTCAACCTTCCCCTCCCCCTCTTAGTATATTTTGTGCTCATCATTCTCCTTGCTAAGGATAGGAACTATCTATTCCATTTGCCAATCTTCTTATCAATTTTCCCTTGGATGCATAGCCACATCTCTTTTAGGTTTGGGATGACTGCAAAGTGTATGCCCAGATAACTGACTTGCTTTTGGGGGCCTCCCCATTGCATCCTGAACTTAGATAGCCATTCTAGAGGTCTTTCTTGCCATCCCAACATAATTTATTTAGATATAGAGATTTTGGCTATAGAGGCAACACAAAATGTATCAAGTTTCACCATTAGATTAGTGATATTATCTTGATTTAGTTGAGGAAACAATGCAGTATCATCAATAAACTGAATATTGAGTAATTCACTTTGATTTGGTAGAGAAATACCTTTTACCTTTGGGCGTGGCATTATCGACCCTGAGGATGTAGTGCAAAGTTGGGACCAGGGGGCAGCCTTGCCTAATTGACCTTTCCAGAGCAAATTCCTTTGTTGGAGAACCATTAACATCTACCCATGAGAAATACCTTTTACCTTTTACCTTTGAGGCAATAACGAACAAGGTTGGGACCAGGGGGCAGCCCTGCCTAATTGACCTTTCCAGAGCAAATTCCTTTGTAGGAGAACCATTAACATCTACCCATGACACCACATCCCTAAAGAATGTGACCACCATGTTGCAAAATGTTTCTGGAAAGCCAAATGCCTCTAACATTAATCTGATAGAAGCCCATTCCACCCTATCATAGGCCTTCTCAAAGTCTAGTAGCACCATTGCCACCTCTTGATTGGACACCTTTGCCCACTCCATTGCTTCCCAACTGGTGATTAGATTCTCAAGAATGTACCTACCTTTGATAAATCCCGTTTGGGTGTTGTTAATAAACTTTGGAAGAATGTTTTCTAGTCTTCTTGCCAAGATCTTAACCGGGATTTTATATGATACATTTACCAGAGTTATTGGTCTCCAATTCCTAATCAAGGTCTTGTCCCCTTCTTTGGGCAGCAACTTTATTATGCCCTTATTTATGTTCTTCCCCAGAGAGCCCTTTTCCAATGCCTCCTTATATACTAAGAATAGATCATCAATAACCTTTGCACTGAGAACCTTATAGAATTCGGCTGGGAGCCCATCTGCTCTGGGTGTCTTGTCATTGTGTAGGGAGTTTATTGCTTTTCTGATTTCTTCTTTTGAAATATCCTTGCTCAACTTCCCTGCTTCACCATCCACTAACTATTTTGGGACGATGCTGTTTATTAGGTCCCTTTCCTTGGAGCAGCCCGCCCTATTGCTTTCAGAGGTGAGCAGGTTCTTGTAGAAATTAAAGAAGTGACCTTTGATGTCTTCCTGCTTGGTGAAAGCCACCCTATCAACTTGAACTTGCTCTATGTGTTCTTTGATGCCCTTCTCCTTCAGAAATCTGAAGAAGAATTTCGACCCTTTGTCCTCGTTCTCAAGTCACTTGAGCTTGGATCTTACCTTGAGCCCTTAGATTCTAAAATTTTGTAAATTCTTGAACGCATCTTTAGCAGGTCTGAGCCTATTTCCAAGGCCCACATCCTCGGGGTCTTTCTGAAGGCAAGCCTCAGCTTGCAAAAAGTCCTCTTGAAGGAGTCCCTCCTTCCTCCTATCCAATACCTTCTTTTTACCTATTACTTGGAATAGAGATTTCCAACCTTTTGTGTTCATTTCCCATCTTTCAATGGCACTCAAACCCCTGTACATCCCTTGGTTTATCTTCCTAAGTGACAACACTGCATCAACACAATCACTATCATGAAGCAACTTAGTGTTGAGGAATCTCCCCTCCCCCCCCTCATTTCTTTTCATCCCCATGCCCTTTTTTAGGATTATTCTTGCTTTCATCGGATGATGGTTAGAAAGGGTATACGGGTGCACTTCAATTTGGCATCCATGCCTTAGAGAATTTGGAATAAAATGATCTTCATTAAGGTAAAACCTATCCAGGCGACAATAGATTCTTTTATTGCCTTTTTTCTGTCCTTCTATGGGCTCCACCAATTTCAATTTAGATTTTATTTTTGACCAAAAAAATTTCTCATTGCCCTTCCAATCCATATCCACTCCCCCATATTTATCTTCTTTATTTTCAACCATGTTGAAATCCCCTCCTAGGATCCAATGTATGCTCTCTAGGTTGCACAACCATTTCCAAAGCTTGTGGTAGGGAAGTCTTTTTTCTATCCTTCTATGGGCTCCACCAATTTCAATTTAGATTTCATTTTTGATCAAAAAAATTTCTCATTGCCCTTCCAATCCATATCCACTCCCCCATATTTATCTTCTTTATTTTCAACCATGTTGAAATCCCCTCCTAGGATCCAAGGTATGTTCTCTAGGTCGCACAACCATTTCCAAAGCGTGATTCTTTCACCATACTCGTTTGGTGCTTAAATAGAGCGAATCTTGAAGGAGGAGTCATCCTTTTTCACATTGATCCAGACAACCCTGTTACAGGGGGAAGTCCCGAAGTTAGATACATATTGACTCCACTTCTTTGAAATGAGGATGGCAACCCCTCCTTTACTCTTCTCATGTTGGGTGGCAAAGTGGGAGGCATCCCTCCAGATAAAGTTGAGACTGGTTTCAAGTGAAAATCCAGTAGATTTAAGTTCTTGCAACAACACCACATCTTTATTTCTGCCTTGATTCATGAACCTTCTTTCAACTTGTTTTCGATCTGGGGACTCTAATCCCCTCACGTTCCATGAGATGCAATTAAGGGTCATCAAATTCAATCGAGGGGTTAGAGTCCATTTTTAGGTCTGAAGGTTTCAAACAATTTGGGTACCTTTGCTTCTACCTCCATCCTCTTGGCCAATGGGCTTGGAATAATTGCACTTGTGTTCTTTCTCTTTTGATTCGAGAGAGCTTTTATGTTCTCTTTCCTTACTGGGATTATAGTGTCTTTTTCTTTTCTTGGCCTGCCCCAGGCCTGTGGGTCTGCTCACCTTGGAGGGTCCCCTTCCCCCCAGTAGCACCTTTAGAAGTCTATTCTCTTGCCACCTTTGCTGAGGAAGAGTCACCCCTAGGGTCCAAAGTATTTGGATCAAGCTGAAAAGCATGAGATCTGCTACTTCCAGGATTGCTTCCTGCATAACTTAAACCTTCCTTGTCATCCACTGTTTTGGAACCAATATCCCTCTCACCCATACCCACAATAGTATCATTTGTGCATTGATTACAGGCGCCAGTGGAATCGACATCTTCTTCTAGACCCACCACATCGACTGATTGACCTGTAACTAGTCCATCGGTGGTACCTTGCTGCATACAGGTGGGCTGAATCTTGGTCTCAAAAGCAAAGACAATTTCTTTAACTTTATTCGACTTCTCTTTACCCTCCATATCCCCATTATTAACACCTTCGACCTTATACAGTTTAAAATTTTTCATACAAAAGGTTTGATTCTTGGGTTCACCATTAATTGGGGTCCCATTTTCCAAGCCCATCTTTTTAATTTTTTCCAGAGCTAGCTGCTAGTTTTTTGCTGAGATTGAGTTCGAGTCAAATTTTTGGCCTGCTGAGTTCTAGCCAAGACAATTTTTTTGAACTATGAGTCAAATACTCATAATAACTTAGAGGAAGATGTGAAGGGTGTATGATTATGCATTCTAGTAGGGATGCTTCAATAAATATATGCCAGGGGATTGGTGGTGAAGCTTTCCTTGTGGAAAATGGGTGAAGGTGATGTGTAATAGAGTAAAAGATGGTAGTTGTCAAAGCAAGTAATATAATAGAACAAAATCTGGAGTTGGCTTGCTGATAGTAGCTTGTTCAAATTTTTTTGTACATCTAGTTTGAGATAGTTTAAGATGGACTTATAGTGTTTAGGAATCAACAACATGAGATACTATGATAACCATGATGAAACTAAGGTCTATAAGGCCATGGTGATAAATATGATACCCAAATCTGGTCCGAATAGTAGGAGATGACTTATAAATTCGTTTATGAGTAAATGACAATGAATCAAGGTCAATGATTGATACAGATTTATTAAAATTTGTTGAGGATAACATCAACACTATCTGGTAGTAATTCTTTAGAGGCTTGGTGAAGGCATCATAGTGTTGAGGCACAAGGGCACAATGGCATGGTTGACCATTGAATATTATTGCAGGTATGGATATTGGACAGTTGTGCTTGATTAAGTCACATTGATGGGGTGTAGACTGTTGGAAATTAGTGTTCACATGGGATAGAGTGTGTGAGGTAAAGTGAGTTAAAGTAATAACTCACGTAGTATTAAAATTAAATATTTGTTAGAGTTCGTTTATAAGTAATAATAATAGTGGTAGGAATGCTTGTTTGTAATTAAGTTTTTAAAACAACTCAATATATTTAGGGATGTCGTTTATGTTGATTCCTAAATAATAGGATTTAAGAATCCTATAAATTTGTAAAGTGTATTGAGGAAAAATATGAGACGACTATATTGTTATTGAGTGCAAAATTTTCTGCCTCTACCATACTTTCTAATATGGTATTAGAGCGGAGTTTGGGTAGATGAGATTATCTCCAACCCGATTATGTGGAATTCATCTACTCTACTGTGAATTATTTTGAATGCCTAGATTTTCTTTGCATTTGGACGACTCTCTTCTTGTTTGCAGACCTTGGCATATTTGTGAGATCGCTTGCACTCTTGGCGCATCAGTAAACTATCACTATATTCCCTGGCGATTGTGTTTGTGGATTTTCTGTGTTGCAGAGTAATTCGAGTAATTCTGTTGTGTGAATATCATTGCCAAAATGTGCTAATTTCATGGTAACAGAAGCATTATTATTCAGTATATAAAATTATTGACTTCTATTATTCTTGCCTAAAATCTTCCATGGTATTATTTTAGAATTTGAGTGGTGGTATTGATAACTTTGGCACGTTTGCGTGAGTGTTGGACTAGATCGGGCATCTTCTCATATTACTTGGATTGGCAATTTCAATTGGGTCGATTGGCTTGGAGTAGCCATTGATATGCATATTCACTGCTCTTGATCGATGGATCGAGCTCTACTATTGTTGTTAGCTTGTGTATTTTCTAAGATCCGCGTATATGCATAGCTGGCGGCCTCCCTTTTGAATGTTCCTTGGTTTGCCGAGCTTCAGTCATTGTGTTTGGGGGTCCATCACCTTTGTGTGCATAGAACAGTAAATTGGCCACTTGTTGATTGGATGGCTGAATCATCACTGCAACCCGCGTGCATCATTTCCGACTTCTTCCTCTTCATCGTGGCACAGTCTAGATCAGGTTTGTGTGTGTTTTGAAGGATTTCATTACTGTATAGGAGAGAATTTGCACCCCTTGGGCAAATTCCCCTTTCACCCTTCTCTATTTGAGAAAACCAAATTCGGAGGATTAATTCCACCTAAGCTCGTTGCCTTCGTTCCACTTGGCGTCCATTTTGTGTGTCGGCAGATGAGTTATTGTTGGAGACGCCCGTGTAGCGCGGAGACGTCTACGCGGCACGCTTACGTCCCTGATAGATTCCCACGTCTGGAGCCTACAAAGGCGTTACATTTCCCATTGGGAGTCGACTTGTAATGCCCTCTTCAGCTGACTGACCCGAATATGGCCGTTTTCTTCACTCTTCCCTTCAAATTCACCTCTCCTTCCCTCATTTGGCTATCTCATATCCCTTCACAAGCTCCAAGTAGCTTCTTCACCGTCTCTTCAATCTCAAGCAACACTTTACACTTCACAGCAGCAACATCAACACTCCATCACTTCAGTAGAGCAAGTGTCGAAGGAAACACCACGACAGCAGAGGCTTGAGTTCCTCTCATTTTCTCCCCCACTAGCCTTGATCGCTTTGGGTGGAGGTGGTAAGCTTTCACTCCTCTCCTCTATTATTTGGTTGAGTAGCATAACACTGTTTTGTAGTACTTTTGTGTACTTTACTTCATTTCATACCTCTCTCTATCTATCTGGCTGTCCATGGAGGTGGGAACACCAAAACAGGGGTTTGACTGAGGCAAACCCCTATACAACCCCAACACTTTGTCTCTTTCTTGTGTACAAGTATTGGAGATATTCACGAGCTGGAGGCTTCATCACTCGCACGATTGTAAGCATTTCCTTTCCCTTCTTTTCCTCATCTTTATTAGTTCTATTTCATTCTATTTCAGTTTTATTACATTCCACTACTTTATCACATTCTAGAAGTTCTCAACAATCAGAGAAGTAGTCACTTTGCCGTTTTCTGAGATAAACGCTTTCTGGTCCGTACGAGACTCTACCGCGCCTTGGGGACACCAGCGCGCCACACTGTCGTCTGTATTCCGCACTTCTGTCCTTTGGCCGAGAGCATGTTGGTTTGTCCAGAGAATCTCTGTGACCTGCTCTTTCTAATTCTAGAACTCTCGCTGCTATTCTTTGAGGTAGTTTAGGATAGTTCACCCCGTGAGGCTCTCTGAGTGAAGAGAACTCGTGAGTAGCGAATCCCCCTTCTCTACATTTTGGTGAACCTGACGTGAAGAACAGTGTTATTCGAAAAACTAGGAATTTATTTACCCCTACTTGGTGGGGTCATAACTTTTGAATCGGTGTTTGGAATTCAGAACCGTTTGCACTATTGGAAAGGTCTCTTAGAGAACTAGTTTAGTCCCTAAAATACTAGTGGTTTCGGCAATCAAACTATAAAGACTGATGGAAGTCCCGACCTCAAATTCCACTCTGAAGACCTTCGAAAATGCAAATTACTAGAACATAGAAAATACCGAAAAAATCATAATGAATTTAATATCTTTTTTTATTAGTTCAGTATCTAATTTTGTTCAAAATGTTAATGATATTCCATTTCATGCATGTGATTGTGACTTGGCTTTGCCCATGTCACTTGATATCGTTGATCCTTCTCATGAAATTCCTCCTGCTTTGGAGGATATCTTGTTGCAAGAAGATGAAATCATTGATACCTTTCTTAACATTACTCTACCTTCTATGCATTCCAATGCTTTCTCTTCTAGAGATGATGCACTTGTGAATGACGAATCTCCTACTCATTCCAATGCACTCTCTTCTAGGGACGTGGCATTTGTGAATGATGAATTTCTTATCTATCCTAATGCACTCTCCTCTAGAGATGATGCATTAGTACATGATGAATCTTCTTCCACATTTGATCCTGTTTGGATCAATGTTACGAATATGTCTTCGAATAATCATTCTACTAGTTGTGATGATTCTGTAAATGTAATCTATGTCTCTGCTGTCCGTCAAAGGCCTAAGAGACCAATCATTTACGTGACTCCAGCTAGTCCTTCTCCTGAAAGGGTTTGTTCTATTGATGGTGTTCCATTTGATAGTAACTCTCCTGATCTTTCTATGGCTCCCTCTTATAGAGTGGTAGCCCATACCTATGATACTAGAATGAATAAACAACTAAGTCTTCTTCAAGCACCTGAACCTACGACTAAAGCACCCATCGATAACAGTCTTGTCGAGCAACCTCAAGTTACTCTGACTAAGATCTCACTATGGGACTTGCTTCAGTCTGCTCCGGGTTACCAAGGGATGCTTCAAGAAGCCTTGCAAAAAATCCTCTTGCCTTCTTCCGTTAGGCTGGCAGATGTTGATGCGTTGATAGCTTATATTCGTGCGGATTCGCCGAATATTACATTCTATCCACATGAACTCCCGTCTCCGAAAGTACATAAGCAAGTAGATCCTTTAATGGTTATAGTTAACATTAATAAGATCGGTATTAGATGTACTTTTGTTGACGCCGGTTCGACGCTCAATGTATGCAGCATTGATCTATTATCTAAGATTAATATTGATCCATCTTCTATTAACGTTTCTTCTATTGACATTCGTGGGTTTGATAATGTCGGTCGAAAACCTTTAGGCACGATAGTCTTGCCTTTGAGGTTGGGACCCGTTATCGTACCTGCCCTTGTATATGTTATGTCAAAGAAGTTACCTTATAACCTTCTTCTTGGTAAGCCGTGGATTCATGCTATGGGTGCAGTCCTGTCTACCTTGCACAAATCTATTAAGTTCGTTTGTAATAATTGAGTAGTCATAGTCAAGCCTGACCCTGATGCTATGCACTTATGTGAGGTGGCAGCTGCCGGTCAAGCTTCGGTTGTGCCTACTCTTATTCCTTCAGTGTCTTCTAGTGTGTCGATGTTTACTCCAGCAGTACCTACTACAAAGGATACTCTTGAGATGAATGTCCCTGAGGAAGATCCTTCTGAAGCAAGAAATACTAAGTCTACTCCTTCTACCTCTTCTCAAAGGAATGCAAGTCTTGGTGGTGATTGGGGTCCTTCAGACTTTACAGATTCCTTCATTCAGGAATATAAAGTTGACCCGATCCGCTTAGACCTTCCGGCAACATCATGCACACCTGCTATCAAAGACGATTGTCCTTCTGCATCGCGGGAGAATGTGAATGTGAATTGTAATGTTCTTAGTGTTGATCCTCCTTTTGAGGAAGATGATTACGCTTTTGCTGAGGAGGATAATGTTGACAGTCCTATCAAGAAGAATGGTGACGATCCCGTAGAAGAGTGTGTTCCCCCTTGCTGGAATAATGCTCTCTATAAGGACGCCCCTTCTTCTTGTGATTTGCAAACACGTTATGGCCCCTGCTTTAAGCTCATCTCTAAGTATGGCTATGAGTGTAAAGGTTGTGGGTGTAATAAACAAGGCATACAGGTCCCTATAAAATTCACACCTAGTAAGCGTAAGTTGGGGATTGGTTTCTCGAATAAACAATCTGAGCAAAAACTACGGTTGAGTGTTGACATGATGCTCGCTCAACCTCGTTCTCGCAAATTGGTCCATCCTCCTTCGTCTTCTATCCTCGTATCTTCTTCTTGTGAGTAGTCAAATTTTTCTCCACAAGAGAGGGTTGCATCCTGCTCCTCATCCTTTGTCTGAGCAAGAGTGTATGTTGTTGCGGCTTCTTAAAACTCGCTTAATTATTGTTCCTCCTCCTACACGCAAGAAATTCCATAAACATGATAAAGTAGAACATTCTTTCTGTGCATACCATCGAGTGCTTGGCCATTCCACTAGTGAATGTAAGGCCTTGAAGGACAAAATACAACAACTTTGTGATTTAGGTGACATCACTTATTTATTTGTTGAGGCACTTGCCTTTTCTTCATGTGACAAGTGATATCTAGGTCTACCTCTATCTTTCATGCTTAAAGTATTCTGCATGGTTCTCCTCCCCTGTACGTTGGGGGCAGTGATAACTTATTCTGGGGGGTGTGTGTCCTTCTAAGGACCTCCTCTCCTCTGTGTCTTTTGAATGAAGTGTCCCTTGAGCGGAACCCCTTTCCTTTTGAAGGGTTCCCGAGGGACCTCTTTGAAAGTTTTTATCTCAAAATGAATTATATGGCGTCTAGCTTGGGGGCAGCCCGGCTAGACCTACTTTCTATCTTTGCGTCTAGCTTGGGGGCAGCCCGACTAGACCAGTTTCATATCTTTGCACCTAGCTTGGGGGCAGCCTGACTAGACTTTACTCTTCAAACAACGCGTCCCTTGAGTGAACCCCTCTTCCTTTTGAAGGCTTCTCGAGAAACCCCTTTGAAAGTTGTCCTACTTAGCGATGGTTTCCGTGACTGTCCGTTCACTGGCCTGCGCGCCCGCTTCCTGACGTGTTCTTTCTGCGGGTAAACGTGCCGCCTTCTCTGACTCTGTAGAGTCCCCTTTGTTCGGTCTCCTTCATGTGAAAGTTCTTGGCAGGTACCTTCCTTGCAGGTCTGTGGGTCTGTAAGGCGATTTCTTGGTTTCCTTCATGTGAGTTCTTGGAGGATACCTTCCTTGCAGGTTTGTGAAATACGCTAGCCAATTTTTTCATTTTTTTTAACACATTAATTTCAACCGTTAACATTAGTGAAACCATAAACTAACTGAATGAAACCCCTTCTCTTTTTGATCAACCCAGATCCCAATATGGGCAAGGTGAGAGCATACTCGAAAGGGGATCGTTAGCATAAAATCATAACTGCAGGAAAGTACAATGAGAGGAAATAACAATCAACTCAACCACTTCTTCAACGGCAGGACTGGAATTGAAATGACACTGTTGAAAGTAAATATGCAGCTCGACCACTTATTCAATGGGAGTGTATTGATGGCTCATCCGATCAGTAATATGAGAAATGCAACTCAACCACTTTTCAGCGGGAGTGAATTACAAAGTATTGAAAGTAAATGTTTGGGCGGCTAGCCGACCCCTTCTGCTTTTCAGCGAGTGGTATAGGAAAGTAAATACTGAAAAGTAAATAGACGGCGAGGCCAGACTCTTCCACTAAAGTGGGGATACAAAATGTAAAGTGCAGAAAGTAAACAGCTGATCAGTACTACTGATTCAGCATTACAATATGATGAACAATCTGCAAATACAATGAGATAGAGATAACCAATCAAATCTAGAATGCTAGGAAATGAACTCCAAACAAGTACAAGCTATCTAGCATATGAAATATAGTTAAAAGAACTAAAATGCCAAGTCTGATATAAAAATTGCAGCAATCAGAAATTCATACCAGCAAGCCGTAGAAACACCAAAACGCTCATAACTTCGTGAAAACACCTCTGAATGAGGTCAAACCAAGTGCAAATGAAGCATAAGAGAAGGGCGACCAAGATAGAACTGAGAGATTGCAACAAACTAGAGTTATTTATTTTTTAAAAACTTTCCGGCACTTCCCAGGCAAAATATGACTTAGGAGAAGTCGACCAGCAAGATAAAAACCAAGAGCCCACCAAGAATTCTGAAACTTTGCAAGAAGGGGGCGCCCAAGGTAGACTAAAGCATAGGGTCAATACCCAGAATCAACAAAAAATCGAGTGCGGAGCAACGAGTAAAAATGTGCTTCAGCCAAGCACCGAACCAGCAACTCCAAACTATGAAATATCACTCAAAAACCAACTTGAAGCTCAATCTGCAACCTTTGGATTGAAGAAGCAATCTCAATAGCTAGGTACTATCTCTCATGTACAAAACTGATAAGCTAGGAGGTATGCATTCCTCGAGGCAATAAGTCTGAAACCATTTCAACAACATTTTGTTAAGATAAACAATAGATAATTGCAAATGGAGGCCAAGTCTCATATTTATAACTTCTTCCCAAATTTGAACTCCTTTTCCCTCCAATTAGGGCGCCGAAGGTGAAATCCACATTTACCTTCAATAAACTCTAATTTGTATTTCATTACCTCCTTCACTTAGGTGTCCAAAAGCATATGAGGAAAATACTTTATAATTATCCAAATATCTGCTCCAAAGCGTCCCTTTTTCATGAAGGCAATATACTTTTTAAAATGCAAATAAAGTATAATATTGGTGTCCCATAAGTTAAGTGAAAATAAGCATTATAAATCACTTAAATAATTTCCTTTATGAAGTCGTCCATTATTTTAAAGGAATTATTTTCACTTAAAACATTATCTCGTCAAATATTTAACTTGCCAAATTAAATACCTCAAAAGTTGGAGACCAAACAAAATATACTACCCCGCTAGATATAGCCATAGTATCAAACTCCTGAACACTTGCCAAAAATAGCCTTTGCACTAAACTGGTGAACTGTTGCTAAAAATAGCATTGCCAAAAATAGCACCAAGGGTGTTGGAGACGAAATTGCTCAAACCGACTTGCCAGATATAGTCACATAACTGAATTGCAAAAACCCTGCTAAAAATAGCACTGCTAAAAATAGAACTTACTAAAAATAGTATATTGCTAAAAATAGTAAGTTGTTCCAAACTCATTTTAACCACAATCCGAGCAGCCGTCGTACTTACTAAAAATAGTAAGTCCAAAAAAGTTCTTTGATTCAGTTGCATGTCACAGCATTGCGTAGCTCTCTGAAAACCCAAAAGGAATCCAGAATCGAAATTGTAAAACATCAACATGCAAACCTCCAAAACAGCCAAGGAACAACCAAAATTGCAAGTCAACATCTCGTCATGCATGTTATCACATTTTGAAGCTCTCCAAAAATCCAGAAAGCTCCACTAGACATGCATTAGAAAATCTCACATGCAAGCTTTCAAAACCTCCTTTAAAATGGAAACCCTGAATTTGCCACTGACTAACCTACAGGCATTCGAGAATAGGCTATCAATCACTAGAAAATGTAGAGCTAAAAATGGGGACATTACAATCTGCCCTTCCCAAAATTGCTTGTCCTCAAGCAATGCCACCACAACTCCAGAAGAATTTGAACTAATCCATACCAAACCAAGTTCAATTCCAGGGTCCCATGTTTGTCTGAAGAAGGAACCACCATGCCGATGCTGCACTACTCTGATCACATAAGTGAAACCATCGTGCCAAAAAAACACTAACCTCCCTTGTAACTGCAAAAAGTTACTATCCATGATAATCAAAATGAATAGACTAGAAGGACTGAAGTCAACCTCCTGAAGCATCTCACTCCCAAAAGACTCTGAGTCAACAATATCAACCATATCACTGTCTATCACCATCCTGGGCAACGGGAAAGATAGTCTACTCCACTCAATACTGTAATCCTCAGCATATCTCCATAAGGTATCTAATAAAGCCACGATTGCAAATGTGGCTTCTCCAAATCCTCTTGCAAGGAGGAAAGCAATCCTTTGCAAGAGCTCATCAAAGTCAAACTCATGACTCCGCCTGAATCTACTAAGCCTCAGCTGAATTATCGTGATACAACCATCAAGATTGTAGAAATTTCTCACAATTCCAACTCCAAGAGCTTCAAAATGATTAACCAAGGCAATCAAAGTTTCGCTGCCCCAAGCACATGTACAAAGGAAAGCGTAGGAATAGTCATTGGTAACAACTTGAACACCTCCCGAAGATGGATTCAGATTGCTTTGAAACATCACCTCTTGCATTTGAGGCCAAAAATCAGTCCTGATAGGAGACTGTGAAGTCTGAAAATAAGTATACCACTTGCCCACCATGAGTGAAATGGTTGACTTATGATCTGATTTAGGAATAATCAGCATCCAAGAAGATGAACTACTGCTGCTATACTGAAAATCATCATCCAAATTAATGCATCTACTCAAAATTTCTCTCCAATCCATTTGCCGATGAACAAATGGAACCAACGAGTGGCTGGTAATGAAAGGAATAGCACCAAGAAATCTGATAATTTGATTCTTATCCCTCTAAAAGTCCTTTCCATATGTAATAAGCTTCATCAAGCCAAGTTGAGGATCCCAAGCATGGATACCCAACTGAAAATGATGTCCAACACATTGGAAAGAAATTTCAACACGCCCCCAAGTGCTAGTAAGAACCAAGTGTGTACTCAAGAAATTAGTGTCTCCTCTAGTGAACCCTTGAAGCCAATCCATGAAAGCTTCAACAACATTGGAGCATGAAACATTAGATGGCCTCAAATCCAACTCCCAAAATAGACTAGAAAGGGCAAAAGCATCACCCAACCCAAGGAATGAATTAGCAAATGTGCAAACACCATGTTCTGGTCCACCTTTCTCCCATTCCTCATGAGTAGTAGGTTTGAAATCTTCACTCTTTGCTGCTTTAATGAAGTTACCAGCAGCTACCAAGACTTGTGTCATTAACGCCTTGATGTCATAGATGTTGAAATTATCTTGCTTCAATACTTCCCAAGTGGAAAGTTCATCTTGGAACCCACTTATGCATTCATTATCAAATTGCTTTGGAAGATTACCAATCAGAAAACATGGCACATCCTCATGGAGTGATATCAAATCATCCATGCATTGGAAACCATACTCAGTCTCATGCACAGTTCTATCATCCATCACAAAGAGAGGATTATCATAACTTTTCTCAACACCTACTTCAAAGAGAGGATTGTCGAAAACTTGAAAGTTGTCCCTTTCATCTTGCTGATTCAAATATGCAACTCCTAATTTTCTTGAGAGGCTCTCAAGATAAAACTCCTCCTGAAGACTATCAAGCTCTCCAACTACTTGCTTGATTTCTTCAATTCTTTGTTCATTCTCTTGCTCCCTGAAAAGTTTGTAATCAACAAGTTGATTTCTTGCATCATTTAGGGCCATCTGGGTATCCTCTAACATTTCCTTTTCAAAAGATACCTTGCATTGATCTTCCCACTCATGAACATGCAAAGATGTTGAATTGCTGGTTGGCTGCTTTTCAAAATCAGAACTTTGTTTTGTGTCTTTGCTGCCCTCATAGCTGCTCCAACCTTCTTGTCTTTCACCATCAACTTGCGGCAAATGCTTAATGTCGTGGAGAGGAACATACTCCACAATTTCTTTGACCCTAAGTTTGCAATCAGCTTCTTGAAATGGAAAATCAGATTTGTGTTCAAAAACATCTTTAAATCTTTCTTCTTCAAGAGCCATAAGGTCTTTTAGCTCTTCTTTTTGCTCACTATCTTCTTGATCAAAGGTTATGGCAACCTCCAACTGGATCAATGAAGAATCATTGAACACTATTTTGTAAGTTTTGTAAGCAACAAAGTCCTCCTTAGTGGCTGCAACCAACTCAAGGGAATCGTCATGGAGCTTTCTAGGGAAAAATTCTTCATCAAAAACAACTTCTCCTTCCGTGGCGACCTCATAGCTTGCAATGCAACCAAAATTTTGGTCTTTATTAGGATCAAAGGGAAACTTATCCCACACAGGTTCCTTCTCATATCTTGATGCCAACACACCTGGATCCCAAATGCAAATGGGTTGATTGAGAGGATCAACAGGAAAATGCTTATCATGCTCCTCTTGAAGTGTTGACTCTTTGAATGAGTTACTTCCCTTTTCACTTAAACTGATATCTTCATTAGTAGCTTCCTCCAATAACTCAGTTTGATGATCAAACCAAATACCACCTATGTCACCATCATTCTATTGGGAATAAGAGTCATCAAAGCTGGTTGCTTTGATTACTTTATCATTTTTATCTTCAACAACCCCGTCATGAATATGTATGTTACTGATTTCTTCATTAGCAGCCCAATGAATACCAAAGAGGTCTTCTTGGCTACTTGTCATAAATTTGTCTTGTGAAAACTCTTGAGAGGGCTGAACCGCAGCAAGAGGGAAATAATCCTTCACCAAATTTTCAACAAGAAGAGGTGTAAACACATCGGAATCATCACCAACAACATCACCATGAAGGTAGTCATAAGTTGGTTCAAAGACACCACTAGAGTTTCCTCCAACTTGCTCTTCTTCAACGAACTCATTCCACACAACACTTCTACCAACATCTTCTATGTAGCCCTTAGTCTCAAGACCTTCATTGGATGAATCCTCATTAGGACTCAAGACTGTTGTTATGTCCTTTTCCATAAGTTGAACCTCAATACTTCCTATCACATGCAAGACTAAGGAAGTACTTTGGGGCTCTACCAAACACTCTTCAACATGCTCATTTGTGGACTGTAAACCATCAACAAACACTTTTGCTTCTTCTTTCCTTGAACCTTCGCCCAAGGCATGTTCTGCTTCTCTTTTAATCTTTTTCTTGATGTAGTTGACCACACCCAATTTTCTAGGATACCTAATCAGCACATATTTCAAGTAGCAGTCAAAAGAAACACCGTCGTTAAACTCATCTGGCATGTTCTGATATTCTTCACGGAGTATGGAAGCCTCATGCTCACATTTCCTCTTGAACGAACATTCTTCAAAAGCCACAATCAAATCTGACTTCTGACGGTTCTTGGTCCTCAGAAAACGCAACATCTTCGGAACTCTAGAAAGCTAAATTGAACTCTGGTGAAAAATCTGATTTCTCTGTCACTCATCTGACAAACTGAATCGCTGAATTTTCACAAGATGGCAAGATCTTAGCTCTGATACCACTGAAATGTGCTAGCCAATTTTTTCAATTTTTTTAACACATTAATTTTACCCGTTAACATTAGTGAAACCATAAACCGACTGAAGGGAACCCTTTCTCTTTCTGATCAACCCAGATCCGAATATGGGGATGGTGAGAGCATACTCAAAAGGGAATCGTTAGCATAAAATCATAACTGCAGGAAAGTACAATGAGAGGAAATAACAATCAACTCAACCACTTCTTCAGAGGGAGGATTGGAATTGAAATTACACTGCTGAAAATAAATATGCAACTCGACCACTTATTCAGTCGGAGTGTATTGACGGTTAAGCCGATCAGTAATATGAGAAATGCAACTCAACCACTTTTTAGCGGGAGTGAATTACAAAGTACTGAAAGTAAATATTTGGGCGGCTAGTTGACCCCTTTTGCTTTTCAGCGGGCGGTACAAGAAAGTAAATACTGAAAAGTAAATAGACGGCGAGGTTAGTCTCTTCCACTAAAGTGGGGATACAAAATGTAAAGTGCAGAAAGTAAAAAGCTGATCAGTACTACTTATTCAACATTACAATATGATGAACAATCTGGAAATACAATGAGATATAGATAACCAATGAACTCTAGAATGCTAGGAAATGAATTCCAAACAAGTACAAGCTATCTAGCATATGAAATATATTTAAAAAGACTAAAATATCAAGTCTGATATAAAAATTGCAGCAATCAGAAATTCATACCAGCAAGCCGTAGAAACACCAAAACGCTCATAACTTCGTCAAAACACCTCTGAATAACGTCAAACCAAGTGCAAACGAAGCATAAGAGAAGGGCGACCAAGATAGAACTGAGAGACTGCAACAAACTAGAGTTATTTATTTTTCTAAAACTTTTCGACACTTCCCAGGCAAAAGTATGAGTTAGGAGAAGTCGACCAGCAAGATAAAAACCAAGAGCCCACCAAGAATTCTGAAACTTTGCAAGAAGGGGGCGCCGAAGGTAGACTAAAGCATAGGGTCAATACCCAAAATCAACAAAAAATCGAGTGCGGAGCAATGAGTAGAAATGTGCTTCAGCCAAGCACCGAACCAGCAACTCCAAAATATGAAATATCACTCAAAAACCAATTTGAAGCTCAATCTACAACCTCTGGATTGAAGAAGCAATCTCAATAGCTAGGTACTATCTCTCAAGTACGAAACTGATAAGCTAGGAGGTATGCATTCCTCGAAGCAATATGTTTGAAACCATTTCAGCAACATTTCATTAAGATAAACAATAGATAACTACAAATGAAGGCCAAGTCTCATATTTATAACTTCTTCCCAAATTCAAATTCCTTTTCCCTCCAATTAGGGCGTCCAAGGTGAAATCCACATTTACCTTCAATAAATTGTAATTTATATTTCATTACCTCCTTCACTTAGGTTTCCAAAAGCATATGAGGAAAATACTTTATAATTATCCAAATATCTTCTCCAAAGCGTCCCTTTTTCATGAAGGCAATATACTTTATAAAATGCAAATAAAGTATAATATTGGCGTCCCATAAGTTAAGTGAAAATAAACATTATAAATCGCTTAAATAATTTCCTTTATGAAGTCGTCCATTATTGCAAAGGAATTATTTTCACTTAAAACATTATCTCCTCAAATATTTAACTTGCCAAATTAAATACCTCAAAAGTTGGAGACCAAACAGAATATACTGCCCTGCCAGATATAGCCATAGTATCAAACTACTGAACACCTGCCAAAAATAGCCTTTGGACTGAATTGGTGAATTGTTGCTAAAAATAGCACCGCCAAAAATAGCACCAAGGGTGTTGGAGACGAAACTGCTCAAACCGACCTGCCAGATATAGTCACATAACTGAATTGCAAAAACCCTGCTAAAAATAGAACTTACTAAAAATAGCATATTGCTAAAAATAGTAAGTTGTTCGAAACTCATTTTAACCACAATCCGAGCAGCCATCGTACTTACTAAAAATAGTAAGTCCAAAAAAGTTCTCTGATTCAGTTGCATGTCACAGCACTGCGTAGTTCTCTTAAAACCCAGAAGGAATCCAGAATCAAAATTGTAAAACTCCAACATGCAAACCTCCAAAACAGCCAAGGAACAGCCAAAATTGCAAGTCAACATCTCGTCATGCATGTTACCACATCTCAAAACTCTCCAAAAACCCAGAAAGCTCCACTAGACATGCATCAGAAAATCTCGCATGCAAGCCTTCAAAACCTCCTCTAAAATGGAAACCCTAATTTTGCCACTGACTAGGCTACGGGCATCCGAGAATGGGCTATCAATCACTGGAAAGTATAGTGCTAAAAATGGGGACATTACAGTTTGCGGGTCTGTAAGGCGCTTTTTTTGTTCAGCTTCTTAGTTCCTTGGAGTTATGAATTCCTTTTTTTGTCCTCAGTCTCAGGTTAGCCAGATCGTGTTCTGCTTTCTTGATTGTACAGGTATACATCCCTAACCCTATGTCTTCTTCGATCTACTTTACTGAAGCACTCACCAGTATTCTTGCTTGCTAAAGTTGGGGCAAAATGTATAGGAGCGAATTTTCACCCCTTTTGCAAATTCCCCTTTCACCCTTCTCCACTTTAGAAAATCAAATTCGGAGGCTTAATTCCAATTAAGCTCGCTGCCTTCGTTCCACTTGGCGTCCATTTTTGCGTTAGCAAAGGTGTTACTGTTGTAGAGGTTTGCGCGACATGCTTACGTCCCTGATAGATTCCCGTGTCTGGAGCCTATAGAGGCGTTACGTTTCCCATTGGGAGTGAACTTGTAATGCCCTCTTCAGCCGACCAACCTGAATATGGCCGTTTTCTTCACTCTTCCCTACAAATTCACCTGTCCTTACCTCATTTGGCTATCTCATATCTCTTCACAAGCTCCAAGTAGCTTCTTCACCATCTCTTCAATCTCAAGCAACACTTTACACTTCACAGCAGCAACATCAACACTCCATTACTTCAGTAGAGCAAGTGTGGAAGGAAACACCACGGCTGTAGAGGCTTGATTTCCTCTCATTTTTTCCCCCACTAGGCTTGAGTGGTTTGGGCGGAGGTGGTAAGCTTTCACTCCTCTCCTCTATTATTTGGTTGAGTAGCATAACACTGTTTTGTAGTGCTTTTGTGTACTTTACTTCATTTCATACCTTTCTCTCTATCTATCTGGCTGTCCGTGGAGGCGGGAACACCAAAATGTGGGTTTGACTGAGGCAATCCCCTATACAGCCCCAACATTTTCACTCTTTCTTGGGTGTAGGTATTGAAGATATTGACGAGTTGGAGGCTTCATCACTCGCACGGTTGTAAGCATTTCCTTTTCCTTCTTTTCCTCATCTTTATCAATTCTATTTCTTTCTATTTCAGTTTTATTACATTCCACTACTTTATCACATTCTAGAATTTCTGAGCAATTGGAGAAGTAGTCACTTTGCCGTTTTCTGGGATAAACCTGCTTTCCGGTTCGTAGGAGACGCTAGTGTGCCTTGGGGATGCCAACGCGCCGCGTTGTCATCCGTATTCCGCGCTTCCGTGCTTTGGCCAAGAGCTTGTCAGTTTGTCCAGAGAATCTCTGTGACTTGCTCTTTCTGATTCTAGAACTCTCGTTGCTATTCTTTGAGGTAGTTTAGGGCAGTTCACCCTGTGAGGCTCTCTGAGTGAAGAGAACTCGAGAGTAGCGAATCCCCCTTTTCTACAATTACATTGTCTTATAGAGCCTTGATTGTCTCGGTCTGGTGTTGTCTTCGATTTGCAAAGAGTCACATTGTGTATTAGAATGAGGTGTATACACAATATGTATTTGCGTTGGACAGTCTGTAGGAGGCGGTTTGATCGCAATTCCATATAAATTGTTTTAGAGTGATTATTACTTAATGTATCAAAAGTAGTATAGAAATATTTTGTGTTAGTGTAAAAGTCAAGTTGTATTGTTTTGTTTAAAATAAGGTCTTAGTTTCACAAATTTTTAAATTGTCATGTCAAAATGCCTTAATTGTAATTGGAGTGCATTATCGGTGGTACTTGACATTCCGTGCAAGAAATTTATACTGGAGGATGGAGGCACCAGAGGTTGGAGGACAATCATCGTCCTCTTGTCAGTCATCAATGACTGGGTTGCGCCATTGATTTGGTGACCAGTGTGCAGTGTGTTTTCTTTTTCTTTTGGTGTGGATTTCAGTTTTTCAGATTTTTAGTGTGGTGTGTGGATACTGGAAAAACGATTGTATTGGAGAGCAGATGACTGCAGAGATCCTTTGAGTGCCGTACTTCATTGGAAGATGGTCGACTAGTGAATACGTTCACTAGCAATAATGGTCATGTGCAACAAGATCCAAACAGTAGTATGCAATATGGCATGATTTTCTTTTCAATATTCCTGTTTGTGTGAATAAATGGAATTTCACATTGTGGGGGAGGGGGGGGCGGGGAAGGAGGGAAGGGATAATAACCAATGTTCCATTCCCATTCTGCACCAAAATAGCTAAAGTCAAGGGCAACTTTCAGTGGCAATGGCGGTTGTCTATGCTGTTCAAGATTGAGTGACAACGATCAATAACAATTACAATTAAGAACATTGTGTTCTTATGGAATGTAATGTGAAAACGTTTCCAGTGTGAGTTTTTCCTATTTATGATAAGTTGATTCCTATATAATTTCCTTGATGGACAAGCATAGTGGTGAACAAAAGCACCAAAGTAAGTGAGTTAATGGATCTTGAAGTTTGTGGGAGGATCCAGAAAACCACACAAGGTGGATAGTTGATGAGTTCCTGTCACATCAAGGTTTGTGGTAAGCCTGTTTAAAACCATGGAAGTAGAGAGCCTTTCTTTTGGATCAAGGTCATGAGTCACATAGTTCGACACGCCATAGGGGTGAGCATACTGCAGAGGAGTGTGTGAATCTCTTTCTACCATGTTTGCACTAAGGGGGGTTGTTGGAAATTAGTGTTCTCATGGGATAGAGTGTGTGAGGTAAAGTGCGTTAAATTAATAACTCACGTAGTATTAAAATTAAATATTTGTTAGAGTTTGTTTATAGGTTATTATAATAGTGGTAGGAATGTTTGTTTGTAATTGAGTTGTTAAAACAACTCGATATATTTAGGGATGTTGTTTATGTTGTTTCCTAAATAATAGGATTTAAGAATCCTATAAATTTGTAAAGTGTATTGAGGGAAAAATATGAGATGTCTATATTGTTATTGAGTGCAAAATTTTCTGCCTCTACCATACTTTCTAATATAGAGATTCTATTTGAATCGTATTGTTGAGATTTGGACTTTGTGTGTACACAGATAGGTGATTTTTGAATAGGAGTTGGACTCTTTGAAAATAAAGTCCACCAAAAATCAACAAAAACTTAGCATTAAAAACAATTTAGGAATTGTTTTCAAATTCACTCATATATATATATATATATATATTTTAATTTTATCTAATTTATTTGACAAACTGGGTGAGTACATGCTAAGATTGCCTTGCATTATGACATGGCACCTGTGAGCGATGCAATATTCAACAAACAAGAGAAAATACCTGGCACCAGTGACCGATGTAGTATTCATTGGTCCACAAACATCCGCATGAACCAGCTGTAGAACCTTGGATGCTCTCCAAGACTTTCCATTTGAAAATGGAGTACGATGCTACTTCCCTGCTTGGCAAGCTCCGCAAACACCATGTGTCTGCTGTTGAATCTTAGGTAAGCCTTCTACCAAATTCTCTCGAGCCAACTGAGAGTCAATATTTGTCGTTTGTTCTTCGTTATTAAACAAAGGAGAGGAATACTCCTTAAATAATGTGCTTGCTTAGTGTTGGTGTGCGTTTTAATACCCACTGAACACAAAAAAAAATGCCCAAAGACACTCTATCCTCTCTTGAAAAATCACCGCGTATGCTAAGATTGCGAGAAGATCATATGGTGATTCCAAGGTTTCTTTTGTCAGGTCTTGACGTGTGGATAAGATCAGTGGGCGTTGTGATTTGCTGGTAATCACAAGGGGACTTACGTTAGAATTTATTTGCAAGCTAAGGACTTAGACGGTTTTGACATTGAAGGCTCTTTCTTTTTGGGTTTTCTCAATTTTAGGATTTCCAAAAAAACTGTATAAAAAGGATAAGGGTTTAGGAGTGCTAATCTAATCCTAAGAATTCAAGAGACGGCAATGATTGGGTGAAACAAGGAACCACACTTTGTTTCGCCTCCTTGGGACAACTACGCAAAGTGGGTGCAATCTTCTAGGGGTGTGATCATGATTTTCATGTCCAAAATAAGACTGAAGTTAAGAATCCACAATTTTAGAGCTCAGGCTAACTTTACGCACTGGATACAAATCATCTATCCAAAGAAAGTATGAGCTAGATTTCACCAATCACCACTATCAGATCTATCATTCATTTAACAAACTTTCAAATAAAATTCTACTCTAATTCTAATCTAAGTGTTGAAGGAGATATGTAACCTTGCACACCACTTGAAAATAAAAGTGATTCAAAGCAAATCATGCATAAGAGCTTTTATTAACGGAAATGGTCTAACGCAACAATTTCATATTACTCACTTCACACATTACAAATGAGGGTGTGAGCTCAATTTATAGGCTCCCCGATTACAATTCAATGGCCAAGATTGATTTCGAAACAACGGTCGAGATTAAAAAATAAAACCCTAATTAGGGCTTGTCACAATTAACTACCTCTCGACCAATAAGAAAATTACATTTTGGGACACTTGTCCTTTTTGCTAAATATAAACCAATTCCATGGATAAGTCAGGTTCATTGAACCTAGACATGTTGACTTGGAACAATTTGATTGGTTGGAAGATGACGAGGCGCCACCTCAGCGTGCTGGATGTCCTCCTTGGTCTCCTTGTTCTTTCTCCATGCACTTGCCTTAGAATATCTTTCCTTGCCGACGACTTTGTCCTTTGTGTTTGTTCCTTCCTAGCTTTGATCTTGGATTTCCTCCGGGATTTTGATTTCTTCTTCTCACTTGCATCAGAATCTGGAAGTCTCCCCTTTGAGCAGTTATTAAACTTTTCCTTCCTAATTGCTTTGAAATTCCTTCAAGTGCCTTGAATTTGGAGAAGAGCTCTCCTATGCTTTCGCCAAAATGGAGGAAATTGGAACTTTCTCTGTAATTATTTCCCATACTTAGCCAAATTTTGGCTATTCAACTTCATTCTGTAATGCCTTCATGTGGACCATTCAACACTTAGCCAAGATTTTGGCCATCTCTATGCTCGAATGAAGTTTGCCTGTGGATTTGTCTTCAATTCTGAGTTTGGCTTGCGTCAAGTAGGGCGGACTCCATCCTTGGGCAAGAATTTTATTTATTTCCTCTTTATTCCTCTTCATTTTTCCCGTTTTCTTTCCGACACTTAGTCAAAATTTGATACTTTTATTGTAGGAAAATTCCACACTTAGCCAATTTTATGAGTTTTCCTTGGTGGACTTAATAATTGTTGCGCCATTTTACTCATTTGTTAAGACGGAGTTTGTCCTCCTTATGCTATTCCCATCTTGCTCTCGGGCAGACTTCATCTTCTCTTGGACAAGGTGGACTTTGAAGCTAGCTAGACAAGAAGCATTTTCGTCTAAGAGTACTTGATCTTGTGGCTGGACATCCTCATGGCGGACTTCACCAATGCTTGGACATGCTTCCCTGTTGGAAGGCGAACTTTGCCTTGTGCTTGCCATTGCTTTGGGTGAACTTTGCCAATGCTTAGACACTTCCTTTCCTGTGGCGTACTTTATACTTAACCAAACATCCAACTTAGTCAAAATTTTCAAATTTTCTCTCTCCTTCTGGGTTGGACGGACTTGGAGGTTTCTCTGCCATTTTGCATTTATGTCCATGCCTTAGAAATTTATTTCATGTTGAGTTGGGCGGACTTCGTGTTTTCCTTGCCATACACTCTTCCTTCCGTGCCAAAGAATTTTATTCCGTCATGCCGAGGAGTGGATTTCATGCTAGCTTGATCTCCTCTCTCTCTAGGCACAATTTTTTTTCTCTATGCCTTAGAAAAATTTCCTCTCCCAAAGTTGGGCGGACTTCAACCTCTCCTTGACATTGGCACACTTTAGCCTTGCCTTTTCCAAGGGCGGACTTGGACATCTCTCTGACATGGGCGGACTTGGAGGCTTGTCTTTCCATCCACTTCTCTCATGGGCGGACTTTGTGTCTTCTCTGCCAAGGGCGGACTTGGAGCTTGTCTTGCCAGTGGTGAGTTTCTCCAAGACTTGTGCTAGGGCGGACTTTGAGCTTGGCCTGCCATTCCCTTCCTTTGGCTTGCCAGAGGCAAGGGCAGACTTCATGCTTCTCATGCCATGGCAGACTTGGAGGCCTCTCATGCCATGGCGGACTTCAGCCTTGGCTTGCTAGTGCCTACCTTTGGCAGGGCAGACTTCATGCTCTGTCTGCCATTCTTTTCCCATGGGCGCATTTCTCAGACTTAGCCATTTTTCCAAACTTTTGCCATTTTTCAAAACTTTTGCCATTTTACCTTGATTTTCATGATTTCTGGAGGCGTGTTGGCTTCATGCTCCGTGGGATCCGAAAATAGAAACTTTTTCCCCAAAATAGAAACTTCCTAAAAATAGAAACTTCCCAAAAATAGAAAAAGCAAAAAGCATCCCTAAAAAATAGGAACTCCAGAATGGCCTAAAAACGCCAAAAATAAAAAAAGCAAAAAGCAAAAAAGCAGAATCCCTAAAAAACAGGAAGTCAGAATTGGCCGAAAGCAATGGCGTTCCTCGTCTACCGGGCCTTTTGAGCATTTCCATGACGTCTAAGTACAGAAACGAGTTCAAAATATCAACTTGACTGGGATGACTCTCAAAAACTCAAACTCCTCGTTGTAAATAAAAAGATGATAAGCAGTTGCGATGCCAAGGCAAGAAACCAAAAGCAAAAAGAAGGGGGTCCCCATTTGCAATGGGGCGATGTGTGAAATAGGTCACAACACTTAGTTCTCAACATGTCCTTTGAGATTGATTTTATAAACCCGTGGGTCTTCCAAAAGGAAACTAAGTATATACGTTTGCTTAGTTCTCAACATGTCTTTTAAGATTGATTTTATAAACCCTTGGGTCTTCCAAAAGCTCCAACAAGATTTCTAACTTCTCAAGAACCAATCAAAGAACATGAGATAATACAAGAGGAAATGTCACTAAACAATGCCGAATGCATCTTCGAGTTTCTCCTTAATGGTCAAATTGGGATTACAATGCATGTTTATAGAGTTTGAATGCCGTAGGAAACCGTTGGAAGTTGAAATGAATAAAGAATTTGAAGAGACATGAAAAACTGAAATGTCTTCTGAATTGTTTTGAGCTTGGGCAAAACCTCCAGTTTTAGTTAAGAGGTGGTTTCAAAGCAAACCGAGGGGTTTTAAAACTGCCACTGGCACTTGCAAAACTGCTCCCTTAGGCATTTTTGCTCTCCAACCTTCCGGAAGCCATAACTTTAGCATACAAACTTGAAATGAGGTAATGTTTTTTTCTAAAATGACAAGTTTTTGAGAGAAATCCAAAAATGCAAACACATTAGGGTTTTGATGCCATTTAAGATCTGTTTTGGGACTTTCATCAGAAAGTGTCCTTACTTGCCATGAAAGAAACCAGATCCTTTTTGGATCATTTCTGTCCTGATGTTGCTTGGGACAAAAAAGTGGTACCCTGATTGATTCCACAGGGTACCCGATTCTGATTCTAAACCCAAAATTTACTGTACCCAATTTTGAGCAGTTCCATGACATTTGGTAATAGTTTGTATCTAGTTATTGTCTCCTTTATTCCACATGTAATATTCTATTGTATTGAAAAGCATTTCAGGTATATTCAATCACACTGGTAAAGTAGATATGGTGCACTCAACTAGTTGTATTATATACAAGAAAAAAGGTGATCTTGAAGTAGAACTGATTGATGTGAAAGGTGAGGGTCACTGTTTCTCTTTCACTCCAGCTTCATTCTCCATTAGAAGGTAGTGCACTGCTAGTAACTTGAGGTGGCCCCCCAACTGTATAGAGAGAAATTATCCATCTGGATGATGGTGTCTACTGCCATTCCACACATCTGTATTAGACTCTCTACTGACAGAAAAACTTGAACTGCTTTCCTTCAAACAGAGTAAAAAGACAATGCCCTCCTATTTAGTTGTTATGTAGCATACATGAAGGGATTAAAAGCCCCCCCCAAAAAAGAAGAGTAAAATGCATCATGTCTTTAATGACTTGATGAGTGGTGAATCATAAAAGTTACCAAGTAGCTAAATAAAAGGATTTGTGATTAGGAGGAGAGTGCAAGGAAAAATATATTGATGCTATTGAAAGCATACAATAATACAATTTTTTTTGGTGCAGGCAGCTATATTTATTTGTTTGACAAAAATATTTCTGACTGGAGGAAATGATTTTTATTAATGTTGTGATAAATGCAAGAAAAATTTGTACAATGGTCTAGACTTTTGGTACAAAACTTTGTCTTTATTCTATTTTTACTATTGAAATGAAAGATTTGTTCTGATTAGCATTACTATCTATAATTCCCATGATGATCTGCATGTAAATATTTTTGCATCATCTGCTTCATATTGTTGTGTTCTTCCAGGTGAATGTCAGCAAGCTGAGCACATGTGTGTTTAGTGATGGGGCCATTTATTTTGTGATTTCTTGTGGCAGGGCAGAATTGGGGTAGAGAAGATTCTTTTAGATATGATTGCTGCTTCCTGTGGGTGGATGCTTCATTGCCTGTATTGGACAAATATGTTGAACAAAGAGTAGATTCTATGGTTGAGGATGGTTTACTAAAAGAAGTTTCTGGGTTTTATGATCCTAAGGCCGATTATACACGTGGCTTGCGGCAAGCTATTGGTGTACGGGACTTTGAGAATTTTTTTACTGTTTCCCCTCCAGATAGTAAGGTAGTTGTTTTTGACAGCAAGGAGCCTACAAATTGCAGGCCAAATGCAGATAGTGTGAATGTTCATTTTGATACAAAAACTGTAGCGACTACAGAAGAAAGAGGTTACGCTCATGAAATAGCAGAAGTAAATAAGACAGACCACAAGGTCCTCTTAGATGAGGCCATTAAAAGGATGAAAGCAAATACTTGCAAACTTGTACGCCGACAAGTACGTTTCTGTCACAATCTCCTTGGTTTTGTCGGTTTTATTGATTATAAGGGGATTCAAATCTTGTGGGACCTGAAAGCAATGATACCGATGAGATTAGATGATATAAGTATTAAATTATAAAGTTTACTCTTCCTCTGATAGGAAAATGTTTCCAAAATGGATACTTGCTATTTGTTTGAGAATTTGTCTTTTGTCTTTGCTTGCAGAAACGACGGCTCAATCGGCTGAGGACATTCTTTGGGTGGAAGTTGCATCAAATTGATGTTACAAAAGCTCTAGAAACCACTGGGTGTATGATTATCTTACCTTGGGGGTTATATAGTTGTGATTGCTTTGGTTTGAAATATGTTTATGATACAAGCGTTTCTTCCTCCAAATGAATGACATATTTTTCTTGCAGAATTTAAGTTCTATCTTGTAATTGCATCTGTAAAATTGTGCCAAGAGTTGTGTGTTCTTTTATTACGTGAAATTTAGAGCTCTTGCTATTTGGGATCTGTACTTAGTTGTATCTGTTAATTAATCTGCGTTGTATCTTATGACATTAACAGATACAACTAATTACTTGGTGAATTTGGTTCCATCTTAAGATTTTTCAGTGGAGTTTTCTAAAGTGGGGTAGTTTTAGCACAAAATTCATTAGCCCTATATCATTTAATTTCATGAAAAATTCCTGAAGGAGTCTGTTATTATTAATAATAAATACTTTACCTGCTCTAGATCTGCCCTTTGGAGCAATTTTTTTTTCTCTGTAAGCGGAATATATAGTTGTAATTTCTTGTGAGATGTTCCTCCGTCTCCTTTTAAGACTAGGCCAATTGAAGGAATTCACAACGTGGCTCATACACAATGCTTTAATGAATTTGTTTAAGAAGAAATCAGAGGAGGCAATTCTTGATCTTGTATATTTGCTAGTACAAGATCTTTGAGAACATCAAAGATTGCCAAGAATTGCAACAAATCTCAGTGACAAATATGATGTATATGTTTCAGTAAGTGTTGGGATATATCAATAAGTTCCTACATCTACACAAGTCCAGCTGCCTACTTTTAATCTAGAAGTTGACTTAGTACTCTCTGGTTCTTGAAAAAATGTTTTAAAATTGGAAAGCTGGATGCGTAGGTCTCAAGTTTGGATTCCCAAATCCAAAAACTCATATTTTCTCAGAAAAGCGTGATTGTTAAATTGTACATGGAGCACCCAATGCTCATCAACAACATAGCTGCTATTCTGACATGTAAAGAGTATTAGTTTGCATCCACAGATCATTATATAATTTTTCATATCATGGAGAGTGATTGAGCAGTTGCTATATCTTTTCAATTGACTGAGAAATTGTTCAATAGTAAAGTCATCTATTTAACAAGGTATTTAGAAAAGTCATATTTTTATGAGATCTTTAATATTCTGTTCATTATGGACTATAATCAATATTTAAATAGGAAATGGATCTCTTGACCATCAATTCTCTTCAGCAAGCCTTTTAGTAAGCCTAATGGATTGAAGGCAGCCTATAACTATAATGTTCTTCTAGATTTTTTCCATGGGTGGAATGAGTTACGAACATTTTCTACTTGTCTCAATTCGTGTCTTTTAAGCTATGTTATAACCCCAAGTCAGATGGTAAGGTTCCTAGTTGTGAATATCCTAAAAAATAAGGACTCTAATAAGGAATCCGAATAATTAAAGTGAAAAGGAGCAAAATCTCAAACATAACCGAGAAAAAGATTAAGAGGACCATTTAGTAGTCAGAAATCCTAATGTTTTGAACCTACATTTTATCTTTCTAACCACAGAGAAATGATTCACAAGGAGTTTCTACTCACAAATCTACCAAAACCAAGGACAATTGTTTTGTTTTGCTATCAGTAGGGACAACATGACAACTTGGCCTCCCAAGATGTAATCATATCTCCAAAGTTCTCCACAAGAGCTTATTAACATCCTTGCCCTAAAGGTCAAAACTAATGGATAGCTAATATAGGTCAAAAAAATTGACATCACTTTATTTGTAAACCTTGAATGCGGATTGTAAACACATCCATATGAATAACTTTGATCTTTTGCTTGTCTATCTCCACTAAGACAATTAGCATGCTACTCATGCCTATTGCAAAAAAATAAAAAATGCATCCAACTTGTTTATAGGAATATATACAACATTTGATGCATATACAACAAGATTCAAGATTACCCATGTTGTGCCCAATCAAAATTTTTGCTTCATTAACGCATTTGTAAAGAGTGGTCAAAGTCTTGTAAAAATTGTCATCAAAAGTCAAAATTTCGAAAAATAGAAAGTTTTTAAAATAGACTTGATTTAGGGTTTTATGGGTTTGTTGTCAAATGAATGCTGGCAAAACCTTCTAAAAATAGAATCTTTGTTTGGAGGGCTCTAACTAATTTTGATTGGTCGAAAATACTTCCTAATTAGGCTGGTCTGGTCAGAATCGTAAAAAGGTCAGGATTTCTCTAGTGGGTCAATTTTGCTTTTTCAGAGGGAAAAGCATGAGCTCCGAAGTCATCAATGGAGGAAGGTTAGTTGCCAGGTGTCAAATTCAAAGTCTCAAATGTTGCACAAACAACGATGAATGACAAACGATGCACATAGAACGGTGAATGAAGAAGGCAAGGAAAAAGTTAAAATTTGTCAAAAAGTGACTAAGTTTGGGATGTCTAGGAGCCCTTGTCCGAGAAGGGCGCTTGGGATCTTCTCATGCCTTAGAAAATTTAGCCTTTTTTTGGGAAAACGTGCAATTCCCTCTGTCATCCCAATTCAGTTGCATTAAAAAATAGTCAAAAGCAGTTTTTAGGGTTGGGAAAAGCAAGAGATCATCTCAGTTATGCTGAGGCTCCTCAGTTGACTCATCATCCAGTGCCGAGGGTCCATCAAATAGCGAAAAATGGAGATTAAACAGTGGTGTTTTGTGAAAAAATGAAGAAAATGAAAGAAAATTTGAAAATCATCAAAAAATGACTAAGTGAAGGATGTCTGGGCGCCAGTGTTAAGGAGAGGTGCCTAGCTTCTCAACACTTAAAATATTTTTTGCCTCGTTCGGAAATTTGTCAAACTCCTCCGTCAGCTCGGTTCAAGTTCTCTAGAAAATTAGTTAGATGCAGTGTCAGGGGTTGGCAAAGGGTATATTCCATCTCAGATATGATCAGGCTTGCCTGATTGATTGCCTTTTAGTCTTTGTTGTTCACCAACTGGTAGGAAATGATGCCTGAACTTAGGTCACTAGCTCTCAGAGGAAACACACAAAGAAAAATTTGAAAATCATGAAAAAATGGCTAAGGATGGCAATGCTAGGCGCCCCTCTCAGCCAGGGGTGCCCAAGTCTTCATGCCTTGGAATATTTTTGACTCCGACACACCTTCTTTTTGGTTCAGTCTCTGTCAGTAGTTTCAAGAGCTCACAATCGTGATCAAATGATGTCGGATGTCGGTATGAAGCTGAGGATCACTGCAACAGTGGTCAAACATGAGATTCCCATGGTCAAACAGATTTTATCAATTGGCAATGTTAGATTGCTGACTCGTTGAAGTTGGAGGCAGGCCTTGCCGAGAGTAGAAGCAAGCGAAAGTTGAAAAATGAAGAAAAAATGACTAACTCTAGCAATGCTAGGCGCCCCTATCCAATCAAGGCACCTAGCATCTCATGCCTTAGTCATTTTTCAGCTTCTGTTGTTCGTTTTTCAAGAACGCATCCTCACACGCGTACTTTTTTTGCCCTACAAAGGAGGAATTCATCGTTGCAGGTGCAAATGAACTCAAATTTTTGCAAACAAAGTTTCCATCTTCATGGATAGCCTTCAAAATTTTAGGGCTTTGCAAAGAAAACGCTTTTTTCGTCCTCAAACTCTATTTAAGAAGGCTTTTAGCATTCATTCTTGACATTTTACAAGTTGGCATCCAGAGGAGGAAAGATGGAATTTTCTTCTCATCAAGATTTGGAGGCTCAAACAAAGTGCTTTTTCAATGTTCTTCGCGGATTCCAGATTGGGAAGCACAGAGGCACATTTTTTCATGGTCCAATCTTCTAGGGCATCACACCTCAGAAGTAGGTGGCCAACTTTTTCAATTTTCATCGATTTGGGTCCATCTACTTTTTTGCTCCTCTTGAAGATTGGAAAATTTTATTTTTTCCAAAAGTCTGCTTTTTTGGGAAGCCCTCAGCTTTTTCAAAATATGACGATATGGGTCTCTTCAGAACGTGATTGTCTACAAAACCCAGATGTTAGCTTTTTTTGGGGAATGCGCTTATTGGAGAAAAATCAGCAACTTATTTTCAGTAGTTTGCACAAATTTTTTCCAAACATAGGCGTGTTTACACTCAAAATTCAAGTTTTTCAACATGCAGTATTCTCCAATAGAAATTAGGACCAAATCAGCATTGCTTCACGATTACTTGAAAACATCTGAAGTGATTTGCATCATGTGATTCCAGTGCTTGATTTACGTGCTTTGGAAGATGCAGGAAACATTGTAGTCATGAATCTTGGTCAATCTGGGTTGCTTGTGGCAGCTTCAATTCCCATCTCAATCTAGAGCCTTGAATTTGTAATTGCTTGTGTTAAGCATTACAATCCAACAACACGAGAAATCCAATCAGTAGATGGGTGTACTATTTGCAGCCTCAGGCTGAAGGATGTTGAGAGATGTTTCTCAATACCACCATGGACAAAAAACTTCATCATTCAATTGAAGAATGTTAGAAGGTGTGGTATGAGCAAAAGGAGAAATACTGGAGAAGAGTTGCGCAAAAGTGGATGAAAGAGAAGCGGAATACTTTGCCGAGGAATGTTGGGCGTGGTGAGTTCAAGGAGGAATTTGTAGTCATGATCACTTTGCTCAACCGAGTCATAGGTCAAGCAGAGGCAAATAAATTTCAAGCTTGGATGTTTTACATCATTTCCTAATTATTGACAAAACGAAACACTATGATTGGCTAGCTTTGATCAGTGACAGTCTCCACCATCAAATGACAAAGTTCTTCGAGGTCCATGAGTTTCACATGATATCTTACCTCGTATATCTAATGGCATTTCAAGGCAAGTTTAGAGGTTTGAATGTCATTGGAACTTTGGGTGTTCAACATGTGTATGATCATTACCCATAGTTGGAGTTTTGAAAATCTCAATGGAATTATAGGCGGGTGGATGATGTATTCTTGATGCATAAGGTGCGAGATTTAGATAATGAGTTGCATTTAAAAATTTCAGCAGATGTCGGATCGGCAATGGTGGAGTGGGCTGATTGGTTTATCCAATTTCCCACGTTCTCCTACATCAAAGTGTGGCTTCTCAGGTGATCTAGTCATGCTACCAAGTTATCCAATTGATGAAGTAGTGTCCATGGAATTTTTATGACAAGTATACGAAGTTCACACATTTTTGTGTAATAGGCACAAGACTACATTTAGCTTCCTAGTTGGAATGTGCATCTATAGATGCCAAATTGATGAGTGATGAAATGTCAAAGTTTGGCCTCAAGTTTTTCAATGAAAGACATTCGTATGATCCGCATGGTGTCTTTGCATCACATGTTGGTCAGAATCATGCACATGTGCCTACAGTTGAAGATTTTTGGGCTAATTGTGTGGATGAATTCGAAGTATGCAAGCACAATTACAACAGATTTACCCTTCAATAGATCATTGATTTCCTATCAGAGGATGTGGAGGGTTTGTCAGATGATGATGGAGAAGTCCTACTTCCTATGTGTTGTACCCAAACCAAATTTTTTGCTTCATTAAGGCATTTTGCTTAAAGTAGTCTAAACCCTGTAAAAATGAGGTCAAAATTCAGTTTTTGGGCAAATCAAGTATGGGCTTTTGGTCAGTGTGATGTTAGGAAGATGTTGGCAAAATTTGAAAATTTGAAAATTAGGCTTTTCGGATCTTGTTTTTAGGTTAAAAAACCCTAAAAATAGAAACTTGTCAAAATTGGCTAAAATTAATTTTGATTGGCTTATTTTGCATCACGATCACAGTGGTAAAGTTGGTTTCAGTTAAACATCAGTTTAAGCCTGGTGGGTAGTTTTCACTTTTTCAAGAGAAAAGTTAGGACCTCCGAGGTCGTCAATGGGAGTTGGCTAGTACCAGGTGTCAAAATCTAAGCCCGAAGGTTGAAACTCAAAGCAGAACATTCTATGATGAAAGATGCTGAAAAAGATGCTTCTCGACGAAGGGGATTTTCAAATGGCGAAAAGTGAAAAAATATTCCTCTGGAAACATTTCACTTTGTAACGTGGGAGACGCTTGCGCAAATCAATGTGCAAATCAACTTTACAATGTCCGTACATGTGAAAATGGTGAAATACAGTCACACACACACGTTAGCAACAAAAATGCTTCTACGTGGTCAACTCAGTAGCCGACATGGTGTTTGTAGAGTGCGAAATGGAGGAAAACATTAAATCCAGAGCAAATCTGCGCCATTGTAGCCCAGGGGCGCCCTTCATTTTGAAGGCTCAGATTCTATTGTTTTGGGTTGCAAATACATTCAATCTTTTCGGTTTTCTGTCAGCTTTCCAACAAGCTATCAAGTAAATTCATCCGATTCTCGGAACTCCGACAATCGAAGGCGGAAGAAAAAGTGATAGAGTATACACATCATAGAGACAACCTAATTTGCAGTTTTTGCGCCCTTGTAGCTTAGGGGCGCCCTTCAATTAGACCCCTCAGATGATTGAATTTACAGTTTCTGTTTTCGGGGAATCTCTTCTGATTTAGCCCAGCTCCGCGTTGCACCCGTTCGCGAGATTGTCAGATGTGCTGAGTGATCGTGGCGGTGGTTCTAGTGAGCACATAAAATGAAGGGTAGATTAAAGTGAAATATCAAATTGCTCCTGTGTTGGGTAGGGGCGCCTTGCCTTTAGGCCAGTCAGATGAGGTTTCTAGTAACTGTCGTCTTCACGAGACCTTTGCGGAATCCTCCTAGCTATTCAATGAATCTATCCATCAGGCTTCGGGATCTGTCAAGTGTTCGTAGTTGAAGAATCAGTGCAAAATGAGGACAAGTGGAAAATGGCTAAGGGTTCTACACATTGCCTTGAAAAAGGCGACCTTCTTTGGGAGGCACTAAATGTAGTCTTTTCACTTCGTCACTCCCAGGAACATCTCTTCCAAGTTGTTCCAGCTACGCAACAAGCCTATCAGCATGCAGATCAGAGCAATCCAGCTCCCGGTAGCGAGGGTCGAAGTAGGGCACCTGGTTGAAGTTGACAAAATGCAAAATCATGTTTCTGCTCCTCTGCAAGCCAAGGGCGCCCTTGCATTTGGGGGTCTTAATCCAACATGCAAGCTTTGTACATGCAGTCATCAGGTGCATAATTCTTCTAGCTACGCGCTAGATCCAGCATCTAGTCGGCGGGAGTCATCTTTCACCGGTAGTGGCAGATCAAAGCGTGAAATGGTAAATCAGAAAAATGGGATGGAATTTCTTATGAAATTACATCTCCTTGAAAAAGGCGCCCTTCATTTTTTGTGGCACTAGATTTAGTTTTTTGAGGTCACAACTCCCAACAAACTTTTCATTAGTTTTGATCTGGCTACACATTGGATCCTCCAATTCAATTTCAGTATCACCCGGGCACTTGAAAATCAGGGTTCAACAGAGGCTTATATGACGTTTTCAACAAGCTACAAAGTAGGAAGTTACCAAAAAATCTCAATTTTTGCAAATGGACACCTAGAAAGTCAAACTTCAACTTTTTGAAATTAGAAAAATATTCTAAGGCGACCCAGAAGGAGAGATTTTAGTTAACTCATAAAATAATATTAAATTTCAGTTTTCGCATGTCAGCTGTGTAAAGGGTGAATTTCTTCAATATTTTAATACTGGCGCCTATTTTGAGACTCATTGAGTTTTGCATGCTGAGTTGGAATGTAGTGTTCCACCAGTTTGCTGATTTGTTTTCACTGAGTTTGTAGGTCTGGTTTTTTCTTGTTTTAGTTTGATATTTCTCTTTCTTGTCTTTGAGTTGTTTGCCAATAATGCTAGAAAGGGACTAAAGAGCATATACATAAAGGAAACTCAAATAAACTAAGCTACAGAAACAACTTGAGTACATTGCTCAATTTAGTGGCCAAATATAATTTCTTCATTACATAATAAGATGCTTACAACATATAACTTACATCAGATTTAAAGCTAACTATATCTTATACCATACTTTAGCTTACAGCCATATAGCTTTGTGAATAGTAACTTGCTATAGTACCCGACACCAATGTATTGCACACTAGTTTCGAATGCCAAGCTTCTCCCACCAAAATCCGGAATGGGAAGCTCTCTGGGACAAGGGCGCCCCTTTTGGGTGAAGTTGCAGCCTCCTAGAAGAGGCGTTTCATTTTCTTTTGATGAATGAACCCTCAAGAGAGGGGCGGCTGGCTGTAGCTCTTCATAACAGCCCCAAAACTTCTCAAAAAGCAAGCAGCTCCTATGTAAACGGAATTGGAGTCTATGGCAGTTGAAACCCCCTTGAAAATGGCTCGAAATAACCTGCAAATAGCAACTTATGACTCCAAATGAAGCAACCAAAAACTGACCAGCAACCTTAAGGTGGTGTTTCACACCCTCAAGTAGGTCCACAACGAAGAACAAGCCCCACCAAGCTCACCTACTGCAAGAAATCAGGAAACCCTAGCCTCCTTCTACCTCCAAAGCCACACATCAAGCAAAATCATCAACATATGAAGAGGGTCAAACTTTTCCTTATGCTATTTATAATTTAACATTGAAACACTCTTCATTAAAGTGGGCACTATTCACTTAAGTTATAACATTTTTTCACTTTAAGAATGAATAGTAATTGAAAAATATAAATTGACCCCTTCATTTTAAAGACACATGGTCCCTAGGCCAAGGATGGTGAAAATAAAGGTGAGCATCATTAATTTAAGCACAAATATCATGCCAAACACAACAGTTCACCCTGCCACCATACTCCGGAGATCAACACTGTAGTTTGACGACCAAGTGCCTGTCCAAGTGACCCTCTATCCAAAACCATTAGCCTACGAGGGTCGACATGATAGGCTAATCCACCGACGTACGAGTGTCTAATTAGAAGGGGACATCACATGGAATGAATATTTTAATATCTTTTGAGACTTCAAGTCAGTTTCTGTTGCCCGAAGTGGGGTCCAATCAGATTACTTCTTTTGAAATCGGGGTTTCTACTTGCAGTTGACGCCATCAAACCTAAAAATTCTTTATTTATTTGAAGATGGCGTCCATTTCTCTCTCACAACATGTTTAATGTGCAAGCGAATTTTCTCTTTTACAAGCATTCAAAGGCATCATTTTTCAGATTTCCTTGCAGATACGGGTCCAGAATAATCAGCAAACTTCAGACAAACATATGTGAATTTCTACAGAAGTAGAGAAAACAAACAAACAAAAACTTCTATCTTCTGTCGTAAATTCTTCTATTCTCGTCTTAGGTATTCTTTGCATGTTAGAGAAAATGACAAAATTTTCAGAGACAGAGCATCTGGGTTTGTGTATTTCAGCATCAACGACAATACCCATGTCTTACAATATTTCGTGAAAATTGCCCCGCTGCCTCTATTCTAGAGCACTGTGCTTTTTTTTCGGGAATTCTCTTCGCATGTGGGCCTAAAACACATTTTTTCTAAAATCTATTGATCTGGGTTGTCATAGAATTCAGTTCTGCACAAAACCTATGCTCCAGATTTTCTTGGAAAAAAATTGCCCTCACAGCCCCTTAGATCTTGACTAAAAACCTTTTGCATGCAGGCCTAAATCTCACTTTTTCACAATTTTGTTGATCTGGGTCATCTTTGAATTATTTTTTGCACAAAACCCATGTCTCGGAATTTTTCGTGAAAATTGCCCTTCGACAAGCTATTTTTAGCCTCATTTGGAGTGATTTTTGGCTGTCCGGAGAAAGTTGTCAGAACATAGCCATGTTTACAGTCAATAGGCGAGTTTTTCAGAATGTAGTTCACATAGATTGAATTCAAGACCATGTCAGTCTTAATTCATGATTTCATTAGAAAAGCTAACACTGATTTGTATCAAGCGCATTTGGAGGGTTGATAGGCGTAGTCATTGAAGTCCACATGGTTTCATGCCTCGTATGGCTGATTGTCTTCCAAGGCCAGTTTAGAGGCTTGATACCGTTGGAATTTTGCATGTGCGGCAAGTTCATTTGCATTTCTCACAACCAGAGGGTTTGCAATCAAACTTCACGGTTTCATCATGCAACATTCTTCCATAGAGAAAAACGTGAGAAGCGTCAAGCTGCAGAAGAAAAAGTGGCCATCACTTCAGTTACAGAGCCACCAGAGTTACCAGTCACTGAAGTGCTAGTTTAAGTGTGCAGAGATTTCCAGGTTTGCTTGAGTTGCTGACAAGCAGTGAATTGACAGTTGAGACATGTGACGACCTTTAGATGGTGATGCAGTCAACAACCTCGTGGAGGCGTTAGTTGCTCAAGATCAGGGCCAGTGAACTTCAGTTCGAGGCGTCCCACCTTTTCCAAGATAGACATTAGACACAAGAGTTGAACTCGATGCTTCTTTCCGAGTTAACTCGTTGTTACACATTGCATGCCATGTCTTTCTTGGAAATATCTTTGTACAGTTGGAGTTACTAGTTAGTTTTCATTTCAATAAGGACATGCATGTTGCACATGTCCATTCTCTTGAGTCCTATTTTAGTTAATTGATGGTATCTTTCCAGTTAACGGTGTAGTTTATTTTCCTTAGATTAGGAATAAAGATCTTGCATGCTCGCAAGACTCTAGTTGACTGAAGGTGATTTTAGGGTTGCCTACACCTTTGATGTCTATAAATAAGAGCTTTCAGCTCATTTGTAAATAACTTTTGTACACGATAGCAATATATGCTGAGCCTACCTTGCCTGTAATATTGTTATTCTGTATCTGTTCATGAGTTATTACTGTATTAATGAATAGTTGTGCCACCTTGCCTTCATGTTATTACTATGGTGTTTATTCGAATCTTAGTTAAATGGGGTTACTAGTCTGATCGTATATTGTATGCGTTTCTCGTCCATGCAATTTATTGTCCTAGTTGCTTAGCTTATGTTTTGTTTCTAATAAGCTTATTTAGATGAGCAAATTGCTGAGCCACCTTGCCCTCATGTTGTAAATCTGTACTTAAAGCTTATCATTTGATGTGTGTGTCAATAAACCTATTCAGCCAAGCAAATATTTGTGCCACCTTGCCTTGACGTTGTGAATCTGTACTCAGTTTATAGTATATTTGTTTGTTTTTAATAAACTTCTTCCCAGCCAAGCAAATAGTTGTGCCACCTTGCCTTCACATTGTGAATTTGTACTTGAAGTTTATCATGTAATCACATTCTTGCTCCTTTTCCTCATGCTCTGTTTTCTTGAAGAGATTGAACAGTTTAAAACTTTTAGTTTTTAGCTGTAGTTAAGACCTGCGAAACTAGAGAAAATCCTTAGTTGCAATGTCCTTGGTTTTCTTAACCCTGTGCCTCTTCCAGCTGAGTCAAAAAGATAGGATTTAGATATTTTACTTTTAGAATGAATGAATGAATGGAAGATTTTAATGACGTCCACGAGACTAAACAGTCTATGGGACCGAGACAAACAACTTAATTTGTCTTAAAGCTCTTTTCCAAGTCGAACCTCCTGCTATTGATTTTGACTAGAAGGCTGGCCGTCTGATTGATCTTATCCTCCTCAAATAACTGCTGCATATTGTCCACCCCCATGCATATCAGCAAAAGAGGGAGCTCCCCCTCCTAATTTGAAGAGCAGTCATCGCGTACTGTGCATAGCTGTCCATACCAACTCGCACTCCAGAGGTGCTAATTGTTACGCTAACAACATGTATGCAAAATATCAGATCAATCAACGACCACTTTCACAAATCAATTGGTTTGCCAAAGAGAGCACCTCAATTGAGGAAAGAACAAACTGAATTGTCAAGAACAATAGGATATTCTTGAGTAGTAAAAGGACATGAAAGGTAGCTATTCTAGTTGCAGAGCCGTCGATAGTCCAGTCATCTCTACCTTCTTCTTCTAAGCCAAAACCAAGAGTGAGGGCTATGAGCATTCCTCTAGAAGGTAAAATATTAGCAGAATGGCGAAGATTTCAAAGAAAAAGGTGACGTCTCTTGTAGGGATTCAATAGGAACAACCAACAGATACATCAGAAGTTCCAGTAGAATCAACATCACAAGCTGAAGCAGTGCCTTCATCTCCTGATTCTCTGCCATCACCAAAGCGTTCTCCCATTCATATAGATTCAAAAGTTGAAGAAATCGACGAAACTGGAATCGAGCCTCCCAGAGATGTTAGCAAAGACTCCTCATTTTGGCTTGAGAGCATCCTGGGTAGGAAGAGGAGGAAGCCTTCTTATTAGTTGAACTTTGTAGAACTTGATAGTGTCTACCAAGACACACCAAAAAAGTAATCTAAGAAGCAAGTTCACATGGAGAAGAATTCTGATGGTGAGATTATCCTTGAAACAGCTACATCTTCGGAGGACAAGAACGTTGATGAGGTTGAGATTGATGACTTCAAGGTTGTCAAGGCCAATCTTAGTGGAAGCACCCAACGTACTGATGTGAATTTCTTCGAGGTTGCAACAGATAATCTAAAGGAATGAGTGCTCAAGGATGGAGAAGATAAGGCAACTCTCAAGGTTGAGATTCGACAACTGTGGCGATATATTTCCAATCTCCTTCACGGCACTTCATAGGCCACTTTGTTGCTTCCACAGATTCTAGAGTCACTGGTAGATCAGCATCAACTGAGGCAGTTCGTCATATATGGGAAACATATTCGAGATTGGATAGAGGAATTCATCACTAGGGGTAGATTTATACTTGCAGAGATATACCAATTGAGATATAATGCCCATGATCTTCGTTAAGGGATTCGGGTGTTTGAGCAGTGTATGGCAGAAGTGAAACCAATGCATGAGATTATCATTTCCGACTTGAGGATGGCTTATGATCATAGTTACAAGACTCGGACTCGCCTCGGACTCGGCAAGCCGATTTTTGACTCGGACTCGGACTCGGAGCCCAGACTCGCCCAAGACTCGGCAAATAGAAAAACCCAAGAAATTCAGAGATTTTTAAGGATTTAAAGCTTGTTTCATGCACCCTTTAGTAAATAAACCTTAAATACACAATAACATCATGAAATAGAAACTACTATGATCCTATACACAAACATATATCGATCACATAAGTATAAACGCAAATTTTGGCTGAAGGAAATAAGTAATTACTTAATACAAATAATAGTAGTAAGAGTCAAAATAGTTAGATATATAAATGTTTTGAAATGTATAGTGTATACAATACTCATGGAATATGAAATCCATGGCATCAAAAGTTCGAAACATATAACAAAAGTAAAACAAAAGCTATAAGCCTATAAGTCTATGGCTCAAAGGAGCCTGCATCACTAAGCATTAGTCCTCCTGCGTAGACGTCTAAGATAGGTCCTGGATGATGTTGCAGCCATCATCTCTGCCTGTGTCTCAGTGTCAGACTCAGTGGCACCCAAACCAGCACGCAAGGTGTCTCCTCCTGCTCTATCCTCCTCCTCTGCCATGGCTACTGCCTCTGCCTCTCGATCCGCCTGGTCGACCCAATCAAAGTCCTCATCAGTAAAAACAGGATCCTCAGTCTCAGTGATCCAATCTGATTGTGGATCAACCTCCTCCAATGTGATGGGTGACAAGTCAGTGCCCAATATCTGTCTATGGCGAAGGCGCAGGTTGTAATGAACATAAACAAGATCATTCAACCTCTGCACTGACAACCTGTTGCGCTTCTTGGAGTGTATGTGCTCAAACATACTCCAATTGCGCTCACAACCCGAGGCACTGCATGGTTGGCTTAACACTCGAATTGCAAAATCACCTACGAATCTGCACAAATGTGATTCAATAAGCATTTGGTGCTTAATCTCTTTGCTGATTTTCCTTCAATGCAAATGTGTTTTGGCTCTCTTCTCTCTTTTTTCTCTCTTACTTGGCTTGAAAATGAAATGAAGTGCCTTTTGAAGGAATAGAGGCAAGTATAAAAGCAAAAAGAAAAAAAAAAGAAACTTTAAAACATGTTTTTTTTCCAACTCAAGCCCACAAAGTGACGGCCGAGTCTTTGGCACGCGACTCGGCGAGTCCGGCGAGTCTGCCGAGTCCGGCGAGTCTCGGCGAGTACTCGTCATCCGAGTCTCCGGGACTCGTCCAGCCTCACCCGCCTCGGGACTCGCGAGTACTCGCCGAGTTTAGGCGAGTCTTGTAACTATGCTTATGATTCAGTCATTACAGAAGAACATAAGAAGAAGATTTTTGCTTGGAGAGAACAACACCTCTTCAAAGTGAAAACCTATGAGAGAATATCTGAAGAATTGGCTGAATATCGACAGAAGGTTGTTGATATCCTCAAGTTCATAAGCACATTTGTTTCACAGATCCCTTGTCAATATCATCATGATGATGGCATTTTTGTTGATCTCGGTGAAGTGCAAATAGAGTTTCAGAATCTTGTCTGTGACAATTTTAGCAGTGATCCTGTTGTAGGCAAGATGAATCATGTTGCCGCAATTCCAGCAAAATTTGATAAAGAAGAGGAAGAGATGAATTTTTTTTTGAGTTTGATTGCAGAAGGTGAGGATATCCTGGAAAAGCAGAATATTGCTCTAGATATTATCAATACGCTTGACAAGGAGGCAGTTACTAGCTTTTTGGAGTCATCTTTTCGGGCAGCTAGGATTTCCAAGAATAGAACTAAAAGAAGCAGTTAACTCGATGCCTTTTCCAAGTTCGACTTGCTATTCTTGTCTCATGCTTATCTATTCTTTATGAAATAGAAACAATCAAATGTATAGTTGGAACTTTCCTTGCTTTTTGTTTTTAGTAGGTGGTCAGGTAGTTGTCTTGTGTTATTTTTTGAAATAAAGCTTGTGAGTTGGCAAGTCTAGTTAGGTTAAAGCAAGGAGATTTTAGGGTTACCTACTCCTTGTTTGTGTATAAATAAGGGCAGCCTTGCCCATTATTTCTTAACTGTTATTGTGATAACAACTTGTTGAGCCTACTTTTTCCGCAACTTTGTTATTCAGTGTCTGTTCACTTTGTGTAACAAGAAGTTTGCAAGCCTACCTTAGCTGCAAATTATTGTTCAGTTAATGTTCAATCTGTGTCAAGTGTAGTCTAGTTGATTGCTAAACTATAAGCCTGTCATTGCTACAAATCTGCTATCCCAGAAGTGTAATTGTTGTTGGAAATTTGAGGAAGGAAATCTCATGCCTACTTTGCTCTGATCTACTGTCTCAATCTCTTTCAGTATTTTGTCTTATGCGTTTTTTTTGTTTGTATAATCTTTATTTCAGTTTACATCTTATAAGTAAATGAGTCTTCAGGTGTGATCTGGAAGTGAGTTTATTTAAGCTTCTGTGTTAATCAAATCATTCCCCGTTTACTTCTAACTCTCAAGCTCTGAGTTTACTTGAGTTGTTAGAAGCATCTATAGTTTAGGCCTAGTTGTAGTTTGAAGTTTTCGAAAAGAGAAAACCTCAGCTACGACGCAAAGAGTTTTATAACCTTGTGCTCTTAGCTGACAATAAAAAGATTGGTAGTAGTTTAGTTTCTCTTTTTAAGCATCAATCAGCGAAGAGGGAGCTTCGCCTCCTAATTTGAAGAGCATTTCAATTGTGCTTAGCTGTCTGTTTCTAATCCACATTCCAGAGGTGTGAATTGAAACGCCAACAACCCAACACAGATACAATTGTATACAATCTTTATAAAAAAGGTACATTTTATACATCAAAAGGAAAACAAAATAACATTAAATATATATATATATATATATATATAGTTCCTATCCATCTCCATCGTTGGGATGCATATATATATATACATGTTTTTCTGTGTGTTTGTTTATGTATGTATGTGTGCGTATGTATGTGTGTATGTATGTATGAATGCATGTACGTATGTGCATGTGTGTGTATGTATATATGCATGTACGCTTGTGTATGTATGTATCTTTGTGTGTCTATGCATGTATGTGATAAAATCCACACATATAATAAAAGCAATAATGTAATTTAGAAATGAGCCTACAAATACTGCACAAGGGATGTTTGTGGGCGAAGATGCCTTACTATCCAATATATGCAAAAAGATAATAAACCCTTGAGGTAGGGTAACACAATACAATACTCTTTGTGGAAGCCATTGTGTGCTATATCTCCAAGAGATCCCAAATACAACATCATACTCAACACATATTCTTACAATAATATCATCTCCTTTATGTAGACTTCCTCCTAGTAACATAATGGAGGGGTAATCCTAATGAAGCCCTACTCATTACAATATAATTAATTGCAGAAGTTGTCCACATGACACAATATAGCTAACTTACATGATGTGTGCCACATGTTAGCGTCTCGATTCACTTATATACATTATAATATCATATCCTTAGGCACATAACATACCATCCCTCCTTGATATGTTTCGTCCCCAAAACATGAGAAGAAACCAAATAGTATAGTTGTTGCAAGTCATTACAATATGATGCCATGTCCAATCATGCAACCACCCATAGTTGATCTTTGTAGTGGTTTTAGCTTGATAGTAATGTTAGGTCTCAAAAGCATTGCTCCATTTCCTAAAACAAAATCTCACTTACAAGGCCAGGGTTGTCAACAAGAGAGTTAAATCTGTTCATTTATAGAACTATGGAGGATTATGAGATAACTCTACGAGAGTGGGTTATATCTCTTACTCTTCAAGCTTAGCTTAGACTCGAGAGGGTATTCCCAAGGGTATACCTTAATAGGTATTCAAATCACATCAAATGAACAAATAACAAAATATGGACAGCCAAACCCAACTTGTTAACTTAGCCTCAGAGACTTATCACTAAACCAAGTAAAACTAGCTATCTCTAAATCCCTATATAGATGATAACGATATACAATCATAACCAACACAAAATGAATTCTTTTAACAACTCTCGTAATGGTTCTAGGAAATGGAGTAGTGATTTTGAGACCTAACAAGTACCTTGATCCAAATTTTGTTGGACCCATTCGATTCCATTCCTTATCATAGTAATGCCTTGCTTTCAGCCATGAATAGCCATTATTTCTATGATACTGTTGATAGTTATAGTTGTTTCTTTGATTCTCTGTAGATCCATAGTGATTGGCTTGTTGATTCCATGTATTATCATGCCTCCATGATTTCTATCTCTTATAATTATGTGGATGCCTATATATTTCACCCTTTGCTATCACTTGAACCTTTTGTGATCCTTCACACTTTGTTATTGCTTGCATTGGTGACTCAAAAAGAGGAACAAACTTTTTCTATTTTTCCTTTATATTTATGTCCTCTTGTTTGTCCATTGATTCTTTGATGCAATCTTCTATAGTTTCTTCAACTTACTCTTCCTTGAATTTCCTTTAGTTTTTATTATGTGTAATGTTGTGTAAAGTAACCTTTTTCCTTCTACACCAAAACTTCATGAACTTATTTTGCGATCAATGTATATTGTTCCCAAAGATTCTAACCAAGGATAACCAAGAACAATATCCAACCCATTCATATCCAAAGCATAGAAGTTTGAATGCAAACTATTTATCCATAGAGATCTTTGTAGTCAATGTACAATGCCTTTTTTATTTTTTTTACTATGGTTGTATCTGACTATGTATTAATTGTTTGTCGGCTTTTAGGTAGTTATAAGAGTTAGTTGATAGATGGTTGTGTTCTTGTGGAAACCATTGAGTTGTTTAAATAGTCTTTGCATAGTTAGGGGAAGCAATTTGATCCTTGGTTGACCATCTTTGGTCTATTTCTATAATAACTTTATGTGCGAAAATGATATACTTTTACTCCTTTGTTTGGCATGCATTGTTATTTCTATTATTAATTCAAGTATTAATTTTATTAGATAAAAGAGAAAACAGTTGGTGTCATTGCCTTAAAATTAGTCATGTTTGATTTATGATATTCATGCCCTTAGACCTCAATAAAGGCGAGAAGAGACAACGAAATGGTCAAGATCAAGTTATCAGATGGTCCTTAAGGATCATAGAACAAAGAGAATGGAGGAGATGACTATGGGAAGAAATTGAAGAAAACCCAGTCATACAAACCCAAAGTCAAAAACCATCTTGAGAATAGAGTTGACGTTGGGATGTGAATCAAAGTTAGAGTTGTAGTTGGGAAAATAAAAGCATTTCCACTACAAAGAAGCATACAAGGGTAGAGTGGGAGGAGATACCAAGACATTTACCACTACCCAAGAAAGTGTGGGTTGATCTTGTCAACCAAGTAAAAATGTTAGTACAACCACCATGAGATGAGAAAGAATGGATATAGAATAGAATATTTATTGACATAAGCATACGAGAGTAACCTTTGATGCATCGAGAAGTAGTTGATTAAAGGAGCTGAGCTAATAACTCCTAGGCCAAGGGTGTATAAGGGAGAACTTAAAGGCAATATGAATGTGTAGAATTTTGAAGCAGAATGAGTTGTGGATTCCCACATGGTTCTAGCCACTAGGGTTGCATCAAAAGAAATATATGGCGACTCCATCAAGACCTAGTGTTGAGAGGCAGAAAATACCCAATTTCATTGGTAATAGATTGGAGGATCTAGCGAGCCAATGAAAGACTTGTGGAAAAATATGGGTAGTGAATGACTAAGAGGATAAAGTATATTGGCTAGAGTCCTTCCTAGCCACCTTATGGGGCATAACAATTGATTGGTACACAAAGATCAAATTGACTTCAAAAACTACCTTGGAAAGTTTGAAGAAAGCTTTTGAAGAAGAGTTCAAGATACTACTGGCTGATAATGAAATTGCAGAAAGTTTATAACATGAAGCAAGACAAACGTGAGAATATTAGAGCCTATAATCGTGGGCTTAAGGAACTCCTTGTAAAATTAGAAAAGAATTGGCTGATGGTCTCAAGAAGAGATGGTTCATTGAAGGTCTAATTCCTTCACTATAGAAAAATTTGAAGGCAGTACCATCCTCTTCCTATGTAGAGATGTACAATCGAGCAATGAACATAAAGAGTGGAAAAAATGTCCTCTAGTGGAAAAAGCAAAATAGAAGAAGATGAATGTTCAAATGATAGTAATGAGAATGAATCTAGAATTGTGCAAGCCTTGAGATTTGATGTAGATGATGAAGGAATTAAAATAAAAAAAGAAGCTAAAGAAACCAAGGAACTTTGGTGCTTAAAATGCAAAGGTGAAGAACACATCAAAACAAATTGTCTGAAGAAATTATTTTTTTATATTTGTCAGGTTTTGGGTCACTCAATCAAATATTGCCCATATAATCTAATTCCTATGACTGCACAAGTACTCTTCATGCAAGGCAAGCAATTGATTCCATCCAACACTCCACTAAAGCTGTAGAATAATAATAATGCATCTCTAGGCGGCTATTGAAATGAAGAGGGGAAGCTTTGAGTCAGATATTGTACAACTTTAAAGGCCATCCATTGTACAATGTCGACAATGTGATAAATGGGGGCACTTTGCAAGAGACATAAAAAAATATTGGCTGATACTCAAGCCTAAACAAGGAAGGTTGTGCACTTAGGCCCATGTACAAAAAAAGAAAGGCTTTGTGAAGCTAGAGCCAAAGTAGAGCATGCTATGGTTGATGAACACCGCCACTCAAATGCAAATGCAAGTATGGTAACAAATCAACTACAATTTGATAAAAATATTACAAGGCAAGTACTTCAAACTATCATACTTGTTAAAATAGTGTATTTATTACAAAGTGTTCTTGAACTTCAAAATGTTATTCTTTCTCATGGTGGTACCTCTTCCACACCTCATGTTGGCCCCTCCTTTGCATAGTGCCCAAGGAACATTTTTGAAAAACCTAATACTACTAGTGGAAGGGTGAATGTTTTCTTTGCCCCTTGCACTACACTTAGATCCCAGGTATAATTGGATAGCATAGGATGGAGGAACAATAGTCATGCACAAGCAAGGAAGGCTGTAGTAAAATTTTGGTATCACTCAATCATCCTATTCAACATTGTTTGATCTCCTTATTGGTGAGCCATGATTGATGCCATTGCTATTTCGACTCTTGTTTTCGAGGCCCCCTCGTTTGAGACCTTAGAGTTGATATGTTGATAAAGTAGTAGGATGTTATTGAGTTAGTTATTGAGCATCACAAGCATTGGGAGATCACGAATTGTAGTATTATGTTTGATGGTTGGAGTGATAGAAGGAATCATAAATTAATCAACTTTCTTATTGCATTAGAAAGTGGCATAATCTTCTTTAAATCAGTAGATGCATCGGATAAAGTGAAATCAACTCTCTTGTATTCACTATTTGATGAGGTTGTGATGGAGTTTTGGCCAAAAAATGTAGTCCAACTCATTACTAATATTGCATTGAATTGTGTGGGAATAGATAAATTTATCGTGGAGAAGCACCCCACATTGTTTTTAAACCCATGTGCAAGGCATTGCATTGATTTAATCCTTGAGGACATTCCAAAACACAATTGGATTAAATTTACATTGGGGAGGGGGGTATCCATTTCCAAACTCATTTTTAACCACACTAGGGTGTTGAGCATGATGAAAAAAATCATTGAGGAAAAGGAGCTTGTGAGACTTGAGGCAATATGGATTGCCATTAATTACTTGGCAATTCAAAATATATGCACCCAAAAGATGAACCTCAAATGCATGTTTGTTTCATCAAATTGGATAGAGTGCTGTCTTTCCAATTAGATGGATGGGATCACCATTTCACATCTTCTGTTTAATGATGCATTTGGAAGGACACAAAAAAGATTGTGCAAATTTTGGAGCCCTTGCTCCATGTGCTAAGATTGGTTGATGAGGAAAAATATCCCATGGGTTATTTTTATGAGACCATGGATAGAACAAAGGAGGCAGTATGGTCCAAATTGTAAAATGTTGAGTAGATTTATGCTAGTTTAGGAGATCATTGATGGTAGATGGGATTGCCAAATGAATTATCATATCCATGTTGTAGGCTATTTCTTGAATTCCTCTATTTATCATAGTCCATTGTTCAAGGAGGATGGAGAAGTGAGTGTAGGAATGCTCAAATGCATTTCCACATTCTTTCCTGATGTAGAGGAAAGAGAGCAGCCATAGTTAACTTGCCATTATGCAAGCAAGCAAAGGGCTTTTTCTTTGACATATGTGTAATGGAATCAAGAAGATAGTATCACTTGATATTAATATCTAAATTAATAATTTGCAATCTGATTTATTAGAGAGTAAATAAAATTCAATGATCAATCACTTGCCTTTATTAATAAAATTTGATTTTGCAACTAATCTAATGTCAATGCAATGGTGGGTACTTTGGCCATGGGGTGAAAACACTTTTTGGATGGCAATGATAATTCTAACCCAACCATGCAGCACTTTTGCTTGTGAATGTTCTTGGAGTGAATTTGAGCATATACATTCTAAGTAATGCAACTGATTGAGCCAACAACTTATAAATGATTTGGTCGTCATTTGTAATGCCCCCGTTGGACGAAAACCCAACGACTAAGGGAGTGCAATCCTTCCCACATGTAAGGCATGGTTGGGCATCTTCCTCGGATGCTATGATGGGGCTTGCCCCACCTTTAACACCCTGGGTAGCCGCCCTCTCTAACAGGTCGGTCTTTTGGTGTAGTGGTTGGGCCTTAGTGGTATCGGAGCCGAGGTCTCGAGGTCAAGCCTTGCGGAGCGTGGTGGGTTGTAGTGCCCCCGTTGGACGAAAAACCAACGACGAAGGGAGTGCAGTCCTTCCCTCGTCTAAGGCGTGGTTCGGCATCTTCCTCAGATGCTTCGGTGGGGCTTGCCCCACCCTTAACACCCTGGGTAGCCGCCCTCACTAACAGGCCGTTCTTTTGGTGTAGTGGTTGGGCCTTACAAGTTGGCAGGAAACCGCTCTGATACCACTGTAATATCCCTTGGTCAAACTGACCTTAACTTGCTGAAGATATGCTCAAGGAATATTGTCAAACACTTTGCAAACAACCTCTTTCACCACTGCTTCTGTGTTTCAGTCTGATTATACTTGTTTGGAATGTGTTATGAATGCTGGAATTGATGTTTGAAATGCTTCTAAAGATGCAAGATTGATTTACAATGCAATAGAAGTAATATGCTGACTGTTCTTGACCATTCTCGCACATACACATGACTGAAATTAACAAGTACAGCTAGTAGACATAATGTCAAACACTTCCCATGCATCCTATGGTGGCCAATATGCACCTACAGAATCTAGGCATTAATGCAAACATTTGGCATACAAATTGAATATGCAATAAGAACATCTACAACCAATGACAAATTGTCAAACAATTGGCTTGCAAACCTATAACTCCTTTATTGAATGCAATTCCAAGTACAAGATGATGTGAAAATGCCAAGACTCTTGGCTCTACAATGATAGCTCAATGCAATGCCAAAATCTGATCTAAATGACAACCTACAGCAGCACCTAAACAAATGGATTTTAACAATGCAAATAGACTTGAGAACCTGAAATGAAGGCCGCTTATGCTTGAGGAAGATGTGACAAACTGTATGCCAAGAATCAAGGCAAACAAACCCTAATTCTTGCTGCCCCTGCTGTGATATCAGACCTCCAAATAAAAATCATAGACTGCTGCCAACTCAGATTTCTCACACCAAATATCATCAACAAATATCATGAAATGATGCGCTCTAATGCCCAACAGAAATTGATGCATAGATTGCTCTCCATGGACAAAATCCCTCCTTCATAGTAGCCGCCCCTGTTTAATCATATGCTTCTGATATTAAAATGTAGCAGCCTCAAAATACCATCAAGGGGTACGAAGCATCATTGACAAGTCCTCAATAATGAAGCACTCCAAGTGGGTCAGGAAATCGATGCACAATGAAGCCTCAATAAGCAAAGTCGTGGTCTCTCATGGCGCCAAGATGAGACTGAAAATTCATATCAGACCACTGTAACTTATTATCAGATCTCTACTACTTTCCCAAATGCAATAAATCGATGCAAGTGTGACCCCCAATGATCTCCACAGCTGATATGCAATCTACCTCCAAATCTCCTAAATCGAGCTAACACAAAATTGGCCCTTGGCCACAAATTTTGGCACAAATGAAAGGACTGAATTATCCTTCCCAATCTGCAACGCTTCCGAGGATATTTCACCACCTCAGTTATGCTAATCAATGGGAGTTTTCGTTCCCAAAGACCAATGTCAAAATCTGCAGAAATCCTTGGCTCCACAAAGACTCATCAAATGCAAATAACAATTCCAGGATGATGAAACAGAGGCTGACCCCCTCTATTTATACTTTTGTCACCAAGTCTAGGGCGGCCCATCTAGAAGCTTCCACATTATTCTTTAATTATTGTACTTTGCACTTTATAATAATATTGAAATACAACTTCATAATTCATAAAGTGCAAACATTATGTTTTCAAACATCCAGCTTAACACATTGTGTTTTCAAGCATCCGGATAACAAACATTCAACATAACATAAGAAACCTCTCTATAACTATTGAATCTATGTGTAGAAGCCAACTGCCGACTGGGTAATTGCCTGAAGAAGACAACCTAACCATGCACATTAGCCTACGAGGGTCAAGAATAGGCTAAATCCTCTGAATAGTGACGCTCAAGAAAATGGGGACATTACATCATCCACCACAATTTCCGTGTTTTCTTGAAGAAAATTCAAGGCTAGAAACTTTCCAACAATGAATTTTCAATAATTTTCTATTTTTGTAATATATACTAGTAGGTTGAGAACATATGTATTCATGATTGCTAACCTTAGGTAGTGTGGAAGATGATGAATGAATTGATCTAGATGAGATTGACCCTAATTTTGAATGGATCATAGCCGAGAGGGAGCATACATTTAGTAAAAAGGATTTGGATATCCTTAATGAGGTTATGGATGAGTGTAAATGTGCTTGCTTGGACAAAATGGCTGCAGTAATAAGGGCATCGATTTCTGACTCACATATCTAGTCATGCTTGCCTTGGAGGCTATTTGAATTTTGTATTCTCCAATTTTGTTTTGTATATCAGATATGGTAATTGGCCAAGGACCTATGACTTTGAATAATGAGTGTGACATATTGATACTTAATGAGAATTATAGTTGAAGTATTTGAACTTTGTTTCTCTTTCTATGCACTCTATTTGGTATGAAATAACATTTGCAATTTTTTTCCATAGTTTTATGAGTATTTAAGTGTCTTTTAATTTTCCTTTTTCTTCCCTCTTTTTCCATTTTAAACCCATGCAGTTGAATTCCATTTATGCTTTTGGGTTTCCATGTACGTATAATGTGACTATGATTCCAATTGAAAAATCTCATGTCCTGCCTAAATCCACAAATTAGTTTGTCTGATTCCAATTCTGAAACATTCCCTACCTAGAATCCTCAAGGTTTTAGGCCTATTCAATAACTTAAAATAGAAAATATACAACTACCGACAACTAGACATATTGCAACTATGCCTTATTTGGGCTATTTATATAAAAGTCTATTGAAAATTGGCATTTTGCCAACATGCTAGAAATTGGCATAAACCTAAAATTTGGCTAGCGGCAATGGAAAGGTGACATATATTGAGCTGGGTGCACTTTTGGAGTGGCTAAGCCACTAAAGAACTCCACCTAGCAATGGAAAGATAGTTTAAGATACCTGAATTTTGCCTCGTGACTAAACAAAAGACTTTTCACACTTTTGACTAGGCTTGACCACAAGTTTTTCTTTCCCATCACTGGAAAACTTGGCACAAGTGGGTCAAAACTCTGCCTAAATCATATAGGTGCACAATTGAGATGGTTGAACCATCAAAAAGTTCTGTCCAACTTAGAAAAGTTGGCTAAGCGATGGATAATTTTGCCTTAAGTTCATGTTGCGAACTTTTGTGCTTGGGATTATGAAAGTGGTATAAGTGGAGTAAAGTTCTATCCAAGACTGAGAAAGGTGCCATACATTTAACTTGTGGTTGAGCAATGAAAAATTTGTGCCCAATTCTAAAATGTGGCTTAAGTGACTTAAAACTCTGCCCTTGTTTTAGGAAGGTGGTGTGAGTGATTAAAAGTTTTGCAAGTTTTAAATGATAGCACAAGTGTTATTGGTGTGACCCCAAGATGGTTATGCCATCGTGATCCTTCGTTGGCACACATTTGGTTGGGTTCAATGATTGTTTTTCTTTGCAAAATATTAAGGCTGGCAAAGATCCAATAAATCTCTGCCACCATGAAAATAGTTGACCTTGAAAGCAAAAAGTTTGGATTTGAAAGTGCTTTAACTTCAAAATTTTCTCCTATATATGCAAGTGAAGATTTTATCATCTTTTCAAAATATATTCTAGTCGTATTCACTTTTTGCCAAAGGAGTGCCTAATTTTAGGCAGTTTCATTTCTTTTATTTGTTTAGAATAGATTTTCTTTAATGTTTCTTTCTAGCTTTACAACATCCTTTAAGATTTTTTGCTTTAAATCTTGTTTTTTGGGATAAAATAAGATAATTCTAAAGTCCTAAAGATTAGGCCTAAGTTGGCGAGTTCAACAGTTTTGGCCTCCATACCCATGTGGGTATGGGATGGGTATGGGTACAATGCTGGTCCCTGCACAAGTACGTGCGGGGTTTAGCATTATTAATTTTTTTTTTTTTCTTGTTTTAAATTTTGATTTAATATTATTTTAAAGCTTGATGTCCATGAAGATAGCCCGGACATTCAAGTAATTGGATACCATGTCTAGTCGATTAGTTCTTTCCTTCATTGGCTATGATCGGGTTTTCGACAAACCATATGTCTAGAGAGGTCGACGTTTGCTAATTCCTCTCCTTTTGGCATGGCATCTCTAGTGTTTGGAGCAGCTTGATCATGAGGTAAGATCTCCAAACCCACCTGGTTGGGGTACTCTCCATCTCCTCCCATCTAGAGGTGTATATTTTGATTCCGCCTAGATTCGGTATCATCAATCATATCGTATCAACTTTTCCAAGAAAATCGGTCTTCAGGGATCTAGCATTGTAGCAATGTTCCCGGAATTTGCGGACCTTATTGTTGTTAAGTTCTATGAGAAGTAATATTAACATTCCAATAATCAAAATTTAGTATTTTAAAAAATTTAATTTAAAATTTCAATTATTAATATATAAACTTTAAGAAATTCGAATATTTAAATTAAATTTAAAAAATATAGTATTGTTTTATTTTAATCTTTAATATTAACAAATTTAAATATTTAAATCAAATTTAAACTTGTTAATATTGTAAATTTATTATAATATTATTTTATTATTAATTGTTTTAATTTATTATATATAAAAATTAACAAACTATGAGTATCACTGTTCTTATAATTTATAATTTTGAAAGCACATACACACACACACACACACACACACACATATATATATATTCTTGTATTCGTACCCAAGGGAAAAAAATTGCCGTACCACCGTATCCTATTTGAACCCGTACTCAAATCGACAACTTAGGATTAGGCATTTTGTAAGCTATAAATAGGTGCTTTGAGCACATAAACTCTATAATTGTTGTATACATAGCTTCAAGACTCAGTGAGTCCTTGGCAAAACTCGCGAGTCTTACAATTGGCCGAGGCAAGTCAACCAGTCTCAAGAGCCGAGTCTTGCGAGTCTTGCTGAGTACTTGTCTGAGTCTTAGCGCAAGACTCTTTGAGTCTTGGGCTTGGACTCTCGAGTCCCGAGCTTAGAATCTTGGGCTGCGGATTACACGCTCAGGCGGTGTTTTAAACCAAAAAACATATCATTTTTTTTCTTTTTTACCTCGTATCCACCCGTTTTATCAAGCCAAACATTGCCCTAGCAAGGAAACAAGTCGAGAAGACGAGATTTTAGGATCGAATTCTCAAACAAGTAAGCAATTATTATTTTTTTTTTTTTATTTGAAAATTGAAATTTTTTGAAACATTAGAGGAAATGTCGTCAAAATTTCTTCCATTTCCCTTCATCCCTTATTTCCTAAACTTTTTTAGCTTCTATTTGGATTCTATTTTTTTTTTCACTAAATGCTTATCATTTTGTTTGTTGCTGAATTTTTGCAAAATGTTGCTGATTTTTTTCCATGTTAAAATAGCAATGTCAACTTCAAGTTCAACACAAATGAGTGGCAAAAAAGATCTTGCATGGAAGTATCGGATACCAGGAGCTATGAAGGGCCAAGTCACTTGTATTGAATGCAAGCAAAATATGATAGGTGGAATTAATAGACTAAAATACAACCTTGCTAAAATACTTGGGCAAAATGTGAAGGCATGCACTAAGGCATCCGTAGAGGTTTTTAGAGAGATGAATGCCTTGCTTGTCGAGTATGAAATGAAAAAAGTGGAAAAGCAAGACAAAGGAAGCATTAGCAACCATCATGAATCGGAATGTATCTAGTTCTATGCCTATCAATTCCTTTGTTGCCCCAACTCCAAGCTTTCATCATCCACATTAGATTGTATTTGGTTGTTTTTTTCATTTTGACATATCATTATATGTAAACAGTTATAAATTTATAATGTTGTTATACATTTGAAACTATAAAATATCAAATTTTGCAAGTTTGAGGATCATATGACATGTGTATGACAAATTGATAGTTGAATTATGCTTTTATGTTGTCTAAATGCATTATTTTTTTTTTGTGTAATTATAAGGTTTTTGTTTTTGCCGAGTACTTGCCAAGTCTCGAGTCCAAGTCAAAATTTTGGGCTGTCGAGTCGAGTCGGAGTCCAGGTCTTGAAACTATGGTTGTAGATTCTATGTTAATGGTGTAGAAACTATTGTTCAAGCTGGTTCAGCTATGTAATTCCATTGATAAAATTGCAACTTTGTCAAGATTCTTATCGATGTTTATTCAAATAGTAGTTTTGTATTCAACTTAGCAATTTATTTCTTGGAATTGTGTGTTGTTCAAGTCTTTATTCCTTTGAATTTTGTTTGCACTATGCAGCTGGTCCTTGTTTAAGCCAACCTAAAGGTCTCATTTGTGTGCTCAGATTAGTAGTTTCCCTCTTTTAGTATCAAATAATCTTGTTTGTGAGACACGATTGTTAATAGTTTGACGCATGTATTTGAGGCAAAAAAGTTAAAAACATATGCATGCAATCATTTTTGTTTATGGAAAAACACCTTAGTGATTCTTGTGTTGTGTGCATATTTGTATGTTTTGTCTATAGTTCTAGTATAGGGTCAATTTAACTTTGTAGGTTTAGTTTAAATCTTAGGGGGCTCCCGCTCTGAATTTGAAGAGAGGTTTTACTCATGCAAGATATCAATAGAAAGACAAAACAACAACCCTAGATCCCGTGACACCTAGTCAACTATTGAAGACAAACTTGTTCAAATGTTCAACACTTCTACCAACATCCACACTTGTCCTCAACAAAAAAATTGTTGTTTTGCAAGTCCCGTTAGCTCACTCTCTATCTTGATGAGGATAAGGGGTTTTGAATGACCAAAGTAAATTTGAAAACTTAAACTCAAAAATGAAAGCTTTTTTGGTACCATCTACCAGAAAGGATTGAATTTTCTCTATTGCCCTAACCAAGGTGTAAGAACCTGGTCTCCAACTCTTTGAAGGAGGCTATCAAGACCAAGCCACAAAATTTCCCTCTCGTAAGAAGTAGAATATGGACAATATTTTACAACTACATAATCCAAAGCAACTTCCAAACCTCCTTTGAACTCTTTTCTAATAAAGCTCTATGGTATAGCAATCATTGCTTCCTTATCCTTAACAAATTCTAGTAGGTTTGAGTTAAATGTTGAATCCACTTTGGAATTCACCCTATTGCAATCTCTACTTCCAAATAGTTTAAACCATACACTTCCTTTATAGGCTATTTGATAGAGCTATTTTGAATGATGAAAATAATGGCCAATCCTATATCGAAAACTAGCACAAGGAATCTCCTAATTCTTAGCAAATAAAATTAATTAGGGCTCCATTAAAATTTCACTCCTTTGCTTTCAAGGTTCCCATGGTTCTATGTACATAAAACATTCCACTATCCAAACACAAACCACAAAGGGCACCCACTATCCAACCATATATAAACATTCCAACCAAAACAATATTCTAAGCCACCTTCTTCAAATGAGATCTATGAATCATCTCGCTAAAAGCCTTCTTCCTAGGAGAAGAAATTCGCTTAGAAATTGTCTTCCAACCATCCACTCCATCGAACACTGCGCTCGAGGGAATCAACTCCAAAAGTTGGGAGATTGAGGAGGCATGGCCAATGTCCAAAGGAGAAGGCTTACTATCACTTTGATAAACTAATAATTGCTTTGAATCCATCTACATTGCTTGAGGGGACCCAAGCACAACCTTGAAGAGAAGATACCCTACCAAGGAGAAAAACTAAGTCTAGTAGGTGAATCCAAGTGCCACTTCTTGTGAGGAGGATCACATGAGGGACAAATTTCAAGCACAAGTGAGCATTTATAGGGGAAATGCTGGAAAGAGAGTCCACAAGGGAGAGTATTGAATCCAAATGAGGAGAAGCTTCAAGAGATGAGACAGATAAAGGAGAATCAACCAAAATCATTTGATGATGCTGAATTGCCCAATTCCACCAAAAAGCTTTTGAACAGCCCTTAGCTCTTTTAGTTGGACAATCCTCTGCTAAATACCCATAAGAGAAACAAGATATACCACAAAAAGTGATCTGCTCATGGTCCAAAGTTGTTTTTTAGACCTGCTCACCTTCATTAATCCAAATCTCCTCTTTTAGAGTGCCAAAAATATCCATCTCAACATGAATCTTGCCAAATATGGGATGAGAATGTGAACAAGTCTTAGGATCAATAGACAAAAAACTATCCAAATAATTACCAATAGCTAACAAATTAGAGGGGTGCCAAAACTATAAAAGAAGGTTTGGCAAAGGAACACAAATCAGAACCAAAGAATTGGAGGGAATAGAATTCGGAAATATTGGCCTCATACACAATGAAGCCATACCCCATGATCAGGGACCATAGTCAGTGAGAAACTTCCAGTCTTTTGTTAAGCCACGCACCAAAATGAAATCTCAGTGTGCACATGGATAAATGGCTAAATCTTTAAATCGGAAGGGTTTTCATGTATTGAAAGCCAAGCATGGAGATCAATCAAATTCGGCTACAGATCTTGAAATCTACTAATCGTTCGTAATTCAGCATAATGTTTCTCCTCTAAAATCTCCAAGCCCAAAAATCAGCAAAGGAAATCTTCCCAAGTTTATGCATGAAGGTAGGAGCCAAACAAACAAAAACCTATCCTGCAGAGATTTGACTCCTACCAATCCAATCACAACGTCAACTAACTCATATTTTTACTTACCAAAGGAAGTTGAGTGTTCATAATATCCTACTCAATAGTTAATAGAGTGTTGGCAAAGGCAGTCAACACTCTAGACAGAATCACTACTGCAAGAGAAATGTAAAGATGGCCACCTAAGCCCTATCGTGTAAGAACCCCTTGCTTATTTTACCTTGATTTTTCAGTTTAGGTTGTTTGACATTTTGTCAAACACTTGGCATGCAACTGAAGAGTTCTGATTTTCTGAGTGTTTGCTTGAAGTTTTTACGAGATATTTGATTGTTTTCAGTTTGATATTTGTAAAGCAATTGCATATAATGGTAGCAAATAAACATAGATTGCAAAACAAATGGAAGAACACACATCAAACTCTTACTTCTCCTAAATAGAAATGAAACTTACAATGGAAATCAGATCTGATATAGTTCTGGTTTTGTTGCTACAGCAAGGTATATCTTCCTACATTCAACTTGTTATTGATTCCAAATGGAAATATAAACATACCCGGATCATGGGCTGCAATATTGAACACTTTGATCAATGGAAATGATGGAATGTAAGCTGAAAACGTACTGCTGTAGGTGATGTCTTCACACCAGCCGAAAACCCTTGGAAAGGAGCTGAAAATTCTTCAAATAAATCTGCAATAATAATAATACCTTCAAATCCTAAAGGAACTTGCGCTGAAATGATGATTTCTCCTTCAAACTTCACCAAACCCTAGCACCCATGTGCAGAATAAATATATAAAATATTTCCCAACAGTTACAAGTCTGAAACTGTCATCAAAAGCTTCCAAAATTTCTCCAAACAAGTCGCCCTTATGTATAAACTACTTATAAAATATTTGGTACTCAAAATCTGCAAAAATGTCTTCAAAATATGGTCAACCATAGTTTGCAGACTCTTTGGGACTCGCCGCGGACTCGGTGGACTCGGGAGTCCGTGGTTGAGCCAAGTCGACTCACCACGGACTCGGGAGTCGAGTCCTGGGTCGGGACTCCCGAGTCCCGACACAGGACTCTCCTGCGCGGCTGGGTGTCAATATGGGTTAAAACCCATGTTTTTTCTAACTTTTTACTTCATTTTGAACTGTGTGTTTGTGATTTTTAGGTCTGCAACTTGATTTCAGCTTGAAAGAAGGCAGGAGAAGGAGCTAAAAAGATCAAAATAGAGCCAGGTAAGTGATCTAACAATTTTTTTTTTTTTTCTTGCATTCAAAATCAAAAAAATCAAGAAAAATAAGGGGAAATGTTGCCAATTTTTTTTTCTATTTTCCTTAATAGCCTAATTCCTACTATTTCTAGCTTGGTTTTGCATTCTTTTATTTTGCAAATAAATGAAACTTTGAATCACATTTTTTTGCAAACCCTTGCTGATTTTTTTTTTCCATGTTGAACTTGAAACAGCAATGTCGTCTTCAAATCCAAAGGGAATGAGAAAAGACCCTGCATGGAAGTATGGAATACCAGGAACCAAAAAAGGTGAAGTGACATGTATTGAATGTCAGAAATGGATGACAGGAGGAATAAACAGGTTAAAATACCACCTTGCAAGGATACCTAGGCAAAATGTGGAGGGATGCCCTAAAACTACTCCTGAGATTATTAGAGAGCTATAGGCCCTTTTTGCTGACTATGAGCTAAAAAAAGATGAAAGACAAAAAACAAAGGATGCCCTAGCATCAGTGATGAGTGGATCCCCTTCTACACCAACTGTGCCCCATGGTGCTACTGCTGCAAGTCCAAGCGTCCGTGCTCCACATTCATCTTTTGGTGAGAGTCCTGAGGGTTCCTATTCTACTGCTAGTGCTGGGCACGGTCCTTCATCAAGACCAAATTTTTTTATTCCGCGTAATGTTCCAGGAGCACAACCTTCACTTGAAGGTACCGGTTGGAATAAGGAAAAGCATCATGAAGCTAGGATGGCTGTTGCAAACTTTTGGTACTACAATAATCTACCTTTCAATGTTGCAAACAACCCATATTGGGAAGGTTTAGTGAACCCCCTTACAGTTGTAGGAAAGGGGTTTAAGACCCCATCAGCTAGAGATTTGAGTGGGCCATTGCTAGAGGAATCTGTAAAGAATACACGGCTTGTAGTTGATGAGGAAAATAAATTTTGGCAAAGAAAAGGTTGCAGCATTTTATCTGATGGGTGGACAGATGGATGGAATAGAACTCTCCTAAACTTTTTAGTGGCCTCAAATGGTGGATTGGTGTTCCTAAAATCAATAGATGCCTCCCATGAAGTTAAAAATGCTGAGACTTTATGCAGTCTATTGGATGGGGTGGTCCAGGAGGTTGGAGTTGATAATGTTGTCCAAATTATCACGGACAACGCAACTGCATATGTAGCTTCAGGTAGGCTACTTATGGAGAGGTATCCCACAATTTCATGGTCTCCATGTGCTGCACATTGCTTGGACCTATTGCTAGAGGACATTGGGAAGATTTCATGGGTCAAAAGAGTGGTTGAAGATGCAAAAAGTGTTACAAAATTTACCTACAACCATACTTGGGTGCTTTCTTTGATGAGGAAATTCACAAATGGCAAGGACCTTGTGCGACCTGGAGTGACACGATTTGCTATCCAGTTCCTCACATTGCAAAGCATTCTTGGTGCCATTGGTCATCTTAAGCAAATGTTTGTGTTTGATGCTTGGAAGGAGTCCTCATTTTCCAATAGAGTTGAAGGGGAGAGGATTGTTACCATAGTTTTTGATGAGACATTCATCAAAAATGAAGAGAAGCTGATGGGGGTAAGTAGCAATCACAAAAAAAAAAATTATACATGATAATCTATTCGCTGTTTTTAATTTTTTGAGGGGTTAATTTTGTTATAATTTAACATTTGTTTTCATTTTTTTTAGGTGACAGAACCTTTGGTGAGGGTTCTTCGTATGGTGGATGGAGATGGCATGCCAATGGGTTTCATCTATGAGGCCATGGATAGGGCCAAAGAGGCCATATCACGTTACTATGGCGGCAACAAAAAGAAATATGAAATCATATGGCGCATTATTGATCGGAGATGGACAAACCAACTCCACTAGCCGATTCATGCCTTTGCTTACTTCTTGAATCCGAAGTTCTACTTCTCAGACTCATTTAAGGCGGATGAGGAGGTCATGGAAGGTGTTGTCACTTGCATTGATAGGATGGTGCCTGATAGTGAGCTAAGAGATAAGGTGCTTGATGAGTTGGAGATGAGATTTGTTACATCTTATTTATGAATTTGCAATGTTGAGCCTTGGCTATCTATGAATTTTCTATATTTGATTTACTTTTTCTTTTATCTATTCAAGGTCTACAAGGGTGCAGAGGGGAGACTCTTTTCCTCCCAACAAGCAATTGAAAGGAGAGGAAAACAACAACTAGGTAAAAACTGAAATTAGAAACCTGATTCTTACATATAGATTTTTTACTTTATTCTTATTTCTTAATACTTATATTTTTTAAACATGTTTTTGTAGATCTATAGTGGGAGAACTATGGTGCTAGCACACCAAATTTTCAAAAGCTAGCCATACGTGTCTTGGCGCAGCCATGCAGTGCTTCTGGGTGTGAACGCAATTGGAGTTTATTTGAAAACATTCACACAAAGAAAAGAAACAGGTTGACTCAGCAGCGCCTAAATGATTAAGTTTTTGTTCGATACAACCTTCGCCTTCGAACTAGAAAGGTGGAGGGTGTTTCACACGAGTCCATCGACTTGGATGACATTGATCCATATGGTGAACGGACTATTGATGAACAAAATGATGAGGCTGATGTTTTCCTTACTGATGAGGATCTTGTTGAATTAGAGAGAGCAGCAGCAGCAAAAGAAGAAGCAGCAAGATTGGATGCCATGGGCATGGAGGACAACAAAGACACATTTGAATATCATTTTTCCCCTGCTTGATCTCCTAGTCCTCATTTGGATACTACAACACAGGCACCTTCTAGTTCTAGGCCTCCAAAATTGAGTACCATTGGGAGGGGAAAGAGGAAGATGTAGATTACTTGTGGTTGTTAATGTTTTCCTCTTTTTGACATGATTATATGTAAACATTTATAAATTTATGATGCTGTTATACATTGAAACTATGAGTATTTGATGACTATGAATGATTAAATTTCAATTATTGAGTGTTTGATGATCATATGCCATGTGTAATCTTTGAATTATGAGTGTTTGATAATCAAATTAAGCTTTTATGTTCTCTAAATGCATTAATTTGTTCTTGTTTTTTTGTAAAACTACGGTTTTTTTTTTTTGTCGAGTCCTTGCTGAGTCTTTTCCCGAGTCCGTCCCGAGTCCCGAGTCTGAGTCATATTTTTGGGCTGCCGAGTCCGTGGCGAGTCTGAGTTTGCAAACTATGGGGTGAACAACCGTAGCGGCCAGTTCTATAAATTTTCTCCAGCACTATAAAGTTATAAACCCTAGCCATCCAATATATCATGAAGATATGACCATTAGAAGTCCATATCTGGAACAATATGAAAGATACTCTCTCAATTTTTTTTGATTTCCAATAACAATTACAATGTAACCAAACACCCGTTAAGGTTAGCTTAAACCGAAACGTTGCATAAAAGAACTCTAACCAAGAATACGTCCTAAAACCACTTAAGGAGGAGGGGCGGGCATATGGTCAGAGGATCCCTAGGATCTATTGAATCAATAGTTACAACGATCACAATTGAAAGAGAGAGTCTAAACTCAACACCAAGAATGTGTACGTAAGATCCTTTAACAGGTGAGGTGCTAACATATGGTGGAGTGCTAATTGCTAAATTGAAAGAAAATAGGCGGATAACCAGCCATGAGAGAAATTACAAATAACAATTCATCCGCTGCGGCAGGCATCCACTCATGAGTGGGAATTCACCACTTTCCAATGGATACAATGAGAGAATTAGCAAGTTCTTTTTCCCACACTGGCGGTAAACCATCCAGGGGTTACAATGTGATAATTAAACATAAATAAGCAGCAATTAAATAGATTGAAGCAATACTACTGTTATCAGCTTTTACAAATACAAAGAGCTGCAAATTACAAGAGTTTGACAATGATTTCAACACCAAGATATAGGATGATTCCATGTTAGTTATCAACAAGAATTGATGAAGAAAGACTGGAAAAACAAACTGAAATAAGTCTGATTTAGAAATCTGCAATTCTGGAAATGAATTATCAGCAACTGCAAAATCAATCAAATGCTCATAACTTCATCAAATTACCTCTGATTGGACTGAAATCTTTTCTGAATAACCTCTAAGAGTATGGTTCCCAAGAACCAATCAAAAACCAGCATCAAATCCTTCACATTAATTTGGCACGAATCCCAATGCCACTTAGAAAAGTACGACCCTCCTTGAGGGGCGATTTTGACATTAAAAATCAGAAACTCAAAAGTTAAATCTGCAAATGCACAAGTGGGGTTGCCTCTAGCATAGGAATCAATAGAACCAATACCCACAAGCTAAATAAATTCACACCCAAAGCTGTAAATAGAAATGTCCTTCAGCCATGAAAGGACCAGCAAACACAAATTTTGGAAATAACATCAATTTCTCCAACAATGAAGCTCAATATGTACTTCTGAATGAAGCGCACTCTCAATCCATCATCTAGGAAACCATAGTTTCAGGCCCGAAGAGTGGAATAGAATTGCTAAGCTTTCCCTTAGCCGGATTCAGGATTTCAAACCAACAGCATAACTTTGCTTTCCAAAACATAACATAATCAGCTCTCCACAATGCAGCAATATATAAGTTTCAATGGGCAAATGAAACACTCTGAATTCCAAGAAGTCGAATCACTTCAACTTCCCAAGGGATGCCACCTTTAACTATTCACTTTATTGTGAAATAATAAAACATTATTCCCCTTCCCTTTAGGCGTCCATTTCAATTTGCAACAATAAAGCATTTAATAAATCATTAAATGCTCAACATGACCCCTTAATGTCCCCTCTTTAAAACAGCATGAAGTTATCACTCCTAGGCGTGGGGATACAACTTAAAAACATGAAATTGACTAAGTATAACACTTAGTCCAAGGAGATAACCAAAACCAATGCCAATACTGAAACTAAAGGATTACCACAAATAGCATGATGACTTGAGCTGAATTGCAGATGATGATACTGCCAAAATTAGACTTACTAAAAATAGCCACTGCCAAAAATAGTAAGTTCACTTCAACTCAACAGAAAGCCAAACTGATCGGCCACACTGAACTGCAAAAGATTGAGTTGTTGCTAGAGTGATATTGCTATAAATATGCTTACCAAAAATAGCACATTGCTATAAATAGTAAGTTTGCCAAAATCACATTGGTACGCCAACTGAGCAGTATCATGACTTACTATAATTAATAAGTGTTTCCAAATATCTTTTAAGCACAAACCAGGCAACCATCAGACTTACTATAAATAGTAAGTGCCCGGAAAAGATGTCAGATTCAAATACATGTCACACCACCTTGGAGGTCTCTGAAAACCCAAAAAAACCCAGAAACCATTCCTGCATGCAAGGTATCAGTCAAAATTGTATGTCATTATTTTAACATGCATGTTACCTCATCCTAAAGCTCTTCAAAAACCTAGAAAGCTCCACTAGACATGCGTCAGAAAAACACACATGCAAGCCCTTAAAACTGCATCTGAAACCTCCTATAAAATAAGAAACCCTAATTTCCCATTCTGCTTAGCCTACGAGTTTTCTAGAAATAGGCTAAATCCAATTGTAGAGCGTAGGGCTAAATCGGGGACATTACACAATATGTCTTCCACCTGCAAATAGACTTCAAACCCTAGCTGATTGAAGCCCCAAATGATGAATAACTTGCAAATATGCTCAAGGATGAACGCTGGATGTATTCACCTCACAAAGTAGAGTTGGGTTTGCATCCAATCTATTGATTCTTGAAGGTTTTTGTCCTCAGAAATGGCTGCATCTATAGTGATCAGCTGAAAATGGAGAAATATCAAATATGCCAAATCAAGAATATGAGCTTGGGAAGAGAAAGAGGGCCTTTTATAAAAAAATTCTAAACCTCTTTTGGACCCCAAAACTTGATAAATGATTTTTAATAAATTTTTTCCCTTCCAGCCCTAGGTGTCCACTTTTGGGGAATAATTATTTTATTTTAATTTCTTTTTCACCTTTTTCCCCATAAAGTCACTTTATATTTTTTTACTTATCTTTCTCAAGCGACTTAAATAATATTATTTTATAAAGGCTCAAATAAAATAATATTTTAATTTCTCCATGGCCAAATAATATTATTATTATTATTTTTTTTTTAAACTATTTTAACATGGTCAAAATATTAACAGGTACAACAACTCATTTCCTTTCCAATTGGATTAGGCTACGGGAATGGCTAATAGGCTAATCATTCCCTTGAATGGTGATCACACCGGAAATGGGGACATGATAATCCTCCATTCCCGAGATTGCTTGTCCTCAAGCAATCACAACTCTGGATACTGTAAAATTTGGTCTCCTTCGTAGCATCCTCAAGTGGTAAATCTCGCCATCTAGTTAAATACTCTCTGATCACCCCGTTCCTCAAATGACGCTCCCTCATATCCAAGATAGTGTTAGGAACTAAAACCAATCTACCTTCCTCATCCAATGGAGGAAGCTTTGGAGACGAAACAACATTTTGTCCCAATGCCTTCTTGAGGCACTATACATGGAAAACATTGTGAATCTTACAATCCAATGGGAACTCAAGCTCATATGCCACTTCTCCAATCGTCCTCAAAATCTTCTAAGGGCCATAGAATCTGGGCTTAAATTTTTTTGCACCACTCTTCTTCAATGTAGATTGTCTATATGGCTGAAGGCGCAAAAACACTAAGTCACCCACCTCGAATGAGCTGTCTACCCTGTGTCTATCAGCATACATCTTTTGCTGATTCTAAGCCTGCTGAATATTATCCTTAAGTTCCTTAAGGACATCTTGACTATCCTGCATAAAATCCTTAGCTCTGGGAGCTCTGCAATCATCAAAGGCCAAGTCTATGAAAGATAAGGCATCATAACCATACAAGGCCCTAGATGGTGCCATCCCAATGGACATGTGATAGGTGGTATTATAGCAATGCTTACCGAAATACAACCATCTAGTTCAAGCTCTTTGTTGCCTCACAACATAATTGTGTAGATATCCTTCTACCCACTTATTTACAATCTTAGTCTGACCATCTGCCTGTGGATGGTAGTTAGTGCTCGTGGTCAACTTAGTATCGACTAATTAGAATAGCTCCTACCAAAACACACTAAGAAGTAAGAAACCTACTATCCTGATTGCCGACAATGGTTTTAGGGAGTCCATGCAATCGAAACACCTCATGAAAGAACAACTCTGCTACTTGAGATGCTGTGTAATCAAATGCAATGGCAAAGAAGTGTGCAAATTTTGTCAACCGATCAAGAACCACATATATGCAATCCTTCCCTTGGACTCTCGGAAGATCTGTAATGAAATCCATAGAAATATTCTCGCACTTCTGATCTGGAAATGGTAAAGGCTGCAATATTCTCACTGGGAAGGTATGCTCCGACTTGTTTTGTTGACAAGTCAAACACTCACTGTAATGTCCCTAAGTTAGCTCAACACTCTTCATTGGGAATTAGCCTAATTTCGGAAACTTGTAGGCTAATCAGAAATGAAAATTAGGGTTTCCTATTTTATAGGAGGTTTTAAAGTTTTGCATGTGAGAGTTTTTGATGCATGTCTGGTGGAGCTTTCTGGGTTTTTGGAGAGCTTCAGGATGAGGTAACATGCATGTTGAGAAAATGACATGCATTTCTCTCTAGTTCATTGCATGAAGGAAAGTTTTCTAGGTTTTTCTAGGTTTTCAAAGATCTCCAGGGTGGTGTGACATGCTTTCGAATTAGTCAACCTTTCCAGGCACTTACTATTTATAGTAAGTCATGTGTCCTACTCAGTTTGGCATTCTGTTGAGTTTGAAGTGAACTTACTATTTTTGGCACTTGCTATTTTTAGTAAGTCTAGTTTTTGGCAGTGGCATCATTAGTAGCTTAGCTCAAATCATCATGCTATTTCTGGCATAATTAGTTTTGGGTGTTGGTTTTGGCTTTGGCTTCTATCTCTCCTTTGGACTTAGTTTCAACACTTAGTCAATTTTTATATTTTGAGTTTGTACCCCATGCCTAGGCAATGACTTCAAAGTTGTTTTTAAAATGGGGCCATGTCTTGGACTCCTAAGTGGAGAAATTTAATATTGTTTCAAAGTTAAATTAAATGCTTTTACCTTGGACACCTAGGGAGAAATTAAAAAGGTAATTTAATATTCTTGTTGCAAACTGAAAAAGATGGACGCTAAGGAAGGAATATTTAAGTAATTTAAATATTTAAAAAAGTGCATTTTTGGAGATGGATGTCCCTTGGGGAAATTGAAGAGTTTTCTTTTGTGGAGGTTACAAGTTCATTCAGTTGCATGTTGAGCTTATTTATTGAAGTCTTGCTCATTCATTCTTATCTTTTGGAAAAATTATAATGTTATGCTCCTGAAGTAAGTTCAGACTTTGCTACGAGGGTTGTGTGCCTTCTAGCTTTTTGATACCTTTCTTCGGGCCTGAAACTGTGGCTTCCTAGAAGGTGACTAAAGACCATGCTTTATTCAAGAGTGTGGATAGAGCTCAACTTTTGATTTTAATTACAAGCACGTTGCTGGTTTATAATTTGTTTGTATTGCTGATGCCTATGGCTAAAGTGAATTTCTATTTGTAGCTTTGCCTCTAAATTTTATCTGGTTCTGGGTACTGGCCCATGCTGTGCAACTGTGGAGGGCGCCCAAGTTTGCAAGTTTGCAGATTTTAATACCGAGGATTGGATTTTTGGTAGCAAGTTGACCTCCTTGAGGGGGCTGTACCATTTCTAGCTTTCTTTGGAATTCGTGCCATTTGTTGATTGTTGTTTCTGGCTCGAATTTCCTATTGGAGAGTGGACGCCATGTCTAGAGGCTTCTATTGATTGTTGAACGAAGTCTTTTCGAGCTGTGAGTGGAGCTATGTGATGTCCCCATCACAAAGATAAGTATATATTTAATATATTTATATTTTACGCATTCAAATAGAGTAATCATTATAGAACATTCTCATTTAAATTATATATATAAACGCGACTAACCTATGTGCCGTTAGTGATAGATTAGAAGAAGAGATCCTAGAAAAAACTAAGATGTTTTTGCTTGAGGACAAGCAAATTTGGGAGGGGAGGATTGTCATTTCCCCGAAATTTGAAATACGAACAAATTAATAAATGATAATATCAATATCAGAAATATAAAAATATTAAATATTATTAATTTAACATTATTATAATTATATAATAATAATATTAAAATATATATATATATATATATATATATATATAAATCAGTTTATAAATATAAAAGAAGAATAAGAAATATATATAACATATTAATATAAATAACATAAAATAAATGAGGGATCCTAATAAATACATTCCCCTTAAATAGCAGTGATTAAGGTTCATCTATAGCAATGATTTATATTAATAAAAGAAATCTAAAAAAAGCAGCAAATTCAATTACCAAAAATGTGCGATTGAATATAAGAAACAAAGAAAGTCAGAAAAGACAAAAAAGTTATAAAGTGGCAGCGATTCTTATAATGAAAATAGGTAGTGATTAATACATATCCTAACTACAACAATTATCCTAAAGTCAAATTCATAAATGTTTTTGGAAAGGCAAGCAATGAAGTCTAAAAGCTGTGATTACATTAGGAAGTAGTTTATGCTGTAGGGACGTGCCCCTTAGTAAGGAAAGGACACATGCCTTTTCCCCCATCGTGGGGGGATATAAAAGAAAGAAGGGATCCTTAGCGAAAAGGAAAAGGATGGAGAATTGTATCAGAACAGACTTGGATAAGCAAGCTCGATCATGAAAGGAATAGGATTACAGAGAATAGATCTCCAGGAATACATGAGAGGACGAAAAGGCTAAGTCTGTAAGAATACTCTGGGCAAAGTATATGAGGAGAGAAAGCATCATACACAACGTGGAAGACTATCGGTCTAATATTCCCACAAATTGTTGAGTGAACGAAATTTGGCGTATGTGTTGACCGGGGTGGTTAGCTAGTGTATATACTTACCCTGGAGGCATGTCTCATATGGTCGAGCATGTATTGCTATATTAATATTACATTTGAAGAGGGAACTGTCGATGCTCTATGGACAAAAAAAGTCTACGTGGCATATTCGCTTATAGACAGGTGAAGACCAATAACGAATTAATTATATCGATGCTTGTTGCTAGTGAAAGAAATATCGACTAGTGTAACTTATCGGGATCTCACATAGCTATTGTTTCTCTCATTAGCACCTCTTCTCACCTCAATCTCTAGAGATCTTAGTATTGTCGATTACCATTATGACCCGATTGGCCGAGTGACATTCAGAACCTCTGCAGAGTCTATTGCTCGGGCTGTTGGCGCTATTTGTGTATGCAACCGTTGGAGATTCCTCGAGGGAACAGTAGAGCACTCATGCCTAAGTTAATGTAATCGTTGTCGGCTTTGTGGATATACAATTCAAAAATACGTACCAATACTCCCCTATGATGGAACCATCAGAAACAAGGAAATCTCTTGAATAGTAGCCAGTGATTATCTATAAGAGAGTAAAGTGAAGTATATATAGTATATTCAGAACAAAGAAACGGTGGATCATGTATAAAGATTATCTTAGGATTTATGCAAATTGCGATCCTAAGGCTGAAACTTATCTTGTTCAAGCCTCTGAAGGGTGAGTTACAGCTATTGGTGATTCTAGGACAAAATTTCAGGTAATCCCAAATGGGGACATTACAAGCTACTTCCATTCTGGCGAAATTCTTCATTGCTGGTCTGATTTTCTATCTTTACTGTTTCTCATCAGACTTGTTTAGTTTCATAATAATGTTGGTTTTAGCTTCATTTCTATATCATTTCATATTGTAAGTGTTAGAGGTTTATTACTCTAACTTTTGGTGGGCTTTGGAAGCATATTTTTGTGTATTTGCAACTGAAAACTATATCTTTGTAAAGCTGGTTTATTAGTACTAACAACTGTTTATTCATTGCTACAATTTAGTTTTATTTTAGCTCCCACTGGATAAGTGGTTGAAGCATTTAATTTCTAGCACTTTAAATTTAATAATTCCCCCCATTGAATTAGTGGCAGAGCAGATTCATGGTCGGCTTGCCGCCTTATAATAACTATAATTAGTTGCTCCCGCTGAATAAGTGGTTGAGCTTATGGTCGGTTATCCGCCTACTATGTATTTCCAGCATTTACTTTCATTCCATGGTCGGCTAGTTGCCTAGCAAGCATTGTATTTCTTTCCAGTTGCTAACAATCCCCGACACCATATGCTATCACCTCGCCCACATTGAGATCTTGGTGAACAAACTTGGTGTAGGATTACTTTCAAGCTGATTATCTTTGGAGCTAACGCTAATCGTTGGTGTTTGTGCTAGTCCAAAAAAGAAAAAGAAGGGGGAATACTACAATCACGCACATGACGTAGGACATCATCCTTGATACCCTTCCATGAGAATCTCTCTCTAATCTGCCTGTATGTCTTGAAGAATCTTGAGTGCCCTGCTAGAGGAGTATCATGGATAGCTCTCATAATTTTACTCTTCATTTTAGATTCAGGAACCAAGTAAATCCTTGAAATATGCTCTCTCAATTTTTTGATTTTTAAATGAACATTTACAATGTAACCAAGCACTCGTTAAGGTTAGCATAACTCAAAACGTGCATGAAAGAACTCTAACCAAGAATGCGCCCTAAAACCACTTAAGGAGGAGGGGTGGGCATATGGTTAGAGGATCCCTAGGATCTATTGAATCAAATGTTACAATGATTACACTGAAAGAGAGAGATTAAACTCGACACCAAGAATGTGCATTCAAGATCCTTTGACAGGCGAGGTGCTAACATATAGTGGAGTACTAATGTTGAAATTGAATGTAACAAAGGCGGATAACCAGCCAAATGAACTTTCCACGCTACCACCAAACAGTGGGGGGGAAAAGATTACAATTAAAATACTTCTTCTGCTGCGGCAGGCATCCACTGAAGAGTGGGATTTCACCACTTGAAAGTGGGTATGAAAAGAGATTACAATTCAATTTATCCTCACTGGCGGTATACCATCCAGGGGTGCTTAATGTGAAGTTAAATAAAGAATGCAACAATGTTCAAACTGAAACAGTACTACTGTTAACAGTTTGTACAAATAAGAAGGCTGCAAATTACAATGTTCTTCACCATTTTTCAAGCACCAAGTTATGCATTGTTTCCATGTTAGAACATAATGAGAAAAAAAGAAGAAAGATGGAAACAACAAATGATTTAATTTTGTTTCAGCAAACTGTAATTCTAGAAATGTCAAATCAGCAACTACAGAAAATTATCAAATGCTCATAACTCAACCGAATTACCTCCGAATTGCATGATTCCAAGCGCAATGATCAACTAGAAGATAGGCGCCCTTGCTAAGATGAAGAAACAACCTCAAAACACCAGCTATTATTTATGGCACAAATCCCAATGCAAACTGAAATGTACGGCCTCCTTGCAAGGGCGATTTTATTAAATAAAATCATAAACTTCAAATTTAAATCTACAAGTCTCCAAGAATGGTCGCCTCTAGTCTAGGAATGGAAAGAGACAACACCCATAACAAAATAAAAATCACTCTCCAAGCTGTAAATCGAAATGTCCTTCAGCCATGAAAGGACCAGCAAACACAAATTCTGGAAATAACATCAATTTCTCCAACACTGAAGCTCAACATGTACTTTTGAATGAAGCACACTCTCAATCCATCATCTAGGGAACCATAGTTTCCGGCTCGAAGAGTGGAATAGAATTGCTAAGCTTTCCCTTAGCTGGATTCTGGATTTCAAACCAGCAGCATAACTTTGCTTTCCAAAACATAACATGCTCAGCTCTTCACAATGCAAAAATATATAAGTTTCAATGGGCAAATGAAACACTCTGAATTCCAAGAAGTCAAATCACTTCAACTTCCCAAGGGACGCCACCTTCAACCATTCACTTTATTGTGAAAATGTAAAACATTACTCCCCTTCCCTTTAGGCATCCATTTTACTTTGCAACAATAAAGCATTTAATAAATCATTAAATGCTCAACATGACCCCTTAATGTCCCCTCTTTAAAACAACATAAAGTTATCACTCCTAGGCGTGGGGGTACAACTTAAAACATGAAATTGACTAAGTATAACACTTAGTCCAAGGAGATAACCAAAACCAATGCCAATACTGAAACTGAAGGATTACCACAAATAGCATGATGACCTGAGCTGGACTGCAGATGATGATACTACCAAAACTAGACTTACTAAAAATAGCCACTGCCAAAAGTAGTAAGTTCACTTCAACTCAACATAAAGCCAAACTGATTGGCCACATTGAACTGCAAAAGATTGAGTTGCTGCTAGAGTGATACTGCTATAAATATAATTACCAAAAATAGCATATTGCTATAAATAGTAAGTTTGCTAAAACCACATCTGTATGCCAACTGAGCAGTATCATGACTTACTATAAATAGTAAGTATTTCCAAATATCTTTTAAGCACAAACCGAGCAACCATCATGACTTAATATAAATAGTAAGTGCCCGGAAAGGATGTCAGATTCAGATGCATGTCACATCACCTTGGAGATCTTTGAAAACCCAAAAAAGTCCACTAGACATGTGTCAGAAAAACACACATGCAAGCCCTCAAAACTGCATCTGAAACCTTCTATAATATAGGAAATCCTAATTTCCCATTCTACTTAGCCTACGAGTTTTTGGAAATAGGCTAAAACCAATTGTAGAGCGTAGGGCTAAATCGGGGACATTACAATCCTATCATTATAGTAGATCACATCATCAATCACCTTATAACGATCATCCTGAATCTTACCATCCATGAGCTCGCATGCGAATGTATTCCTGAAATATTCAACCAACATTGATATTTCCAATGAGCCGAAATCTTTGACATAGAGTAAAGTTTAGGTCGCCTAGATAATGTGTCAACAACATTCTTCTTACCCTTCACATAATCAATATCAAAATCATAAGCCTGAATCTTGTTGACCCATTTCTGCTGTGTCTCATTAAGATTCTTTTGCTTTAAAAAATATTTCAAGTTGTTGTGGTTTGTCCTAACCACAAACTTACCACCTACCAAATGTTGTCTAAAATTTGCCAACGCATGCATGATGGCAAGCATCTCCTTATTATAGGTGGAATAGAATCTCTCTACACCCCTCAATTTCTTGTTCTCATATGCTATGGGATGTCGATTCTGCATAAACATGACTCCTATGCCCTCTCCTGAAGCATCACACTCTAACAACAATGGCTGTGTGAAATCCGGTAATGCCAAAACAGGACAAGTACTCATCACATCCTTGAGCCGATCAAAAATGATTGGGCCTCATATGACCATCGGAATGCCCCCTTCTTAGTGAGATCTGTAAGAGGAGTTGCTAACTTTGAAAACCCCTTCACATACCTCCTATAATAGCTGCATAAACCCAAGAAACCTCTCAAATCTAAAACATTCCTTGGCGGTGGCCAATCCAAGATGGCTCTAATCTTCTCTTGATGTACTTGCACTCCATTTGCACCAATCACATGGCCCAAGTACAAAATCTCTTGCAATCCAAACTCGCATTTGGATGTCTTAGCAAAAAGGGACTGTGCCTCCATGATGCCTAGTACCTCATCAAGATGTCTAAAATGATCCTCCCATGTTTTGTTGTATATAAAAATATCATTAAAGATTACCAATACAACTTATGCAACTGTTTATTGAAGATGTGTTTCATACATGATTGAAATGTAGTAGGAGCGTTAGTAAGACCAAATGGCATGACCAAGAACTCATAGTGTCCATAGTAACATCTGAATGCAATCTTGTGAATATCCTTTGCAGAGACACGAATCTAATGATACCCTGAACGAAGATCAATCTTGGAGAAGTAAATTGCTCCATATAGCTCATCTAGTAACTCATCAATCTTGGGTATGGGATACCTATTCCTGATTGTCTTCTTGTTCAAATCTTTGTAGTCAATGCATATTCTCATGGTGCCATCCTTTTTCTTCACCAAAACCACTGATGAGGCAAAGGGACTAGAACTAGGCCAAATGTGTCCCATATCTAACAACTCCTTAATTGTCTTCTCAATCTCTTCTTTGAAATTCTTTGAATGACGATAAGGTGTGGTGATAATGGGCTTGGAGCCCTCCTCAAACTTGTTGACATGCTCAAACCCATGATCAAGTGGTAAACCAGGAGGAATGTCTCCAAATACTATGCTATGCTTATCAAGCACCGTTTGAATAACAACATGATGTTGCGGCTTACCACTAGGAGACTTGGACGATGTAAAATATTGAGTCGCCCACACTACATCACCATGCCTAAACAAGGCCTCCACCCTCCTAGTCGAAACAACCCTGGGTTTTCGATTAGATAAAGATTTCAGCACAATCTTCTTCCCATCTGATATAAACTCTAGCTCCATCCGTTGGAAATGCTGGATATATCTCCCAAGTGACTGTAACCATTGAATACCCAAAACAACATCAATCTCACCAAGTCCAAGCACGTAGAAATCATTTGTCAAAGTGTAATCACCCATTTGAATGTTAGGTTGTGAAACCTTCCTAGTGCAACTCATAGAGAATCCATCTGCAACTGTTAGATTAAATCTTGAGAACTCCTTTGCCTGTAGTTCTCTCTTCACAACCAAGCCCTCATCAATGAAATTATGAGTAGCTCCACTATCAACCAAACAAGTGACACATTGCCCATTAAGAACTCCCGTCAAACAAAAGGAATGATACCTAGGGACTCCTGAAATTGAGGCAATAGCAGCATGCTCAATATCACCTGTAGGTGTAAGTTCAAGCTCAATATGAGGGGGCTGCTCCCCATGCTCTCCATCACTATCCAAACTAGCATCCTGGACCTCCTCATTCTCCACATTAGATGTGACCTCAATGTAGTGTACTTTGCCTTTGCCAAGGCATCTATGTCCTGGTTCCCATGGTTCTTTGCAAGAAAAGAAAAGTTTCTTTCTCCTTATGAAATATTCCGAGCCAAATTTTTCAAATTTTCAATAACAGTAAGCAAAGTAACACACATCCATTAGGGTTAGCACTTAAACCAAAACGATGCGGAATTCAACTCTAACCAAGAATGCGCCGGATGACGACGAGCATATGGTCAGAGGATCTCAAAGCAATGTTGAATAAATAACTCTAACCAAGAATACGCCGGATGACGACGAGCATATGGTCAGAGGATCCCTATCTTCTATTATGCTGAAAGTAAACTCAACACCTAGAATGTGCTTTCAAACCCGGAGTGGGAATGGAGCTACCATAGGGCGGAGATGTAAGATATTACAATGCAAATCAAAGTAAATAGGCGACAAGCCAGCCTCTTCCACTTATCTAGCGGGTATTACAATGAAATAATAGAGAAAAAGTAAGATTGCTGACAGTACTACTGTTCAGCTTACAATAATTAGAGATTTGCCTACCAAATACATAGCATAAGAAAGTCTAACCATGTTGCAATATAGTATAATGTCTCCTCAATGATCACAAAGACTTTCAACCCAAACCCAACTCAAAAGATAGACTTTATGCAAGCTGATATGACAGAACAACAACTTAATATGCATAACCAGCAACCCTAGAATCCACTAAAATGCTCACAACTCACTCAATACTTGCCAGAATGAAATGAGACTTGATGCAAACGAAAGCTAGGTTGATGACAATGAAGACTAGACAAAGAAACAGCTGAAAAATTGAAGTATTTTTTTTTCTAAACACTTGCCAGGCAAAACAGAATGGTACAGCCTCAAGAAATGTTCTACCAACAAGATAAAATCCAAGACACCTCTAAAAAATCTGCAACTTGGCATAGAGGGGCGCCCAAGGCTAGCAAATGCATGGGTAAACTACCCAGAACCAAAATAAATTCGCCCAAAGACTTATGAGTATAAACTTCAATCTGCAATACAAAAATCAGCAACTCCAGATTTGATTAAAATGCAAGAAACCGAACTACAAATGCAAAACAACTTCTACAATGCAAAATCTCACTACAAATCTCACTCAACTACAATCTAACTCTCCACTAGTTGCTGTCTTTCAAGCAAGAAGTCGAGCCAAGGCTAGGAGGCATTCATTCCTCGAAGCAATCCAGCACCATTTCGGCAGCATAACAATATTCCAAACATAAGATGAGAAATGAAGACCCAAGGCTCCCTTTTTATAATTTTGAGAAGACCCTCCAGAAGCTTCCAGAAGGTGCGCCCTAACTTCAAGATGCTTTTAGGGTTTTGACCCAGTCTTCCTTCAAAATGGCGTCCCTTTTCATGAAGGCAAATTTTCTTTAATTTAAAATCATCTTTTCTCCAAAAGTTGGCATCCATTTTCCCTTGAGCAATTATTGACTTTTAGAAATATAAAAATATTTCCTTCATGAGAAAATACCCCTCAAGGTCCCGTTCTTTAAAACAACTTTTAAGTTATATCACTAAGCCAAGGGGTATTTATAAAATAAAACATTTTGACTTAAAATAACTTATTTTTCCAAAATGAACCCCTTAAGCCAAAAATGAGAATTACCCAATGAACTGCCAGAAGAGGAAAGTTGACTGAGCTGGTGCTGACTGGACCACTGCTAAATATAGAATTTACTAAAAATAGTAAATTCAAGAAGTTGCTCGGAATGTAATGCATACGACACCATTGCGAAGCCTTCTGAAAACCCAAAAAGAGTCCGCAATCCGAACTCCCAAACTTTGAGATGTAGCTGTCATAACTTATTAAAAATAGTAAGTTCGAAAAGGTTGCTCAAAGCCGTTGCAAGTCATAACTCTGCGAAGCTCTCTGAAAACCCAGAAGGAATCCAGAATCCAAACATCCAAACTCCAACAAACAAAACCCTCAATCTTCAACAGAACCCATCGAACAGCCGGAAACCCTAATTCTGCCACTGACTTGTCGACAGCACACTGGGAATAGGTTACCAATCATTGAAAAATGAAGTGCTAAAAACGGGGACATTACACCTTAGTTCATTCCGTGTCTCAAAGTCCATCCTAGATGGTGTATGCTTGGGCTGATGAAGAGATTTCTGATTTGATTTGAAGCCCTTAAATTTTTTCTTAGGTGGCTGATATGAAGAAGATGAAGTGTCAAGATCTAAGGCCAACTGGATAGCATCATGGAGAGCACTAGGCTTAAGTGCCTTGACTAGTCCTCTCATCCTGTCATTTAAACCTTCAATAAACAGCATTACCACCCTCTTTTCAGTCATATCGGGAACCATAACAACAATCTTTTGAAACTCATTAGTATATGTATCCACATGCCCACTTTGTTTCAATTGTGCTAGCTCTCTATAGTACACCTCCACATCCTTCTTGTCAAACCGAGCGATTAATTTGCTGCTGAACTCATCATAGGAGTGAATCAATCCATGGTTTTGTGTGACTAAACCATGATGCCACCACTCATAAGGAATGTCTTCAAGGTGCATAGTTGCAAATTTAACTGCTTCATCTTTCTGCATTGGTCTAAGTGTCAAAAAGGTGTCCAACTTGTGAATCCATGCTCTAGCACTAGTCTTCCCACTACCATCAAATGTAGGAAGAGTGAGTTTACTTGTAGCTTGTTTTAGGTCCTTATTTTGTTGCCCGGGTCTTTTTTTTTGCCTTGTTCTTCTATTGTCTCTTCGCTGTCCCACATATTGGTGGAAAGGTAAGACATCCTTGACATGTTGAGAAAGAGCATCCCACTCTTCGTGCATAGTCATAACATTGTCTGTAAATGAAACCTCCTCATCAACAACCTCCTCTTCTGCTTCATTCCTAGATAAAAAGTATGCATTAATGGTCTATCTAAAGTGCGTGTAGGAGTCCTCCCCACTTGTGGTGTGCCTACTACACTATCATTATCTGCATGCTTATAATTGTTTCTCCTGGGACCCATGTTTATTTGTTGGATAGCTGTTGTAAGTTGTTGTAAAACATTAGCCACATGCTGCTGCCCTTTTGTAATACCTCTTGTGATTTCTGTTGCTTCTCTATCCTAACGTGGTGGACTGTTATCTCTCTTTTCACTATCCATATCAAGTTGATTTGTACCTGCAATTGGAGCCTCTTCTTGATTTTCTTGCTGTCCTGATCTTCTATGGAAGTAATTCCTGTGAGGACCAACTTCACGTTGATGCATATAACCAATCTAACCCTCCAAGCTGGCAGGATCCAAGCTTTGATACCATTGTAAGAACCCCTGCTTATTCTGCCCTGTTTTTTTAGTTTAGGTTGTTTGACATTTTGTCAAACACTTGGCATGCAACTGAAGAGTTCTGATTTTCTGAGTGTTTGCTTGAAGTTTTGATGAGATGTTTGACTGTTCACAGTTTGATATTTGTAAAGCAATTGCATATAATGGTAGCAAATAAACATAGATTGCAAAACAAATGAAAGAACACACATCAACCTCTTATTTCTCCTCAATAGAAATGAAACTTACAATGGAAATCAGATCTGATATAGTTCTTTTTTTATTGCTACATCAAGGTATATCTTCCTACATTCAACTTGTTATTGATTCCCAATGGAAATACAAACATACCTGGATCATGGGCTGCAGTATTGAACACTTTGATCAATGGAAATGATAGAATGTAAGCTGAAAATGTATTGCTGTATGTGATGTCTTCAGACCAACCAACAACCCTTGGAAAGGAGCTGGAAATTCTTCAAATAGATCTGCGATAATAATAATACCTTCAAACCCTAAAGGCACTGGAGCTGAAATGATGATTTCTCCTTCAAACTTCACCAAACCCTAGCACCCATATGCAAAAATAAATATATAAAATATTTCCCTGCTGTTACAAGTTTGAAACCCTCATTAAAAGCTTCCAAGATTTCTCCAAACAAGTCACCCTTATGCAAAAAATATTTATAAAATATTTGGTACTCAAAATCTGCAAAAATGTTTCCAAAATAGGGTCAAAACCCTAGCGGCCAGCTCTATAAATTTGCTCCAGCACTATAAACCCTAGCCGTCCAATATATCATGAAGATTTGACCATTAGAAGTCTAGATCTGAAACAATGCCTTCAATCTGCAGACTTCAAACCCTAGCTGATGAAGCCCCAAAATGATGAATAATCTGCAAATATGCTCTCAAGGATGAACCTTGGATGAATTCACCTCACAAAGTAGAGTTGGGTTTTTGTCCAATCTACTAATACTTGAAGGTTTTTCGTCCTCAGAAATGGTTGCACTTGTAGTGATCAGCCGAAAATGGAGAAATATCAAATATGCCAAATCAAGAATATGAGCCTAGGAAGAGATAGAGGGCCTTTTATAAAAAAATTCTAAACCTCTTTTGGACCCCACAAGTCCATAAATGATTTTTAATAAATTTTTTCCCTTCCAGCCCAAGGCATCCACTTTTGGGGAATAATTATTTTATTTTAATTTCTTTTTCACCTTTTTCCCCATAAAGTCACTTTATATTTATTTATTTATTTTTCTCGAGTGACTTAAATAATATTATTTTATAAAGGCTCAAATAAAATAATATTTTAATTTCTCCATGGTCAAATAATAATATTATTTTTTTCTTTTTCTTTAAAAATTTATTTGTCCATGGCCAAAATATTAACAAGTTAAGTAACTCATTCCCTTTCCAATTGGATTAGCTTACGGGAATGGCTAATAGGCTAATCAACCCTTTGAATGGTGATCACGCCAAAAATGGGGACATGACACATCGTCAACCACACCATTTAAATTGGCATCAAAGAAACTAACCCGACTACAGTCACATAAAACATCCTCATTTGAAACATGCTTCATAGAAACAAAGGTAGAAACCCCAACAGCCCACTCCCTTTGATGAGCATCCTTTCACCGAGCTTGAAGGATAAGATGCCCAAGTAGAAAATATGAACCCACAACTGTGCACAAACCTTGTAGAACTTGTAGATGCCATTTTTCAAATTAATATATCTATTAAGTTTATTGCTAGTATACTTATTTATTGTTAATGATATATTGCATTTCTTTTACTATTTTTTATTATTAATTTTTCAAATAGATTATATCGTATATTGTTTGTGTTGCTATCTCCTCACTGTGATATTGCTATCAGGATTCAATTATGTAGCTTTAGGAGTCAAACTCATTGACCCATGTTTTATGAATAGTGGTTCACAAGAACCCATCTCTCATGATAATGAATGGTCCATTTAGCACTCATTGCATCTAGGTCATGCTCACGGAGGTGAAGCATTGGGCCTTCCCAGGAGGTCAACCATCCCAGTACTACTCCAGCTCAAGCATGCTTAACCATAGAGTTTTCCCCAAGGTTAAGCCCACTTAGCTTGCAACCCCATTTGCAAAACCTTTAGCAAGTGTTGTGCCTTATGAACCATCCATTATAGAGCCCTTTTAGTTCATCAATTGACAAGTACGAGGTATTTTCCACATCGTGACAAATTGTGCTATTGTTATTAGGATTCAACCATGTAGCTTAGGAGTCAAACTCATTGACCCATGTTTCATGAGTAATGGTTCACAAGAACCCATCTCTCATGATAATGTATGGTCCACTTAGCACTCATTGCATCTAGGTGATGCTCACAGAGGTGAAGCACTGGGCTTTCTCGGGAGGTCATCCATTTGAGTACTACTCCAACTCAAGCACGCTTAACCACAAAGTTTTCGCCAAGGTTAAGCCCACTTAGCTTGCAACCCCATCTGCAAAACCTTTAGCAAGTGTTGTGCCTTATGAACCATTCATTATAGAGCCCCTTTAGCTCATTAATTGATAAGTATGAGGTATTTTCCACAACATGTCAAATCGTGATATTTTTATCAGGATTCAATCATGTAGCTTTAGGAGTCAAACTCATTGACCCATGTTTCATGAGTAGTGGTTCGCAAGAACACATCTCTCATGATAATGTATGGTCCACTTAGCACTCATTGCATCTAGGTGATGCTCCCAAAGGTGAAGCACCAGGCCTTCTTGGGAGGTCACCCATCCCAGTAGTACTCTAGCTTAATGCTTCACCTCTGTGAGCATCACCTAGATGTGATGAGTGCTAAGTGGACCATTCATTATCATGAGAGATGGGTTCTTGTGAACCACTACTCATGAAACATGGGTCAATGAGTTTGACTCCTAAAGCTACATAGTTGAATCCTAATAGCAATATCACAATTTAACATGCTGCGGAAAATACCTCCTACTTATCAATTGATAAGCTAAAGGGGCTCTATAATGAATGGTTCATAAGGTACAACACTTGCTAAAGGTTTTGCAAATGGGGTTGCAAGCTAAGTGGGCTTAACCTTGGGAAAAACTTTGTGGTTAAGCGTGCTTGAGCTGGAGTTACTGGGATGGGTTACCTCCTGAGAAGGCCCAGTGCTTCACCTCTGTGAGCATCACCTAGATGTAATGAGTGCTAAGTGGACCATTCATTATCATGAGAGATGGGTTCTTGTGAACCACTACTTGTGAAACATGGGTCAATGAGTTTTACTCCTAAAGCTACACGGTTGAATCCTGAGAGCAATATCACAATTTGACACATTGTGATGTCCCCTTCTAATTAGACACTCGGACGTCAGTAGATTAGCCTATCATGTCTACCCTCGTAGGCTAATGGTTCTGGATAGAGGGTCACTTAGATGGGCACTTGGTCATCAAACCTTAGTGTTGATCTCCGGAGTATGGTGTGATACTGTTGCTTAATTTAATGATATTCACCTTTTATTTCACCATCCTTGGCCTAGGGACCATGTGTCTTTAATATGAAGGGGTCACTTTATATTTTAAAGTTACTATTCATTACTAAAGTGGAAAAAGTTATAACTTAAGTGAATAGTGCTCACTTTAATGAATAGTGTTTCCTTTGTTGATTTATAAAAGGAAAGTGAGAAAGTTCGACCCTCTTCATTAGATGATCATTTTGCTTGAAGAAAACTTTGGAGTGAAGCTTGGAGGAAGAAGGAGGCTAGGGTTTCCTGATTTTTTGCAGTGGCTGAGCCTGGTGGGGCTTGGTTCTTCGTTTGGAGTTGCTTGAGGGTGTGAAACACCACCTTAAGGTTGCTGATCTGTTATTTGCTGCTTGTTTTGGAGATCTACTTTGCTGTTTGCAGGTTGTTTGAACTTGGTTTTGAGTGGTTTGGGCTACCGTTGTCTCCAATCACGATTGCACAGGAGCTGCTCACTTTTTGTGGTGTTTTGGAGCTGTTTTGGAGATGCTACAGCCAGCCGCCCTTTCTTGAGGGTTTCATCAGCACTAAGGAAGAAAAATGCCTATCTTGTGTGGCTGCAACTTCACCCAAAGGGGGCGCCCTTGCCCTAGGAAGCCTTCCAATTCGGATTTTGGTGGGAGAAGTTTGTATTTCAGCGGGTGTGAGCAAATTAGTGGGGTTTACTACTGTAGCAAAACACTATTCACAGTGCTGTATGGCTGTAAGTTAAAGTGTGGTTTTTCATGTAGTTAGTTTCTAATCTGATGTAAGTCATATGTTGTAAACTCCTTATTATGTAATGAAGAAACTATATTTAGACACTGAAATGAGCAATGTACTCAAGTTATTACAATAGCTTAGTTTATTTGAAGCTTTCATGGTATGCATATGCTCTTTATGTATCATTCTAGTTTTTCTAGCAAACAAAATCAAAGCATAAGAGAAAACACAAAGACAAACAAAAATTCAGTCCTACAAGTTCAGTGAAAATATCATCAATGGAGTGTGGTACATCACAGTGGTATCGGAGCTTTGATCCTGCCATCCTGGAGGGTTAAAGTTTTCATGCAGCCACAAGAAGTAGGCCCTCACAGATATTATACCCGTCAAAGAGTAGGCCAACGAAGAAATCAGGTTGCTGATACAACAGGCCACAATGGGAGACAGGGGAAATGGTAGTCCACCTAGAAATGAAGGAGCAAATAGGGGACATAATGAGGACCAAGATGACCGTGAGATTCTTAGACGCTTGGCAACTGGACATGAACAGGTAGCAATGGGTGTACAAGCACTTATGACACAATTACAACATATGAATACTCAAGGAAGGCAAAACCAGATACCTGATGATAACAGAAGCGTTGTGGGGACACCTAGGGCACAACGAGCACCTACTCGTACTGCTGATAGGCCTACACGTCCTACCTTTTTGACAAATGAACCAGAAGAGGAAAATGTTGAAGAAGAGGGTGAGGCAGTGTTTGCAGATAATATTATGGCAGCAAACGATGAGTGGGAGTTATTGACACCACAGGTCAGGGAGCGCATCAGCTTTGACAGGTTTGTAAGTCAACGAAGAGAACATTACAGGACAAGGCAAGATAGGAGACCTCAAAATCAAAATAGAGACTTGAAACATGCCACTGGTAAACTCACTTTGCGTACGTTCGATGGCAGTGGTAAGACCACAGCACAGTCTTGGGTCCACAAGCTGGATACGTTCTTGACTCTTCGACCAATGGCAGAGGAGGATGCAATTAAGTACACCACCTTGCATTTGGAAGGAGTAGCCCATGATTGGTGGTATCATGGGATGGTCACGTTGCAGCATAACCGCATCACCTCTTACCAGGAATTCATCGACAGGTTGGTTGAACGCTTTGATAAGAAATATCCGGAAACCTATTTTAGAGATCTAGCTCAACTCAAGCAAGTTGGGAGTTTGGAGGGATATATAGGTGATTTTCAGCGGTTATCAGTTATGGTTCCCAACATATCAGAAAGAAGATTGGTTGTATTATTCATCGAAGGTCTATCAGAACCATTGAGAGGTTGGATCAAAGCTTTTGATCCCTCGACTCTACAGGAAGCTATGAAAAAAGCTAGGAGCATGGAACTTGCAGCTCCGCAAAGTAAGTTCTTTTCAAAAGCATCATCTTCATATAAGGACGGGAAATCATTTCCTAAGAAGAAGGAAAACTTAGATCCCAAGGGGAAATCAGCAGCCCCGTTAGACAAAGAAACCATAGATGACTTGCGCAGGAAGAAGTTGTGCTTCTATTGCAAAGGGCCCTATGATGCAAACCGCGACTATCCTTTGAGGCCTAAGGGGAAGGCTAACCGAATAATGTGGGCATTCTATGAGGATTCTGAATCTGAGAAATCAGACAACCACAGTGAGCATGAGGAATCCGAGGTAGAAAAATCGAAAAATGAGGTTGAAAATGACGCCGAAACGGAGGAGGAAGTTAAGTTTCAAGAAGCATGTCTCACTAGCATACAGCGAGAGGGCTCTTTTAGAATGCGAGGGGTCTTAGCTGGGAAAAAAATCATCACCTTGTTGGATATAGGGGCCACACATAATTTTATTGATGCTTGGTTGGTTGAGAGGTGTGGGATTCAGATTGAGGAATTTGAGGGCATAAGAGTGAAGGTCACGGACGGCTACACTCTCAAGTGTGATAGGATGGTTTCAGATCTCCCTATGTAGTTAAATAACTATGACTTTAAGGCAGATTTCTATTTGGTGAATATGGGCGACACTGATATGGTTCTAGGGATGAAATGGCTTCATGACATTGGAGAGTTTACCCTTAACCTTTATGATATGGAGATGAGATTTAAGGTGGACAGGAGGAATCATGTGTTGAAGGCCATCAGAGATAGTAATTTCAGAATGATATCTTTTAGTAGAATGAAGAAGCTCATGCGACACGACATGATTGAGTGGGCAGCACAGTGCATGTTGATGCCATCACAAGAGGAGCAAAAAACCCCAGTCTATCATCCAAACATACAGGAGTTGAGGATTAAACACACTAAGGTGTTCAGTGAGATTCCACCTGGTAGACCACCAGATCGTGGTATTGAACACATCATTGAGTTGGAGGAGGGCGCTAAGCCCGTGATTGTCACACCTTACAGGCATCCTAAGCGACTTAAGGAAGAAATAGAGAAAACGATTAAGGAGTTGCTTGCTATGGGACATATCAGGCCTAGTAAGTCACCATTCGCTTCATTCGTTGTGTTAGTGAAGAAAAAGGACGGTACCTTGCGGATGTGCATTGATTACAGATTGTTAAATAAAAGGACAATCAAAAACTGGTATCCTATTCCCCGGATTGATGAGTTGATAGATGAGCTACATGGCGCTCGTTGGTTTTCAAAAATAGACTTGAGATCGGGGTATCATCAGATTCGTGTGAGGGAGCAGGACATTGAGAAAATAGCCTTCTGTTGTCATTGCGGACACTTTGAGTTTGTGGTTATGCCATTTGGGCTAACCAATGCCACTGCTACGTTTCAATCCACCATGAACAGGGTCTTCCAGTCACAACTGAGGAGGTTCGTACTTGTTTTCTTTGATGACATATTGGTATACAGCAAGGCTTGGGAGGAGCATGTTGCCCATTTGGATACGGTACTGGGTATTCTTGATAGGGAGTCCTTGTATGCCAAGGAGTCAAAATGTGATTTGGGTATGACAGAGTTGCTGTACTTGGGTCATATTATTAGTGCAGAGGGTGTGCGTATGGATCCTGACAAGGTCAGAGCTATTATAGAGTGGCCTACTCCCGAGAATCTTGCTCAGCTTAGAGGATTTTTGGGCTTGTGTGGCTTCTACCGCAGATTAAGGAAAGGGGCATTCGTTTGGACTCTTGAGGCACAAGAGTGTTTTGAGAAGTTTAAGCAGTTGATGACTACTTGTCCTGTCCTTGCGTTACCAGATTTCACTAGACCTTTCGAGCTTCAGTGTGACGCTTTGGGTGAAGGGATTGGTGCCGTCCTTATGCAGGACAAGCATCCGATAGCATTCGAGAGTAGGAAGTTAAGAGTACCAGAGAGAGGTTATAGCATCTATGACAAGGAGATGTTGGCCATCATGCATGCTTTGGCGAAATTCAGGCAGTACCTTGTTGCCAGCAAATTTTGCGTTAAGACCGATCATAACAGCTTGAGGCATTTCCTAGGACAGCGGGATCTCAACGATCGTCAGCAAAAGTGGGTGAGCAAATTGCAATCATATGACTTTAACATTGCCTACGTCAAAGGGTCCCAGAATGTGGTTACTGATGCCCTGTCTCGCCGTCCACATTTGAGTTCCATGGTTGAGATTTCAGAGAACTAGAGACATCTGATAACAGCAGAGTATGCCAAAGACTCTTGGGCTTCTGGCATCATTGAGGGTTCGGTGCAAGATAGCAGATACTCAGTTGTAAATGATCTTATCATTTACAAAGGAAGGATTTCTTGACCCCAGGATCGTAAATGAAGAACACAGTATTGAGGGCCTTTCATGATGCACCCATGGTCGGACATCCAGGGTATTTCAAAACTTACAGGCAGGTTTGAGAACGTTTCACTTGGAAAGGACTCAAGTCAGATGTCCTTCGATTTGTCAGAGAGTGTCCTATTTGTCAGCAAAATAAACAGGAGCACACCTATACTGCTGGTTTGCTTTAGCCACTTCCAATTCCTGACAGGAAGTAGGAATGCTTATCGATGGAGTTCATTACGGGCTTGCCGAAAGCCCAGGGTAGAGATTGTATCTATGTAGTTGTTGATCGCCTCACAAAGTACGCTCATTTCTTTCCGATATCAACTACATATTCAGCTACACAGGTAGCAAAATTTTTTTTTGTGAGGTGTTCAGGTTGCATGGGCTACCTCGGAACATTGTCAGCGACAGGGATAGTCGGTTCTTGAGCCACTTCTGGCAGGAGCTATTCAGGCTATGTGGGACCGAGCTTACTTCGAGCACTAGCTACCACCCGCAAACGGATGGACAGACGGAGATTGTTAATAAATGGGTGGAAGGATATCTCCGAAATTATATAGCAGGACAGCAAAAGGGTTGTGTGAAGTGGATTCATCTTTGTGAGTACTGTTATAATACCACACACCACATGTCAATTCAGATGTCCCCATTCATGGCATTATATGGGTATGAGGCACCCAACTTTCTTGATTTGTTGTTAGTGACAGTAGAGTACCCAGTGTTGGGGATCTTTTACAGGAGAACCAGGATATTATGAGAGCTCTGTGTGAGAACATTCAGAAGGCACAAAATCAGCAAAAGCAGTATGCAAACCAGAGAAGAGTTGAGCGATCTTTTGAGGTTGGGGATATGGTGTATTTGATGCTGCAGCCCTACCGCCAGTCAACTCTCAGGAAGAGTGGTGCGGAGAAACTCAAGCCGCGATATTACGGACCCTTCAGGATCATCAGACGGGTAGGCAAGGTGGCTCATGAGTTGGACTTGCCGGTAGATAGTAGGGTACACAATGTATTTCATGTGTCACGCCTCAAGAAGGCATTGGGACATCGTGTCGTTCCTTCCACAGCTTTACCACCCTTGGATGATGAGGGGAAATTGATTCTGGTATCTGAGGCCATCTTAGAAGTCAGAGAGAGGCAGTTGCGGAGGCGGGTCATCAGGGAATATCTAATCAAATGGAAGAATTTTCCGGTAGAGGATGCTACATGGGAGAGCGAGGACATTTTACAACATCCAGAGTTGAGATTGCTTGGGGACAAGCAATTTCAAGGAGGGCGGACTGTGATGTCCCTTTCTAATTAGACACTCGAACATCAATAGATTAGCCTATCATGTCGACCCTCGTAGGCTAATGGTTCTGGATAGAGGGTCACTTGGACGGGCACTTGGTCGTGAAACCTCAGTGTTGATTTCCGGAGTATGGTGGCAGGGTGAATTGTTGCGTTGGCGTGATACTGGTGCTTAATTTAATGATATTCACCTTTTATTTCACCATCCTCGGCCTAGGGACCATGTGTCTTTAATATGAAGGGGTCACTTTATATTTTAAAGATACTATTCATTACTAAAGTGGAAAAAGTTATAACTTAACTGAATAGTGCTCACTTTAATGAATAGTGTTTCCTTTGTTAATTTATAAAAGGCAAGTGAGAAAGTTCGACCCTCTTCATTAGATGATCATTTTGCTTGAAGAAAACTTTGGAGTGAAGCTTGGAGGAAGGAGGCTAGGGTTTCCTGATTTTTTGCAGTGGGTGAGCCTGGTGGTGCTTGGTTCTTCGTTTGGAGCTGCTTGAGGGTGTGAAACACCACCTTAAGGTTGCTGATCTGTTATTTGCTGCTTGTTTTGGAGATCTACTTTGCTGTTTGCAGGTTGTTTGAACTTGGTTTTGAGTGGTTTGGGCTATCGTTGTCTCCAATCACGATTGCACAGGAGCTGCTCACTTTTTGTGGTGTTTTGGAGCTGTTTTGGAGATGCTACAGCCAGCCGCCCTTTCTTGAGGGTTTCATCAGCACTAAGGAAGAAAAATGCCTATCTTGTGTGGCTGCAACTTCACCCAAAGGGGGCGCCCTTGCCCTAGGAAGCCTTCCAATTCGGATTTTGGTGGGAGAAGTTTGTATTTCAGCGGGTGTGAGCAAATTAGTGGGGTTTACTACTGTAGCAAAACACTATTCACAGTGTTGTATGGCTGTAAGTTAAAGTGTGATTTTTCATGTAGTTAGTTTCTAATCTGATGTAAGTCATATGTTGTAAGCTCTTTATTATGTAATGGAGAAACTATATTTAGACACTGAAATGAGCAATGTACTCAAGTTATTACAGTAGCTTAGTTTATTTGAAGCTTTCATGGTATGCATATGGTCTTTATGTATCATTCTAGTTTTTCTAGCAAACAAAATCAAAGCATAAGAGAAAACACAAAGACAAACAAAAAATCAGTCCTACAAGTTAAGTGAAAATATCATCAATGGAGTGTGGTACATCACACACATTGTGAAAAATACCTCCTACTTATCTATCTCCTCACTGTTTCCAACTATTGAGAAAAAAAATTATGTCTCGGAATCTTGTCCGTACACCACCCCCTGTTTTGAAACTCTGTGGAATACTAACTAAAACTCTCTTCCCTCACAACATCCATTCTACTAATAGATGATATATTAGAATGATTCTGTATAGATTCTAGAGGTATACCTCTATAGATTTTTCCTTACCCTCCTTAACCAAGCTATCCATTTCAGCCTTCTCTTCTAAGGTTCTGTTTCCTTACACCCAAACCTCATGTCCACTCACACCTACTAAATGGTGACCAAATGACGCAGAGGAGAAAACGCACTTTCGCTGTTCAGACAATCTTAACACAAGTTTATAATTTCTATGGACAACCCTCCGGTCCATAGATTGCAACAAGATTCTTGTTAAATTTAGTCAAATCTAATGAGATTAGATTCTAAGGGAGAATAAGTAAATCCTAGATCTCAATTTACTTGTATGAATTCTAATTCAGATTTCTTAAGTCTTTGTTTCAGATCTTCTGATTGCAGAACATGTATCGATTTCAATGTCTACAATAGAAGATTGTAACCATGCTTTATACCTGTAGGAGGAGACACGCCTTCAAGGGGAGACACGCCCTATGAGAGGACGTGTCCCTTGAGTGCGGGGGTTTCCTTTAGTCAACCGATAATAATCGGTGGCTAACATCAAACACAGGCATGTATTTATCAAATAGCGTTTAGAGTATATAAAGTTTGATCATCATTTATAATTCAAATTTTATTCATGCTCAAAAATTTGAATCACTTACTTTCAGAAGTTATATATTTAATAAGTAATTTCGATTATATATAAATGATGATGATGCATAAATGCAATCATCATTTATATTTGACCGAAGCTACCTTAAATCAACACTCCCTCTTAGCTAGGGAAGATAACTCAAAACAAGTAAGAATAGATATCACCTTACACGTGATATCAAAGATATGGTATGATTCCAAAAATTTGTCAAGTCACAGGACATTCTTCATAACACATCTTTATTATGGTATGTGCACTGACATCAAATCATATGATGTCTACCATAATAGTTCTTGGCATGTCCACGGATATATATAAATATATCCACCATGATTATCTCATAAGGAACATAATGATCTTCAATTTTTATATCAAGTCACATGATAACTATCAAGATGTCCACGAGATACTATCATGATATGTCCACAGATATCAAGTCACATGATATCTATCATGATAGTTCAACACATCATTGTAGAGTCATCACTTTACAATGTCAAATACACGTGTTCATTATTAGAAAGATCGTCACCTTTCAATAATGTACACAGGGGGGATAGAGGGCCCATAAAGTCATGGAGTCACACACATGACAAAATAGTTTACACATTAAACATCTTTAAATATATTAGTACAACTAAACAATTTGAATCTCAATCATAATATCAAATTACATTTCAACCATACCAAGTTTCTTCTTGAAGTGCTCAACTTTAACTCTGGAGAGAGGCTTGGTGAGAATGTTTGTTGTTTGATCATTTGTACTAATATACTCCAACTGGATCACATTCCTTTCTACCATGTCTCTTACATAGTGGTAAGGGATCTCAATATGCTTAGATCTATCATGGAATATTGGATTTACAGAAAGCTTGATGCAACTTTGATTATCACAATGGATAACGGTAGGATTCAAGGGCTCACCAAATAGTCCCACTAGTAGTTTCCGGAGCCATACTGCTTCTCGTGCCCCCATAGAGGCGGCAATATATTCAGCTTTTGTCGAGCTTTGTGCTATTGAAGATTGTTTTCTGCTGATCCAAGAGATCATAGCCGATCCTAAACTGAAGCAACATCCTAATGTGCTTTTCCGATCGGTTACACTTCCAGCCCAATCTGAATCAAAGTATCCATGTAGATCTAGTTGGTCATTTCTGTAAAGAAGACCATATCCAATAGTGCCTTGAAGATATCTCAATATGTGTTTTGCAGCCATAAGGTGAATTTCCTTTGGCTCACACATGAACTGGCTTAGAGCATTCATTGCGCAGCAAAGATCAGGTCTGGTGTTAACCAGGTACATCAACGATCCAATCATTTGTCTATATAGAGCGGAATCTGCCAACTTAGATTCTGCTGCTGCTTCTTTTAGTTTGTGAAGATTGGTTTCCATAGGTGTAGACATGGGTCTACAATCCAACATTCCAAATCTCTTCAGAATATCAATAGTATACTTCCCTTGATTTAGTATGATGCCATCTGATTTCTGCCAGACTTCTAAACCCAGGAAGTAATGTAAAATGCCCAAGTCTTTCATGTCAAATTCTGAAGTTAGATCCTTCTTTCCTTGAGCAATGAGGTGATCTTCTCCTGTTATCAGCAGGTCATCAACATATAAAATAATTATTAGCATATCACTTTTAATTACCTTAAAATAAAGACTTGGGTCTACATCATTCTTGGAAAATCCTAGTCCCAAGAGATAGGTGTCAATTCTTTCATACCAGGCCCTGGGAGCTTGTTTAAGTCCATATAGAGCTTTCTTTAATCTGCATACATGTTATTCAGGTTTATGTATCACAAAACCTTCAGGCTGCTCTAGATAGACTTCCTCTTCAATGGTCCCATTCAGGAAGGCAGTTTTCACATCCATTTGATGGATCTTCCAGCCTTTAGTTGCTGCAATAGCTATCACTGCTCTCACAGATGTGTACTGGGCAACAGGTGCAAATGTCTCTTCATAATCAATGCCTTCCTTTTGTGAAAAACCTCTGGCCACAAAGCGTGCCTTTTGTTTTTCTATACTGCCATCAACAACATGTTTGATTTTGAAGAGCCATTTGGAAGAAACAACAGATTTCTCTTTTGGTCTAGGCACTATATCCCATACATCATTTTTCAAAATGGACTGATACTCTTCTGTCATTGCATCCTTCCATACTTGATGTTTGAAGGCTTCTGTAACACTGGTGGGTTCTGAATTGATGGTTTCATTCATTCGGGGAACATAGCTAGAGAATCTTTTGGGTCTCTTACTTTCCCTAAAGGTTCCCTTGGTTGCTGCATGATTCTTAGCTTCTTTAATCATTTTCCTAGCCCAAAGTGGTCTTTTCTTGCTGTTGTCATTTGGATTCTCTTCTGAAGCAGATTGAAATTCATTTATTGTTTCTTTAGGATACTCCCTCTGAATCTCAAGAGTAGGTTCCACTTCTAAGGCTCTAGGGGAAGTATGAATTTCTATCTCACTTGAACTCCTTGCCCTTTTGAATGCAAGGTTTTCTTCAAAGATGACATCTCTGCTTAGTTCAATTTGTTTCTGCCCGGGTATGAATATCCTATAGGCTTTGGAGGTTTCACTATATCCCACAAATACCCCTTTCTTTCCAGAAAGTTCTAGTTTTTATCTCTTTTCTTTAGGTACATGAATGTAGATCGGGCAGCCAAACTTAAGTGACTAATGTCAGGTTTTATACCTGTGAAAGCTTCTTCAGGAGTTTTGTTGTCTAGATGGGAATGTGGACATCTATTTTGGATGTAAATAGCAGTCCTAGAGGCTTTTGCCCAGAATGAGGTTTCTATGTTCTGGTCAAATAACATTGCTTTTGCAACTTCTACAATAGTTCTATTTTTCCTCTCAGCAACACCATTTTGTTGAGGGTTGTAGGCTACTGTAAACTCCCTCTTAATCCCAACATTTATGCAAAATTCCTTAAAGATTTTAGAGGTGTATTCCTTCCCATTGTCTGTCCTAAGAATTTTGATTTTCTTCTCGGAGAAGTTTTCAATGAGAGCTTTGAACTCCTTAAACCTTTTAAGGATTTCCATTGACTCTTTACACTTAAGAAAATAAATCCAAGTCTTTCTAGAGTAGTCGTCTATAAATATTACCTAATATAGGAAGCCTGCCATGGAGGGTACAGACATAGGTCCACATAAATCAGAGTGAACCAGTTCTAACACTTCTTTGGTTTTACTCAAACTATTATGGAAGGATCCCTTTGTATTCTTTCCTAGGGCACACCCTTTACAAGCTCCTTCATGAATTTGTTTTAATTTAGGCAATCCTGTTACTAGTTTTTCCACAGAGGGTAGGGCACGGAAATGAAGGTGTCCTAATCTTCTATGCCGAATTTCATTTGAATTGGAAGTATCAAGGGTAAGGGCTTGCTTGACTTCAGTGCACAGTTTGTAAAGATAACCTTGTCTTATACCTATGGTTTGAGCTTTCTTTATAGTTGAGTTCTTAGGCCGTGCCAAAACTTTCCCATCCATAAAGGTAACCCTATATCCATTGTCTTCAAGAGCAGAGATGGATATTAGATTCCTCTTTATTCCAGGTACGAATAAAACTCCAGTAAGTTGAAGGGAGAGACTATATTTCAATTTGATGGAGCAAGTTCCAACCCCTTTTACAGGATGTGCATAATCATCCCCAATAGTTACTTCTTCATTAGTCTCTTCAGTCATAGTGTCTAGTTGTTCTCTGAACCCTGTGATGTGCCTTGAAGAACCCCTATCAATTACCTAGTTGTTGATATTGTTAGATACTTGACTTGATAAGGCTGAATAGAATACAAATTTCTCAGAGTCATGGTTTGAATTTGATTTTCCTACTTTAGCAAAAGATGCTTGTTGTTTTGTTCTATCAGGGCACTTCATTGCATGGTGCCCATATTGATCACATCTGAAACATTGTATTTGAGAAATGTCTTTCCTCTTCTTGAATGATCCTTTTCCATAGGAATTTCTCTTTCTGTTGAATGATCCTTTCCCGTAAGAATTCTTTTTACCCCTTTTATTAGATGTTGTGTTGAGCACATGAATATCCTCATCTACGGGTTTCTGTTTGTTTTCTTTTGTTGAGAGTCTTGTTTCTTCTTGTAAGCAGTCAGTTCTTAGCCTATCAAATTTAGGGAGTTTAGATCTCGCACTTATTCCTTGAACAAATGACTCCCATGAGTTTGGTAGGCCTCCTAGAGCTATCAGCGTTAACTCCTTGCTATCAATTTAGTATCCAATTGTTGATAATTGATTCCTTAGTTCAGTGATTTTCATGAAGTATGCATTAATAGTTTCTCCTTTGTTTATTTGAGCATTGTTGAGTTGTCTTTTTAATGCAAGAGTCCTAGTGGTGTTGTTTATTTCAAAGGTGCTCTCTAGTGATTTGAACATTAGATATGTAGTCTCATGTTTTGACAAAATCGGTACTATATGGTCCCTAACTGCATCTACTAAGATTTTCATGGCTTTCTCATTGTTCTCAATCCATTGAGTTTTCTCTGGATCATCCTCTGGTTCTCTCTTGTTTTCTTTCACAAATGAGTCTAACTTGTTTTCTTTTAGAATCATCATGATTCTGAATTTCCACGATGTGAAGTTGTTTGCACCTTCAAGATGATCTTCAAATCTGATCACACTTGACATCATGAAGAATGTGATGTGAATTTGATTTCTTTAGAAAATATGATTTTCCTAAATAATCTGATTATTTGTCAACGTGACTCTGATACCATGTTAAATTTAGTCAAATCTAATCAGATTATATTCTAAGGGAGAATAAGTAAATCCTAGATCTCAATTTACTTGTATGAATTCTAAGTCAGATTTCTAAAGTCTTTCTTTCAGATCTTCTGATTGCAGAACATCTATTGATTTCAATGTCTACAATAGAAGATTGTAACCATGCTTTAATACCTGTAGGAGGAGACACGCCTTCAAGGGGAGACGCGCCCTATGAGAGAACGTGTCCCTTGAGTGCGCGGGTTTCGTTTAGTCAACCTATAATAATCGTTGGCTAACATCAAACACACGCATGTATTTATCAAACAGCGTTTAGAGTATATAAAGTTCGATCATCATTTATAATTCGAATCTTATTCATGCTCAGAAATTCGAATCACTTACTTTCAGAAGTTATATATTTAATAAGTAATTTCGATTATATATAAATGATGATGATGCATAAATGCAATCATCATTTATATCTGACCGAAGCTACCTTAAATCAACAATTCTCAACTCACAAATTTTAACTATTCCGCAACTAACACAATTTTAATTGACAGTTTCACTTGTCAATTAAAATCAAATTCAGAATTTCACAAGAACTCAATTTACACAACCCAGCTTGCATTCAAATTTGAATGGAATTCAAATATGTTTATTCAAAGTTTACAATTCACAAATCAGAGCATTTACAAACTGCGTTCAATTTTTGATTTCTGCATTCACTCTATCTCTGCATACTCATATCTCATTTTGCTCTGTATCTTTCCTACTCGACATTGCTGCCCACTATCCACCTACTTGTTCAGTATTATCTTTATTAATTTTTCCTCTGCTTATTGATGCTGCAACCCATATTATTCTTCATACACCTTCACCTCAATGGCTCCTCTATGCACCCTCTAAATAAACCAGGTCGACCCTCTTTATTTAATCTGCAGTTTCATTTTTTTTTATGTTAAGTCTTAAAGTGCAATGCTCAATGGCGCAGCTCCTCCACATTACAAATCTGCCAGGCATATCTTAATTAAATGCTTTCATTCTCCCATTGCCAAGGCTCGGTTCACTTTCATTTGGAACCTGCACAGTTTGCCTTTTCCCACAGATGAACCTCAATCTGCATTTCAATGCAACTTTAAAATGGCTCACTAACTCCTATGTGCGACCCTGCTTCTTCCTTACCATTTTAATATGCCAATATTAAGTAAGATGTCTCCCTTCATAAGCGCAACCTATCCAAGTTTATCTCTGCTACAAAGCAAGCATTTACTGACCATGTTTTGCACTCATCTCCTCTTTACAAGTATGGCACCCCCTTTCATTCTTCTCTTTATTCAAATCTGCTGTCAAATTGCAGATAAGGCTTGGCTTTTAACTTCAACCGAATCTCTCTTTTACATGGCGCGGCCCTCTCTTCTACTTTATTCTTTGGAAACAAAAGAAACATCATTGTATTTTAGACCGTCACATCTTCAAATCTGCCAGTTGCCTTTGTCTCTTGAAACTGATTTCCATATTACATTTTTTACCCCTCTGCCAGATGTGTCCTGTCCTTTCCCCTTCTAGTTTCTTTTTTTAAAGACCAATCGATCCCCCCTAAGCTGGCATAAAATATATCAATTTCTTTTATTGCTATTGATCAACAATTTTAATTTAACATTGTTAACTTTACAATCGAACTAGAGGAAGAAATCATCCGGAAAACAAACATAGTAATCCATGGCTACAATTTAATAAATGAAATCAAACCCATCAAATGTTACAATGCCTGCTCAGAGTTTAAATTGATAAATGACATTTTGATAATCAATGTCAACGATGCCAAATTATCTCCGTCAACAACCATGAGACCAAATTGTACTCAGAAGATGAAAATCAAAATCAAACCAAACTGATATATTTTTTTGTGGAATCCTGATTGTGTACTTACCCGGATGCTCCTGCATCACCAAACCTTACTACAACACCCATGCAAACAAGATTTGTATATGACAACCACTGTCTACTGTCCCATGAATTTTTGGAATTGTCTCTGTCCAAAATAGTCACATATTGCAATAAGGGTTATGTGGGTTTGAATAGTCCTTTTGCATAAACTTTGACAGTGACTGAAAGGTATTCAGAAGGCTTTCCTTATTCCTACAACACTTGCATTTCTAAATTGATTTTCGAATAGCAGTTTAGCCAGTATATATGAGGAACTAGGGATAATTTCCTCCTAAAGAAAAACATCGATAATGAGTATTCTATTGTTTGGATTTTTGAACTAGACTTTTTGGGCTCATTTTATGTTAAATATTAAAGTTGTACATAGTAATTCTTACACTTCTGTTTTCATCTTGAGTGAGCTTTCTGGTGGTTCTTGTTCTTTCTGGTCCTTGGCATCTTTTCTGTTCTCATAAGCTCGGTTTCATTTTGTAAGTCAAGTCTCTTAAAGTTAAAAAAAAAATCTCAATTAAAATTTATCTGTATTTTATCTTTATCTACAAGTGTTTGTCAACATTCTTATCTTGCTCCCAGATGACTCGTCATAAAAAGGGTTGTTTCTTGTGACAAGCCAAATGAGCTTCCTGGACTTGTCATTGAGATCTTTGTAATATGCACGGCCATATTTGGGATAAAGAGTAACGTGATTTAATTAGGGTCTAGTGATGTAAATAAATTGTAAGCATCTAGTATTACATATACCTCCTTTACTTTTGTCTATTTCTAGTTAAGATTGTAAATATTATCTTATGTTCATTTTACAGCTGAATCACTTGAGTTTTGGAAAACAATGGTGGTTGACACTAGCATAAATCTGGTGAAAACGTTTTTATCTGAAAATGCAAATGCTTCAAATTCAAATTCAAAAGATGTGGCCAGAGTTGATTCTACAGATGCAGATAAAGCACGAGATTTATGGACACAATATGTCTGCGAGGTTTGCTTTCATTTACGTGTGTTATGTTTTTCTAAACACTAGTTCATAGTACTTCGTAAAGTTCTGAGGTGTTTTTCTGGGTTAATTTGTACTCTTTGACAGGATTGTGATCGTGTTCTTCGGGGAGCCCACGAATGGGAGCAACATAAACTCGGCCGTGCACATCGGAGACAAATTCTTCGACTTAAAAAAAAATTCTATGTTTCGGAGAAAAATGTACAGGTTTGATAAGTCAATATGAAGGTCGTGATGGACTTTTATGTTGTATAAATTTGGGATTCTTAACCATCTACAGGTTTGTGTATTATTGTTTGCAAGGTGGCAAGATATAAATTAATGACTGACGATAAAAGAGAAAAAATTAAGAGGATTTCTCTTTGGTCTGATTTGTGATTTTTTCGAAATTTGAACTAGTTCAGATGCGCTTACTAGTTAAAGGGAATCTCAGAGCAAATATTGGGATTGATGGTATATTTAGTCACGGAACTTGTGTGATCTTATTTAAAAAGTGAGGCGTCATCTTGTGCATTGCTACTTGAGGTTATTAAATTTGCAAACTGATTTAGAAGGGCAAATTTAATTTGGAATATGCAGAGAAACATTTCTTTTGCTCTAATGAATCTGAAAGATACCTTTTAATTTTGACTGTCAAATTACCTCTTTCTAAAATCGTTAATCCGGTATGTCCAGTAACAGCAATGACTCGATTATCCAAGATACTATGATACTATGGTTCTTACTATCTGATTAGAATGCATTATGTAGTGGTTGTGTCTATTGTAGTCCCAAGTTTTGTTATTAGAAAAGTCTTATTTTGAGTTTCCTAGACACTTTTTCACTTATGCAAACTGAATATAGTTAATATCCTATGTAAACCGGCAAAAAATAAGATAGAATTTTGATGATAGATGAGAAATTTTCAAGGATTTTTCTCTTTGGTCTGAGTTCCCATTTTTGAGAATTTTAAACAAAGATCGGATGAGGTTTTTTTTGAGATGGAAACTTAGAGCAAATGGTGGGATGGATAGCATATTTGTTCTTGGAATTATTGTGATTACTTTTTAAAATCTAGTAGTCAGCTTGTGCTTTGTGACTAGAAATAATATGGTACTTCAGACTAAGAAAACCCTAATAAACTTACTATATTGAAGCGATAGATTCTAGATATATTTGGACACTCCAGAGTGGTCACAGAAAAGGTTTCCTTGGATCATGAAAAAGTATCAGATGGTTGTAGCATTTTGTGATTCAGAAGAAGATTCCTGTGTAGTGATGGTGGTGACCTATGTTCTTGCTGCTTAGTCCATAGGTAGTTTCATGTGCCTCGATATGATGGTTTTGCAATTCCTTAACCTTTGTCCAAAACATCCCACATGCTCCTTTGGTCTTCTATAGTGCTCCTTATCTGCACTTTAAAAATTGCAAAATTTTGGGGCCAACAAGCACTAATAACCCAAACTTTAATTTATTTTTAAGAGGCAACCATATTTATAGAGAGACTTGATTAGTACACCAAGCTTCCTACAATAGTTAGAAAATATCTTGAATGATTGAAACGAGGAGGATACATCTAAAATATAATAATACAAATACCATACGAACAATATGGTGTACATGAACTACTTGCATTATATATGAAATGTATATTAAGTGTATTGCCCCTATCTCTTGTTGAGGATTGTGGGTGGACCTATCCGAATAAATGTTGAAAAAGTAGTTGATTCTGCTCTCGGATGAGAAAGAAACGTGTTTATGAGGAGTGAAGCCTTTGAAAGCAACTTGCTTCGGGAATGAATGAATGAATGATTTTAATTTCGTCCACGAGACCAACCAGTCTATGGGACCCAAGAGATGAAACCGGGAAACCGTCGCACCAAACTACCTGTTGTTGTTTTCAATCTTTTTGCTGATTTCGTTTCTTCTGTTGTGTAATTGGGACAAGTAAATTGCTGTTTTAACAATCTTCTCCTTTTAAAACAAAGCCGCTAAAGATTTGACTTTTAACAAATCTGAGTAATAATACCGGATCTCCTCGTAGGCTTTGCACTTCATAACGTAGTGCCACTCTGTCTCCACTAAACCCGAAGAGCAGAAACAACAAATCCTATCTGACCACCCCTCTTTGGGTATTTTCCATCTTCCCATTTCGCATCTCAAATGGTGTGAGCTAGTTCTCAACTGGGCCATTAGCATTTTAGCCTTCCACTTTATATCTACCCCTATGTAGAATTTTTGCTCATGATCACAAGTAGGATTAAAATGTAAAGCATAGTGTTCACTTTTCCGGCCAAGTTGCTTCAGCCACATGGTGTTTTTGACTTTCTCTTTTACATACCTTTTCATTTCGACTTTTGTGTTTTGACAATCTTGCAAGTTAATCCCCCATTTCCCCATCCACTTGACATTTTGTTTCATCCATGTGTTCTTCCTTCTAGTTAATTCTTCTTCCACCACAATTTTAGGCCAACGGTGCTCCTCCATATTCTCTATTCTTTGCAAATAGCCTAATAAACGGATTAACGCTGCCATTTCTATTGGGAAGGCCCCAGCTTCAGCTAAAACAATCTCATAAGGGACTGTACTTTTTATTTTGAAATTGCTGTGATTAAATGTTTTTGAATTCTTTCTATTTGTTTCCATTTTACAGTTGACGTGTTGCTGCCCAGAGTTCGCAACCATATAAAACCACAGGTGTAACAAGCAGCCCAAAAAGCTTCTTTTTTGTTTTCCAATCCCATAACTCAGCCGACCTACATCTATTTTGGAGTAAGAAAAGAGCTTTCCAACCCCCTTGGAATAAGTAGTTGCAGTTTGTGGGGCCCGCTTGAGCACCTTCAATGGCATATACCTCCACTACAACGACATCTACCTCACCTAAGGTAAATAGGGTGGGGGAATAATATATAATATTATATAAATGTAAAATAACTTATAATATATTATTTTAAACTATATAATTATGATAGTTTGATAAAGATTAAAAAAATTGATTATTTTAAGTCCTTTTATCAAACATTTAGCATAGTGTTTTGCTTTCCACTTAGGGCTTCCGTATGCGATCAAAATTCCCCTATAGACTTCGAAAAAATAATTATGTTGCATAAGGGAAAAAGGCTAAGATTAAAGAGGGGCTCACTCTAAGTGTTCGCTTAGTGTGTGTTGTTCAAGCCCAATAGTGGTTCACACAATGACTATGCATTGTAAACTATATCCACCGACCATTATTTTGTCCACTTACCATTCTTACATTTTGCCAACAATTTTGCAATGCAAACTACATGTAAATTTGTTGACATTCATCATTCATCTACATTTTTTTCTCTTATACCTATTCACTCTTTCTGCTATCTGCACTCCATTTTGTTCGCAATTTTTCATACACAATATAAAAAAATAAAATTTTGTACATTTCGAATTGCATTTCTGTTGTACGAGATCGTTAGTGTTGCTTACTGGTTTTTTTATTTATCGATTTTGCCTATGTTTGCCTATATTGTGAAATGTTTTTAGTTTAACTATTAATTGTTTCATATCGAAAGAAAAAATAATCACCATAACGTATTAGTCAATTATGCTATATTGGTTATTTTGAAGCTACCATTCTTTGTACATAAGAAGAAGTGGCTTTTGTTTTTACTGCCGTAATGCAATTTGGGGAAGAGGAAGATTAATTTTTTTGGCAAGTTTCCCTTGACCATGAGAGTAACTAAGACAACCCAACATTGCATATGTGATATGCGGAGTGATATATTTTTGCTAAATTGCTTGACAATTCTGAATGGAATTATTTGTCTACCATATATGTGTGTTGGATACACAGTTTATCGGCAGTATAGTTTATGCCATACTAGTTTTTGTATGGTACACCGTTTAGAAAAGAACATTGCCAAGATTTGAAGGAAAAAACCTGGTAGTTATAAGGATTAAATAAAGTCTAAATTGATTTTTTTTTGTTGTTGTTGCAGCAACAACATTTGCTAACAAAACCCACAATGCAATGCAATCTCTGTTTTCACAAAAGCATACTCACAGTACTAAAACAAATGCAAACACATTTCAAATTTGTATTATATTAAATCAATATGAGACAATTGCATCAACAGCAACATGATATACCATCGTAGAACATACAAAATCTGGACACTAAAATTGTCAAAACATAGTTCTCAAAAACAAAACCATCAAATCTTCCCAACTCCGTCTTCAATGTGACATTGCTTGCAAATGGGTTGCTCTCAACTATCTACACCTCCGCTCCTTTTTCCATGCTATTGACTGAGTTTTACATCCATTAAACTCCACTCAACTCCCCCATACTTCAACGCTGCCTCCTCTTTTCACTTGCTGCTCCTGTCAATTTTTTCTTGCATATACTTCTTCCCTGCTCTTCCCACACTCAACGAAGCCTACTTGATGGCTTTTTCCAGCCACTTCCTCTACTTTTTCATGCTGCACATTCTCTTCAAACTATTCTTATTTTTTTCCCAGCACACCTCTATCCCACGTAGCATCATTTTTGTCTTTTTACAACCACTCCTTCACTCCACGCCACCCACATTACTGTTGTTTTAATGTTTTTTATTCAAATCTGGAAATGGGCAGCTAGATTCCCTATTTCCATGTCTCCACAAAGACCCCATTTTGGGCGTGGCATTTCTATCATAACAGCCCCTTTCAAAATGTTATTAAAACAGTCTTACTTAGGCACTGAAACCAACAAACAATAATTTGGTAATTCGCATTTTTAAATTGCAATCTGCCACTTGTAAATTCCCTCAATTAGCCTCTCTAGAGGCATTTTCAAACTATTATAAAATTTTGGACAAATTAAATTTTGGAATTTCAACAAAAGAAGCATCAATTATCTCACCTTAATGTTCGGAAATAATATCTTGGACCTGCAAGAAGAATTAGGAGAAAATTAATTAAGTGATTGCAAAACAACGTCAAGAGTATCAAAGTTCTTTGTTCCACACGAAAATTGACGTGCAAGCTTGGAATGGTACCCCATGGACTCCTACAAAAAGATTTCATCCAAACCTTCACGGATCTTAAAATTTTAAATTTTTATCAAATTGCCAACTGAGGTCACAAAATAATTAATTCATCCAAATTGGAAAATATTTCCTCACAAAACCTTCACCATTAGATCAAGGAGCTCACAAGATGCACAAAGACACCAAAAACTACCACAACACACCAAAAAGAGAAAATTACAAATTTTTTTTTTGGACAATGCAGGATTGTCTGTGGACCTGAATGCTCCTACATCAGTTGTAAATCCACATTATGCCAAAAATATATGATCATTTATTTTTTGGAACTATGACAAATGCAAGAGCCCACTAGGTGTTCGTTGATAACATTCACAACCATAGAAGTGGTAAACACAATTTGATTTATAACATGGTTCTCTTTGATATTTTATCATGTCATTGGAAAGTAAAATGAAATAAAATGCAATTGATGATAGGTTGACCCATCCATAAAGTTTTGTACAATGAGTGAGACAATTAGATGTATTATTCCTAATATGATGTAGGTAGAATCAATTATTTGTGGCCTACATCGTGTATTCAAAGTATAACACATTATTGAATGTGCTTTTAACTTTTTTTGATCTTTAAAAGTACAATGGTATAAAAGAAGATGAAATTTGCTTGGAAACTCTTCTTGCTAAGAACCCCCCTCTATTGGGAGCCATGGAATTACCATTTATTTGTTAGTACTTCTTTTTAGCATATATTATTAAAAAGTAAGCATGATCAAAGACGATGCCAAAATAAAAATGTGGCATTATACTAATATCCCTCCTAATGATAACTTTGCTATACTACAAGATTTTTAGAAGCAAAAATTTTGAAGCTAAATGTGATTTGAATAAAAATCAATTACTTAGTAATCCTAACTAAAATGTTTGCTCAAACTACTAGGGCTCCCAATGTCACAATCCTTGAACTTCCCACTCAAGCAAGTCTCTAAGAGAATTATTGAAATGTAAGAAATGTTCAAGAGAACTATGATCCGAACACAAGTCAATCACTAAATACTCCCAATGACATGAACGAGTTCCTAAATCTACATTATCCAAATATGCATACCTAAAATGTGAAGCAAAACATTGAAAATATTTTCATAGAAATGATAATGAGGTCCAAACTATTCAAGCTATTTTTGAACTAAACACCAAGTCATTCACTAGAATTTACCGCTAATGTGCATAAGTTCCTAAGCCCTATGTGATATAATCATGTAACTCAAACCTAGAAGCCAAGCTAATGAGAAATAAACATGTTCTAATAACAATTGTTGGGAAAGTCAATCTCTATCCAAATATGAATTGAATGAATGAGATACAAGGTTTGGACTATCATGACATGAAAATTTGAAACTTATATGCGAATTTGAAAATTAAGTTGTCTTATCATGGAATTACTATGATTAGATCCATCTTCTTTATGATGCCAAAATCAACCAACATAACATGTTTATAAACACTACCTTATGTGAACTTATAACAACAATATATAGAGAATAACATTATCATAAGATAGTAGCAATGGGGCACAAATCAACAACACAAGCATTACATAACATAAAATTTACTTGGAGAAACTCTTGCAAGAAAAAAATCCAACAAGAAGAGAGGCCAAGTATGCATTATCTTCAAATAAATGAGATTACAATACAAATACTTCCATTTTTCTCTTTGCCTTCACCATGACAACACCTTGTTGCAAGTATGAATAGTTGGTGTTGTCATTGATGTCAACAAGCTTGGGGGAGATTGTTGAAGGATTATGTTTGTGTTGTTTGGTTGTGTTGATGCTTTGATTAGTTGCACTATGTTGTCATTAGTAAGTGCTATTGGTGTCAACCTCTAGTGTTGCTTTGATAAGCTTATGTTTGTGGATGTTGTTGGTTTAGTGATGATGAAGAAGTATTGAAGTTGATGAGTATGTGTTTTTGGTACTTAGTTTCCAAGTGCTTTTGAAATTTTTTGAATAAAAGAGGAAACATTGGGTAACAAAGTTGTTCTGGTGTACAGTGTGGTGTTTTGGTTTTTCTACACATTTCTTCAAGGTTGAAGAAGGTATAATTAAGTGATGAGTTGATGGAGAATTTAGTAGAGAAGTGTGTGATGTGAATTGCAAAGTTATGAAGTGCGAATTTGTGAAGTGCAGTATGAACTTCAATAAATTAGACTATTGCAAGTAGTGAGAAGAATGTGTCTACAATTATCAGGAAGACTGCAAATGTGTTGGTGATGTTGTGGTGGATTTTTCTATTGCATTGAGATGGATTTCTCACTATAACATTCTTCTTTCTGCTTTTCTACAATCTAGTAGTGAGCCCTTCTTTCTTTTGGGCAGTGAGCCCTCCGACAGTGAGCCTTTTGTATTTGGTGTTGCAATTACTTTATATTGTGAGCTAATCCTCACTGTGGTTTTTCCTTTTTTTTTTCATGTAAATCTGGTATTCTATTGTGAATGGTGTTGATGTGTTTCAATTTCTATTATTTGTTTTCATGTTAAATCATTCTAATAGATTGAGGGTTAATTAAGTTATTGTGGATCTGAATGTTTATGAGGGTTTCAAGGATGTTTTAATGTGCAACAAATTCATACCCATCTCAGTTGTCTCGTGTGCATTCAACACACCTATGCACTTGTGAACAACCTCCTTATGCCTCAACTTATCTTTGTTCTTGCAATGAAACTTTACATTGAACTATTGCACATTGTTAATACATCCAAATATTTGATTTTATATATATTTTAAAGAGATATTAAGCCCCAAGCAAGGCTCCCAAAGATGATTCTTCATTCCAAACATCCCGAACCCTTCAATTACCTCCTCAAAATGTGAAAGGACATGGGTTTTGGCTCCAATACTTTCCCATCAATTTGGGCACCCAAACATGGAAGATAAACATTATATCAAATGTAATAAATAATGGAATACCAAAAGACGCTTGTTGCCTCTTTCCAAGCTCCCACTTGGAGAATACCAACAGTTGCTCATTTGTCCCTTTCTTATCTTTTATTATCCCATTCTAGGTGTCCACATGTGGGGAAAACATTATTAAATATTTATGTCCACAATTCACCTTTATCACTGCTAGTGGAACGTATCACCCCTTATGAATGTAATAAAAACAATGGTGAGAATAAATATTATAAAATATTTTCCCAACACACCCTAAGTGCCTAGGGACACTTCCCAAGGATGTTGACACCATGCAATATGACATAGGATTTACAAGGTAGATGACACCTTAATCTTAACACAAGTGACAAAAGCAATCATCAATAGGGTTCAACATAGACACCTGCAAAATTTTATTCAAAATTTGCAACTGTGAATCATGCCAATCTAATACCTTATCCTCAACTTGCATGTCCATATATATATTTTAAATAAATTAATTAATCAAGGAGAAACAATGAGACCAATCATCTTCAAACCTTCAATAGATTTTGAAACCAACTATATGAAGAAAAGTTGAAAGCAATATAATTTTTGTTACTAGTGGATCTCTCAATTTAATGCACTTCCAATCATAGTAAACAATGAAAAATCATGAGAATTTTTCCAACTCTAAAAAATCTTTGAAGTGCATGGAGAAAAGTGAGGGAGGAATTTATAATAAAATGTAGAAGTAAAAGGTTATGAATCAAAATAGTCAATCTAAAATCCTTCTAATATAATGAAATAATACAGAACATATAATTATTTGAATATAATATTAAAATATGTATAAATCGTTTATATGCAAAGTAAAAAATATTAATAGTCCAAAAATAAGTTGACCAAGAATAGATAACTACAATATCTTAGTTGAATGCTTGAATATACAATTGCATATGCATTTGAATGCTAAACAATGTCAAATGCAAAAATTAAATAACAAGGCTAGGCACCTCCAATGAAACTCTTTAGGAGTTGGAAGAAATTCTAAGGATTGCAATCCTTTAAAAGAATCACTCTACTCGTAGATATATAGTTTAACCAAGGTGATGGAATTATGATGTGTCACATGCACTAATCCAAACCACACAACATTACACCATAAAACACATGATTAGAAGCATGCATCATGCTAGAGAATCTCCAATTATTATTGATCAATATTTAGTCTTCCTTTTATAACCTCTAGGCATGTATCTTAGAATCATTTTTGTTTATATTTATTTAGGTGCAATTCAATGTGTTTACCTTGAGGTGTGGAACCCCGTTATCTTTAATGATTTTGTGACACACGTCTTACATAGATTTGACAATGGGTGATTACCTAACATAAACAAATGATAATTGTTTCTTCTTTGGTAATCTTCAACCTCTTTCCTTTTAGTCCTAGAATTGGTCACCACATGAAAATTATATAACATTACATCCATTTCTTTTAGTTATGCATTAATTCCTTTCATCCTTTAAATCAAATCCCTTGGTAAATTAATACAAACTTTATGTTCAAGAGGTTTTTCATACTTTAAACCAATTCAAAATAATGAAGAGTCACCAAGGATCCATTCCTTAAATTTTTTCCTTTCTATCACCTTAATTTTTCTTTAAATGTCTAGGAGCCCACAAAATCACTTTATGAAGGTGAACCATACAAATTTTTTCTAAGAGACACTTTTTTATAATGGAATTGTACAATTAGAATATTAGATCAATAGTGTAGAAAACTTAAAGAGGTGTTAGATCTCCTTTCTATTTCAAAAATTTAATCTTTGAACATGTTTAAAGGGAACTCACTTACCTTAGACAATTAGAGAACATAAAACATCACCATCAAGGCTCATTGACTATTGGATCAAAATGATTGATGAAAAATGTTGTATGAAGGATTTATTTTTATTTCTTTCAACAAGGCCTAGTTTCCCAAATATTTCCATTTTGACATTATTTGAAACTTCAATACAAAGCCTTGGGAAAAAAATGGCATTAAAGTTGAATCTTTATGATAAAGTGTTTTCAACACTAAATTTTTAATAACTTACAATGGATTCTTGTTTGGAAATTTAAAGAATCTAATTTACCTTTTCCCTTTGGGATACAAAGTCAAACAAATAATTGAAATGATAGATAAATAGAAATATATTAAAGGTAAAATAATCATGAGGACTACATGATAACATTTGAGGGAACCATCAAGTTATCCCACTCTATTTGAATAGGTAGATTTATGTTTTGTAGTCTCTAATAGCTCTATTATGTGATGGATCTAGATTTTGAGACCCATCAATTATGTTATAACCTTTTTAGTGTCATCTACTTTGGGTGCCTTGATCAATTTTGGAATGCAACACCATCTTTATTTTGGTCAAGTTATTGAAGGAATACTACCTCTTCCACTAACATTTGATGTGTCCCCATAGTTGATGGCAACCCTTGTTGAATCTAAAACTTGAAATGATACTGCATGCAATTTATTGTTTTGGCCAATATGGTTATATTGTTCAAACTTCACAAGACCATGTTTATTAATTTTTTTTTTTTCAAATACATTACACCTATCTATAATTTGAACTATGAGAAGTGGGTAGAGTATATAATTGACTCTTAAGAAGAAATTCATGTAAATATTTGAAACCAATTTATTTGAATGCACTATCTACTTTTGCCTTTCTTTCTAGCTTTATTATGGAGCATCATCAATATATGTTAAGACCTCTTTAAGGCTAGATATGTGATGAATGATTTCACCCCAATAGGGCTTCCATACCTCCATGACATTTTTTTACAAGATTGATTTATTCTCCCTCTTTTCAATTTTATTTTGGGCCCAAAATAGTTGATCATAGAGATGGACACTTGCCTCTTTTTCTACTCAAGAGAGTTTATACTTACATAATTCAAAGACTTCTATTTTTAACCCTTTGTCTTAAGTTCCCCATGTCCTTGATTTTTTTTATTCTCTTCATATTTTTAGTGATTTTCTTAGCATTCTTGGATACCTTACAAAAAATAATTTTAAGTATTTTATTTCTTTGGTTCATGAATTAGACACCATCCGTAGGCTCAACACATTATTTATAATTGAGAAAAATGAACCTTCTTGAAATTTTTACTTTTCTTGTAGTTTTAAAAGTTGAAAAACTATAATTAAGGTATGAACCTCAAAATTTATGCATTTCTAACTTATTTGACTAGTTTGCATGCACATGTAATTCAACAATCAAGATTTGAACCTTGATTACTACTACATTAGAATTTTTGAACAAATTTGTAAAAGATGTAAAATGGTAAGAAAACTTAAAACCCCAAAATTTATGCAATTTAGACTTCCTTCTTTGATTTGTAGTACATATAAATCTTCCATGGAAAATTGGACCCCAAGGTCGGTGGGTATTATTGTCTCATGTGTGCAAATTTCCCTTTTCTTTTCATTTTCAACCCTTTGTTTTAAGTTCCTCATCCTTGATGCTTTTTAATTATCTTCATATTTTTAGTGATTTTCTTAGCATTCTCGGATACCTTACAAAAAATATTTTTAAGTATTATATTTCTTTGGTTCATGAATCAGACGCCATCCATAGGCTCAACACATTATTTATAGCTGAGAAAAATGAACCTCAATTTTTTTAGAATTTTCTTGTAGTTTTAAAAGTTGAAAAACTATAATTAACGTATGAACCTCAAAATTCATGCATTTCCAACTTATTTGACTAGTTTGCATGCACATGTAATTCTATAATCAAAATTTGAACCTTGATTTACTAATACATTAGAATTTTTGAACAAATTTGTAAAAGATGTAAAATGGTAAGTGCATACACTTAAAATTGTCATGATCGATATGGCACATCTGAATTTGATTACTAACACCATTTCATCTTGAATCACCCCTTTTTGACCATTTAATTAAATAATCTTCATTATTTAACTAAATTCATCATTTTCTTCTATTAATGAATTGATTGATATTATTTGCCAATTCATCTCCTTTCATGCTAATTTTGATCTTATTTAATTAGGTAATATAAATTATTTAATTAAATTTCTTATGTCCTCTCATTTAATTAAATAATCTTAACTATTCAACTAAATGTCATTTAACCCCTTTTATTAAATAAGTTAATTATTTAATGGAACTCCTAATTTCATCCATCTTGCACAATTAAAATATTGTTTTAGTTATCTAAATGGCTAGTTTCTCTCACCCTCCCACTTGCAAGGGAATATTCCTCCATTTGAACTCCTCCAAAATGGAATATTCTTGTAACAAACTTCCTAACAACTTCCTAATTTGTAGGAAGTGTGCTTTTTTGAATCAATGAGATCCATTGGTTAAATCCTTGATCCTTGTCAACTTGCATTCTCATCCATTGATGAGAATCCTTGATCCATGCCTTCACCTCTCATTGCTTCTCATCCATTAATTGATCAAATCAATCTTGACCATTGATTCAATCATTTCTCCTATAAATACTCATTTCTTTTAGAAAAGGATCCACTTCCATTTTAGCAAAGATATGTTGCACATTTGCATACTCACTTTTATCCATGTGCATCCATTTTTAGCTAAATCATCAATGGAATACGTTTAAAAGCTTCTTTCAACTGAGGTGTTGGGAAAGGGCTGACATTCCACATCAGTGCAACACCAATCCCCCAATGGGATGACGTTTGAGTCATTAGAATATGTTTCCATTATCCATTTCTTGTTTGTTTATGTTTAATGACTTCTTTATTTGATGTTTTCAAGTATTTCATTAGGAATTTGACTTAACTGGATAAATCTTGGTTTATATAGTACGGATCTGGTAGGCTTAGCTTAGATAATGACCATTCTCACATCTTAGCACTAGAAGGAGGGTAGAGCTAACCGAATTTGATGAATTTTTCTTGAGATTTCCGTGATTTCCAAGTTTTGAGGCAGAGTGGCACTTTTGCTATATTGCAGCACTCTTGATGCACATCGGTGTTATTGCTTTATTATGGCATTTTTGTTTTTCTGACAAAGGCACGTTATTGATCATTCTAGTTTTTTCGTTGGGTTCAACAGAGGAGCGCTATTGCTATAAAACTAGAGTGACACTATTGAAATTGTAGTGTAGAAAAATGTACCCCTTTTACATTTTCACACCTAATTTGGAATTATATTAAAATGAACTTAACTATGCCTTAATTTAGTGTTTTAATATGTATTTTACATATTCACATTAAGTTTAGAGCCTTATTAATTAAAATGGACTTAATTGTGCCTTATTTTTGGTGTTACAAAGTGTACCTCTTTACACTTTCACACTTATCAAGGGCTTCTTGAATTAATTGAGCTCAATTTACCTTAATTATCCCCTTTAATTCAAATACAAGCCTAATTAATTGCATTTTCCAAACAGGAAACCCTACATTAATTAATACTTGAACATAACACTTCTCATTGAGCAATGTGTGTCCTAGGTGAGTGACCTAGGACCCATTCACCCATGGGTGGAATGGGTACTCGCTTAGATTTAGGACCTAAATTTAAATTATGTTTTTGGTGGTATTTTAACATTTACAAATCTATATTCAGATGTTGTCAAGAAATTAATGTTACATACTTGTTGGCATTTCAAATCACACCTCTGGAATGCGTTTTGGAAACAGACAGGTATGTGCAGTAACTTCTCTTCAAATTCAGAGGGGAAGCTCCCTCTTTTGCTGAGTTTGCTAAAAGAAAGTAAACTAAACCTAATTTTCCTATCTTTTTGTTTCAGCTGCGAGAACACAAGGTTATAGAACTCTTAACACTACAGTTGAGGTTTTTCTCTTTAATAAAAACTATCAACTACAACTAACTGACACTAATGACATTTCTAGCCTCTCAAGTAAACGCAAAACAAGAGAGTTAGAAATGAACAAGATTGATTCTTTGACACAAATACTTAAATAAAATTTTTCCAACATACATCTACTGAACTTCAATGTAAGCTGAAAAGGGAGATCATATAAGCGTAACACAATAAGACAAAAATTTGAGACTTTATATCAGGGCAACAAAGCAAGCACATGACTTTATTTCCTCAAACTTCAAGCACAAGAGATTACAATTCTAGGACAACAAGTTGTGGCAAAATGCATGCAACATGCAATCAAACTAGGTTAACACTTGACACAAGACACTTGCACTGAGCAAGGATTTGCAGCTAAAAGAGGCATGCAAACTTTCTCTTAACACAAAGTGAACTAAAACTAATCAATAATAAACTTGAAGGCATAGGCTCAACAATTTGTTATCACAAGCACAGTTAAAGAAAAATGAGCAAAGAGTGCTCTTATTTATAACTAAGCAGAGGAGTAGGGAACCCTAAATTCTCCTTGCTTTTACAACTAATACTTGCCAACATGCAAGCTTTATTTCTAAACCTAAAGAAGATAAGAATCTACAACTAAGAAAGCATGTAAAATAGGAAATTCCAACTCATTGCATTTCTTTTCTTTCTCTTCTCAAAAAGAATAGATAAGAATTAAGATGAGAATAGAAAGAAAGCTAGAAATAAAGGTTCTAGATGAAAGATGATTTTATATCTCAAGCACATCTGCTAAAAAGTTGGAAACTGTATCATGGTCAGGTGCATCAATACTATCAATAGAAAAGTTTCGCTTTTTAAAGATTTATTTGCCATCTGCAATAGATCTCAAGAAATCTACATTCTCCTTAGCCGCTTTCTTGAACTTTGTTGACATCATCAAAAGCTGACTCATTCTTCTGTCACTGCCATTGCTGCTATGAACAACACTTTGAAACTATGTTTGGACTTCATCAAGCCCAAGATAGAAACCATCATCCTGACAATATTGGAAAGGAATTCTTGTGACAAACTCCCTTATGAATTCGAGAGCATCGAAAACCCTTTGCTTGTACACAATAAACTCCTCAAATACCCCTTCATAAGTTTTCACTTTGAAGAAGTGATATTCCTTCCATGCAAGAATTTGTCTTTTATGTTCTCTAGCAGCGGTTGAGCCATATGCTGTGTCTAAATCTATAATAATGATTTCATGCATAGGCTTGAATTTTGTAATCAACTACTCAAATCCTTGGATGCCTTGACATAAATCATGGGCCTTATCTCAACTGAAATATTTGTGCCCTTAGTGATGATTTCCTCAATCCATTCTTGTGTCTGTTTCCCACAAATTACCAACTGTCTCAACTGTTGCTGATCAACTAGTGTCTCTAAAACCTGGGGCAACAACTATGTTGTTTGTGAAGTGCCATGAATGAGGTTTGAGATGTACAAACAAAGTTGACGATTTTTACCCTTGAGGGTTGCTTTGTTTTCTCCATCTTTTAACACTCTTTCCTGAAGGTTTTTTGATACCATCTTGAACAAAATCATGCTAGAATGCCTAGTGCTCTTTCCAAGATTGGCTTTGACCATTACAAAATCATCAACATCCACCTCGTCTCTGTTTCTATCTTCAAGAGGTGTAGCTGTCTCCATCAACATCTCACCATCAAGATTTCTCTCAAAGTGGATTTGTTTCTTTGCCTTCTTTTTGTGTGCTTCTTGATAGACATCATCAAAATTAAACTAATAAGAAGGTCTTCGTCTTGTCCTTCCAAGGAGCTCTCAAGCCAAGATTTGGTATCTCTTCTAACATCCATGGGAAGCTCAACTGTAATATCTTCTTCTACCTCCTCGTATTCCAAATCAATGTGAATTGGTGAAGACCTAGGAGATGGAAAAGGATCAGGTGTCAAGGGCACATCTTCTATTTCCTCTTGAGGTATGGGCTCATGTGGAGGGGCTTCTATTTCAACCATTGGATGCTCCTATATGACTATACTCGAGAAATCCAACCTCTTCTTTGCACTCTTCGTTGATCTACTACCCTTTACGACCTTTTGAACTTGTTTTTCCTTTCATCTTCGACTAAGCCTTGGAAGAAGAGGGAAGTGATGGGTGTATATTTGGCGGCTCTGCTACTGGAATGGACTTCTTCCTTTTGAGAACCAAGAAATTTTTGTTGTATTCAATGACTTTCCGAGTCCTTTCTTCCACTGAAATGCATTCTTTATTAGCCCAATTACCTTGTGGAAGAGGTTGTTGCTCAATCTGGTTTCGAGTGTAAGCTGGGAGAAGCACATCTTCTTCATCATCTGATAACCCCTCAATATCCTCAAACAAGCAATCATTCATCTAATGAAGAGTGAGTCTACTATTGCTACGCCTTCAAACCTTGAACTCATCTTTGTAGTTGGCCCAAAAATCCTTGAGTGCAGGTACATGAGCATAGTTTTGACCAAGTTTGGCTGCATAGACACCATTGGGATCATAAGATCGTCTCTCACTAAAAGGCTTAAGACCAAGTTGAGCTAACTTGTTACTCATTATCTTGACATCTCCTGATGACCTACACCCGTAGATTCCTAATTCAAAAGGAAAGTTGAAGGCTGGTTTCTTTTTATTTTGCAAGTGAGTGTGAACATCTAATACTTTCCTAAGAAAATCCATACACATGACTTCATTTGACGGATACCTCGATAACATGAGAGGAGCGCCTGAATAGCCATAAACCCTTAAGAAAGTGAAAGTAGCAAACTGAATAAACCAATCCGCCCATTCTGACATTGTTGCCCTAGCAGTAGATGAAATGCGTACGTGTAGCTCATTGTCAAGGTCTCGCATTGTATATATTAGGAATGCTTCATTCACTCTTTTGCAGTGATGTGATGATGCAACAAAATCATATTGAGAGTAATATTTATAAACATGTTTTACATTTAGGGACCCCTCAGTGTTCAACCCTCTGAATTTTCCTTGGAAGGGAACTAAGTAGACTAGGTAAGAGATCATATGGAATTCATGCCTATTAAGGTACTCAATTATCTGATGATGAAGGCAGTCACTGATCAATGTAGGCCAGTCATATAAATCCGTTTTCTTCATGATATGAGGTATCACATTAAACATCCAGGGTTGAAACTTAGTTGCATCTACTTGGCCAATAATTTGGTTGAGGAAGGTGATTATTACGGACATTTCATCCTTCAACTCCCCTCTCCCGATGTTATTTGGCAGTGTCTTATGTTTTTCTTTCATCCAATTATGTGCAATCTTCTTGTTGTACTTCTCTTTATGCATCTCCCATATCCTTTCACATTCTTCAACAAAGATGGTAACATTTCTAGGCCAAGGTGGAATTAAGAAGCATTTCTTGATCATATCTAGCTTTAGGCTACCAATTGTTCTTCCATCCACTGACTGAATCTCCCTCATTGTGGGATTGTATTGCTTAATGCAAGCGATTATGAATTCTAAGCTTTGTACTAAAAAGGGAATGCATGCTACTACAAGAAGACCTGAATGGCCAAGGTGCCTGATGGTGACATTGCCTGCATCTTCTAAAGCACATAGATTGAATACTGGCTTGTTGTGGTCTAAGTCAGTTTCAGCTGTTTCAATGAAGTCATGATACAGTGCTTATTTGGTCTTAAACTCAGTGGGAATGTACTCCATTCTACAAAACTCGAAGATTGACTGTGAACTCGCCTATATTTTGGCAAGTTTTTGCACACTTTCTATTTTTAGCTTGCTGATTTTCTTTGTCAAACAAATGATTTTTGAAAATCTTTATGAGATAAGGGTTTTGTTCAGAATTTTGTTACAAACAAACCCATATCGTCCATTTTTGAAAATTTTGAGTATAGACTAAAAAAGTAGCAAACCCTAATTTCCTCTGAAAAAGCAGAAAAAAGCTGGCATCTAGGTATTGTTCAAAGGCACATTCTGGATGAACCCATTTGATTAGATTTTGAAAACCTTGAAGTTTGACTAAAAAAATAGCCACTTGAAATTTCTTTGAAAAAGCTGTGATATGGATTTTGTCCAAAAGAATGTTTAAGATGAACCTAGAAGATTAGAAGTTATAAATTTTGAAGTTTTCTTTGACATGCGAAGAAAAAGCAATTGTTGCCACTTGAGAAAATTCTTCAAAAACTATGCAAAATCTTAAACTGAGATGACCTAGATCAATAGAAATTAAAAAAAATGACCTCTTTCTTTAAAGAATTGAAGTTCTGGATGAAAAAAGCATGAAAAAGAAGGCCTTCTTGTGTGTTGATCTGAAAATTCATAAAAAACTTTGAACAACCAGCAAGTTTAAGCTCTTGAATCATGAAAAGAAAAGTTTGAATTTGTTGCTCTATCTCTACTTTGGATGCCACTTGCAAGAAAATATGAAAAATGAAACACAAAGGTGCCTTAAATAAGCTTTGTCTTGAGAAAAACAACTTTCTTTTTCCCTAACTCTTCAAAACCCTAATTTGAGTTTGTGCATTGAATGTAGACGTTTCCTCTTCATTCAAAAATTTGAAATTCTAAAAAAATTGACTAAGGCATGAGAGTTCGGGCACACTTCTTGGCTAGAGGCGCTTATCTCTTTTAGAATTAGCTATTTTTCCATCATTTTTTATTTGTACTCAACTTTCAACCCTTGTTTGATCCTAATTCCTGGCCTCTAGATTCATCCGATGGACAAACTGAATGATTCATCGTGTAGCTTGATCGTATCTGATGAAGTTTGTTTGGAGGCAACTTATGATAAAAAAATTCATTTGACCCTTCAAAATGTCAGGTGCCTATCTCCTTCATGGACGCCCATATTTACTAGTGTTAGCCATTTTTATGACCTTTAAGTTCTTGCCTGTCTTCTGACCTTCAGATGAATTCATGATTCCAGGAGTTATATTGATCAGATTGACTGGCTGTTAGGTTCACTGGATAACTGAGAAGATTCCAGAAGGGGTCTCCTAGATACTGTATTTCTAGAAATTGCCATCTGATGCCTCAAAACCCTAGGCGCCTATCTCCTTCTGGGGTGCCCATCTTCTCCAGACTTAACCATTTTTCATTTGTTTTCACCTTCAGAGTTGAAAACCTCTTGTCATGGCCCTTGTTTGATCTAAGTTTGCTGGCGACTAAGTGATTTGATGAGCTGATGAAGACATCCGCTGCGAAGCTGGCAGGAAACTGAAGAGATTGAGCCTATCTACAAACTCTAATTGTTGGATTAAGTCCTCCAATAGGTTGGGTACCCCTGGCCACCTAGGGCACCCAGAGTTCCCAGAATTAGAATATTTTTCATCATTTTCATGGTTTACATTTTTCCTTTCAGTTGAAACTCCTCCGTTCGATCTTGAATTCTAGACAACTGAGCGATCGAATGATTGCACTATTGGGCTCACTGCAGAGCTGAGTTGAATATGATCAACAATGCCTAGACGCTCCAACCTAATTCGAACATTTGATCCTCTGAAAAGTTGGGCACCTCTTTCCTTCTGGGGCTCCTATGGCTGGCAGAGTTAGAAAATTTTCTAAAATTTTCAAGTTTCTTCCTCGTTTGACGTGCTTCCCGTTGCTTGGTTGCTGGAAATGCAATTTTTTCCAAGGCATGAATGTATGGGCGCCTATTCTTGACAGGGGCGGCTGAAGTCTCTAGACTTAGCCAAAATTTCTCATTTTTCAAGTTTTTTCAGCTTCCTATCTCTGTTTTCCATTCTTCGTGCATGTTCGTCATTGAAAAATTCTATTCAATGCTTGCATATTTGACTTTGGCACCTGGTAGCTGACTGACCTCCATTAATGACCTTGGATCTCCAGAAAAAGTTTCTAAAAAAATAAAATAGACCTACTATGGTAAAACTAAATTTTTTGTGATTCTTACTGCACCAGCCTGATGAGGAAGTATTTTGAGCCAATCAAAATCAATCTTAACCCTAGAAGCCAACCTTTCTATTTTTAGAAAAAAAGTCCAGTATCCGTTTCAAAAGAAACCTAGAAAAAGTTTTTGTTTTTCGAAAAATGCTAGAATTAGAAATTTTCCTAAACTTTAGGGTTGAAAAACTGAAATTCGGGATTTTGTTGATTTGGTCATTTTGAACCGACCCAAATTGTGAAATTTTGAAAATTTCAAGTTTTTGACCCCCATGCAAGACATGCAAAACCCCAATTTTGACCTTTTTAACAAATTTTGACAAGACTTTAACTCATTTCTTCAAAATGCCTAAGTGTAGCAAATTTTTTAATTTGGGGTACAACAATTGGCTTCGTCTGGGGACCATGTCAGATACTTTTGGCTTAGGAGAACCGTATAATCTTTGGATTTCAAGCTTAGATTAGTGCCTTATCCATTGGGTATCAGATTCAACATCATTTCCTAATCACCTATTGCAAAACTTTCCCTAAGTCACCTATGACCGAACTTCCTAGAATCACCTAATAGTTGGAATTTCCTAGAAATCACCTAAAACAAGATGCCTAATCACCTAAAACATGATGAAATTGTTATGGGAAAGGGAAACACAACATTACGAAGGGAAAAATTATAGAAAGGGGAAACACATTACGAAAACGTAAAGGGAAATTATTTACAAAAAATTTACTCCACCCTTGAAGGGATGAATTGATTTAGGTACTGACTGCTGTGAGGAAGCGGAAGGAGCCTTCCATCCAAGTGCGAGAGAACATAAGTATTCCTCTTAGCAAACTCATGGATCTTGAATGGCCCCAACCACAAGGAATCAAACTTTCCATGCATTCCCTTGGGCTCATGTCTCTTATCCCACCGTAGGACTTGATCACTGACCTCAAAATCTCGCTGACGAGATTTCTTTTCAAAAATTTGCTTCACTTGCTTCTAATGTTGGGTGATTCTATCTACCACCTCCACCCTTTCTTCTTGAAGCTTTGTCAAGTACATGATACACTTTTCAATAGGATATGCGAACTCTCTATCTTCCACTGCGGTTGCCAGCTGCAATGCGGACAATTCCAACGCGATAGGTAGCAAAACCTCCATACCATACATAATAATAAAAGGTGAGGTACCAATATCTCTCTTTGGCATAATTTGGTCAGCCCAGAGAGCATCGTAGATCTTCTTATGCTAAGTTTTTTTATTAGAATCAACTAACTTGCGTATTATTGTAACTATGTTCTTGTTTGATGACTCGACCTGTCCATTACCTTGGGGGTAATAATCTGATGAATGTGAAAAAGTGATGTCGTGATAAAAAAGAAAACTCCAGTAGCTCCTCTGATGAGAAACATGCTGCATTATTAGTTATAATTTTGTGAGGTACTCTAAAGCATGAAACAATGTTTTCCTTCAAGAAGCTACACACCACTTTGGAAGTTGCATGCTTGGTTGGAATGGATTCAACCCATTTTGTGAAGTAATTTGTGGTTGTAAGGACATAAATATGCCCCTTACTAGATCGTGGGTTGATAAGACCAAAATAATCTAAGCCCCATTGATGAAATGGAGCATCTATAACAACTAGACTGAGAGGAATAACTTCCATCTTCATCTTGCCAAAAAATTGCTAACACAACTAGAATTTGTGCACCCATTCGTATGCATCACGAAACATAGTCAGCCAAAAGAACTCTTCTCACAAGATTTTGAAAGTTGTCACCCTTGAAGAAAAGTGACCCCCACATGCTTGGCTATGAAAGGCTTCCAACAAACGCCATTGTTGGTCTTTGGTGATGCACAAAAAAAATGTTCCATCAAGCCCACACTTGTATATAATGTTACTTATTATCACATAATTTTGGGCTTCTAATTTCAATGTCCTTTGTTTCTTATCCAGATGGTTCGGACAATCACCATATGTCAGGTAATACCATATCTCCATGAACCATTCTCCTGCAGACTCAACTTGTAGGACCATAGGAAGATCCTCTTTCTCTTCAGGTTCTAGTTCTGGTATACCTTTTTCTTGGAGCTTCTTACCACCATCTTCGGCTATCAACTGACATAGACCTCTCCCATGGATGAGTTTGGTCAGTTGAATTTCCAAGTCGTACTCTTGAACTTTTGCAACCCAATTACCTCTTTTAGAGCCCATTTCTTGTTGGGTTAGCACACTTTTTACTACTGGATCAGTTACATAAATTATCATATGGGAGGTCAAGATGTAGAACCTGAAGTTTTTAACAGCCCAAAACACCGCATATGTGTTATTCTCAATTTGAGAATACTGTATTTTGCTGGCCTTGGAATTGTTATTCATGAATGCAATGGGAGATTATGTCTCTTCGCTTAGCTTTTGTGTCAAAACTACAGACATAGTGTGTTCTGATGCATAGCAGTAAAGGATAAAATTCTTTTCAAAATCAGGGTGGACCAGCACTAGTGCTCAACTAATGGCTTCTTTGATTATGACAAATGCCTTCTTTCCTTCCTCTATCCACTTGAAAGCTAACTTCTTCTTCATCATGGAAGATATATCTTTTGTTAACTTTGAGAAATCTAGTACAAATCTTTGTATGAAATCCATTTTACCAAAGAAAGAGTGTACCCCTATTTTGTTGGTTGGGAGAGACAAATTCTTGATAGATTCAACCCGACTTGGATCAATTTTGGTTCCCTCCTTTGAAACAATGTGATCGAGCAATTTGCTTTTAGTTACTGCAAAGATGGAATTCTTAGGATTTAGGGAAATATGATGATATCTGCACCTTTCAATAACATTAGATAAATGAGAGAAATGATCTTTCCGCTTCTTTGAAAAGATAGTGAGATTGTCTAGAGAAACAACAATGTGGTTGTAAGGACATAAATATGCCCCTTATTGGATCGTGGGTTGATAGGACCAACAAAATCTAAGCCCCATTGCTGAAATGGAGCATCTATAACAACTGGCCTGAGAGGAATGTCTGTCATCTTCATCTTGCCAAAAAACTACCGATTTAACTGGAATTTGTGCACCCATTCATACACATCACGAAACATAGTTGGCCAAAAGAACTGTGCTCGCAATATTTTGAAAGTTGTCACCCTTGAAGAAAAGTGACTCCCACATGCTTGGCTATGAAAGGCTTCCAACAAATACCGTTGTTGGTCTTTGGTGACACACAACAAAAAATTTCCATCAAGCCCATGCTTGTATAGAATGTTAATTGTTATCACATAATTTTGGGTTTTTAATTTCAATGTCCTCCTTTGTTGCTTATCCAGATGGTTCAGACAATCACCATATGTTAGGTAATACCATATCTCTGTGAACCATTCTTCTGTGGACTCAACTAGTAGGACCATAGGAAGATTCTTTTTCTCTTCAGGTTCTAGTTCTGGTATACCTTTTTCTTGGAGCTTCTTATCACCATCTTCAACTATCAACTAACATAGACCTCTCCCATGGACGTGTTTGGTCAGTTGAATTTTCCAAGTTGTTCTCTTGAACTTTCACAACCCAGATACCTCTTTTAGAGCCCATTTCTTGCTGGGTCAGCACACTTTTTACTACTGGATCAATTACATAAATTGTCATATGGGAGTTCAAGATGTAGAACCTGAAGTTTTTAACAACCCGAACCACCGCATATGCATTCTTCTCAATTTGAGAATACCGTGTTTCACTGGCCTTGAAACTACTAGTCATGAATGCAATAGGAGATTTTGTCTCTTTGCTTAGTTTTTGTGTCAAAATTGCAGACATAGTGTGCTCTGATGCATAGTAGTAAAGGATAAAATTCTTTTCAAAATCAAAGCAGACTAGCACTGGTGCTTGGCTGATGGCTTCTTTGATTTCGAAAAATGCCTTCTTTCCTTCCTCTATCCACTTGAAAGAAGACTTCTTCTTCATCATGGCAGATATATCTTTTTTTAACTTTGAGAAATATGGTACAAATCTTTGTATGAAATTCATTTTACCAAAGAAAGAGTGTACCCCTATTTTGCTGGTTGGGAGAGAAAAATTCCTGATAGATTCAACCTGACTTGGATCAATTTTGGTTCCCTCCTTTGAAACAATGTGACTGAGTAGTTTTCCTTCAGTTACTACAAAGATAGACTTCTTAGGATTCAGGGAAATATGATGATATCTACACCTTTCAAAAACTTTAGACAAATGAGAGAAATGATCTTTCCACTTCTTTGAAAAGATAGTGAGATCGTCTAGATAGACAACAATGACTTTATTTTTCAAATCTCTGAACACTAAGTCCATGGCCCTTTGGAAGGTTATACCTACATTAATAAGACCAAAAGGAATCCTTTCATATGCAAATGTTATCCATAGAGTGGTGAATGCGGTCTTAAACTGGTCATTTTGAGCTACTGCAATTTGATTATACCCCAAAAAACCATCAAGTAAAGAATGCATTTCTAATCAAGTGATAGTTTGCAAGGTGTGATCCATGATTGACAACGGATAATTATCCTTCAAAGAAGATTGGTTCAGGTTCCTAAAATCAACACAAATTTTGATTTCTCCATTCCTCACTCGTACAGGAACTATGTTTGACACCCAAGTAGAATGATGAATCGGAAAGATGATATTGGCACCACCATATTTTGTATCTCCGCGTAGATTGTACCTTGAACAAGCAGATTGTAATGTCTCTGCTTCTGTCTGAAAGCTCTAGCATCAAGTTTCAAAGGAATTGTGTGAGATAATTCAGTGCGTGTGAAGACTTTCAAATCTTCGTAGGACCAAGCAAAAACATCTCGATACTATTTGAACAAGGCGATAAGCTTCTCGCTCTCTTTTGCTGTACAAAAATTTCCCAGGTTTACAATTTGGGGCTTGTCCTTTGTGCCAATGTTCACTGGGTGATAATTAGAAGAAGTCTTATCAGTTGAGTCTCTTTGGTCCTTGATATGCCTGTCGTGTCTGTCAAATAGATTCTCCAAGGAAACTAAACCTTTAGGAATTTTGTTTCCTTTCAGCTATATAAAATATTTTTTTGTAGAGGGTCCAGTATCTTCTTTATGTCTATCCCATCTATCAAAGACATCTTCCAAGGGAACTTCTTCTTTAGAAATTTGATTTCCTGGTAGCTGAATAATGCCTGACTTGGTTACTTCAGAATCCTCAGTTATTGACTCTTTAAAAGGAGTTGAACTCCCTTCAAAGAATAAGCCTTCAAAGTTGTCATGCATAGTAAGAAATTATGTGATGTGATCATCATCATTAAAGACTTTCCAGTTCTGGTTGTTTTTAGGAATGACGGGTCTTTGTATGAGCTCAATAGCAAAAGCACTCTGGCAAAAATTAGCATTTGGTATGAAAAGAGAAGCAGATACTGCAAGGGCATCTTCTTCGCTATTTTTCGCACGCGAAAGATATTTAATGTCAAATGCCTCGAACCAATCGATTGCATTCCAGACCTTGTCTTTATAGCTTCAAAGGCGATATTTTCTCACTTGATACTGATTTTTGACCCGCTTGACGATCAGTTCTCCATCACCTTCAACTTTGAGCTGCTTAATATCCATATCTCATGCATTCTTGAGACCTAACAAAAGTGCCTCATAGTCAACTGTATTATTTGTGCACTCGAATTGCAAGCGGTATGCAAATGGATACAACTTTCCTTTGGGAGAAATTATGACAACTCTCGCTCCTGAACCAACAGTCAAGCAACTCCCATTGAATTGCATGGTCCACATTTTTGGATTTTCTATCAATTTTTCTTTGGGGTATATCTTGTTCTTTCCTTTTTCCTCTTTTGTGAACTTCCCTTTGACGGGTTCACTATTCTGATCTTCTTCATCATTTATCTCCTCTAGCAAAACATAAGTTCCAAGACCTATTTATTGAAACAAAAATTTTGCTTGAGGATCCTGAGAGTTCACTACTGCAAATCAAGATTTGGGCTTTGGTTCCAGCTTGAAAGTACCATTCTTTATTGGAATAGTCACAAAAGACCAATCCATGTGTATCTCTCCATCGAGGTCTTTACAAAAACTTCTTCTTAATAGCATCCCATAGCTGGCTGGAATGTCAGCTAATAGGATGGTCATCATAATATTCTTCTTTGGGAAAGCCACCGGTCTCACCTGAGCATCTTTCAACTATCTGACTAACGACACCGACTTAGAATCCAGTGAGTAACATTTGTCCTTTATGCTGGTGCACGATAGTCCCAAAGCATTCATCACTTGTAGAGGCATGATATTATCTGAGACTCTCGAATCAATGATACAATTGCTCAATTTGTAACCCCCCATATACAGAGAAATATAGAAGGGCTTAGGCTTGTCTTCCAATGGAATGGATGATTCGAGCAATGTTAGTTTATTTTCCGGTCCTTTCTTCACAAAATTGAGAAGTTGGTCGACTTGCTCTGGATGATCTTCAAGATATTCAAGCTGAGAAATTTGCACTTTGTTCTTCATCAAGGAGTCTACAATATCAAAACTTGTCGAAGATGAGTCTTGAGCACTTATGTTCTCTTGAGAAGACTTAGAAGTAGAAGCTACTTGCTTCCCTTTTTCTTTTTCTCTTTGTACCTTCAATCTCTCTTCATCCCGTGCTTTTTGATGTTGAGTTCATGTGAACATAAGAGATATGTGATTTTCAAGATTCATGACAAGAGAGTAATGATGGGGATCGCCTTCTTCTTCTTCTTCTTCTTCTTCTTCAATATCAGGTTCACTTTCAAAGTATCCTGTTTTGGAGTCACCATCGAAGTTGTCCAATTGTGGTAAGACAACATTCAAACTAGGAGTTGGTGCAAAGCTTGAATTTGGTGTAGTTTTGGAAAAACCCATGATCTGAGTCATTCTCAAATTTTTAGGACACGAGGAGCTAGTGTGTTCATTGGTATCATGAAAAGAGAAAAATACAACATTTTTTGTATTATTAGCCACTTGCCTTGGTGGAGGTGGCCCCCATGGCCTAAAATTGCTGTAAGGCTGAAAGTTGTTTCTCCTTGGTTGAAACGGTTGTTGCGGTGCTTGATATTGTTGTGGTGGAGGCACCACAAGTGGTGCCACCTTTTGTAATAGTGGATCCGTAGAACCCTGAACCAAAGGCCTGATGGAATCACCCTTCATTTTTCCACTAGTGATCATGTTATCCTCAATATCTATTGCACCTTGCTGTGCATTTTCAAATTCTGTTTCATTGGTTGACTTGAGGAAGAGGGCTATCTCAGATGGGAGAGCATTAATGAAACTGCTCATTAGAATTTTAGGCGATGGATTGAGTGTATGTGAGATACACATAACAAGGTGATTAAACCTTGCCACAAACTCTTTCATTGGTTCATGGGCCTCCATTTTTGAATTGGATGGCTAGGCAAACAATCAATGACTATCTTTTTCTTGCTTGAACCTTGCAAAGAACTTGTCACTCATAGTAGCCCAATTTGTAATGCAACTCAGTTCCAGGTGGTGAAACCAATTCTGAAATAACACCATTGAGGGTCTCAACAAAGATACGTACTGCAATGTCTTCATGTTCTACGTGCAGGACACCGCAAGCTATTGAGAAGGATGAAATGTGATCATCAAGGTGTTGGGTTCTATCTCCATGGAACCACAAAAAGTGCTTCCTCAATCCCTTAGGGAGTTCATGATTTGATACCAAGGCCAAAGGTCCAATTTGATTACCCCAAGGCAGTGGTATCTCTCTCCTCCGATTAAGGTTGTTTTTGTTGTTGTCACCCATTTCTCTTGGTTGAATTGTAGGTTCTTCTTGTTTGAATTTGAGTTCTTCTTCCTTGATATCGGGTATGGTGATGAATTTAGGAGCTTCGTTGGATGGCTCTCCAACTTGGATATGATGTAGCAAGAAAGGATCAATGTTGATGTCTTCTAAAAATAGAGGATTTCTCGTTCTTGTATAGACTATGTAAGCTAGGATTGTCTTATTCCACGCAGGATCAGGCAATATAGGTCTTCCGGTTGCAATATCCACTTTCCTTTCTTCTTTGTCTAGTATTTTGGCAGATTTTCTCCACTAAGCAGGGGTCTCCTTCTTCTCAAAGATGAAATCCCTTAGGTTGTTGATAATGTCCTCTTTCTCTCCTTTAAATATCTCGAGATTTGGCCGGATAATTGGAGGTGTAAGATCCGGTTGTTGAATTGGAGCAGTAGGATGCCAAAGAGTCATTCACGTGCCATAAATTGTGAGATTTCTTCAAATTCTATGCCTCGTACCCCACGGTGGGTGCTAGAAAACTATTGGAATTTCAAATTGCACCTCTAGAATACATTTTGGAAACAAACAACTATGTGCAGTAACTACTGTTCAAATTCGGAGGGGAAGCTCCCTATTTTGCCGAGTTTGCTAAAAGAAAGTAAACTAAAGCTAATTTTCCTATCTTCTTGTTTCAGCTGCGAGATCATAAGGTTATAAAACTCTTAATGTTGCAGCTGAGGTTTTTCTCTTTAATAAAAACTATCAACTACAACTAACTTACGCTAATGACATTTCTAGCCTCTCAGGTAAACGTAGAGAAAGAGAGTTAGAAATGAACAAGATTGATTCTCTAACACAGATAGTTAAATCAAATTTTCCAACATACATCTACTGAATTTCAATGCAAGCTGAAAAGGGAGATCATATAAGCGTAACACAATAAGACGAAAAATCTAAGAATTTTTATTGGGGAAGGAAAGCAAGCACAAGACTTTATTTCCTCAAACTTCGAGCACAAGAGATTACAATTCTAGGACAAGTTATAGAAAAATACATGCAACATGTGATCGAACCAGATTAAGACTTGACACAAGACACATGCACTGAACAAGGATTTGCACCTAAAAGAGACATGCAAACTTGCTCTTAACACAAAGTGAACTAAAACTAATCAATAACAAATTTGAAGGCATAGGCTCAACAATTTTTTATCACAAGCACAATTAAAGAAAAATGAGCAAAAATTGCTCTTATTTATAACTAAGCAAAGAAGTAGGGAACCCTAAAATCTCCTTGCTTTTACAACTAATACTTGCCAACATGCAAGCTTTATTTCTAAACCTAAAGAAGATAAACATCTACAACTAAGAAAACATGTAAAATAGGAAATCCAAACTCATTACATTTGTTTTCTTTCTCTTCTAAAAAAGAATAGATAAGAATTAAGACAAGAATAGAAAGAAAGCTAGAAAGAAAGCTTCTCGATGAAAGCTGATTTTATATCTCAAGCACATCCGCTAAAAAGTGGGAAACTGTATCACGGTCAAGTGCATCAATACTATCAATAGAAAAGTTTTGATTTTCTAAGATTTCTTTTCCATCTGCAATAGATCTCAGGAAATATTTGTTCTCCTTATCCGCATTCTTGAACTTTGCTGACATCATCAAAAGCTGACTCATTCTTCTATCACTGCCATTGCTACTACGAAAAACACTCTAAAATTGTGTTTGGACTTCATCAAGACCAACATAGGAACCATCATCCTGACAATACCAACAAGGAATTCCTGTGACAAACTCCCTTATGAATTCAAGAGAATTGACAACCCTTTTCTTGTACATAATAAACTCCTCAGATATCCCTTTATAATTTGTCACTTTGAAGAAGTGATATTATTTCCATGCAAAAATTTCTCTTTTATGTTCTCCAACAACGGTTGAGCCATATGCTGTGTCTAAATCTAAAATAATTATTTCATGCATAGGCTTGACTTCTGCAATCAACTACTCAAATCCTTGGATGCCTTGATGTAAATCATGGGCCTTATATCTCAACTGAAATATCTGTGCTAGAATTTATGTGCCCTTAGTGATGAGTTCTCCAATCCATTCTTGTGTTTGTTTCCCACAAATTACCAACTTTCTCAACTGCTGCTGTAAGATGGGAAAAATCAAATAGAATAGATAAAGTGACAGCCAACACTTCTAAACTATTATCCCAATCTAAACAAGAGAATACAAACAAAGATAGCAATCAAAATGAAAGCAAATGAAATAAAACACTCCCCTTTGAAGTTGATTTTTTCTCTTGTCTCTCCTATTTCTTCTTATGCCAATATTGCCCTCAGATTTGTTGTTGAAGTTGTGCAAATACCTGCAAATAGTAAGCAAGAAAGTTGGAGATAATTAGCTGTTAAATTGAAAATGGAGGGGGAGGGTTTCTTTTATAGACAACCATTCGAATGGACGGATGAGATTGATCTTCTAGAAAGATTCTAAGATCAACGGATGAGGATTCATGAGAGGGAAGTTACAAAATGGATTGCCAAGATCGAGTTTCTAGAAAGATGCCAAGATCTACGGTTGAGAATTGATGCAACCAGAATATGCCATGCATGGAAAAGATATGACACTGACGGCTATGATGCCTGACGATTATGATAGACATGCAGGACATGCAGACTATGACATGAAATAATGATAGGGGATCTTTGACCAAAATAGAGGGATAAATAATTTAGTTTAAATTATTTATTTGAAAATGGAAGGGGATGACAAGTGGCAAATAAATAATTTATTTTAAATTATTTATTCGAAAATGGAGGAGAAGGACAAGTGGCAAATAAATAATTTATTTTAAATCATTTATTTGGAGGAAATGAAAAAGGAGATTTAATTAAATTCATAAATTTAATTAAAGGAGGAGATATAAATTAAATATGGATAATTGATTAGGATCAATTATTTAAAGGAGAAGAATGACACATAATTAAATAATTTCGTTAATTATTTAATTATAGAAAAATAAAAGGTCAAATAATTATTATTATCTGACTATAGACATGTGATAAAAGATAAATAATTAAATAAATAATGATTTATTTAATTATTGAAGAAAGGGGTATTAGTGACACAATTAAATAATTTTAATTGATCAAGATAGAAATGAGAAGGTGAATCAATTAAATAATTAAAAACTATTTAATTAATAAATGAATATGATTGAACATAATAGAATAATTAAAATTATTCAATTATTGAAAGATGATGACTAGGAAAGATGATGCTCATAGACTTAGGACATTTTTCAGTGTCTACATTTTGCCCCTCTTTGACATAATGTAGTTCATCGCATTGTGTCAAAGAAATTTAATTCTGAAATATGCCCCAGTGTAAAGAGAAAGGGGAAGGATGACCAAGAGGGTTGTGGTATGCCCCCTTGAGAGGACATGTGGGTTCAAAGAACATGAATGTGCTCTTGAAATGGAAGACAAGACTAAAGGATGAAGGATATAAGAAATGTTAGCATGAAAAGGGGAAAGAATATAGACAGGAAATGATAATAGAACCAACTTCCATGCTTACATTTATATTTATCATCATTGGGCATCGAAAATGTCACAAATGGACCACAAACACCATGGTATGATATAGACCAAAGTGTGGAAGGTTACTATTTGGGAGAGACAAATAGTCAAAAAGACAAGGAATTCCCCAGCTCATACTAAGGACCCAATTGTCCTAGTCCTTTTGCCAAGACAAACCACAGGCAGCAATCAAAGAAAAGAGGCCATGATCCATCATCGTCCCTCTAAATCCATTGATAGGACATCCTCGAAAAGACTAGTAACATGACCCAAAACCAATCGAAAAGATAAGAAAATCCAGACCAACAAAGTGTTTGCCAAGATAGTGTTTTCCAATGATAATGATGATTGTTTGATTGGTTGATTAGGTTGACCACGATGACCGAGTTGATTGATAGGTTAATAAGGATTGATAAAATGATTTGATTGATGATGCTGAGCCTCAGGAAGGACACATCCTGATGAAGGAAAGATTGATTGACCAAGCTGATAAGATTGAGTGGTGTGACAAAGTTGATTGATAATGATAATGCTCGATTTCAAGAAGGACACATCCTGATTAAGGCAAAATTGATTGAAAAAGTTGACAAGATTGTTTGATTGTTTGACAAATATTGATGAATATGACCAAGCGATGTGACAATACCCAACCATAGGAAGGACACATCCTATTTAGGGAGGGACACATCTGATAAAGTTGACCAAGTGACAAGTGTTGACATGACACCCTAACTGCAAGAAAGACACATCCTGCTTAAGGTGAATGACAAGGTTGAGAAAGTCCAATCCCAAGAAGGATGTATCTTGATAAAAGACAAGAGATAAGACCAAATGAGACAAATGACATGATGCCCCATTCCGATATAAGACTAGTGACTTGATTGAGTTGATGATAGGATAATTGATTGATGAAAGATTTAATTTGTTTGTTGTTTCTTGATGTAGTTTGAATGATGATTGCTTTCGGATCAAGCACACGACCCAACTCGATGAACCCTAAAGGACTTGACCTAGGGGGCCTCGGGGGCTCATCGATAGATGGCCTTGCCTACGTAGCAGTGCACAAGAGACCTCGTAGTTCGACACGACTTGAATTTGTCTTATTTGACAAAATACTAGGTCATGATTTTATTTGGACAACCTAAAGGGACTGACCTAATGCCTCGGGGGCTCATTTAAGATGAGTCTTGCCTATGTAGCAAATGCGCAGAGGCAACGTAGTTCGACCACTCTAACCAAACTGATTCAGACTCAAACCTAGAGTCAGACTCTGTTTTTCAGGAGTTTTGAATTTTGAGGATTTTATGACTTTTTGGATTTTGAAATTTTTTGGATTTTGAAATGTTTTGATTTTTTCATTTTTTCAGGACATTTTATGGTTTTTTTGGATTTTTTCAGGACAATCAACTAGGAAGGCATGCACACGAATCTAAGGACAAACATGATCTTGCCCCTAGTCAAGCTGAAAACCAATTGATAGGTGATGATGATGATGACAATGTTGTTTGATAGGGGAAAGACACATCCCAAAACAACATGAGGATGATGATTATGTGACTAAAGGATCAAAGTTTGCAGCAAGGCTAGGAACAAATCCGAGGAATGTTTTGGATGATGTGCTAGGTTGCATAGCAAGATTGTATGGATTAGACTCATTGCATTTGGAATGACTAACCCTAGGACCAGATGGGATTATGGAGGGCACTTGGATAAGTGAGTTATAATCCTTAAACCAATAACAAGGGAAACCAAGTCCAACAATAGGTATGAAAAGATAATGGATTGCTTTTGGCAAAGGATAAGAGACATGAGGATTATTGGATGGAAGAATTAGGATATGATCTCCAAGGACTATTTCGCATAGGAACAATTTGTTTTCTCCAAGATATGGGTTTGGATAAATTCTATGAAGGAAATGACATGATATTTCATGGGTAGTGTATGACCAAAGGATAGACATGTCCAAATTTTTTCCAAAGCATGATTTATGTTTGTACCCCATTTCTTATCAAGATCAAGGTAGGCGGGAAAATGGATGGAAATGATATGGATTGGATAGATAGATGGAATTGCTATGAGAAAGGCATGGGAGATGAGACAACTTGCCCCCAAGTGTAATAATCCACATAGATAATTTCTCTTACACATGATGCCTGTTTGCCAGGTTTTCATCATGGTACTTATCCAAAGCGCCATAAAAATGGTTTTCACTATTGGATGAAATTTTTCTCTTTACTATTTTTTTTTTCTTTCATTTTGATGATGTCACACAAGACGCCTGCTTGCCAGGTTTTCATCAAGGTGACATATTTTTTGACTTTTTATATCGATTTGATAGTTTGGATGACTGTTGATTGTTCTGAATCTTTTGATGGTGTTGATGTAGATACTGGTGTCATGATATGCCAATAGTGACCTTTATGGAGTAATTGTCTTGTCAAGATCATAACACTTGCATACAATTGATTGATGTCATTGTGATCCTCTCTAATACTAGTGTTGGCCTTATCAGAATATGCACATCGTGACAGAGTACCATGGGAGTCCTTATGATAAAGGGTTGCTACCAAGATGCGATGGATTTGTGAAGTAAGATTTTTAGACTTTAGGTAAGATGAAAGATTATGATGGATGATGGTAGGTGTGGATGGAATATTTGGTGTTTTGGATGTAGCAATTTTTATTTTCCAAAATTGGGACGATGGATGATGGAGTTTGGAATTTTGATTAGGATAGTGTTTGGAACCAACATTTTTATATGCCTTTCTTGATGACCATTTTAAAGGTGGACATTTAATATATGTGGGATCCTCTTTTCTTGTGGCTCCATATTTTTATTGACTTTTGGATTTGAAATATTTTCTTTGTTTGATCCATTTTTCTTTGGGATCCATTTTAACTTCATTTGTCCACTTGAATTTTTGTTTGACTCAATGACCTTTGACATTTGATTTTGACTTTTGGATTTATAATAATTTTCTTTTTGTTGGTTCCAAATGGAAGATTTATTCATGTTGGAATGATGGTTTATGGTGTGGATGGAAGGAGTGTTGGCAACAACCTTATGACAAGGACTACACATGGCCCCCATTTTGATGTTTATATTAGATAAAGTTGCCCCAAATATCAAGGAGGTACCACTAACATCATTTGATTCTCTGATTGAAGAATAACCAAGACCTTGATGTCTAGGATTTGCATAAAATTGTATTGGATCTATAATGCCTTGCTCATGTAGACCTAGTCCTCTTCCTTGATACTGCATGCTTTGACAAATTTTCTTTCCGATGAGGTATTTCTTATTTTGAAAACAAGATGCTAACCCATCATTTTTTATGTGAAAATTGTTACTTGGAATCTCCTCATCTACAAGAAATCCTACTTTGACAAAGGTGGATGCTCCTAATTGATAGAATGTTTTGGCTTTATCATTCATCATGCTTGTTTCTTCTCGATCATTTGGGATATCAATTTGATTTGTCATAGATTTTGTATCTTCTTCTTTGACTTGATCCATAGTAGCTTCTTTGTGTTCTCCTTTGACTTGATCAATAGTAGCTACATTATGCTCTTGTTTGATGTTATCCATATCACTCATTTGATTATCTATGTGTCCAAAGGAGGCAAGTGTCTCATTTTGGGGAATGGAGGTGTTTTGTGTTTGGATGGGATCATCTTCAAATGTTTGATCATGGATGGTGTAAAGGTCGCTGAGAGGATCATTTTGGATTTCTTGTTCGATGGTAGGATCTTGGTCAAAAATAGGTGTATCTTGGATGACATGATTGGGAATGGGATCTTGATCAAGGATAGGTGAATTTTGGGTGCCATGATTATCTAGAAGGACTTCTTGGATGGACTTAAGGATGGGGTCCTGGGATGAACTACTTTGATCTTGACATGAAGGTGAAGCTATGATGTCATGCTTTGGAATTTTATTTTGACATGTATCCCAAGGTGTAGGCAATGTGATGTGGTTTTGGAGACCCTGACCAAATGTGTTTTCATGACCAAATGTAGCTTAGGATGGAGTGGATGGAACTGGGCTAGTGGATGATGGACTAGGATAAGATGTGGAGGTTTGGAATGGACTAGTGGATGATGGATTATGATAGGATGTGGAGGATTGGAATGGACTAGTGGAAGGTTTTTTTCCCTTGTCAAAGTTAGAATAGGGATGATTAATGGACATTTTTGGGGGATTAATGGTATGGATTGTGTCAAGTGACTCTTGATAGTGAGGGTAGATGGATGAAGGACTGAAGCTTATGGATTTTTGGTATGAAGGGTATGTAAGTGGTTGGTATTGATGATTGAGGATTGATTGGTATTCAGCTTGACTACGAAGAAGATCAAGGTAAAGTGAAGACATGGTCATGAATTTGGATTATGATGGATAAAGAAAACTTAGTGAGGACCATAAAAAAACTTGTGACCTTTGGATGGCAATGCAAGTTTCTAATGCAAAATGGATATGAAATTATGCTATTTTTTTATTTTTTTGAGATTTTCAAGGATATAAGGATGTAAAGTGCCAATGTACCTAAGACCAAGATTAAGGAATGGTGGAATGATAATGACCCTATTACCAAGGATATGATATGCAAGGATGAACCTATGGGTAAATGAAAACTAAAGATGTCACTAATGGAAGATTTGAGCAATTTTTTTTTTTTTTTTGATAGAGGTTGTTTGATATCAAATTGGACAAGTTTGGTCTTGGGTTTTAGACTGCAAAATTTGGAATTGTTTCAAGTTGAATGTGTGTGTTTCCAGATTTGTGAAAGGTGTTTATTTGTCTCAATGTCTTAAAAAAACACTTGGCAAACACAATATCTTGTCTTTGAAAATTTGAAAACATGCACAATGAAGACAAGCACAACCCTAGGTTAAGCAAGGACAATATTCGCTAGATTCCACGTGGGTTTCCCCAACCGCACTTATTCTTAGCGTGTGAATCCAGAAGCTTGGCCGCACGGGCTCCCCCTTACATTGCACTCACTTCTCAGGCCAACCAAGCTTCCAACCCCCATAAAACTCCCATGGCAGGTTGATCACCTCTACTAAGAATTGCGAGAATGTGGATTCCTTCACAACGACCATTGCTATGCTAGCAAATAGAAGGATTTTGGAAACTACACAAAGGTTTTTAGTTCGGGACCCCCATTCGAGTGGCCATACATGGGGCACAAGATTAAGCTCCGTTTAGGAGGCACTCCAGCCTGAAGAGTTACGCTCAACAGGGTTTTGGGGAGTACTACTTGGTCCGTATGACACATCCACACTCGTAATCCTAGGTTTTCCCTTAGGATTCACATTTATATACCGGTTGGGGGTAGCTTGGAAAAAAGCTCCATTGCTGGTCTGAGTCGCCTTGGGGTGAGTACTTTTTCCCACCAAGGAAGGCCCAAGTTCTAGAGGCAATAATCATTTCTCTTACACCCAGGATCGCATAAATGCGCAAGGGGAGAGGATACTTTGATTATTGCATCAAAGGGTAACACAAAATTGAAGACACTTATAAATTTTAATTACCAAATGATAATGTGAGGAGGACACACAAAACACTTTGTTCATTTTAAAAATTTAACTTGATATGAAACAAACAAAGTTCATTTTAAGCCAATGGCATGAAATGCATGTTCATTTTAATCTCATGACATGAAATACATGTTCATTTTAACCAATGATTGTGAATGCAATTTGCGTTCATTTTAAGCCCATGACATGAAATGCTTGTTTATTTTAACCAATGAGTGTGAATGCAAATTGTGTTCATTTTAATCCCATGAAATGAAATGCATGTTCATTTTAATCAATGAGTGTGCATGCAATCTGTTGTAGTTGTTGAAAATAAATAAAATTAATTATGCCTAAAGAAATGAAAAGCTCGATTTTTGTTTCTAAAGAAACAATTTTTTTAGACTCCCTCCAAGCTGTGCCACATGCTAAAAACAAGAGATTAGTAACTCAAAAGAAAATGATACCAGCGAATTAAAATAACCATAACTTTCTCAAAACTTAACAAAATTTCAATTGGTTTATATCCATGGAAAGCTAAAACTCAAACTTTTAAAACCCAGAAATTATTTTTTCAAGATTCTGCATGAAAAAAATGTTATAGACAAAAAAAGACGTAGGTTTTAATAGTTAAACTAAAAAAACAGCAAATATTAAAATAGCCATAACTTTCTCAAATCTTAACAAAATTCTAAACTATTTGAAGTTTCGAAAAGCTGAAAACGAGGGCTACAAAACCCAGATGATCATTTTTAAAGAATTTATGCGCCCATTTTTCTGTGCTCAAAAAAAGATGATGGGATTTTGTATGAATTCTTGGCTGTAACTTGCAAAACAACCAAACAAACAAGAAAACAAATGATTTTTTTTTTTTGCAATATTATTCGATTCACGTCAGGTTCACTATTGCAAGAATGGGGAAAATCAAATAGTATAGATTAAGTGACAGCCAACACTTCTAAACTATTATCCCAATCTAAGCAAGAGAATACAAACAAAGAGAGCAATCAAAATGAAAGCAAATGGAATAAAACACTCCCCTTTGAAGTTGATTATTTCTCTTGTCTCTCCTATTTCTTCTTATGCCAATATTGCCCTCAGATTTGTTGTTGAAGTTGTGCAAATACGTGCAAATAGTAAGTAAGAAAGTTGGAGATAATTAGCTATTAAATTGAAAATGGAGGGGAAGGGTTTCTTTTATAGACAACCATTTGAATGGACGAACGAGATTGATCTTCCAGAAAGATTCTAAGATCAACAGATGAGGATTCATGAGAGGGAAGTTACGAAATGGATGGCCAAGATTGAGTTTCTAGAAAGATGCCAAGATCTACGGTTGAGAATTGATGCAACCAGAATATGCCATGCATGGAAAAGATATGACGCCGACGGCTATGACGCCTGACGGCTATGACAGACATGCAGGACATGCAGACTATGACATGAAATAATGATAGGGGATCTTTGACCAAAATAGAGGGATAAATAATTTATTTTAAATAATTTATTCGAAAATGGAAGGGGATGACAAGTGGCAAATAAATAATTTATTTTAAATTATTTATTCGAAAATGGAGGAGAAAGACAAGTGGCAAATAAATAATTTATTTTAAATCATTTATTTGGAGGAAATGAAAAAGGAGATTTAATTAAATTCATAAATTTAATTAAAGGAGGAGATATAAATTAAATATGGATAATTGATTAGGATCAATTATTTAAAGGAGAAGAATGACACATAATTAAATAATTTCGTTAATTATTTAATTATAGAAAAATAAAAGGTCAAATAATTATTATTATCTGACTATAAACATGTGATAAAAGATAAATAATTAAATAAATAATGATTTATTTAATTATTGAAGAAGGGGGTATTAGTGACGCAATTAAATAATTTTAATTGATCAAGATAGAAATGAGAAGGTGAATCAATTAAATAATTAAAAACTATTTAATTAATAAAGGAATATGATCGAACATAATAGAGTAATTAAAATTATTCAATTATTGAAAGATGATGACTAGGAAAAATGATGCTCATAGACTTAGGACATTTTTTAGTGTCTACAGTTGCTGATCAACTGGTTTCTCTAAAAACCAGGGCAGCAACTATGTTTTTTGAGAAGTTCCATGAATGAGGTTTGAGATGTACAAACGGAGTTGATGATTTTCAGCCTTGAGGGTTGCTTTGTCTTCTCCATATTTTAACACTCCTTTCTGAGGGTTTTTTGATAGCATCTTGAACAAACTCATGTCAACATGCCTAGTGGTCTTGCCAAGATTGGCTTTGACCATTACAAATTCATCAACATCCACCTCTTCTCCGTTTCTATCTTCAGGAGGTGTAGCCATCTCCATGACCATCTCACCATCAAGATTTCTCTCAAAGTGGATTTGTTTGTTTGCCTTCTTTTTGGATGCTTCCTGATAGACATCATCAAAATTCAATTGATAATAAGGTCTTTGTCTTGTCCTTCCCAAGGAGCTCTCAAGCCAAGATGTGGTATCTTTGCTAACATCCATGGGAATCTCAACTGCAATATCTTCTTCTACCTCCTTGTCTTCCAAATCAATGTGAATTAGTGAAGACTTATGAGATGGCAAAGGATCATGTTTCAAGGGCACATCTTCTGTTTCCTCTTGAGGTATGGGCTCATGTGGAGGGGATTCTATTTCAACCACTAGCTGCTCCTGTATGACTATACCTGAGAAATCCAACCTCTTCTTTGCACTCTTCATTGATCTACTACCGTTTATGACCTCTTGAACTTGAATTTTTCCTTTAATCTTCGGCTGAGCCCTGGAAGAAGAGGGAAGTGATGGGTGCATCCTTGGCGGCTATGCTACTGGAATGGACTTCTTCCTTTTTAGAACTAATTTTTTTGTTGTTGTATTCAACGACTTGGCGAGTCCTTTCTTCCACTGAAATGTATTCTTTATTAGCCCAATTAACCTATGGAAGAGGTTGTTGCTCAATCTGGTTTCAAGTGTAAGTTGGGAGAAGCACATCTCCGTCATCATCTAATAACCCCTCAGTATCTTCATACAAGAAATCCTTCATCTGATGAAGAGTGTGTCTACTATTTCTATGCCTTCAGACCTCAAACTCATCATTCGAGTTGGCCCAAAAGTCTTCAAGTGTAGGCACATGAGCATAGTTTTGATCAAGTTTGGCTGCATAAACACCATGGGGATCATAAGATCATTTCTTGCTGAAAGGCTTGAGACCAAATTTAGCTAACTCGTTACCCATTATCTTGGCATCTACAGATGACCTGCACATGTAGATTCCTAATTCAAAAGGAAAGTTGAAGGGTGGTTTCTTTTTGTTTCATAAGCGAGTGTGAACATCTGATACTTGCCTAAGAAACTCCATACACAAGACTTCATCTGACAGATACCTCGGTAACATGAGAGGAGCACATGAATAGCCATAAACCCTTAAGTAAGTGAAAGTAGAAAATTGAATAAACCAATCCACGCATTCTGACATTGCTGCCCTGGCAGTAGATGAAATGCGAACGTGTAGCTCATTGTCCAGGTCTCACACTATATATATCAAGAATGCTTCATTCACTCTTTTGTAGTGATGTGATGATGCAACAAACTCCAACTGTGTGTAATATTTATAGACATGTTGTACATTTAGGGACCCCTAAGTGGTCAACCCTCTGAATTTGCCTTGGAAGGCAACTAATTAGACTAGGTAAGATATCATATGGAATTCATGCCTATTAAAGTACTCAGTTATTTGATGATGAAGGTAGTCACTAATCAATGTAGGCCAGTTATAGAACTCCATCTTCTTCATGATATGAGGTATCACATAAAACATCCAGGGCTGAAACTTACTTGCATCTACTTGACCAATAATTCGGTTGAGCAAGGTGATTATTATGGCCATTTCATCCTTAAGATCCCCTCTCCCAATTTTCTTTGGCAATGTCTTATGTTTTTCTTACATCCACTTCTTCGCAATCTTCTTGCTGTACTTCTCTTTATGCATCTCCCACATCCTTTCACATTCTTCAACAGAGATGGTAAGCCTTCCAAGCCAAGGCATAATTGAGAAGCATTTCTCGATCATATCTAGCTTTAGGCTGTAAATTGTTCTTCCATCCATTGACTGAATCTCCCTCGCTGCAGGATTGTAATGCTTAATGCAAGTGATTATGAATTCTAAGATCTATACTGAAAAGGGAATGGATGCTGCTGCAAGAAGACCTGAATGGCCAAGGTGCTTGATGATGACATTGCTTGTGTCTTCCAAAGCATGCAAATTGAATATTGGCTTGATGTGGTGTAAGTTTGTCTCAACTATTTCGATGAAGTCATGATACAATGTTGATTTGGTCTTAAAATTAGTGGGAATGTACTCCATTATGCAAAACTCGAAGATTGATTGTGAACTCACCTATATTGTGACAAGTTTTTGCACACTTTCTATTTTTAACTTGCTGATTTTCTTTGTCAAACAGATGAATTTTTGGAAATTTTTCTAAGATATGGGTTTTGTTTAGAATTTCGTTACAAACAAACCCAAATCTCCCGTTTTTGAAAATTCTGAGTGTAGACTAAAAAGAAGCAAACCCTAATTTCCTCTGAAAAAGAAAAAAATAGTTGGCATCTGGGTATTGTTCAGAGACACATTCTGGATGAACCCAGTTGATCAAATTTTTAAAACCTTGAAGTTTGGCTAAAAACGCAACCACTTGAAATTTCTCTAAAAAAGTTGTGATACGGGTTTTATCCAAAAGGATGTTTAAGATGGACCTAGAAGATTAGAAGTTGTAATTTTTGAAGTTTTCTCTGACATGCGAAGAAAAAGCAGCTGCTGCAACTTGAGAAATTCTTCAAAAATTATCCAGAATCTTAAATTGAGATTACCCAGATCAATAGAAATTAAAAAAATTGACCTCCTTCAAAGATTTTCATTTTTTACTCAATTTTCAACCCCTGTTTGATCCTGATTCCCAGCCTCTAGATTCATCCGACAGACAAGATGAATGATTCATCGCGATGTTTGATCAAATCTGATGAAGTTTGTTTGGAGGCAACTTCTAACAAAAACCTTCATTTGACCCTTCAAAATGTCGGGTACCTATCTCCTCCAGGGGCACCCATCTTTACCAGTGTTAGCCATTTTATGAGCTTTAAGTTCTTGCCTATCTTCTGACCTTCAGATGAATTCATGATTCTGGGAGTTATACTAATCAGATCAATTAGCTGTCAGGTTCATTGGATAGCTGAGAAGATTCTAGAAGGGGTCTCCTAGATACTGCATTTCTAGAAATTGCCATCTGATGCCTCAAAAATCTAGGCGCCTATCTCCTTCTAGGGCACCCATCTCCTCTAGACTTAACCATTTTTCATCTGTTTTCACCTTCAGAGTTGAAAACCTCTTGTTATGGGCCCTATTTGATCTGAGTTTTATGACAACTGAGTGATCTGATGAGCTGATGAAGAAATCTGCTACGAAGCTGACAAGAAACTGAAGAGATTGAGCCTATTTGCAAACCCTAACTATTGGGTTAGGTTCTCCAAAAGTTTGGGTGACCCTAGCCACCTAGGGCACCCAGAGTTCCTAGAATTAGAATATTTTTCATTATTTTCATGGTTTACATTCTGCCTTTTAGTTGAAACTCTTCCATTCAATCTTGAATTCTAGACGACTGATTGATCAGATGACTGTGCTGTCGGGCTCACTATGGAGATGAGTTGAATCTGATCAACAATTCATAGAGGCTCCAACCCTAATTCTATCATTTGATCCTTTGAAAATTTGGGCACCTCTTTCCTTCTGGGGTGCCCATGGCTGGCAAAGTTGGAAAATTTTCTAAAATTTTCAAGTTTCTTCCTCGTTTGATGTGCTTCCCTTTGCTTGGTTGTCAGAAATGAAAAATATTCTAAGTCATGAATGTATGGGAACCTATTCTTGATAGGGGCAGCTGAAGTCTCTAGACTTAGCCAAAATTTCTCATTTTTTAACTTTTTTTAGCTTCTTGTCTCCGTTTTTCGTTCTTCGTGCATGTTCATCATTGACAACTTATGTTCAGTGTTTGCATATTTTTCTCTGGCACTTGGCAACTGACTGACCTCCATTGATGACCTTGGATCTCCAGAAAAAGCTTCTGAAAAAATAGAATAGACCCACTAGGGTAAAACTAATCTTTTTGTGATTCTGACCGCACTAGCCTGATGAGGATGTATTTTGAGCCAATCGAAATTAGTCTTAACCCTAGAAGCCAAAATTTCTATTTTTAGAAAAATATTCCAGTATCTGTTTCAAAAGAAACCCAAAAAATCCCAAAAAAAGTTTCTATTTTTAGAAAAATGCTGTTTAGTGTTTGCATATTTTTCTCTGGCACCTAGCAACTGACTGACCTCCATTGATGACCTTGGATCTCTAGAGAAAGCTTCTGAAAAAATAGAATAGACCCACTAGGGTAAAACTGATCATTTTGTGATTCTGACTGCACTAGCCTGATGAGGAAGTATTTTGAGCTAATCAAAATTAGTCTTAACCCTAGAAGCCAAAATTTCTATTTTTAGAAAAATATTCCAATATCCGTTTCAAAAGAAACCCAAAAAATCCCAAAAAAAGTTTCTATTTTTAGAAAACTGCTGTTCAGTGTTTGCATATTTTTCTCTGGCACCTAGCAGCTGACTGACCTCCATTGATGACCTTGGATCTCTAGAGAAAGCTTCTGAAAAAATAGAATAGACCCACTAGGGTAAAACTGATCATTTTGTGATTCTGACTGCACTAGCCTGATGAGGAAGTATTTTGAGCCAATTGAAATTAGTCTTAACCCTAGAAGCCAAAATTTCTATTTTTAGAAAAAAATTCCAGTATCCGTTTCAAAAGAAACCCAAAAAAGCCCAAAAAAAGTTTCTATTTTTAGAAAACTGCTAAAAATAGAAATTTTCCTAAAATTTAGGGTTGAAAAACTAAAATATGGGTTTTGTTGATTTGGTCATTCTGAACTGACCCGGATTTTCAGATTTTGAAAATTTCAAGTTTTTGACCCCCATGCAAGACATGCAAAACCCCAATTTTGACCTTTTTGACAGATTTTAACTCATTTCTTGAAAATGCCTAAGTGTAGCAATTTTTTTAATTTGGTGTACAATAATACCTATAAATATAAGGTCGTTTCACTAAGATTCATCTAAGATTTTGAAGAGAGCATTCCTATAGAAAATTTTATGATCAAGAGCATTTCAAGAGAAATTCAAGAGCAGATTTATTCAAAAATTATTGCAGCAATCAAGATTCAATTGTCACATCAAAGTCTTCTTGCATCATGCATGTTATTGGAGATAATATGATGATGTAGGTTTCAAGATCCTATCAAGCATTCAAGGCATTGTTTCAAATCAAGTTTCAAAGATCAAATCCACATCCATTGAAACCATTTCATGCAAGTTGCAGATCTACATTCCAAGGTTCATTCAAGGGTTTGGTGAGTTGTGACATAGAATGTTCATTCATCATTCATTTCATTTCAAGGTTTAATTACTAAAATGAGTTTTGACCAAGGAAAAACCCCATTCACCAAAAAAAAAAAAATTTTCCCTCTTGTTTTGTGTTTATAGATTTAGGTGGAAAAATTCTTGAAGATCTTTTGAAGAGAAAAAATGAAGTTGTCAAATTTACAAAAGTTATAAAAGTTTTCATCTCATGGAGACTTGATTACAAAATTTATTTGTGGCTTTGCAAACCTGAAACCTAGGAAAATTGAGATTCATATATGAAGCAGAGGCTCCCGAAAGCTACAGAAAAACCCTAACTCGAGAACCATTCACCCCTGGGCGAATGAGTCCCAAATTAGCTTCAACAAATCCCTTTTGGTGATTGGTACACATCATCTTAGCTCTCTCTGATCTATAATCTAATTTCTAGTTCCACTAGTATTGAGTTTAATCTATTAGGTCCATGTTGTAGATTACATTTTGGGTTTGATTTTCTATTTTTAATCTTTCTCCCCAATGTGTTGTTTAATTAGGACCCACATTCTTGCAAAAAAGGAAATCAATAGATTCACACTTTGAATTGATTCACCTAAGGGTTTTAAGTATTTAATTGCGTGGATCTCATTTCTTAATGAATTGAGGGAGAATAGGTCCCCCTAATCGGGTTATCAATCCTATTTTGGTAACCCACCCTATTTTACACCATTTCATTTTGGTGAACTTGACTTTTGATCATAGCAATTTTTTGATTTTGGAGTCCATTTTCACCCTAGATCTAGATCTTGCATTCATTTTCATTTCATTTCATTGAATTGAATCTCATTTAGGGTTGCTTATCTTGCATTAACTTTGCATTTTATTTAGGGTTTTAGAATTGCATTCTTGCATCTCTTGAAATTTGAAAATTACAAAAAAAATCACTCATTTTACAATTCATTTACATATCATTGCATCACCATTCATTTACATTTGAAAATTGAATCAAAATTTCACATCAAATTAGGTCTCCTAGTTGCTCATTTTGTCACATTTTGCATTTGCATTTAACCTTAATTTTACAAAAAAATCAAATTATAACACTATTTTGAATCAAAATTTGGAAACCACTAGAATCAACTTAGAAATCTATAAATTTTTTTTAAAAAACCCTAATCTAGGACCCATTCGCCCCTCTGTGAATGAGTCCCTAATTAGGGCCATTTCTTAAATTTTTGGGCATTAAAACATCTGTTTCTGCATTTTACTTTGTTGTTTTCAGTTTACAAAATTTCTCTTACTTATAATTGATCATATTATGATTCATTTGATAATTTAGTGCATTGTGTTAGTTCACAATTGTATTTACAAGACATCATTTTCATATTTTTACATAGCATAATTAGAAAATTATTATGTTTCAGGTCTAAAAATTGCAGTTATATATTTGCATTGCAGTTCACGTTCTAGGTTACTTCATTTCATTTCAACTTCATTCCATTTTGGGTGCATATCGAGTTTGTGAAACTTGTATGAGATTTACAACTTGGTATCCTATTCACAATACTGTTGTGAGACATAGTTCAAGACTCATGTCATCTTGAGATGCACCATTAGCCATAGATATTGGGTTCTCCAACTCTTTCACTAATAGTGTTAATAATCAACCCTTTATGGATCATAGTCTTCATACCTCATTTCCAATGACTCCCCTACCTGCAACCCATGTGCCTGATGTTGAAACAATGGCTTCCAATTTCCTACAAGAGAACATAATAAGGATAGATGAAGAAATAGAAAAACCGCAAAAATTTGTGACTTTTGAAAACATTGCTAGTAGTTCCATTCCTACTTTAGATAATGTGAGGAAAATTCTTTAAAATGAACATGGAATAGAGATTGTGTGAAGTCTAGCTCATATTTTTTATAAGAACATCCCTACCATGACTAGTTGTGCTCAAGCTTTGGGGTATAATCAAAGCCAAGGTGGGAAATCAATTCCTCCTTCCACAACCATTACCTCTATTCCTACATGCACTAGTACTCATGTTACTACAACCATTCAACCTACTAGCAATGTCAACACTTCCTTAGGTATTTCCATTGGGAATCTTTCTACCCTTGTGAATTCAAATCTCATATCTCCTCAACCATCCCCCATCACAAATCTATAATTCACTTTCCCTCTGCATATGTACACCACTCCACCTTATTCACCCCCATCTCATAATACCAACAATGATCCAACCCTTAACACACTTTTGAAAAATATTTCATCCCTTCAACAAAAAATCACCACCTTAAATCAAATCAACAATGACCAACCTTCACAATACATCAAAACCAATCCCTTATCCTTGGAGATATTGAGAACATAAATGCCACAAGGTATAGAGGTTCCTAGGTTTGAGAAATATGGTGGAAAAGGAGATCCTATTAGCCATGTTTCCACTTACACAACCTTATGTAGTGACTTTAGTTTTGAAGATAAAATCTTGGCTAAAATATTCCCTCGATCCTTGAAAGATGTTTCCTTAGAGTGGTTTTTCTCCTTAGTGAATAATTCAATTAGTTCATTCAATGATCTTATTGATTCCTTTTACAACAACTTCCAAATTCACATGGGTCCTAAGATGACCTTAGTTGATTTTATGACATGTAAACAAAAGGATGATGAAAAGGTCATTGATTTTATAGTGCAATACCAAATGCTTTATTCACAAATAAAAATTAAGATTCCTAATGACGACCTTCAAAGAATACTTATTTCCAATTTGTAAGATAAAATCGATAATAAGATTGAGATGTTGAGATTTCCCTCCTTCACGTAGTTGTGTACAAACCTTCATGATTACCAAAATTTGGTTAGTAGTCATGAATTGTAAACCCCCTCTAACCGTCCTGAAAAGTTTGAATCCACACCTCAAACCAACTACCAACCTTTCAAGAATCAAAATAAAGGCTTCCTACAGCTTAATCCCCCTCAATCCAATCAAAATTTTGACACCCAAGTGGATACTATAAAGATGACAAAACCATACACCTTTGCTAATAGAAATAAAAAATTTACACCTCTACCTAATACCCTTCATAATACCATGTTGCAGCTCTTAGAAAAGAATTTCATTTCCCTACCTCCTATTAGCTCTCTTGATCCTACTTAGCCTTTACCTTCAAAAAATAGACCAAATACCTATTTCCATTTTCATTGACAAAATGGACATGATACAAAACATTGTAAGCATCTTAAACATCTTGTGCAAGACCTCATTGATTCTAATCATATCCTAATTGGAGGTGTTAATGATCAAGGTAATAAATTTGTAGCTCCTTTTAATGAAAATTTTCAAATATTTACCAATCCCATGCCTAATCATAATATCTCCTTTGTCAAAGCTACTAAAATAAATTATGATGTGATGGATGTTGACACAGATGATGAAAACATGAAATACAATAAGAGCAACCATATGGATGATGTGATTTCATTTATTGACGCTAAACCTCATAAAGGCCTAACTAAGATTCTACTTGACATTGCTTTTTCACAACAAGACATACTTCAACATACACCCGATGGTCCTCTTTACATAGTTGGAAGAATCAACAACAAACCTCTTAATTGGATATTAATTGATCCCATCTGTGTAGAGAGTGTAATCACTAAATAATCCCTATTTGTGCATGAGCTTTATCAAAATACATATGAAAAATTGAGAGCATGGATGAGAAATGCATAATGGTTTTGCTTTCCCTATGATAGGCTCGATAAATATCCCTTTAAAGGCTGGACTACAAGAATTAAGCCTCATTCACCATCATCCTGTCATCAGACCAATTTCGTGTGAAGTTAGGTTATCGATAGCTTCACTCCATGAATGTCGTCTCGTTGGTTGTGTATAAATGCTTAAATTTTCCATCTGGAAATGAAATATTTATTTTGCATCATAGTGGATTTAATGTTGTGTCTTCTCGTGGGAAATTTTTCTTAGATTTATTCTGGCCCGAGCCAATTGAACCTATTAGACCCCGTGAGAAATTATTTTTCAAATTATACCAAAATTTTAAGGCAAAGCACATAGCAGAATTATCCCTTAGCAATATGCCTCAACCCATAATTGAGCCTCCTATCCTTGATAAAACCATGATTGAACCAAAAGCTCTTCCAAGTAACCAAGACCAACCTATGACAAATCCTTCACTTATTTCATATAAGAGACCACGAGATAATTAGATAAATCCCATTGTGCCTCCTAAAGTCAAACAAGTTTACAAAGCTAAAGAGAAAGTGGTTGAACAACCTCCTATGAATCCTTTCATTCCTCCCTTAAGGGAAGGAAATAAACCTATGGTTGATAAACCTACTCCTACAAAATCACAACTTGAAAACTAAATAAAAAGAAATCACAATGCTAGAGAGTGTAGGCATAGATGTTGTGTTATTTCTCATTCGTTACAAGCAAAAGAAGAAAAGAACAATGTAGAAAACCAAAATCCAAACTTGTCTCAAGCAATGCATGATGCCTCTCCACCATCACCACAACATAAACAAACTTCTATGGATATTTTTATTAAACCTTCTATTGTGATTAACTTGGATGATGATAATGAAATTGCAAAGATTGATGAACAAGTGCATAATGAGTTGAATTCGTTGTTTTCATCTTCTATGAGCTTAAATGATGATCCTCCTATTAAGAATGTTGAACTTGGTGCTTTTCCTAGTTTGGCACTTGATGTTGTCCCTTTGGCTAGTTATTTTCCTTCTATATATACTGAACAAGATTAGGATGCAAATGACTTGCTATGGGCTGAATCACATATGCCTTAATAGTCTTGTCTTTTTTCTCTTTTGCATGTTCTTTGTGTGATTGCATGTGTGTAATGTGATCTCCCTTGCACTATTTTTTTTTTATGTATCTCTCTCTTCATGTGCATTCCTCTATTTGTACCTACATTATTCTATATTTCATAAACATTTATCTTTTCTTTGTCTTGTGTTTTCCTTTTGGGGATCACACAAGGCGTCGAGGCGTTTAGGTCTCTTCCATGTTGACCCAAAATCTTTTTCTTTGTTTTTGATCTCTATGTGTCATTCTTCCTTTTCTACGAGTATTTAGGGAATGATGATGTTTCCGATCTCTATAACAACATTGAAGAAAATATATATTGACTCTGAATACCTAGATCCCTTATGTGTTTTGGGATTTAATTTTGGGGGCAACCCTTTCCTCTCTTTTTCATGATGCAACTTCATTTGGGAAAATAAGTTGTGAATATTTTACCCTTGATTTTTCCTCTCTTGGAGACATTAGACATGATGTTCCCTAAGAAGAGACCTTACATGAACTAAAATTCCCTTTGAAAAAACCTTTATTTTCATTTTGTTCATAAGTGTTTAGCATAATACAACTTGTTAACCTTATGAAGCCCGAAGTTCTAGTTATCATTTTGTGGCGCCCTATTGGAGTTGTCAAAAGGGTAACTTTGGTATGGTTAATATAGTGAGAGCCTATAGACCTGGCATGAATTTCTCACTAAGCCACTTTCTTGGGAGCTCACCTAGTGGACAACTTACGGTTCCATTAGCTTGAAGTGAGCACGCATTGTTATTTCCATTTTGGACATTGAGTTTTACTTATGAACATATTGGAAAAATAGCCGAGACGTGTTCCACATCGTGTTGGAAAGTTAAGGCTTGATCCACTTCCTTTCTCTTGGACAAACAACTAAGGCATGTTCTGTATCTCATTGGATATTCGAGGCTTGATCCACGTATTTTCTTTCATTTTATTTTAGTCTTTGATGTTGTATGATTATCTTTTTCATTACTGCATATATATGTTTTGAATGCCTACTTTAGTGTGAGTTTTCACTGGTGCTCATCCTCTCACTAAAGTGGGGGATAAATTTAGTGTAGAAAAATGTATCCCTTTTATATTTTCACACCTAATTTGGAATTAATATTTAAATGAACTTAATTATGCCTTAATTTAGTATTGTAATATGTATTTTACATATTCACATTAAGTTTAAGACCCTATTAATTAAAATATACTTAATTGTGCCTTATTTTTGGTGTTATAAAGTGTACCTCCTTACACTTTCACACTTATCTAGGGATACTTTAATTAATTGAGCTTAGTTTTCCTTAATCAACCCCTTTAATTAAAATCCAAACCTAATTAATTACATTTTTCGAAGAGGAAGCCCAACATTCATTAATGCCTAAACATAAAACTTCTCATTGAGCAATGTGTGTCCTAGGTGAGTGACTTAGGACCCATTATCCCATGGGATGAATGGGTCCTCACTTAGACCTAGGACCTAAATTTAAATTATGTTTTTGGTGGTATTTAAACATTTTGAAATCTATATCCAAATGTTGGCTTGTGTTATTTGAATTTCAAGAAATTAATGTTACATACCTATAAATATAAGGTCATTTCACAAAGTTTCATCTAATATTTTGAAGAGAGCATTCCTATTGAAATTTTATGATCAAGATAATTTAAAGATAAATTCAAGGCATTCAAGAGCAGATTTATTGAAGAATTATTGCAAAAATCAAGATGCAATTGTCACATCAAAGTCTTCTTGCATCATGCATATTATTGGAGCTAATATGATGATGTAGGTTTCAAGATCCAATCAAGCATTGAAGGAATTGTTTCAAATCAAGTTTCAAAGATCAATAACCACATCCATTGAAGTCATTTCATGCAAGTTTTTGATCTACATTCCAAGGTTCATTCAAGGGTTTGGTGAGTTGTGACATAGAGTTGTTCATTCATCATTCCTTTCATGCTATTTCATTTCATTTCAAGGTTTAATTACCAAAATAGGGTTTTTCCAAGGAAAAAACCCATTCACCAAAAACAAAACACTTTTCCATCTTGATTTGCGTTTGTAGATTTAGCTGGAAGAAATCTTGAAGGTCTCTTGAAGAGAAAAATTGAAGAAGTTGTCAAAGTTGCAAACATTTTCATCTCACAGAAACTTGATTACATAATTTATTTTTGGCTTCCCAAACCTAAAACCCAAGAAAATTGAGAGATTTAAATTAAAGCAAAGGCTCTCGAAAGCTACGGAAAAACCCTAACTTAGGACCCCTTCGCCCCTGAGAAAATGAGTCCCATATCAACTTCAATAAAGCTTTTTTGGTGACCGGTACACATCATCTTACCTCTCTTTAATTTGTGATCTAATTTTTGGTTCCATCAGCATTGAGTTTAATCTATTGGATCAAAGTTGTAGATTACATTTTTGGGTTTGATCTTCTATTTTTAATATTTCTCCCCAAAATGCTATTTAATTAGGACTGTCGTCCTTGCAAAAAAAGGAAATCAATAGATTCACACTTTGACTTGATTCACCGAGGGTTGTAAGTCATTTCATTGTGTGGATCTCATTTCCTAATGAATTGAGTGAGAATAGGTCCCCCTAATTGGGTTATCAATCCTATTTTGGTAACCCACCCTATTTTCCACCATTTCAAAAATATTGTGGCACTATTGCTATCTGATAGAGTGATGCTATTGTAAGGTAAAATAAAGAGATTTTTTTTCGTTTTCTTTTAATTTTCAATTTGGTTTACTTTTTGGTCATTTATTGATTTTACTTTTTCTATGAAATGCTAACTGATTTTTTCTGATTTGGGGAGGAGCATAAAATCTTGAAGGAAGGAGAATTTTTTTTTACTAACACTTGTTATGGCAGCGTTTGATCTTTTATTGTAAAAGTGTTTTTAAAATTCTTATGGGATGATATAAACCATCATATGCTGCTTTATTTCATACTTTAGGACAACTAGCTTTCAATTAGGTTTAAAATTTACAATGCTATGTTTTTTCAAAGTTAGCTAAAATTGAACCTAAACATTCTCACCATTGCAATGCAGGTTTAAAATTGAACAACATAAATTCATCCTTTAGTTTGGTGCTATTAAAATGAATTCATCATTTCCTTTGAGGATTTAAAAAGAATAAGTGTATTTTTTTCTTGTCATTCTTGTGTGAACTTTTAGTGTGTATCCACTCCCTTTGCACTTCTACGATCTTGGGTTAATAGAAACACTCTAAGTTTACAATTTTTTTTGAGTCGCCCCAAGGATTTTCTACATATCCTCTCCCCTTGCTCTTTGTGCAATCTTGGGTGAAGGGAAATATAATTTTCTTGTCTTTATTATATAAGGGCCTACATATGAGACGCATGTTAGTGTTTGGTAGCTTTAGGAGATATCTTCTCCTTAATTAAAGGTAGGCGGCCTTCATATTGAAAATTATATTTTATATTTATATTTATTGAATGAGGCCAAACCTTGTGAAGAGTCACCTTCCTTGTGAAGACACACCTTACCTTGTATATAAAGAAGGCAATGCTCATTCTTACCTCAGATATCATTCACAAGACATCAAGGAGTTCATAATTCTACAAAAGAGTATAATATTGATTAGTGCAGATCGATATCAAGGAGAGATTATTATCATTGTGTATTTTGCATCTAAGAGAGGTGTGATTTATCATTCCTTCATATTGGCCTTGAGTTTGGCCTAAGATTGTAAGCGGATTTCTGCTCATTCAATTCAATATAGAGGAGATAAATTTTGTTTGGGTTTTTCTCCCTCGAGAAGGAGGGTTTTCCTAGGGTATATGTTGTGTTCATTATCTTATGTGTTGCATTTTCTGATTGCTTACATTTTTTATCCTAAAACTAACATGGTATTAGAGTGGGTTCGGGGGAAGATCTGATTAGATTTTACTAGGCATCAACTGAATGAGGCAGATTTATATTGGGGCTTTGGTGGACAAGAGGATTATCACAGAGAATTGATTGACGTTTGGAATTTGGTGAAGAAAATATGAGATCGATACCTCTCAAATGATGAAGTCTTGGCTAGAAGAAAACCTAATCAGGTATTCTAACGTAAAGGATGTGGCATAGAGAAGTATCTTGCATTGGAGAGTATATCTTATCAATCTATCTTCTTTCAATAAGGTGAGAGGGATAGATCGTTTGAAGTTTCGAGCATATTTTATTATGCTTACCAGAATGATTATCATTGAGGAGCAATTATCATTGTGACTTCATAGCCATCTCAAGTCATCGAAAATATCTTCAATCAAAGGTGAAGGGATAATATAAAAAAATTAATGCCAACCGACCACCCTTATAATTACTTGGTGGTGCTTTATAGAACTGATTTCCATTGAGAGTTTAAATGGAGATATTCATACAACAAAGGAATGAATCCTGAGTCCTATTGTGGTTGTGTATATAAAGGAATCAAGAATATTCTCATTTTGCATTTCATTGGAACAAAAGTACTCACAGTTGCTCTTATCGGGAGGCTGGGTATGTCGAGAGTCATAAGGTGATGCCGATTATATTAATCTAGGCATTTGTAAGATTGATAATCATATGTAACTAAATGCTGGTGGTGATCTATGGAAGTCTAAGAATTCGTAAAACACTAGTTGAGAAAAATATATGAATAGAAGGAAACTTAGGAAGTCTATTTCAAAGATGCACTTAAATTCCTGGTGCACTGAGGCCTGATGTTTATGTTCTCTAAGCACTCGCCGATGCTATTAACTCAAGTCTGGAAGTTCGGCTAGAGCCAAAGGCTTGGCCTAAACAAATATCGTCAAAGTTAGTATAGTCGGATGTGGAAATAGAGAAATCATCAAGAAAATTTTTTGGTCATGGGATTAATGAGTTGGAGCCTTAGTAGGATTGTTTTACCATTGTGGAGAGGATTTGAAATCCATTGATGACAAGGGAGATCTTAAGAGGAATCATGGACAAAGGGAAGTGATATTAATTATGCGATTACAAAATTTAACTCACATTCATCATAGTCGGGGACTTGGCTCATACTCTATCGATCATTTCAATTCATCTCTAGTGAGGGTTCACTCGGTCTAGAAAGATAAGTGCAGACTTGAAAAAGAATTTAAGCACAACACTTAAGGAGATTCTGATTTCAACAAGATAATTATTTCATGTTTGAATAATGTTCATGAATTTTTATGTAGTTATTAATTCATGCTATAATATTGGGATAGTGAATCATGTATAGTTCTAACATTGGTATTTCTCTTCAAAATAGTTGAGTTCTATGAACTATTATTAAAATCTATAAAATGCTTTCAAGATGGACCAAGAAGCATAAGATATTTCATTCAAGAGAAGAAGAGCTTGATGCATCCTGTGAGGAAGTCATGTAGGCTAAAGAATGGAGATAGAACTTGCAACCATGGGACCGAGTTGGTGGTTGGAGACATCTCTCGAAGAGGAAGAAACCATATAGATTGTCACTGTGACCAGCATCTTCGAAGAGGAGGAATTAACATTTAGAGAGAGTCTGACAAACCAATAAAGGAAACCTTGGATGAGGAGGTTAGTAGGTTGATGCAAGAACTTGGATCTTCAGAGGGAGTCACATCATCTTGAAGATCTATTATAATTGTAGACATGGAAAATGTAAAATTCATTTTGGCACACCTGATCCCAATTACTAACAATGTTTCATCTCAGATCAAAACCTCAACATTTCATCACTTTCTATCCTTTAATTCAATAAATTACTAGTTATTGGATTAAGTCTATCACCTACTTTGATTAAATTAATCAATTTAATTTAATTAACCCTACATTGCTATTTAATTAAATAAATCATTTTATTTAATTAAAATCTCTAAAGTCCTCCTATTAAATAAAATAAATTAAACCTTATTTGATTTAATCTAACACATTTCTTCTTTATTAAATAAATCAAATCATTTATTTAATGAATCATTTCCTCTCAATTTCTGACTTAAATCAATTCATAAATCTAAGTCTAAATTGTCACATCACCTAATTCTTCATTAAGTTAATCAAATCCTTGATTAAGTTAATCCTTCACATTAAAATTCTCTAGAGAATGCAACTTGCACAATAAATCAATTACTTTGATTTATTAATTCTCATATTTTCCCTCACAAAGCATCAAAAAGGGAATATTCCTTATTTGAACTCAAAAAGTCCAAGTGGACTTGGTCCTTCCAACAAGGCATTAAAAGCCTCTTACATGTCCTTGAGCTTGAGCCAAGTGACATTAACTTCATTCCTTTTCCCTCCTCAACATGTCATTTCTCAAGTTTGAAATGCCACCTAATTGCATTTATTGGCACATTGGCCAAAACTTGCACATTCCTCATCCAATCACATTTGGACAAGTGGCACAATGCCATTGGACTATCTTTTGTCCCACATTGCTTATTTTCACTATCTCTTCCAAGATTTGAATCTATAAATTGGAGACTCTTCTCCTCAATCTTCATCCACAACTCATACGCAAAGTTACTCTCTTCAAGTGAGAACTGATTTCGCTATCTTCATCCAGCATTCCTATCATTTTCACATTTGCACCAAGATTATGCTCAAATCTCTTTGGAGATTTGACCATTTCTTCATCAATCCACATTTGCAATCATAGGAATTGGAAAAGGGCCAATTTCAACATATCATTGGCACCAATTCCCCCATAGGATCATAATGCTATTTGCTTAATTAGGATTTACATGTTATAATTTCATTGTTATCTTCATTTCCTAATTTAAGTTTTAGATAGATGGATTTTATGGGGAATCCCTCATTGTTTGCTTCCATTTAGATCTAACACTAACAATGTTTGACTTCTTTGTGCATTTGTAGGTTTAGGGGTTCACATTTTGGTGCTAGAAGGAGGGCAATCCCAAAATTTATTACGTTTTCCTCAAATTTCCGCGGTTTTTTTCACGTTTTTTGTTCATATACAGGAAACTGCACCACGTACCAGACACACGGTGCTGTATTGCACCGCGGACTCATACACGACGCTGTATAGCACTGCACCTCCCAAAGCTCGCAGCACCATATAGCACTGCAACTGCTTCCCGTGCATCAAATTTGAAATTTTTTCGAAAACCGCCGCTTCCAAACTCCACCGCGTGTAAAACTCTGCCACACCCGCGGTCTCTGTTTCTACAGAGCACCACATACAATCTACCGCGTGGCACTGTATAGCACTGCCTGTGTTTTTTAAGCAGAATTGCACTCGTTAAGGAGCACCGCACTTGCTAAAATATGTTGCGGGATCAGTCTGGTTTTTAAAACTTGAATAATTTTTTTTAATATTGATCTGATTTGTTGTATTTCTTTTCTTTTACTCTCTATTTTTCTGTTATTTTGCAGGATGGATGCAAAAGGAGAAGTTCACCATGATGTTATCTTCGCAAACCCAAAGTGTTTCTAAACACTAAAAGTGTTCTTTAGCACTTCTTTAGAAAATTTGTTAAAATCTTTGACCTTAGGAAAAATAATTTCACTTTGGGCTTTAAAAAACGTTCAAATTTTCTTTTATATCATGTTCATTTTGTGCAAAGTGTTTCTAAACACTTAAGTTTTCTTCAACACTTCTTGAGAAAATTTGTTAAAAAATCTTTGACCTTAGAATACTAAATTTTCATTGGGATTTAGAAAGAACAAACAAACTTTGTTTTTAAAGTTGCTAAGGGGCTAGAAAGCTTTTTTAGACATTTACTAGATTTTGATTTGGACTTAAAATTGAACAAGGAAAACTTCACATTTCAATTGGTTCTTCTAAAACGAATTCATCACTGCTTTGAAGGATAAAATGAAAAAGTGTCTTTTATGTTTTGCAAATTTTTTCACAAATTAACATCATTAAAATGCGTATGCGCTTCTCTCGCGCTTTATAGCGATCTTGAGAATCAAAAGCATTTTAGTGATATTAACTTGTCAAAAATATTGCCTCCACATTTCAATTTGGGCACTTAAAATTGAACAAAACATGCGAGTGTGAGCACGAGATATTGCGGAGGTTTTCCCCTTTGTTTTTCAACAAAGGTTGTGTAAATGACGGGATATGTTAGCTCACTATTGTTTATCTTAGAGGGCCTGCCTTGTGGGAAAAAGTAATCACCCAAGGGAACAACCCAACCAGGAACATGCTAAAGCCAAGCGACTTCCACCCAAGATATAAGTGTGGATATTGGAACAAAGGCCAATATCACGAGGATTATTTCGACGAGATGGACAACAATGGACTCTCACCAATGTTGGATAATCCCCCATGAATGGAATGCCTGAATTAGAACCCCTTGTTTAGAAAAAGACCAAAACCTTGTCTATCTTGTTGGTGCAAAAGGTCATGTCCTTTGAAGCCGCCCCACATAACATGCGGTCTTTTTGTGGAAATGGAAAGTATGCCATGGGAGATTCATGGGTACTAATGCTTGGCTGAAACGAATAAGTGAGTGCCGTGGAGGGGAGCCAGTGTGGTCAAGCATTTAGCCATTCGCACAAGATATGTGCAGCAGGATTTATCCAAGTGGGAACCCAAAAAGGTATTGCCTCATCAACCTAGGAGTGTAAAAAGTGCTTGGGAAAAACACATTGCTTGATCTTGAAAACATTTTGAAAAACAAACATACACAAAAACCTTGAAATTTCAAACACCTTGTGGGAAACAAATACCTATTAACGAACTTGCCCACTCTTGCTTTCCCTAGGAATCACATTCCTAGAGGTTTCTAGGTGTACAAGTTCTACCATCATTTGTTTCCAACAAGGATAAACATAAGGAAAATTTTGTCCTATTTTCCTCGATTTCCACACAAGGGACCTTGTGGGATGAGAAAGAAAATGGGACACTAGACATATAGTTTGAAAACCTAAGCAAGTAAGTGTCTTGGATAAAAAGAACCTCATTTAACTAAGATAAAGAGACAAATTGAATTACACATGTGTTATTTCCAATGATTTCCTGCAAGATTAAAATCCCAAAGCCAAAGTTCAAGAAAGTGAGTCTAAAAATCCATGAGCAACGCCTTGAGATGCTCTTTGAAGTAAGGGAGAAACTTGTATACAATTTCTACAAAAAATCCTCAAGGAACAATCCCGCATTGTATGCATTTTATTGTCAACAAAATTTTGAACTTTTTCAAAGGTTTGCATTTCTCCCATAGGAAGTCTAGCATGTTCTTCAATACCGATGTTTTTTAGAGAGAGTCGCATCTAGGTTAAGGTTCAAGATCAAAGTTGTCATTCCCATTCATTCCTCCATCAAATCAAGTCTCATTTCATCATCAAAACTTTTGAGAACTCTAGAATCAATCATCACGCTAAACTTAGAGGGCTAAATCAACATCATCATACCTTGGCTTAACACACTTAGCCAACATAGTCTCAACCATTGAACAAATTTTCTTTGAGATAACACAACTTCTTAAAGTCTATTAGTTCTTAAAACAAATTGGCAAAACACACTTTGTCAATTCATCCATTTGTGCAAGTTCCCTTAGGATAACGCAACTTCCTAGGGAATACAACTTCACAACAATCTTGTTTGACTTAACGCATCTAGTCAAATTATCACAATCAATCAAATCAAAAGCCATTACAAAGTTTAACATATACCTTCAAAAGTTCTCCAAAGGTTTCACAGACTCATCCCATCCATTTTAACCCATCACCATTATCACCATCTTTGATCTTTTAGCTTCCCTAGTTCTTCTCTTTTGGACCTAAAGGATTAGGATCGAACAAATCTCTATTTTTTTTATGGTCCAAACAAGATCTCAACACAAGAAGGACATGGAGAATATCAGAGAAATATCAGCTTCTATGGACATGAGTCATCTAAATACTGAAGTGAACCTAGCGGGATCAAGCAATCCCCCAAGCAACTCTCCCTTATCATCACAAAATCCTCAAGAGGAGAGTCATCAAGAGGACAACACAAATGAAGACATGGGGATGACACCAAATGAAATCATGGAAATAGTTCAAAATCCAGAGAACCACAAAATTGTTAGTGCTATGTTCAAATACCTAAATACGATAGCAAGAGGAGGGGTCATACCCCCTCCCGACCTTAACACAAGCACTAGTACAGATGCATACCCATTGTCCAACATCAACCAAGAAGTACCTTGCACCACATCAGTCATCACACCAACCTCCCCGAAGGTGAACAAGGGGAGTGCCATGTTCCAGGAATTGCAAAAACACCACCTTGTGGCTAATAAAGAAGCAATCATCACTCCCAGACCGGCTACATCTATTCCAAAAAACCCATCTCACCCATACGTCCCACTCACATTTCATAATCCCGCTGGTTCATCCTCATTTCACGCCACACTAGCCTATCAATTGAACATACCAACTTCCCCACCGCATGAGGAAGTTGGCTTGTTTGGAATGACGGAAGCTATCAATCCTTTCTCTTTCCAAAGTGGTACATCATCCCTTCCCTCACTTCCTTTCGCATCCACATCACCTCTTGGAATAGGTCTTCCACCTTTACCCATCGAAAATTTCTCCAATCCAAGCAATCCGACCACCACTTTGAACCCGCTTCTTTTTCCCATATCCTCACAACAAATCGCAACTATTCCTGTCACCACGGTTAACGCATCTATTAGTCCTCAAGTCTCCCAAAGCATGCCTCCTCAAGGACCAATCATCTAAAACACCCCTCCGACAACCCAAATCACAATCACCACCACAATCCCTCCACCTGCCACAATAGTTGGCATGATTCCTGTTCCACCACCAACCCCACCGAAAGCCAACACAACAAATTCATTCACCACTCTAATCCAAACCCTCCAAAAGGCCAACCAATAAAGAGTACTACAGCAAAAGCAGCAAGCTCAAGTCCAAGCCCAAGCACAAGCTCAAGCCCAAGCACAAGCTCAAGCACAAGCTCAAGCTCAAGCCCAATAGTAGGCACAAGCTCAATACCAAGCGCAATTGCAAATGATCCACCTACAAGCCTACCAACAAGCTCTGCAAGACTTTTAGGTGCAACACCAAGCTAAACAAAAAGCTTTATTGGCGCAACAGTAGCTCGACCAACAGCAAGCATTGTTGGCGCAACAACAGCTAGACCAACAATAAGCATTACTAGCTCAACAACAACTTGACCAACATCAAGCTTCATGGGAACAATAGTAGATGGACCAACAACAAGCGCTATTGGAACAACAACAACAAGATCAACAACATGCGTTGTTGGCACAAATGCAGGCTTACAAACAAGCCCTAAACGCATAGCCAAACTTACAACAAATGCCCACTAGTACTCCTCCCACCACGCGCACTCCCCATACACCTTACAACTCACTCATCCCACCCCCCGATCCAAGCAAAGATGTCGCAACACAAATCAAACTGCTTTCACAGCAGGTGTTGGACTTGCAAGCAGGAAAAACCACAAGGACACCAGGTAACTTGTGCCCTTATCTGTTTGATAGAACTCTCACCATGGTACCATTCCCAAAAGGATTCGAGATCCCCAAATTTGATAAATACAATGGAATGGGCAACCTTGGAAACCACTTCAGGGAATTTTAGGTGCACTACATGGAAGTCGCATATGATGACACGTATCTAATGTGGCTCTTCCCTCGAAGCCTGACTGGTCTAGCTATGGAATGGTTTTCTCGCCTACCCATGGGCATTAAAACATTCAAGGAAATAGTGGAGGCTTTCCTTAAAAATTACACTTTCTATATGGGTGCAAATGTCAGTCTAGAAGAACTATCTGCACTCAAACAAGAAAAAGGAGAGTTATTCGCATCCTTCTTGCAAAGATGGTGATCTACGGCCAATCAGAGCAAGTGGACTATGCCAAAAGAACAACAAGTCTGCACCATCATAGCCAACCTTGATAAAAACTTGGCCTTTTACTTGAAAATGCAGTGCATCACATCATACAATCAACTCATTCCAAAGGTGCTAAACATTGAAAGAGCCCTTACGGTGCGAGAAGGCGCACCAACATTCACTCCACCGCAGGATAACCACCCGTCTGACAACTACAATGATAAACATCAAACATGGTCGAGGAACAAAAATATCACGAATGACGAAATGGTCGACACTAAGGTAGTCATCAGTGCTCCTAAGCAAAATACCCAAAACCATGATCAATCGCAAAATCATAATCACAATAATGTGCAGACTAATGTGGTAGTGGCACAACCACCTTCCACCAGTCAAGTCAACAACGTGGGTAATCAAGGAGGACCACCTCCCCGCAACAAGTTTCCCCCCAAGAGGAAGTTCACAGCCCTTGGTGAATCGATTGAGTCTATCATGAAGAAACTGGTCAAAGAGAACCTAATCAAGATCTCTAACTTTGAACAATACATGGAGCCCATGACCAAACCACTGTGGTACAATGAGAATCTCCTATGTGAATTTCACAAAGTCAAAGGACACACCACCGCCAACTGCATGAGACTCAAGAATATCATCCAAGACCTCATCGAGGATAAGGTCATCAACATCGAGTAGCCAGCCGGAAATCGAGACCTGAAAATCTACACGAATCCGATGCCGAATCATAACCAAGGTCACAATCAGGGAAATAACCAAGGGAATAATATGGGTAAACAAAAGTATGCTAGTGCTAATCTAGTATACGAGGAGATAGTCGGATGTGTCGACAAGATGGTCACTGTCATAAACATCAAGGGAACCAACAATGACTGTGGAGTCACCACACAAGGCGAAAAGGTTACCATTGTTGGGGCACCTGCTAAGACCCCCATTACCAACACGAAGGCCGTCCCCTATGATTACAATGTAATTGACCAGCTGAAAAGAACACCCGCGCAAATCTCCATCATGGAATTACTAAAAATCTCCACTGCGCATAGACAAATCCTGGATGAAGCATTAGCTGCATCTACCATTGTTGCCACCCTTGACATAGAGCAATTTCAGGTGGGTAACATCGTTACCCCAAATCTCATCACATTTTTAGACCAAGATTTCACCCCGCAGCCATCTCATAACTGCGCACTCCACCTCCAAGTCCTAATCCATAAAAAGAAAGTCAAACAAGTCTTGGTAGATGGTGGTGCAAGTCTTAATATTTGTTCACTGAAACTCATAAAAAAATTGGGATTTGTCGAGGATTCCATCAATAAGAACAAAAGCATCATGATAAGAGCATATGATGATCAGGAAAGAGTGTCTCAGGGCACTATCAAGATCCCCATCCAAGTGGGGCCAACAACCATGGAAACAACTTGCCAAGTTCTTGACCTTGATCTACCATACAACATCCTCCTGGGATGCCCATGGATACATGGAATGAAGGCATTGGCCTCAACCTATCACTAGTGCATTAAGTTCTCATATCAAAATGAGGAGGTTACTATACATGGGGATCCTGAACCTTTCACCTATTGCAAAAACTTGGAAGCCAAGTTTTACAAGATCCCTCAAGTACCTAAAAATGATGAAGGACCATCCTCTTCATACATAGACCCAGCTAATCTCGCCTCCACTTCTGCAACAGAGACACCCGCCATCCTCGACATATCCGAGATTAAAAACATGATACAGGACAATGGATGCAGTGATTATAGATTGAAGAGAAATGCTTTTGTTGTAGGAGAGTTACCACAATCTCTTAGGTCACATGGGCAACCACAATTGATTCAAACACCTGTTCGCACTAGAATAGAACCCTCTGGATTCCACCATTGGGGGGATCTTAGTTGGGAGAATGTGGACGAGGAGGACATCACAAACACTCTGTACCAAGATGAAAGATCCACTCCTACCCTACCCATGGAGGAAACAAACAGAGGGTTACAAATGATGTTCGACATGGGCTATAACAGGAATGAAAGCCTAGGAAGAAACAGTGATGGACGGTTGGAACCCATCATTGTGGAAAGAAGGATGTGAAACATTGGCCTCGACTATACCCCTTCGAGTATAACTGTACGTGGCAGAGGTATGCCCAAAAGAGCAGTCCGGTCCTCTCCTCAAGTATCAACAACAATCCCTAGACCACCCGTTTGCTTGGGGATCCCACTCGACAATTACACCTTTGACATTACCGATGTGTGTGTGCTAGTAGTGATGACGAGGATACCATAGCAATTCTCCCTAGGATTTTCAAGGAGTCCACCTTATTAATGATTAGTGCCTCACCCGTTGAGCCAATCCAATGAACCCACCAAATCCACTTAGTGTACCCCCAACTCATCGATCACGACCAACAAGGACCGCCAATTCTAGACTCATTCGAAAACGATGAGGCTCTCTCAGAATTCATGGGACTAAGGGATACAATTCCATGCAGAGATCACAAGGCTAGATTCAACACCACACTGGACACACAAGCATACTATGGCGAGATGATTGAGTCCTTCAGTCGCAAAAGAAAAAGATCGAGAATAAGCTCGAAGTTATTGAGTGAAAGCCACACTGTGGCACTCTCTAACCATAAAACAGTAAAAATAAAGGATGTGTCTGATGGTGAAAACCTCCCTGAGGCACTAGAGGATGAAGGATTCAATCTTCCCCCTACCGCTCTACACCAGGAGAAGTCAACAGTATTGGCAAAACAGTGCAACCCTGTCAACCTGGGAATAGAAACAGAGCCACAAATCACATTCTACGCCCAAACACTTCAAACAGAGGAACAAGAACTATTGGCAGCATTCCTAAAGGAGAAAAAGGTAAATTTTGCATGGACCTATGCAGACATGCCAGGCTTGGACCCTGAAGTAGTAGTTCATCATTTGGTCGTTTACCCCGGAGCAAAACCAGTCAGACAAAAGCTAAGGAAGATGCACCCACAAATAGCCTTGCTTGTAAAGATTGAGCTGCAGAAACTTCTGGATGTTGGCTTCATACGCCCGATCGACTATCTAGAATGGGTATCAAATCTCGTACCGTTCTCAAATCGAAAGGGGGCATCCGCATCTGCACTGATTTCAGAGACCTAAACAAAGCATGTCCCAAGGATGACTTTCCACTACCCAACATTGACATGATAGTGGATATGACGGATGGACATGAGATGCTCTCCCTAATGGATGGCTTCTCAGGGTACAATCAGATAATGATCACAAAAGAAGACCAACACAAGACAACATTCACATGTCCTTAGGGCACCTACTGCTGGAACATAATGCCATTTGGGTTGAAAAATGCAGGAGCTACATACCAAAGAGCCATGACATTAATCTTCCACGACATGATCCATAAAATAGTCAAAGATTATGTAGATGACATACTGGCTAAATCAAAGAAGAGACAAGACCATATAGCAACTCTAAGTGCTATCTTTGACAGGCTCAAACAATATAAGGTTAGACTCAACCCGAAGAAGTGTGTCTTTGGGGTACAATCGGGAAAGCTACTAGGATACATAGTTTCAATGAGAGGAATAGAGGTAGACCTTGCAAAGGTAAAAGCAATCCTTGAAATGGAAGCACCAAGAACGTTAAAACAACTAAGAGGATTGCAAGGTAGACTCCAGTCCACCTGGAGATTCATAGCACAACTAGCAGATAAACAGATTGCCTATTCACACCTACTTCACAAGGGAGTAGCTTTCAAATGGGACAAAAAATGCGAGCAAGCATTCAACAAAATAAAAGAATATCTACTTACACCACCTGTGTTGATGCCACCAACTGTGGGAAAACCATTAATCCTATACATCTCAATAAAAACAACTGCCCTGGGGGCCCTTTTAGCCCAACATGATGAAAAGGGAACCGAGCGGGATATCTATTACATCAGTAGAAAAATGGTGGGACACGAGCTCAATTACATGTCAATAGAAAAAGCTTGCCTAGCACTGGTATTTGCGGCTCAGAAATTCAGACACTACATGTTAGCACACCAAATCAAGTTGATTGCCAAAATAAACCCTCTAAAGTACCTTTTGTCAAAAGCAACGCTTACAGGTAGAATGGCTAAGTGGGTAATGATATTATCATAACATGATATCGAGTATGTAGAATGAAAATACATAAAAGGACAAGTCATTGCGGATCAGCTGGCAGAAGCTCCCCTCTACACAGATAACCCACTCATATCAGAATTCCCAGATGAGTCCCTTTTTAACCTTGGTGCAGCAGACCACTGGAAGTTATACTTTGATGGCTCTCACATGCAACATGGATCAGGAGCTGGTGTGTTCTTCATCACACCGTAAGGAGACTACATACCTAGATCATACAAGCTGGAATTCCCTTATACTAACAATATTGTAGAATACGAGGCTTTGACCATAGGCCTCAAAATTGTAGCACAATGGCGAATCATGGCATTACAAGTCTATGGGGACTCACAACTTATCATCAACCAAGTCAACAGTGAATACCAAATGAAGGATGATAAGCTCGCACCATACAAGAAAGTGGTAGAAAGCCTCAAGGAATCATTCATTGACATCACCTTTGAGCAGATACCGAGGACAAACAACAGAGCAGCTAATGCAATGGCAACAATTGGATCCTTACTGGACATCCCTCGCAATGTCTCAAAACATGAATTCCTTGTAGAACAGCTTCTCGCACCCACATTCGAGGTACCGGAGTTAGAATATGTGTGTGAACTCATTGGTCCCGGTGATCTTTGGTATCATGATATATACACCTACCTAAAGTTAGGAATCCTCCCCACTGACATCACTCCAAACCTAAAATGCACTTTTATCAAAAGGACTTCATGATTCATCATCCTAGGAGAGACCCTTTTCTGTAGAAGTATCGACGGAACCTTGCTAGGTTGTTTAAAACCTGAGGAAGCCTTGACTACTCTAACTGAGGTACACAATGGCATGTGCGGGTCACACTCAAGTGGTATAACCTCGGCTAAAAAGTTGCTGAGAATAGGGTACTACTGGCCGATGATGGAAAGAGAGGCACAAAACTTTGTTAGAAAATGCCTACAATGTCAGCAACATGGAGACCTTATTCATGCACTAGCTCAAGAACGGCATCCCATTGTTACACCTTGGCCCTTTTTACAATGGGGGCTCAATCTCATTGGTAAAATATCACCCACCTCATCCAATGGCCATAAGTTCATCATCACCGCCACCGAATATTTCACAAAGTGGGTCGAAGCAATCCCCATGACCTACATCATGGGAAAACAAATATCCAAGTTCATCTTGAATTACCTCATTTGCCGATACGGTGTTCCCCAATCCATTATCTCTGATAATGGGACGCCCTTCAAAAATTAGGATGTCCGTGATTTTTGTGAAAAATTCAAAATCCAACACCGTTTTTCCACTCCATACTATCCACAAGGCAATGGCCAAGTAGAAGCTACAAATAAAACCATCTTGAAAATCCTCAAGAAAACAGTCAATGACTCTGGTCGTGACTGGCATCTGTAGCTAAATCCTGCCTTATGGGCCTACTGCACTAGCATCCACATGCCAACAGGCGCCACCCCATTCTCTCTGGTCTATGGATCAGAAGCCATCCTCCCTATTGAGATCGAGCTCCCATCACTAAGGATATCACTACAAAACCTCATCACAGATGAGGAATACAGGGTCACAAGACTCAATGAGCTAGAATTACTAGATGAAAGGCACATGGATGCCCTTAATCATCTACAAGTGTACCAAAATTGCCTAAAAAGGAGCTACAACAAGAAGATCAGACAACGCACTTTCCAAGTTGGTGACCTCGTGCTGAAAGAAAACCAAAAGAACGTGCCAAATCTAGATACAAAGGGAAAGTTTGAGCCCAACTGGCTGGGACCCTTTATCATCACTGCAAGCTACAAATCGGGGGCATATCAGTTGTCGACACCAGAAGGCGAGCCCCTACAAGAGCCCATGAACAGTTCACACCTCAAAAAGTTTTATGCCTAAATCTTGCAAGTTATAGAACCCAAAAATACAAAAGAAAATCAGAAAAAGTCCTGAAAAAATGGTTACCTTGATGAAAACCTGGCAAATAGGCGTCTTGGTGACAACAAAAAAATAATCCTCTAGTGAAAACCACTTCAGTGGCACTTTGGGCAAGTACCTTGGTGAAAATTTGGCAAACAAGCACCAAGTGTAAATAAAGCACCTTCCCCATCTACCGGGATCTGCGTGACTCATTCCATCACTCATTCATCCACTCATCCACTCGCATCCATACCATAGCCTACATTGGTGTCTACACCATATTCCACCATAGAACTACTTGGCATTTCTAAGGTCAGTTTGTCCTGCCTTTATCGAAGTAGTCTATCGCACCATGCTAGGGGCACGTTCTCGCAACATCGGATCGGATTCACGTATATTCTCGCGATCTTTTTCAAAACCCATCAAAAAACCCAAAAACATTCAAAAAATCAATCAAAAATCAAAAACATCCAAATCATTCAGAAAATCCAAAAACATGTCGAAATATCAGAAAATCTTCAAAATTCATTCAGTCTTGTTAGTCTTCCACCTTGTCGAACTACGTCGTCTCTGAGCTTGAACATAGGCAAGGTTGATCTTTGATCATCCCCCGAGACAATAGGGTCAGTCCTTTAGGCATCCGTCGCATTGGCAATCCGTTTTCCCATCCATCTTATCATCAAGTTAGTCCATCATCAGTTGAACTATGTGGTCTCTGCGTATATAACGTAGGTAAGGCTAATCTATGGATCAACTCCTAAGACCCCTAGGATAGGTCTTTAAGTTAGTCTGTTCGTCGTAAATCTTGAAAATACCAAAAACAGCCTCAAAACATTTGAAAAAATACAAAATGGTGCATCCATTTCATCTCGCTTTCACTCGTGAATGTCTAACTCATAATAAAGTCAATCGTCGCTTTCACCCTTTGGTGAGTTAGTCAGAAAAAAGTTTAGCAGGTCTCAAAGTGAACACCTTAATCATCAAAGTCTTAAGTCTAGAGTAGTAAGCAAGCAAGTTAGTCACCTCAGAGTATCAATAGCCTATCACCCAATTGACCCCATCAAAACCCTGATCACTACATTTCCTAGGATGAAGCTTTCCTGCGATGGACATAAGCATCAGGTAACCCTCACAGTAGTTAGTCTTGGCTAGCGGTATGAAGAACATTAGCTTGTGTGTTTACTTTACTTTGGTCTCTTTTGACTTATCTTATTTTGTGCTCATCCCAAGGACCTCTCGATGATACCTAAACAAAATAGGTTTAGAGAGAGAGGAATGGGGCAATGATCATTATCTTTTATCTGCTGTGCTTGTGGGATACTCTTGTAAAATAACTTAGTTATGCATGTTTTTTTTGGTTTGTAGGGAGGATATTTTAAGTATCTTGTTGACTACATAGGAAAGCTTGCTTTTCTGTGTTTTGGTCCAAGATATTTAGAATGTCTGAACTACATCCTGAATAAAGTATGAATGCTAAGTGTGAACAAGAATACTCCTATCTGATTTTTGAGTTAAAGTTCATCACACTAGGTACCACGCCATCCTGGTCCTTAATACCTTGATGCATCGTACCTATGTGTGTTATCAAACATAATGCAATCGATCCTTTGAAAATCTTAATTCCTAGCAATGCAAATGTAAAATCACCATCATCATCCTCACTATCTCATTAATTTTATGTTTCTTCTATCTTCTTTCCACACTAACATGGTATTATAATAGTAATCAAAATATCGCCCATGCATACATCCTGCACCCACTAGATAGTTAACACTAGAAGAGCATTATATCATATCAATATCTTAAGTTACGAGGAATAATATAAACATCTTAAGAAATCATTACATCATACATTATCATATACAACCATTACCATTACCATTTGCATCGATCATTAATATGCATTACATCATTTAAAACACGAAAAATACAAAAAGAAATGCATTCATTACATACACTGCATCACATGAACCATAAGGATAGAAACATCTCATAACATCACATATTTGCATTCACATATTTATATGTACATCATAAAAGGGGTGAATCATCTCATATATATCATCACTGTTATAATACAGAATTGGATCAGGTGTCCATCGGATACATAATACAATAAGGCCAAAATACTACAACCCGTATATCAAAAATGAAGCAAAACTATCCTGTGATCAAAAGGCGGGCATGCCCTATTGGCTGCTGCCCTCCCCATCCTGTCTCTCACCATGTGCCTCTGCTGGTCACCTCCCTATCTACTAAGAAAATTCTAGCACTTTGTGGCTTGATGGCACTACCTGTCGATAATGGTGCCGATAGTACTCGACCTCTCTGATAGCCTCTCTATAATCCTGAATATCAATCGATCGGGCCCGAGATGAGGATGCTACACTCTCTAACTGCCACTGCCAACCTATCTCCTAATCCCTCTTAGATCGTGCTTGGTCTCTCTCTGCAGTCAAAACTTGTATCTGCCCCTTTAGCTACTGAATTGGCACATATCGATGATCGGGCTGTCCTGCTGGCTGCCCTGTCGGCTACCCTGTTGGCTAATGCTGAGGATCTACCCTCGGCTAATCATCCCGATCTCTTGTTTGGATAGGTGACTGCTGGGCCCCATCCCTAGGAGGTTTCTGATGAGGAGGTGCCTCACCTTGTGCTCTGCCTCACCCCCTACCACCTGCCCGGCCCCTGCGTCTGTGCCGTGCGACAACTGTGCCTGGAACTATCAATCTGGGGGGAGGTTTGAACCATGCCCTATAGGCTACGGTGACTCCTGCATCTGCTGGCCCCTGATCATATGGCCATGATCAAGCCACTAACTCTCTAAAAGAGGTCACTACCTTGGCTGCCAGGATGGGCTGGCCCCATGTTGTCTCCCTAGTAGTACGTGTAAAGATGGCCACATACTGGTCATCGGGCCATTCTTGTACCTTCCCAAACTGATGAGCAACCCTGTTTGGAAGGTACCTCTCAATCATGGTATGCTCTCGGCCCTACATTAGCCTATCCTATTGAGCGAAGAAGAGCTGCTGAACATCATCTCCCTAAGGACCAATATCCATCCACGGTCTCTAAACAAACTCTCTCATCTCATCGAGAACTCGCCGCCAGTGCGGAATACCACTCACGCCAGTAAATGAAAAGTGCATCAATGCCTCACTGTACCGCCAAACAAGGGGATCACCTGTCTCCAAAGGAACTTGTGTGATGTCTGGATGAAGCACTGAGATCCTCTCCCATCCCCACACATGCAGTAAAGTGCCTCCTGCCCCAATGGACCTGCTGTCCAAGTAAACAAACTTGTGAAGGTCTCTATAAAGGGACGCCAGTAGTACCGATCCCCAGGTGAAGCACTCCCTCTGATGAACCATCTGATCCCATGCAAGTCCCCATCCTGGAATGAAATATCAGCCCTGCCGATCAGGTACCACAAGGCCTGAGATAATAGCAGCAATGATCAATCGGTATGTGTGCACGCAGTCGTGATATAACTCTAGATCAATCTGACCATCATAGAACTCAATGATATCCATCTACATCACCCTATAACAGGCCTCTCTGCTGGCATCTGGATCATAAATAACTTGGGTCCCATGAATGGGCAAGCAAAGGATGCACCATACATCCTCGAGTGTGATAGTGGCCTCACCAGTAGGAAGGTGGAAGGAGGAGGTCTCACTGTGCCATCGCTTTGCCAAAGCCGTAAGCATGCCTAGGTGAGCCCGAACAGGGGGGCATACATAATGTACCAAAGGCCAATGGCACCAAGGCGCTCTTGGACCAGCTCAGGCATAGCCCCTAATCTACTTAGCACTGACCATCGATGCTCCCGTGAATAGAGTACACCAGGCTCCTCCTGCATAGGGAAGGCTGTCATGTCAGAAAAATAAAGTTTCAAAATTCAAATCTGCCTTAAACTGGCAAATGCGGCACTGTTTGCGGGTGCAGCGCAATTTGGAAAGTTCCAAACTACACCGCCGTGGTGGATTTTACCATTTTAGCAGTCGCAAAGTGACCCACGCTGTGCACTTTTCATATGCGGTCCTGTTTGGTGCAAACCCTAATTTACTAACTGCGCCGCGCGGTGAAGAATGGACATGTGGTGGACTTTTGACCAACTAAGTGCTAAATTACAAACTGGTCTACGTGGGGCACTTCGCATATGCGATGCAATACAACACCACGTGGTTGTGATAAGACACTTTCAGCGGTGCCATATGGCACCGCGCAGTTTGAACCGAACCCTAACCCTATTTAATGCATGTAAAATGATAAAATTAAAAGACGGATAGGGGTACATACCACAGGTCCTATGCCAACTAACCACTGATGTGTTCGAACTCTCTCCGTCACATGCCTGGGAAGTTGTCATTGCGCCATTTCCACTGAAATTCAGAGCTAAAAATTGAAATTTTCGAAAGGCTAAGATTACAAAAATGAATTGAAAATGACCCCTCGCAGTCTATTTAAGCCTGAAAATTAGGGTTTTTTGACCTAATTTGACCTTTCAACTAGGGTTTTGGTCCCCTAAGCCCCTTTTCGTCCAGCTGAGAGTCGTTTTGTGTCCCTTCTGGCATTTTAAAGCAGTTTTCTGGCATTCTAGGGCATTTCTGGCTTGTCAGACACCTTGTCATCTTTTTCGCGAGACCATCCAAAAAATCCAAAATTTTCATCTGTTCTCTTGAGGGGGCAATATCTAGTAATATCCTTCTGTTGGGGTAGTAGTGGGGCATCTGAAAATTGAGAAAATTTTGAACTTTTGATTATAGCAGTTTATTCTTTGAACCAATGCAACAAGTACATTGCTTCAAAGAGGGGCAAAATTTAGACATGGAAAATGTACAAATTCATTTTGGCACACCTGATCCCGATTACTAACAATGTTTCATCTCAGATCAAATTCTTAGCATTTCATCACTTTCTATCCTTTAATTCAATAAATTACTAGTTATTGGATTAAGTCTATCACCTCCTTTGATTAAATTAATCAGTTTAATTTAATTAACCCTACATTGCTGTTTAATTAAATAAATCATTTTATTTAATTAAAATCTCTAAAGTCCTCCTATTAAATAAAATAAATTAAACCTTATTTGATTTAATCTAACACATTTTTTCTTTATTAAATAAATCAGATCATTTATTTAATGAATCATTTCCTCTCAATTTCCGACTTAAATCAATTCATAAATCTAAGTCTAAATTGTCACATCACCTAATTCTAAATTAAGTTAATCAAATCCTTGATTAAGTTAATCATTCTCATTAAAATTATCTAGAGAATGCAACTTGCACAATAAATCAATTACTTTGATTTATTAATTCTCCTATTTTCCCTCACAAAGCATCAAAAAGGGAATATTCCTTATTTGAACTCAAAAAGTCCAAGTGGACTTGGTCCTTCCAACAAGGCATTAAAAGCCTCTTACATGTCCTTGAGCTTGAGCCAAGTGACATTAACTTCATTCCTTTTCCCTCCTCAACATGTCATTTCTCAAGTTTGAAATGCCACCTAATTGCATTTATTGGCACATTCGCCAAAACTTGCACATTCCTCATCCAATCACATTTGGACAAGTGGCACAATGCCATTGGACTATATTTTGTCCCACATTGCTTATTTTCACTATCTCTTCCAAGATTTGAATCTATAAATTGGAGACTCTTCTCCTCAATCTTCATCCACAACTCATATGCAAAGTTACTCTCTTCAAGTGAGAACTGATTTCGCTATCTTCATCCACCATTCCTATCATTTTCAGATTTGCACCAAGATTATGCTCAAATGTCTTCGGAGATTTGACCATTTCTTCATCAATCCACATTTGCAATCATAGGAATTGGGAAAGGGCCAATTGCAACATATCATTGGCACTAATTCCCCCATAGGATTATAATGCTATTTGCTTAATTAGGATTTACATGTTATAATTTCATCGTGTTCTTCATTTCCTAATTTATGTTTTAGATAGATGGATTTTATGGGGAATCCCTCATTGTTTGCTTGCATTTAGATCTAACACTAACAATGTTTGACTTCTTTGTGCATTTGCAGGTTTAGGGGTTCACAATAATGTATATTTCTTTGTGACAGAGAAGTATGAGGATAAATCCCTTGCTATTTTATATTTCTCTGTGACAAAGAAGTATGAGGTGAAAGCCCTTGTTAGTGTATATTTTTTTGTGACAAAGAAGTATGAGGTGAAAGCCCTTGTTAGTGTATATTTCTCTATGATGGAGAAGTATGAGGTGAAAGCCCTTGTTAGTGTTAATTTCTCTATGATGAAGAAGTATGAGGTGAAAGCCCTTGTTAGTGTATATTTCTCTATGATGGAGAAGTGTGAGGTGAAAGCCCTTGTAGTGTATGTTTCTTTGAGATAGAGAAATATAAGGTGTGAGCCCTTGTTCATCTCTGAGACTGAGATGGGACATCACGTTGAGAGACTATGATGAATCCTTTGTACTTGTGTTTTTTCCACACATGGGAGTAGCCATGGTGGACGTCATGTTGAGAGACTCCATGATGACATCACATTGAGAGAATCCATGATGGGCACTTGTATGTGTGTTTCTTTCCACACATGGGAGTAGCCATGGTGGACATCATGTTGAGAGACTCCATGATGACATCACGTTGAGAGACTCTGTGATGAACCTTTGTGCTTTTCACAAATGGGTGTAGCCATTGTGGGTGTTGTTGGTTGTTTTTTCTGTAACTAGGTTGATCTTCAAATCTACCTATGGAATTGCCAATTCCAATGAAGGGCAGCTTGAAGGACCTGGACCAACTGATGAGGATTTTAAAGACCTCCTACACTTTGGGCTCTGCAAGACCCGAGAGGGTGATCCCTTAATGTGTTTACAACCTCTGCACTATTATCATAAACAACATTAACAATAAAATATAATCTCACTTAATATCTCAACAAAATAGGATAATACTAAATAGAATTGGTTGTTCATCAATAATATCAACCATTTGGAGCGTGAGATAGTCACAAAAATACTTCCAAGTAAAAGATATTCATTGATTTTCAATTTGTAGCAAACTCCAAGTGAATACAAACAAATATTGAATCTCACAAACAGGTACAACTTAGATTAGTGCCTTATTTCCATTGGAGGATTCAAATTCACAAACACCTAAGGGTTTATAATATATTCAACACATAGCATATAAGATCTTCGATAACATTGCCTTACAATATCACCAATATGTACCCTAACTCAATACTACTTATCAAATCCTTGTACAAAACATATCAACTTACAATCTCATTTAAGCATTTTAATTAATTCTTTGAATTAAAGCTAAAATAAGAATTGCACACACCACAACA